>JASAUF010000191.1:0-747500 GCA_030180095.1 Magnolia changhungtana
CCACTTGAGCCATGGATTAGGGTGTGTGTGACTGACCATTAAAAACTTCTTTTAGGCAACAAAATTGTTGGATCAAGATGATATTTTTGTGGTCCCTTCATTTAGGTCTTTGTGACCTTATCATTGAGTTGGATGGAAAATAAACATTCTAGAAGTTTTTAATGGTGGATATTCAATCACCACTGTTTTCTATGGTTACCTGAGATTTGGTTCTACCTTATTTTTGTGCGCATACATTAAAATGATATGAAAAAAGAGATGGACAACTTAGCTGAACAGATATATCAGGGTGGGCCCACCCACGAAACTGCCCGTTCGTGGTTAGATGGGCCTTTGGATGGGACACGGTGATGCAGCAAGACTCACTACTAAAGTGACGTCACCTAGTTCTGTGGGTCCCACCATAATATATGTATTGTATCTAGATAGTCCATCCATCTGAGGAGATCATTTTAGGGCACCAGCCAAAGAATGAGGCAGATCAAAAGCTAGAGTAGACCCAGCACAATAGTGGGAGAGTGAGGCCCGCCCCACCATTAAAACCTTCCTAAGGTCTACCGTTATGTTTATTTGAGATCTAACCTATTCATAAGTTAACACAGACATTAAGGAATGGAAACACAAATATCAGCTTGATTGAAAATTTTTGTGGCCATTGAAGTTTTTAATGATGGGCGTCACTCTTTCCACTATTTTTTCATGGTGAGGTCCACTCCAGCTTTCGATCTAATTCATTCTTTAGCTCATGCATTAAAATGATCTCTCCAAATAGATAGACGGTGTGGACACAAAACATACATCATGGTAGGACCCACAGAACTAGGTGACGTCACTACAGTAGCGAGTCTCACTCTCAACTTGTCATGAGCTAATTCGCGTCCCTTTGTATGACTTCTATTTTCAGCTCGAGTTTACTTTGGGAGAAATTGACCACTGTGATGCCACCTTTTACCCAACATCTTTTCAACACACTCCCAAACTTTTCTTTCAAAAAGTAAATCACTATGTATGGACACACTATTTGCAGATGAAAATACCCTTGCATTCACAGTGGCTAAATACCTATAGCTACGGTTATAATCCGTAGCCATAGGTAGTGAATGCAAGGATATTTTCATCTACAAATAGTGTGTCCGTACAGAATGGTTTACTTTGGGAAAGTAATGTTTGAGAGCATTTTGAAAAGACGCTGGGTAAAAGGTGGCATTTACAGTGGAAGCATATTGGCCGGTGTACCTCACACATCGTGCTCCGAGTTGTACGAACAGTTCAAAGGAGATCAAAGTTACATGGGCCCCATAGTGATGTATTTATTATATCGGAGCATTATCCAAAAAATGAATCATATCCAAAGATTATATGGACCACACCTCAAATAGCAGTAGAGATAATGATTTTCACCGTTAAACAATTTGTAAGGGCCACCATAACGTTTATTTTCCATCCAATCTATTTATAAGGTCACAAGGACTTGAATTAAGAGGAAAAACAAATTTCATATTGATCCAAAACTTTTGTGACCCCAAAAAAGGTTTCAATGGTAAATGTTCAATCTCCCACTGCTTTCCTCAGAGTGGTCCACTTGATAGTTAGATCTGTCTTATTTTTCGTCTGAAGCCTTAAGACGAGCTCACCAAATGGATGGATGGTTTGGATATAACACATACCTCATGATCAGACCCACAGAGCTTGCTGACGTCAATACAGCAGCTATATAGCTGGTGCGAGGTACACTAGCCAATCCGCTTCCGTTTACGGTGGTCAATTTTGGAAGCGGATTGGCTGGTGTACCTCACACCAGCTATATAACTACTGTAGGTATGTGTCGTGAGAAGACGAGCACTGACACACCTCGAGCTCCGAGTTGTACGCACGGTTCAAAGGAGATCAAAGTTACATGGGCCCCACAGTGATGTATTTATTATATCTACACCTTTCATCTATTTTTAGAGATCATTTTAGAGCATTATCCAAAAAATGAATCATATCCAAAGATCATATGGACCACACCACAAATAGTAGCGAAGATAATGATTTTCAACGTTAAAAACTTCATAGGGCCCACCATAACATTTATTTTCCATCCAATTTGTTCATTAGGTCACAAAGACCTGAATGAAGAGGAATTTTTATTTTATTTTTCATATTTATCCAAAACTTCTACGACCCCATAAAGGGTTTCAATCCCCCACTACTTTTTCACTGTGGTCCACTTGATAGTTAGATCTGTCTTATTTTTCGTCTCAAGTCTTAAGACAAGCTTGCCAAATGGATGGACGGTTTGAATATAACACATACCTCATGATCAAACCCACATAACTTGCTAATATCAATACAACCGCTATATAACTAGTGTGAGGTACACCAGCTAATCCGCTTACTCAATTTCTCTTTGGGGTTAGGATAAGACCATTGATGGGACGCCACTTAGCTGCCAACTTGCGCTGTGGCGGCAGAAGCAGATTGGCTAGTGTACCACACACAAGCTATATAGCTGCTGTAAGTACTTGTGCGAGAGCTCCGAGTAGTATGAACGGTTCAAAGGAGATCAAAGTTACATGGCCCCAAAGTGATGTATTTATTATCTCTACACTGTTCATCTATTTTTAGAGATTATTTTAAATCATTATTCAAAAAATGAATCATATCCAGAGATCATCTGGACTACAAAAATAGCAAAAAATAGCAGCGGAGATGATGATTTTCACCGTTAAACAAT
Organism: Magnolia changhungtana; assembly: GCA_030180095.1. Lineage (NCBI taxonomy): Eukaryota > Viridiplantae > Streptophyta > Magnoliopsida > Magnoliales > Magnoliaceae > Magnolia > Magnolia changhungtana. The sequence goes on from JASAUF010000191.1 coordinate 2,720, forward strand.
TCGTAGGGCTCACCATAACGTTTATTTTCCATCCAATCTGTTCATAACGTCAGAAAGACATGTCCGAAGACGAAAAATAAATTTCACATTGATCCAAAACTTCTGTGACCCTAAAAAGGGTTTCAATGGTAGACGTTCAATCCCCGCAGCTTTTTGCAGTGTGGTCCAAGTGATAGTTATATCTGTCTTATTTTTCTTGTCAAACCGTAAGACAAGCTCGCCAATTGGATGGACGGCTTGGATATAACACATAGCTCATGAGCAGACCCACCGATCTTGCTTGGATGTCATTCAATCTCATTCATTGTTTCCTTTGATACAGCAGCTAGCCTAAAATAAGTTTTAAAAAAGGGGTAGGTGGTGCCCCTGACGGGACCTTCCGTCTTTATGTAGAGATTGTATACCAGCCATATTATTTTTGTAGGAGGTTTCTATCATATTCAATCTCATTCATTGTTTCCTTTGATGCGGTCCACTTGAGCATTTGATTTTTTTATTTTTTATTTTAGCTCATAGCCTAAAATAAGTTTTAAAAAAGGGGTAGGCCACGTGGATATAACGTATACATCACCGTGGGCTCTACGGAGCCCCTGACGGGACCGTCCGTCTTTATGTAGATCCTGTGGCGTAGTACCAAATCTCCGCCCGTCGGTGGGCCTGAAGTTAGCCGATTCCACACGCGGTTGGAGACGTACACGTACCCACGCAATCACATGTATTGGTATAAGACGCATGTGTAAGGTCTCAGCATTCTGTCTTTAAAGAAGAGAAGACATTTTCAGTCTACACGTGGGCCACGATGTCCCAAGTAAAGTAAATCGGTTAGAAATTCTTTTTGTATCCATTCATTTGTTTTGATTTGTTGTGGCCCACATGAAGTGTGGAATGCACTGGTTTTTAGGCCAGAAGATCTAAATAGTGTAACACAACTGATGGAAAGCTCAGATCTCATACACGTCTCACATATTATCACACGTTCCTGCGTGTGTAAACGAAGGGCGTGGAAATAGCTAACCTCTTGTAGGCATATACTTCAAAAGTGCCGAGTTTCATATACACCCTACCTTGGATGATTTTCTTCTGTCGGCCCGAGTTTTTGTTTTAGACCTCCGACATTTGACTTCGGCGTTTGGCCCCTGTCAATTGAGAGGCTTTAGCTCCTCTAAGTACACACGCTCATGTGCACGCAACACATGTGCCAACGTGTCATATATGTGCCAGATCCAATCCACCCATCAGGTTGTCCGACCTTCTAAATGTTTTCCAAAAGTAAAAAATAAATCTCATCCACTCATTTTGTGATCCTCAGTATTGAAAATAGATGGACGGTTTTAAAAACTTCAGACCAGTTTTCCAGAGCCGTCCGTGGTGACCAATGAATCAACCTGAGTCTTGGGTGAGGGTATTAATATAATGGTGTCAATCCGATGGGTGGATTGGATCTTGGACCTATTGTGCTGGCACATGTGTGGCATGTAGATAAGCTTCGTTGCAGGCGTGTGAGCTTAGCAAGGCTTACTCAGAGTAATATAATTATGATTATCATAGAGATTTAGCTCTGAAATTGATAGTTTAAGTCATTCATTTCACATTTCTCCCGTTGACAATCCAGCTAGGGGATGGTATTTTTTTTAAGTCATGTAAGAAGTGCATGTGGGGGCTCCTTGTCTAGCGGTCTAGAACGTTGGTCTATTTTTTTCATTGCACGCGGTTCATGAATCTTGAGACTTTCCAGGTTGGAAGACCATGGGAACCATCCTTGGACCCTTTTTTATTAGAATGTTGACCGTTGGTGTATTTATATTGGTCTAGATGAACAGTGGGCCCACTTCTTATACAGGCTGAAAATGGCGAGTATAGTGTGGATATAGATGCACGATTACGCCATCTTCTGCGATTGAGAAAGGAGTAGACGCACGTAGAAGCGTAAGGGGCAGTGGCACAGTATTGGACCAAGCTTACACCTGGCCAATCACAGTCAAGAACGAACAATTAAAAAGGTGCAACGTAACGGTAGTGCCACAAATGATGTAAATAAAATTCAAAATAAGGAGTTAGAGACATGTGCTACGTGGATGGTGAATTGCAGGTGGATTGTGCTCATAGGCACCTTTTTCAGGGCTTTTATAAGTTGTTTGAGGGATGGGGATATTATATTTAACCCAAGTCACCACTGTAACAATCCTAATTTTTGGTACATTGAAAAAAAATTGAAATAAATATTTAAAGATTTTATTTTTAAATAAAAAATAAAAACAAGTCAATAATTGAGTTAGTAGAGACATTTTTAATTGAAAGAGATGTTTAGGGATTGATTCTTGGAATAGTAATAATAATTTTTTTTTTATATCAAATATCATTAAAAAAATTCAAATTCAGGATAAGAGAGGATGTGCTCATCCAATCTTATCAAGAAAAGTTTTTTTTTAAAAATAAATAATAATAATAATAATAATAATAATAATAATAATAATAATAATAAAAAGAATACGAAGAAGTTGTTGCTTAATAGAAAAAATAGGAAGCTCTGAAGAATAATGGAGAGGGGATTCTAAGAAGGTTCGATCAGGTAAGTTCTAATCGTTAGATCTTTTTAATTTTTAATTATGTTGTTAATTTCTTCTTGATCTATACAATGGATGGTGTGGATCATCCATATGATCATTATATAGGTGTGTAGAGTCAATTTTAATAAAGTGATGTTTTTATGATTTCAAATCTGGTTAGTAATGTTTTAAAAATAAATTGAATGGATGGAATCTAATTGTATTAAGATAGATTTGTATGGATCATATGATCATTAAGGCCAAAATATATAAGGGCCCTAATTTTCAGATCAATCTGACCATCAGATGGGCCAAATTAATCAGATCTAGAAGTGTTTAATAAAATAATCTTAAAATTTTCATAAGTGTTGGTATCACTTGGCGTAGAAGATCGAGATGGGTCATCGGTGTATGTGTGGTTAGATCCACACCATCCATCTAATGTGTAGAGGTAAAATATGGTAATACCTCAAGAATCTGGATAATCCAATCATCCGGTAGGTCACCCTGATTAATTATTTGACATTCAATTTCAGGATCTTAAAAAGAAAATCTAAATCTTGATAATTAAATTTAAATAAACATATAATTTTAATTATTTGATCATTTAGAGTTTAGCCACTTATGATGTATATCAAGGTGGGCCCCACCATATAAAATAACTAGATGAATAATAATGTTGTTGATATAATTAATAGGATCTCTGAATTCAAACTAACTTAATTACCTTTTGAATTCTACACTACCAGACTCAAGTGAGTAACTCAACTTGTTTCATAATTCATTAAAATTAAAATTAATCATTTGTGATTGTTTATTGATTGATATACTGATTTAAGTATTTTGTTATGATAATTGTACGCTAAATTCATATGTAAATATTCTGATCAAGACAACTATACTAAATATATGAAAAATATGCATTTACATACCATCTATCATTTATAACATTTACATAATCCATGGTCGATCCTAGGGGCCCTCCCTGGAAGAAATATCGATCCTGGTAGAGCGTTACCAGATGTGGGTTATACCCAAGCCTACCGAAAGGTAGAAGCCTACCCAACGGGTGGATGTGTGTTGACGACCTCCAACCCAAGCAGATGGACGATCATCCCATCTGATGCATTCATACATAATTTACATTCATACCATTGTACATCTATTTTTATGTTATTTTAATTGCTATAATTATGAACTATGCTGGGTTATTTCACTAAGCCTGACTAACTTACTTTTTTATTGATGAAAAAACTGTACAGAGGAGCTATTAGCAGATGATGTGGCATAAGAACCGGAAGGATGCACCGTACTTGAACACAATTCATGTGAAACATGACCATACTTATTTGAAGATGAAGTGACGCGCGACATTAAACCATTTTTTATTACTTGCTAGCATAGTTAGATTAACGTAAAATGCATATCGGTATTGATTTTGAAAATTTAAGAAATTATTTAGATTTATTTCATTGAAACAATGTTAGTATGGAATAAACATAATTATAGTACGATGATATAATAAATGAATGATTTTTAAAGTTTATTTTATTTTAAGGGTTGTTAAGATTTATATATACTTGGTTGATTAGTGTTAAATGTTATGTATGTGTGATTGAGATTATGGTGGAACTTACGACTGAACATAATTATCATCTCTGATTAAACTGATTAAGGAATTAAATTAATACATTTTGTGTATTAGTTACGAACTGAAACTCGGGTCTGAGAGAGCACTCTATACCCGGATTTCAGGGCGTGACAACCACTAGTGAATTATTCAAATTTTCACGGTTGGTTAGACCCCGTACAAACTTTAGAATGAATCATCATTGAATTTCTTGTTCTAAAATGACTCATAATTTGTTACCAAAAATTCTAAGTAAGAGACCATAATTACAAAGAGAAAATGTGCTAGGCAAATATATTGTCTTTACTTTATAAGACTAAACAAACTATCAGGGATTAAGTTAGTTCTTGTGCACGAATTATACAAATTTGTGTAATGTAGTGTCCACAACAAGCAATAGGCCGAGTTTGATAACTCTACTATTACATACTTACTTGAATAAGCAGTTGAAGCCTAATTAATTCAAATTTTTTATAAGTAAGATCCGGTATATTCCTGAGTTATAGAGCATACACTTAGGTCGACTAGGCCAATAGGTGAGTTGGAGTGGAGAGAATGATGCAAGATGCGTATGTGAGTATGGATGAAATTGATCAGAGCTACACGAATGAGTGGACAGACTTATCGCAAGGGTTGAATCGAGTGCACTCAGATGCCTAAGGTTGGGGCTTGGCTAGGCTAAGTCTTATATGGGCTTCCTCTCTTACACTCTTCCTCTCCTTGATGGATGGATGGGCTAGATCCTCTCTCTCTCTCTCTCTCTCTCTCTCTCTCTCTCTCTCTCTCTCTCTCTCTCTCTCCTCAGCCTTAAGCTCATGGTGAATGTTGAATGTCATGTGAAATACACAGAGGGAGGCATTTATAGGATTATGAGATGGCATTTTTGTTATTTTTAGGAAATTCATGGGTAAAAGATGGTCCAAGGGCTGAGATTGACTGCTACGTGATACGTTTCAGGGAAAAAAAATTGTAATTTTGGCCAAAAGTATGGGTAGCGGAATCTTTTCCTTATCAAACTCGTTTGCTAAGGAGCCCTGCAGACATACCACATCACCTAACTGGCCCGCGAAAGTTGAAAGGTGCCAACGTGTTAGATGGCACACTGTGTGCCATCTGGCCACATAGATGTCTCCCTTTTTTCGCAAGGATGCTCTTGGGGTAGTGTATTCTACCTGGTTCACTTGAAATTGCATTATTGTGATCTTAAATACTAATGGGCTTGAGCCTAGGCTTAAACTAGGCCCATGAAGTTGGGCCTAGTTTTAAGCTAGTTAGGTTTACTTGGTTTGACTCGGTTTAGGTGAGTTGACTAGGGTTGAATGGGTTTGACTGATGCCCTAATCATCTTGTCGACTCCTGGATGGGGTGTCTACACACTTGTATTAGCACTAAATATCAGAGTTTTATCAAAATTACTTCTCTACAAAGCAAGAGCCTTATCAAAGCAAGTCTCTCTATATACATTACTTGCTAAAGTCCCACCAAAAGCCATACCTATATTGTCAAGAGTCCTTATGTGAGACAACAGTAAACCTTCTTATGCATGACTGGAATAGCAAGATGTACTTGATCTCTTGTATACGTGACATGACACAATTGGCTACACTTACATGAAGAATAAATGAGATTTACATGGTCGGCATGTGATCGAGGATTCACATGGAAATGTATGCATGGCCACCGTCTCCTAAAGCTTATAAAAGTATAATATGATGAAGAGCTTCGAGTCCCTCGTTACCCCACATGACCAACTAATCTCTACAGCATAATGTTTATCTTGATTTTAGCTTAAATATTCCACTTCTATCTAGCCTGGCTACAACAATTTAATAAAGCATATCTTGATTTAATATGATTTATAAGTAAATCAAATATCAATGACCTCCTTCATTGGATTTCACCAATCACCGAGTCCATACTTGTTAGATCATACGATTCACGTCCTGCAATTTGCGCACGGTTGTTTTGACTACATAAGCAGTCGTAGGTAATTTTCTTTATTTTTTGTACTTATTTTTTGTTTAAGTCAATTTCATTAATTGTATTGTTCTTACATGCGAATCAATAAAATTAACAATCAACTTTATTTTTAATTTTATTCATCTATCATTACATTCCTGAAAAACCTAAAACAGTAATCAGCTTTGAAAGAAAATTCCTAAGCAAAGGGGAAAAAAAAAAAAGGATACAATTGAAGAAATAATCATCCCTTACTAAATCGCCTAATCGATGCAACATTGGTAGCAAAACAGTCAGATGATCAACCTTTACAAATATGATCCTAATCTGATTAGTTCAGCACTTAGGATGCTCAACCAATTCAAGTACAACTTCAATACACCTTACACTAATTTTAATCAAACCAAAATATGGGTTATTCGTTGCACATATGGCTTCGTGTTTGATTGAACCACAATAGGCACCACATGCATGCATCCCGGATATAAACTTTTGTTTCCATTCCTCCACATGCCTATTCTTCATGCATGTGTGGCCCACTTAATCAACATAGCGTTTACATGTCAGATGGGAATTCAATCAATTTTTTTTCTTTTTGCCCATGGGCTCAGGCCTTGAAACGTGTAGCAGGCTAGACCCGAATCAGACCCATTGCTAACCCTGGCCCTGGCAGATAGTGTTCTGCATGTTTTTGGTACAATAAATGAATCGCGCTAGACTAACTACTACCCTAACTACTAGTAAGTACGACAGGCCGCCCACAAACTTTCGTTAGATCCAACCCATTCATTAGGTACGCTGCCTTTCATTCCTACTGGAATTCAGAAATCATGATGATAAAAAAGATCAGACACGTGGCAACAATTAGTTGGTATGGAACGCCCGCCATTAGGTTTGTATGGGGCCCACAGTGCTGCTGCCCTATATTTCATTCAATCCATATCATCAACTAATTACCTAATTGGATTAAAGCATTCCCAAGAACCACCCTACCCCAACACTCAGGTGGGCCATAACATGTGAACTTAAACTCCTACACTCATGTGGGCCATAACACTCAAACCTAAAAGTCACACTAGGTATAATTCCCTGTGGGATGGCCCACCAAAATATTGAATCAGCCTAATTTTTGAATCAACGATCAAGGTCAGACCAGATGTTGGTGAACGACGGGTGAATCTCATACCCATAAAGTCGCTATTGATGTCGCTTCATTGATTCTCTTTATTTTTGGAACATCAGCTGACTAATCATATCCCTAGAACTGGAAATAATATTTTACTTTCGATTTCCTTATTACTTGTGCTGTCGAATCGCTGCATTAGTTTTCTGACCGTGAATACCATCTCAACCGTTGAATTTTGGGGATATCGTAGTGCAATAAATGGCAAAGGTTGTGCAAGTCATATACGTTTTGTTGAAGCAACATGTAGGTTGGCCTTGGTTGGCACGGTCCACCAAAATATCGCATGTTAGACACGTCTAGTACCTGTTTTTTGTTGAGTCAACGGCCATAATCAATGAGGGGGAGATCAACTTGCTACGCAGAGGAAACTGCACTTGTGAGGCCCACATTTGGTGATCCAAACCGTTCATGTTGTCAGCACTTTACGGATGTAGATACCCAATAGTTCTCTCATTATACGATCCTAACTTTTTTTAGTAGGGCCCACTAAACGTGGAACGTTGGTTGTAATTATATTGTCCGGCTGCAAGCCACAAATGGGCCACTAGATCATCTGGTAGGGGATATGCACGGCTTAGATTGACGGGATTGTGTCCCACACTTAGGTTGTAGTGTCCAGGAGCAAATGCCGTCTGTTAGGATGCAACTCCAAATCATAATTTGATGCCTTTCTAAGTAATAATGATGCTTAAAAGAAGCTTGGTGAGTTGGCTAGGGTTAATGGGATTATCCTTTTGCTATGAGCGTTCCTGAAAGGTTTGGATGGGTATGATGGGAGTGGGGCCCAATCACTCTTCATTGGACGTGTGATGTAAGGAACTAAGCATCAAGGATGCGATGGTTGAGCTAACTCGTGCAACAAAGGCTGGATGGTATAAAACAGGGGATGCATGAAAGATTTAACGTGCCACCCTCTCTTCAGACCAATCCATTTGGAGAAGTGGGAAGATTACTAAAATCTGCCCCTTTTTATTTGTTTGATTTGAAGGCCTGTTTGGTTGCCACTTAAAAATGATTCTGTCTAATTTAGTTGACAGTAATTATAGTCTTGTGTGGTCCCCCTCAAGTGTTGTGTGGACAAAGAGGGTCGTGTAGGTCCCACCAGTGTTGTATAGGATTAAAAAAAAAAAAGGTTGTGAAGGCCCCACTGTAATGCCTTCATGATATCAATATCTGACCATCATGAATGACATCCCTCATTTGACCATGGGCCCAAAAATCATGCTAATTCATGACTCATGTGGCCACAGAGCCAGAACAATTGAGAGGGGGAGTGGTGTCCCTCTCAAGTGTTCTAGATGGTGTGGCTAATCGGAGTCATGGATTGGGATGATTTTTAGACCCATTATAACCAAATGTGGAAGGGCAAGCATGATGGCTGGAGTGGATGTCACCTACAAATATTGGTGGCAACCACACAACTTGTTTTCACCATAATCAGGGCAAATCATTTTCATTATGTATTAGAGATCACAAGCTATACTGAAGCTGGTGAAGGCAGTGTCAGTGCACGACTTACCTAGGATTCAACCCCTAGTTGCATCTTGTAAATCTTACTTCTACCAAAAAAATTATATAAATTATGGGTTAATAGAATTATTTTTGATAGTAACCAAAAAATTTTAAACATAGTTACTAGTAACTAAAATGAGATAAACCCATTTTTTACCAAAATATACCAATATTAAAAGCTATTTATCATAGCTTATTTTCCGTGATCTTATTGCTCATTCATTCTCTTACCATTTTACTATGAAACTACAATGTTTGTAGTAGAATAAAGACCCTACATCACAACTACCATGCCTGTTTTAGGATGGTTAAAAAATTGACTTTCATGGTGCACAGGCACGTGTGCTTGTGTGTTTGATATGGGCCTTTTCATTTGGTAGTGAACAATCTGAAAATGCCATCCATCAGAAATTAGGGTAGTATATTCATCGAGTGAGCCACACACCTCAATTTATTTTCTGATAGATGTCTTGTATTCTACATAATAATATGGGAAAAGTTAGTCTCAATGGGAAAGTATGTGGGGTTTGGGGTGCCTTTACTTTCTCTGTAGAATTCAGGATTTAGGGTTCAGGGTTTACATACCTGAATTGTATTATACCTCATCTTAAAACTTGACCCGTATATAATATATTTTGGGTATTTCCATATACGGATATAAATATTATTTTTTAATGGGAATTGAATTAGGATTAAAGATGCAGGAAATTTAGTATAATTATAATCATTATATATATATATATATATATATATATATATATGATTTCCACTTAGGCTTATCCGTGAACTAGGCCCCACTTGCTCAATGAATGGATGCCAGGTCTAGCATGCATCCAACAGTGAGACATGGGCTTAATTATCTGTGAACTAGGCCCCATTCGCTAACTGATGAATGGATGCCAGGTCTAGCATACATCCAAACGGTGGGTTCTGCATTCCATCAATGCCCGAAAAACTAGTTAATTACTAACAGGCTGAGTAGGGAGACTCCTACTGAAGTGACGTCACCATGTTTCGTGGGCCCCAGCATGATGTATGTTTTGTATCCACACCTTTCATGCATCCATTTGGAGAGATCATTTGAGGGCAATATCCAAAGAATGAGTTAAATCCAAAGCTCCAGTGGACCCCAGCACAGAAAACAGTGGGGACGGTGACGCACACCATTAAAAACTTCTAAAGGCCACGAAAGTTTTAGATCAAGCTAATAGTTGTGTTTTCCCTTATTTCATGTCTTTTTTAACTTTTGAACAGGTTGGATTTCAAATAAACATTATGGTGGGCCTTAGGATAGTTTCAACGGTGGGAATCACTCTCCCCACTGTTTTCTGTGGTGGGATCCACTACAGACTTTTATCTACCTCATTATTTGGCTCATGCCCTAAAATGATATCTCAAAATGGATGGACGGTGTGGATACAATACATACATCATAGTGGAGCCCACAGAACTTGGTGACGTCACCTCATTAGCCGAGTCGCTACTCAACATGTAAGTATCTAATCCGCGTCCACTGCCATGAGCATTTTTCAACACGATCGAAGTAGGTATAGATTTCAGTAAGAACAGTTTTCAAAAAAATAGGTTTTGATAATATAATATTATTATTTATTAGAGAATAAAACGCCAGCTTGGCTCTCCCAGTCTCAATTTGCAACACGGAGTTAGATCTACGCGCTTTCAAAAGTCATACAAGTTGACTTTCAATAAAAACGGAATATGTAGTTTACATATACTTGACAGATTATCTAGAAGCCTATGTCCACGTGGATACTTTGGCTCTCAAATCACCCATCTGGACCGTCCATTAGATCCATCCAACTGTCAAACCACTAATTTGAGAAACGAAAATAAAATTGATGGTCCTAATTAAACATGTATTTTAGGACCTATCCCAATGTTTCATCCGTCCATTTTCTCATTCCAAAGAACAGACAGTTTTAGTAGTCTTATTAGTATGATTTTTTTCAAGGAATCTAATAAATGTCAATTAGGACAAATGGATGGTCCATATTAATGATATAGATTGTGGCATACGTCCAAATGTAACTACTATGTGCATGGGAAGGTCTCCATGCAATTACCCCACTAGATAATTCTTTAATATTCATATAGTGAATGGCACGAAAAGGAGAAGAACCCCTCACCACTTTATAAAAACAAACCCAAACCAAGCTTCTATTCTTCAATCCAAAACCATGGCTTCCATTACCATTTCATCTCTCTCCATCTTGTCTCTCCTCTTCTTCCTCTCTTTCTCTCAATCTCTAGCTGACATAGCTCCATCAGTCCCAGTCGTCCCAAGCACTGCATGCAATGCAACACACGACCCTAACTTCTGCAAATCCATCCTCCCATCCAGAGGATCCTCCAACCTCTTCGACTACGGCCGCTTCTGCGTCCGTCGCTCGCTTTCAATAGCAAGGCAGTTTTCTGCCTTGGTTGATGGATATCTCAAACGCCGGTCATCTTTAACAAATACAGCCATTCAAGCACTTGAAGATTGCCAGCTACTATCTGAACTCAATGCAGATTTCTTGGTGAATGCTGCAGCAGCACTTGATTCTGGTAATAGTCTTCTAGATAAGCAGACGGGCTATGTCGAGGCATTACTAAGTGCGATTCTTACTAATCAGCAGACATGCTTAGATGGCCTTCAAGCGACTTCGTCAGCTTGGAGTATCAGAAATAATCTCGCTACTCCGCTCTCTAACAGCACTAGGCTTTTTAGCGTTTCTCTTGCGTTATTCACACGTGCATGGGGACGTACTAAGAAGAGAGGAAGGCAGCAGTCGGGGAGGAAGCTCATGTTCTCTGAGATTGAAATTCCACGAGATGGGCGGTTGCCTTTGAGAATGTCGGAGGCAAGCCGCCAGCTCTTTGAGTCGAGGAGCGGACGGAAGCTTCTTCAGACGGGGACGGATACCGTCTTGGTTAGAGATATTGTGACCGTTAGTAAAAATGGAAGTGGGAACTTCACTACCATCAACGATGCTGTTGCTGCTGCTCCTAGCAATACTGATATCAGTGATGGGTACTTTTTGATTTATATCGAAGGTGGAGTGTATGAAGAGTACGTCTCTGTAAATAAGACGAAGAAGAACTTGATGATGATAGGAGATGGAATCAACCAGACAGTAATTACAGGAAATAGGAGCGTTGTTGATGGATCGACTACTTTCAATTCGGCTACCTTAGGTAAGCTTCTTTGATCCATTTCCAACTTTCCACATTCACCACTCGGAAAGAACATCAGAGCCGTGCATGAGGTGGCCCCATTTGTAAATTTATGGCCCAAAAACAGGATAGTCGAATGATCATCTGGGCCACAGAATAAATGTTTGGCATTCTTTAAACCGTCCTTGGTTTAGTGATTGCTTTTGTACATGTGTAGAATGAGCTGACTCTTCTTGTTGAGCCAGGTCATCCACACTGGGACCCACCTGATGGATGGACCAGACGTCTTCCACAAGTGCTAGGTTGGATTGTTTATCTGCATGTGTACTTAGTAAAGATCTTATTACATAGCTTAATCACATGTGACAATGGGTTTGGCCTGACACTTACGACCCAAGGCCCCCAGCCCAGACCAAGCCCGTTATGGACCTAGCACAGCAGGTCCAAGTCCATGCCCAAAAAATTGATTGTTTGTAATCTATCCGTTGATCAAGTGGGCCATACATGCACAAAAACTAGATATTTGTAAAATAAAACGTGTTCACAGACAAAGTTGGTTCGGACGGGTCGGGGCTGTAATGACTTGAGCCCAAAGCCCAACCCAAAAATTGATTACGTGAGGCCCATGCCCGGCTCAAGGTTCATGGGAGATTACCCGACCCATTGCCACCCTTATACGTCAACGTATAACTGCAGAATTCCAATGGGTCTTTTACACTAGTGACATTGTACCTAAATGCATGAACGTTTTCAACCTAACTTCTGCATTTTTTTCATTTTCCAGCTGTGGTTGGACAAGGTTTCGTCGCCATAAACATAACAATCCGCAACACCGCCGGCGCTGCGAAGCACCAGGCAGTAGCTCTCCGAAATGGGGCAGACCTTTCGGTGTTCTACAGTTGCAGCTTTGAGGCTTACCAAGACACCTTATATACTCATTCCCTCAGGCAATTCTACAGAAATTGCGATATCTATGGGACGGTCGATTTTATCTTCGGAAACGCCGCAGTCCTCTTTCAAAATTGCAACATCTACCCAAGGCTACCGATGCAGGGCCAGACCAATGTGGTCACAGCCCAAGGTCGAACTGACCCAAACCAAAATACAGGTATTTCAATCCATAACTGTAAGGTTACCGCAGCTGCCGAACTAGCATCGAGCGGTGGTTCTACTAAAACATATCTTGGGAGACCATGGAAGGAGTATTCGAGGACAGTATACATACAATCATTCCTGGACGGCTTAATAGATCCTACTGGTTGGCTACCGTGGTCCGGCGACTTCGCACTAAGTACTCTGTACTACGCAGAGTACAACAACAGCGGACCTGGATCGGAGACTGGCAGTAGAGTACCTTGGCCTGGGTATCATGTGATCAACGCCTCAGATGCGAGCAACTTCACCATTTCGAACTTCCTGTTGGGGGATAACTGGATACCTTCATCAGGAGTGCCATTCACTGGCGGCTTACTGTAACAAATGCCGTTCAATCCTTTTTTCTTTAATTTCTTCTTCTTCTTCTGATAATTGTTATCGTTTAAGAAATCATGTAATAAGCAATGTGTATTGCCTTCTTGGAAGAGGTGGACGACATTTGGCTAGATTTATTTTGTAAGAATTACAAAATAACCTGTTTAGATGTTAAACACTTTTATATATGGGAATTCCAAATGTTAATTACATTCAGTTCTTCGTTTGGGTAATTGTTGATTATCATTATCAATGTAACTTAATTGTTGTTTTACTTAATAAAATTGTTTAATTACCCAAGAAATATTTAATAAATTCCATGCAATACAGAAAGCTTGGCAATGCATTGTTTAGATTAGGTTTGCTATAACACATCATGATGGGGCCTTAGGCTTTGAATCTGGGCCATCTTCCAATGATCTAAACCGTTTATACTACTTTTCTTACTTTATATGATTGATAGACGATATAAATACTCTCAATTGGATTATCTCGGACTTCTGATAACATGGCCTTTTCTTTTTTTATTATGGACTATCACCAAAGCCTCTGTAAAGTGGAAGGGTTGAAATATTCATTCTACGAGGTTTTTTTTTTTCATCCAAACCCACAGGGAACCGATGAATGGTTTCAGTTACTGTAAGAATCCAAAATCTAACTGCTAAAAAAAAAAAACTGCTAGTCCTAGCATATCTTATTGCATTTTGGTGGGATATTGTGAACACCTTCTTTCAAGTGGTGCCCTCACTTTCTCAACTTTTTCTTACTGTGATGGTGCACTTGGAGTGTGGTATTGACTCTGATTAAAAAATAAGTTTAACTGAGAATCGCCACTAATAAAATAAAGTTTAAAATCTATGGCTGACTACAAACTCAAGTGACTACTGTGGTTGTGAACCTAGATTTTAGGTAAAGGCCTCGATGATAGAAAATGAAATGATTAAACACTCTGTTTCATCCACACCACATGCGGTTTTTATTTTACAAGATTTAACTATTTTTAGAAAATTCAGTAGAATTTCAATATATTACTACATCTGGCCCTTATTCACAAAATTTAAGATTCAGAGCAAGCAAATAAAGTAGATAGTACCTAACCCTTACTTCATAGGGTTTAAGACCCTGGGATAGGCGGAAGAAAAATAAGTAGCATCTAGCTTAGCTTCATAGGAATTAAGACCCTAACTTCACAAAATTTAAGACTCTACGCAAGCAAATAAAATAAAAAAGAAAATCTAGGTAGGAGAGAGGATTATATAATAAAAGAAAAGAAAGTGAGTCTGTATTGTTGATATACTTGAAATGTATGAAATAGAATTCAAGTTATATTGAAGAGTGAGAAGAAAAGTCAAAGACCAAATATATTTTTTCTATTAAGAGAGAGAGAGAGAGAGAGAGAGAGAGAGACCAATATCCATGATTTCAACTCTAACCGAGAGACCAATATCCATGATTTCAACTCTAGCCTTGACTTCATTAGTTAGAGTTTTCTTGAATTTTTTGAAATTTATAACAAGCCAGCCATACAAGCTCTCTCTCTCTCTCTCTCTCTCTCTCTCTCTCTCTCTCTCTCTATGTGACTCCTGCACGAGCTGGGCACGAACCTAGAGCTAGACATGAACCGAGCTCGACTCGACTTGAATCGAAGATGGGTTTGGGCTGAGCCGAGCTTATTTTATTTAGTTGGAAATATTTTCGAGTCGAGCTCAAGCTAGGCCAAGTTTAACTCGACTCTACTTGAAGATCGATTGGAACTCAACTGAGTTCAAATCAGCCCTTCTCGGCCCGATTATATATATATATATATATATATATATATATATATATATATATATATATATATATATATATATATATATATATATATAGAGTAGCTTTAGTGAATGAGCCAGGTCTTCTTCATTACAACTTAGTCGGAGTAAACATACGTTTGTTGGGAAGATCATTTGACCATATTTCAATGAATTATATATCACATTGACCAGAGATCGTATGTCTAGTCATCATGTAACTTGAAGTTTGCATTCTGTAACATTACTGCTACTTTGCGCACAAGCACAATTGTACGAATCTCAATCTCGACATAACCAAGAAACAAGATCTTTGCCCCTAAACTTTGTGTTACTTGTGGAAGATTAAATAGCAAGGAGAGTGGTCCTTGGATGGGGAGAGTTTATCTTGCCCTCTTTTGTACACTAGTTGTGTAACACCTCGTCCATTTCATACCATTTTCGATGCATACGTACACAATAATTGACGCCCTTAGCTAGACCTGAATTGACTTCATAGTACACACCCGACTGACCGGAACTCCAAGACCACGAAACCTATCTCATATCGACCGCCTCGTCGCTATGATCGGTAGATAACACCCGTTCGTCTATACGATACTCCGTTAGTGAGATACGCATGAAGAATCATTAGTGTATCATGTGCGTAAGGTGCCATGTACTTCATTCTACATATGTGCACAACACATGTCATACACACATGCACATGCCACACATGGGTGAGAGAATCTCTACCCATGTGTGTGATGTCACACACCCATACCTCCCATCTCTCATGTCTCTCTAAAGTCAACACCTCTCTATTCCATACCTTAAGCATGACATCATCACACCATGCCATCCCATGTTCCTTTAATCCACCATTAATTACAAATCATGAATTAATTGATATAATCTTAATCTAAGCTAACCAAGATCACATTAATTAAATCTAACCACATTTTTAACAATTTCTCTACATATATCCCTTTAACCCTTAGCATTTTACCATTTTCCTACACATGGAGAGAGAGAGAGAGAGAGAGAGAGAGAGAGAGGAGTGATCTTGGTGGGCCATCAACTCCATCAATCTCATCCCTTCCATCCATCTCAACCATCAATTCCATCTCTTCTATTCATCTCAACCATCCATCTAATTCATCAAGGTGAGTACACCCACTCCACCCTTGGTTTGTTCTATTTTTTATTATATTTGTATGATTTTTTTTGTGGTGACGATTTGATGATAATAATGTGATCAATGGTGTGGATACATAAGAGAGTACATATAAAAAGATGATAAAAAAATGGTGATGATATGATGATAATGATATGTTTAATGATGTGGATTCATGGGAAAATACATATAAAAATATTAATAATAAAAATAATTATTTATAGATTTTATATGGGACCCATTTATAGTGGGGCCCCACCAGAATTTTGTAGGCCATCCAAACTGCTCAAAGTGAGGCCATTGGGCTGGCCAAACACACACATGCACAGATGTGCATTCACACCATAGATGCAAAAAAAAAAAAAAAAAAAAAAAAAAAAAAATTTGGACGATGCTTGCTGTAGCGTCCAGACGCCCTGCCGCTTGAAAGAAAAAGAAGGGAAGAGGTGTGGGTCCACAATGGGCCCCACCCATGATGTATGTATTAAATCCACGCCGTCCATTCAATATTTCAGATCATTTTAGGCGTTGATCCGAAAAATGAAGCCAATCCAATTCTCTGGTAGGCCACACCATCAAAAAACATGTAAAGACATGCTAAAACATATAGAAGTACTTGCTGGGGCTGACTTGAAACTTTGATGCATCTAAAACTTGGAGTGACCCCTCCACCACGTGGGACACACACAATAGATGGACTGGATCGTCCTGTTGTGGGCCCCATATATGAAAAAAAAAAAAACAAACAAAAACAAAACAGTACTGACGCTATTGCTGCCAGCGTCTCTGCTGACGCTGGAAGGAGGTGGACCCCACCATGATGTGTGTCGAATATCAGCCCCATGCATTTGATGGGTCCCGTTTAAAAACGGGTCACCTCCAAAATTCAGCCGTACAAGGAACTCAGGTGGCCCACACCATAAAAATAATAATAATAATAATAATAATAATAATAAGAATAATAATAATAATAATAAATTTATGAAGCTGAATAAATCAGCAATTTTCATGGATCTAATCATAAGGTATATGTTATATCTAAACCATCTATCCATATGGTGAGCTTGTCTTAAGGCTTGAGACGGAAAATAAGACAGATCTAACTATCAGGTGGTCCATACTATACAACAAAAAAAAAAAAAAAAAAAAAAAAAAAGTAGTAGGGATTGAACGTCTACCATTGGAACCCTTTTTGGGTCAGAAGTTTTGGACCAATATGAAATTTGTTTTTCCCCTTAAATTCAGGTCCTTGTGACCTTATGAATAGATTGGATGGAAAATAAACGTTATGGTGGGCCCCGTGAATGGTTCAACCGTGAAATCATTATCCCCACTACTAATTGAGGTGAGTTCCAGATAATCTTTGGTTATATATGATTCATTTTTTTGGATAATCCTCTATAATGATCTCTAAATATAGATAAATAGTATAGATATAGTAAATACATCACTATGGGACCCGTGTAATTTTGATCTCCTTAAACCGTTCATGCAACTCAGAGCTCAAGTATATAAAAGCACTTGTGGGGTCCATTTGAAATTTGGATGCATCAGAAACTTGGACTGACCCCTCAATTCAGTGGTACACACATAATGGATGAGCTGGATTTGTGATCCATGCCTCAGTGGCTTGACAAGTAATCATGAATGTTTTAATGGAGGGTAATCCTCTCAATTTAATGTGTGGTGTGGCCCACATGTGCCATAGATTGACTTGATTTTTATTAGCCCCAGGCCCACCATGGATTGGTGGCCTATTAATTATGCAAATTGGATTGATATGTGAATGGTACTGATCTCTGTTAAAATTTCTCCACTACACAAAACCCATTTGAATTCCATTGATGTGTGGGCCCAAGAATGTTAAGGCCCATTTTGAGTGAATGTCATGTGAGCCCATCAATA
Source organism: Magnolia changhungtana (assembly GCA_030180095.1). Lineage (NCBI taxonomy): Eukaryota > Viridiplantae > Streptophyta > Magnoliopsida > Magnoliales > Magnoliaceae > Magnolia > Magnolia changhungtana. The sequence continues at coordinate 21,051 of JASAUF010000191.1, forward strand.
GTAGTCTTTTTTGGGCCAACCATTGGCCCTCTTCGGCAAGAGTTCGTGATCTACATGTATTAAATGTATGTTGTATTGAAACATGTGAAATTGTGTTATGTGTATAGCCCTTCACCACTTGGTATGTGACATACATTGTATTATGTTGCTGCCTTAGATTACCTAATTATATAACGAGTGCACAACCTTTCACCACGTGCGGTCCTAAGTAGTAGAATCATATGACCTGTGTTTAAACCCATAACCATGTTCAATTATAACAATTAGGTAGACTTTACATGTGTGAGGTTGTGATATGTATTTGGCCCCTTAATCATGTGGGCATGTGACGTATGTATGGCCACCTAATCAAATGCAATTGTGGAGTATATTTAGGCGGTCAACCGTATGATTTCGAAATTCACATAAGTTCAACCAACTACATGAAGTCAGGTGGCATTATTGACCACTTAATGTTATGACCACGTGCTTATGGGCATAGCCATAGTCACCCAAACCATGAACAATCGGGTTGTACATGTAGATTTTCTTAGTCAGGAGAATTATGATATAGGTTGGCTTATATAACTTGATAATGGAGTGGCCCTCAATTCGGTGTCATGCGACATAAATACAACCCTTACATTATGATCATAAATGAGGCAGATGCGGGAGCCACTAAACTATATCTGTTGAGATGGAAACTAATTTTTGGCCTCTTGATTATGTGACATCGAATCTGAGTCATTCTCTATATGAAGTATTGAGTAGTTACAGTTTAAGAGTTAGTGTAACCGGGAATAGTGGGTATGCTTGTGTTTGTGCCTTGGATGCTTTGAGATGCGGTCACTAGACCAGGATACTAAGTGAAATTATGGCATCGGCAGCCTGACCATGTGGGAGCTTAATAAATTTGTTGCCCATAGATGTATGAGTTATGATAAGTAACCATGTGACCTTAAATCATTTAATAATGGCAAGTAGAGTGACATTGTGTGACCACTCAACCATGTGATTATGTGGTGCTTAGGTGACTGCTAAACTATGTGAAATTGTGGCACTGGTCGCCTAACTATGTGAAAGTTTAGTAAAGCGGTCGGCCCAATAGTGTGGCCCATTAATGTAGCCCACTTGATGAGTATGAGCCCATTTGTGTGCGGCTCATTGATACGGCCCACTTGATGTATATTAGGCCCATGTGCAGGGCCCACCTATTATGTATTTATGGCCCATTAGCGAGGCCCATTGTAATGTAATTCCGACCCATATGTCGTAGCCCATTGTGATGTATTTGAGGCCCATGAGTCATGGCCCATGGTGATGTATATTAGGCTCATATGAGTGGCCTATTGTGATATATTTCCAGCCCATATGATGAGGCCCATTGTGATATATGTTAGGCCCATGTGAAAGGCCTATCATGATGTGTATTAAGCTCTTGAGTGAGGCCCCTGGTGTTGTATAGTTGGCCTTAAATGAGGCCATGGGTCCATTATATGTTAGGCTCTATATGGGTCACTCCTTAGGGGCAATATTAGTTAAATATCCACATTGTTGAGGTCGATTGTCGATGGCGGTTATTGATACCGATTATGAGAATGTGACTGCATAACATCATAATACATGCCCATACACATCATCTGCATGTTTTGAGATGTGGTTGACCATTGCATATGTCATTGGGCAGGTTGTTATGAGACTCCCTGATAGGCATAGGTTATCTTACATGAGCGCACGGTATGCGCGGGATTGATGCATGACTAGATTGTATGACTCATGCATCTTGCATTGTGTGCCCTAGTTACATCAGGACTGTAACATCCACAGGCATATCGTGGATGGCCAGACGAGACACTAAAAATTTGTTCTAGCATCAGGCTGTCATAGATGGCCCTGGGTGAAAATTCCTAAACCCTCTTAGTACCAGAGGACTCCCCAACGTCGAGACCAAGTGGATACATGAGCGCCCGAGTGCCGAATACTAGGAGGCCGCGTCTCCCACTATGTCTGGTCGGTTGGGAGGGGGTGTGGCCTTACCCGTCCGAGCGTAGAGGGCAATACTAGGCTGAGTTTGACTAGCTCGTGAATGGGTCCGCTATCGATGTACCGGATAAGTATTGGCAGACTATTGGTCAGGCGGATAATAAGGTTTCTTATGATTACTTGGACTATGCGGCTGGGAGAGTGGCAGTGCCATTTGGAGTGTACTAAACCCCGATGATGATCCCAGAGATGAACCATACTGATATGTGGACTTATTGAGCAGGTGTTGCATACTCATTTATTCATTCACTCACTATCCACTCGAGCTGGTGGTGCACAATTATTTATTACGTGTACCTTCGCAATGGCTAGGATTTCGGTTAAGGCACGCGACTAACCTGAGATCAGGAGTTTACCACATTGAGTCTGACTATCCAAATTTATGTATGGGACTGGTTTGGATAGAAATCTCTTGTGATGGACCCCATACCCTGCGATACTACGTATTATCATCCCGAATTCACTCCAGCATAGTCATTCCATTCACACCGCATATTGCATTACATCCACGGCATATGGCATTTTGGGTTACTGTGTTTCTGTATTTAAATATAACTGACGGTATTCGTGAACTCATCAGGAATTTTATATTGTGTTGCATCCTCGATATTTGATATTTGGCTCTTTATGACTCCTCATTTGAATAGCTGATTTGTATTGCGTATTCTGACGTTGTATGACTCATAGACTTGTCAATATTTCCGCTTATTATAATATTGTATGATTCATGATCTTACCAGTATTTTCGATATTGTATGATTATGCCATGACAATACGATGATGATGATGTGATTACGGGTGTATGTAATACAGTTATGGTTGTGGTATAGGAGAAATAAAAATATGACATGGTGATGCTGGTAGCATTGACTCAGAGTATTACTATGATGCATATGTATTAATGCATTGGCATTGGCATTGACATCATACCTTACGTACTATATGCCTTTCACCATACATGATTTCTTCGTGGGATATCCATCTTACTTGCATGTACGACACACTGCACACACGTGTGTACTCACTAGCTAGGATTTTTGCCTAAGCTTCCTATTTCTCATTTTTTTAGAGCGGGAGTAGCTTGGAAGACTTAGCTTTCTCGATGCATTGTATCTATTTTTCGATTTGATAATGTTGACGTCGTGTACCCTTGGAAAGCATTGTACTTGTAATCATCAGGATTTATAATGGAGAGTATTACTTGGTTTTTTTATCATGGATCTTCATGCTCAGGTATTATTATATGTATATAAAAAAAAATTAGTCAAAAATCCTCCTTATGGTGTGCCGAACTCGGGACTTGGTGTATGGAAGTCAAGTGCCAAATTCGGGGTATCACGGAAGTTGTCCGTCTCAGGGCTTGGGGCGTGACAAGTTGTTACCTACAAAGAATTTCTTAAGGTTCTTAAATCTGGACAAGCAATCATGACCTGATCTTCACTGGATTTATCATTGGCCGATTCGATCCGGTGAGTATTTTCGGGAGGTTTTGGGGATTCTTTTTACTTAATCCGTTTGAGTTTTCTAATGTTTATCGAGCTGATCAAAAGCGGTTTTATCGGAGAGATGTATGGTGTTGTATTTGATGTCTTAAATCTAATTAGATTCTACGCAGATTTTTTCGCAAAACTATGAAAGTGCGGGATTTTTTTCTGATTTCGTTTAAGATTCTTTCCGATTTTATTATTATTATTATTTTTTTGCATTCTTTCTACAAATATATATATATATGAGTGTAAACGGGGATTGGGAGTGATTCTAAGGGATTCTAAGGCTTTCTAAAAGGGTTCTATGGTTTCTAAAAGGGTAGAACAAGTGAAAGATTTGAGGATTACTTAAGTCTGGTAAGTCCTTTCTCTTTGTAATTTCTGCTTTCATAGTGAAGATTTGTGGCTTTGTGCCGTGGTTTTTTCCTGAAAGGATTTTCCACATTAAATCTTTGTATTCTCTTGTGTTTGCTTGATGCTCTTGAATTTCTATCTTAGATCTATCTTTGTGTAATTCCGCAGCACAATCTCTAACAAGTGGTATCAGAGCAATTGTTGGGGCACAAATTTTGACTCTGCGGGATTAACATCAATGGGAAATGTCAAGTTTGATATTGAGAAGTACTCAAGCAAAAATAATTTTGAGTTATAGAAGATCAAGATGATTAATCTATTAACCAGGTAAGGCGAAATTAAGGCTATTGAGGAGCGAAAATCAACTATGAATAACGAAGACTGGAATGCTCTTGACATGAATGTTTTAGCTTCCATCCGTTTATGTCTCACGGATGAGGTTCTCTACAATTTTTTTTAGGGAGAAAACTGCGGCTAGTTTATGGGCGAAGTTAGAGGATATCTATGCAAAAAAATCTCTAAAAATTGCCTACACTTGAAGCTACAATGGTATACCTTCAAGATGGCAGAGGGTGGAGATCTGGAGGCCTACATCAGCAACTTTAATAAATTAGTTTACAAACTACTAGATATGAGGAAGTGATCAAAGATGAGGAACAAGCATGTATGTTGTTGAATTCTCTTCCAGGATCATATGAGTCATTCAGGGACACAATGTGTACTGCAAATAAAACCCTGAGTATCGACACTGTTATCTCAGCCCTTCAAGGGAAGGCTATGAGAAAGCTAAACAGTAGCATGGGGACATCTTTCGATGCACTGTTTATAAGGAGAAGAAATACTGAGCGAGGTACAGGATCTTCAAGACCTATATCCAAATCCAAGGGCAAGGGCAAAGGAAAACTAAAATGTTGAAACTGTGGGATGAATGGACACATAAAGAAGGATTGCACAAATCCTAAAGCAAAGAAAGAAAACTCGAAGACTTCTTCCAGGGAGACCAATGTTGTCACATCTGATGAAGAAACAAGTGGAGGTGATGTTCTGTTTATGTCTGTGGTCGGACACTTACATGACAATCTTAGACATGAGTGGATCTTTGACACAGGAGCATCATATCACATGACTCCTCATCGGAGTTGGTTCGCAAGTTACAAGGAATGCGATGGTGGACAGGTCTTTATGGGCAATGACAATGCTTGTAATATTGTGGCTATTGGTATAATGAGCATCAAGATGTTTGATGGGATGGAACGTACCTTGACTGATGTCAGGCACGTTCCTGATATGCAGAAAAGTCTGATTCCTCTCGATGCACTCGAGGTTATAGGGTGCAAGTTCACTAGTATTGATGGTGTCCTTAAAGTTTCAAATTAAAGTGGCACTCATGATTATGAGAGAGCAAAGGCACGAAAACCTTTACAGGATGATCGGGAACACTTCATCAGGTAGAGCGGCAGCAGTTATTACAGATTCCACGTCTGTACGTTTGTGGTATGCTCGTCTGGGCCATATGAGTGAGCAGGGCATGAAGGTATTATCTGATCATTGTTTATTCCAGCTTTCAAAAATTCTGATTTAAATATATGCATGCGGACATTGTATATATGGTAAATAATCTAGATTATCTTTTAAATCTAGAAAACATGTATGTAAAGGAGTGCTTGATTATGTGTACTCTGACATATGGGAACCATCGTCAGATGTTTCCATTGGGGGATCGTCATGGTTTGTTTCATTCATTAATGACTACTTCAGAAAAGTTTGAGTTTACTTTATGAAATGTAAATCCAAAGTTTTCACTATATTCAAACAATGGAAGACAATGGTGAAAAAACAGTCAGGGCAAAAAATAAAAATTTTAAGGATTGACAATGGTGGAGAATTTACTTCCGCTGAGTTTAATGAATATTGCAAGGATGAATGGATCATCAGGCACAACCAGTGTTCGAGTTATCGGTATTGGTACAAGTTTCGCTGGCCGGAAATAAAGATATAATATTGTTATCACCGATAATATCGCCGATAACCGGAAATGAAGGGAAAAAGGGGGAGACATGGAGAAAATGGTGGAATTTTTCAGCGAAACTTCAGGACATGCCTAAATACACATATTTACATATTCAAGAATGAAAAAATTGCAAAAAGAATGTATTAAATTAGAAATTTTCATTTAATAGAAGCCAAAAGGCATGCGTTGTCGCAAGAAATCACTCAAATAGTAACCAAAATGAGTTTATATAATACAAATGCAAGCTTACAACAATTAAGACATATAAAAGTAAATGAATTAAAAAAAATACACATTCTTTTGTCATGTTTCATCCCCACATAGAGTGACGAGGTGGCTCGTAATCATTGTCCAGATCCCGTGGCAATTGAGAAGTAGTACTGTTGCTTAACATATTTGCAATATTGTTCCCAGTTCATCCTCTACTCGTACCAATTGAGGAACTCTCTTATGTTCCTCTGATAGTCATCCTCCCCAAACTGTACGAGTACACCTAGACATAGGAATTGCATGACATACATAGACAGCATTTACTAAGCAGGGTGCTGAGAGAACATATCAAGTCTAACCTCGACTCCTTGATAGTATTGATGCCAGTCATACGGTGATGTAAAGCGGGTCGCGGACAGTTTCATGGCCAAGATGGATCAGAGAAGGCCCGGTCAGCGACAGAAGTGATCCAGACCATCAGACCTTAAATCGAGCGTATCTCACAATCCGGAATGAGTTACCTGACGTAAAATATATGATTTTGGGGTAGAACGAGCTACTTTAGCCAACCAACCCCGCTAGGCTGGGTTACGATGCTCGAAATTGCGAAAAACCCCTGGATCGACTGTCATTTCCCTGTTTTAATTTTGTTTTTACTATAAATAGTAAGTTTTAGTTTGATTATAACTCTTCATCCGTCAGGCTTTAGGAGTTACGTCCAACGTGGAAAAAGCTTAGAATAATTAGGGGAATGGTTTGGTGAAGCCAAATAGGACACTTACTATTTTTGGCCAAAAACCTTGCGCACTAGTAGACATCACGACCGTCTATAAATAGTAAGCTTACTATTTATAGTAAGTCGCAGGTTCTAAGAGTTCTAGTTGTAGTTTGATTCTGATTTCTTTCCCATTGCTTGGTACCCCTATTTAAAGGGTTGTGAACTCATTTTTAGTGATCAATTAATCAGTTTTGAATTTATTAGAATTTATTTCTATTTTCTGCATTCTTTCCTCGTGGATTCGAGAAGTATCCGTGAGGAGTCCAGAGAAGCTCCGTGGATTCAGAGTATTTATCCTCATCACGTTCATCCCTGCGTCAATTGGTATCAGAGCGAGGATTCCCCTTGGGCCGATGGCAAACAATGAAGGTATGAATCAAGATCCTGTGGACGGTGATCCAGGGATTCATTATCTTTCAGAAAGAATAGAAGCTTTCCACCGGGAGAGTCAGTTGACCATGCAAGGGCTGCAGGTAACTCTCGACCGTCTTGCGGATGCGCTACTTCTGCCCTGAGCCCTAGGCGGTGCTCCACCACCTATGGTTGTTCCACCACCCATGGTTACTATACGACACAACCCCGATTTTCGTAGAGTACTACCAGTGGCAAACTGTAGGGCAACACCAGATGATTCAAGTTCTAGCGACAAGGACCTTAATGAGGGTTTTGCCAGACGACCAATCTATGAAGGCAATTACCAAGATCGTGCTAAAAGAGACTATCGAGGTAAGGCTGAACTTTCTAGTTTTAATGGTTTATTACGTATAGAAGATTTCCTCGATTGGCTAGCCGAAGTAGAGAGATATTTTGATTATATGGATGTGACAGATCATAAAAAGGTAAAATTGGTAGCGTTTAAATTAAAATCTGGTCCTTCTGCATGGTAGGAACAATTACAACTCTCACGAGCCCGCCAGATCAAGGCGCCCATCTCATCATGGCCATGGATGAGACTTTTTCTTCGATCACGATTTCTCCCCAGTGATTATGAGCAGATACTATTCCAGCAATATCAAAATTACCGACAAGGAAATCGAACCGTCACAAATTACACTAAAGAATTCCAGCGGTTGGCTATACGAAACGATTTATTAGAATCTGAGTCACAGAAAGTAGCACGATTTATAGGTGGGTTGCAGCCGACAATTCAAGACTGAGTTCAGATGTACCCAGTCGGGACCGTGGATGAAGCAATTGAATTGGCAGGTAAGGCAGAAACACAACTTGCAATAGTTCCTACTCGTTCCTATCCTTCAACTCGAACCCCCATGACAGGTCCCACGAAGGATCCAGTGCTGGCACAAGAAAAAGATTCAGTAGGAGAACATCCTCAACCTCCTACAACTGCAAACCGTGATACGGGGAGCGGCTCATCCAGACCTCAACGTGTAGTACCCACAACAGCGGGCCCGAGTAGGGTTCTAAATCCTTATGCTTGTTACCGCTGTGGCTAACCAGGCCACTTATCAAACACCTGTCCTCAACGTCCCGCAGCACACTTGACTATAAACGAAGGGGGCACTAAAGATGAGACTGCAGAAGAAGGCCATAGCTATGATGAACATGAGCAAGCCACTGAAGAAATAGCAGGTGGCGATGAAATGACGGGCGAGGATCGTGACGAATTTCTAGTTGTAAGGCAATTACTGTATACCCCACGAAATGAATTACATCTACAGCGATACAATATATTTCGTACTCGGTGCACTGTCAACGGAAAAGTCTATGATGTGATCATAAATAGTGGTAGTAGCGAGAACATCGTCTCAAGGGTGATGGTGGACAAGTTGCGGCTACCAATGACGAAACATCCTTCCCCGTACTCAATTGGCTGGATAAAAAAGGTAAATGAGACCAAGGTAACTGAACAATGCACTATCTCATTTTCAATTGGTAAAAATTATAAGGATCAGATACTTTGTGACGTGGTTTGACATGGAAACTTGCCATATGCTACTTAGTCGACCCTGGCAGTCGGACCATGATGCGACCTATCGGGGATGAGACAATGTCTACGTATTCATCAAGGATAGTCGAAAAATAATCCTTGCCCCTATGGCACCAGAGAACCACCCTGAAGCTTCTAAAGTGGATGGGAGTTCCCTCTTAACCATTCGGGATTTCATGGAGGAATCCAAAGAAATCGACGAGGTATACGCCATAGTGGTGAAGGGCGAGGAAGAGGAACCCTCGAACATCCCTCCAAGTTTAAGACTTTTGCTAAATGAATTCAAAGAAATCTGGCCTGAGGATTTACCTGATGGATTGCCCCCCATGAGGGACATCCAACATCACATAAACCTCATCCCTGGGGCTAGCCTACACAACTGCCCTCATTATCGGATGAGTCCGAAGGAGTGTGAGATACTTCAGGGGCAAGTGAAGGAATTGATTGTAAGGGTCTCTTGAGAGAGAGCATGAGCCCATGTACCGTACCAGCATTATTAACGCCAAAAAAGATGGAAGCTGGCGCATATGTGTCGACAGCCAGGCAATCAACAAAATTACCAGTAAATATTGGTTCCTAATACCACGATTAGACAACATGCTCGATATGTTAGAAGGGGCCAAGGTGTTCTCTAAACTAGATCTAAGGAGCGGGTACCATCAAATTCGTATTCGACCTGGTGATGAGTGGAAAACAGCATTCAAGACCAAGAAAGGGTTGTATGAGTAGCTGGTCATGCCCTTCGGCCTATCGAATGCACCAAGTACTTTTATGCGTTTGATGAATCAAGTGTTAAAACCGTTTACTGGCCGATTTGTGGTAGTATATTTTGATGACATATTGATATATAGCCAGGATGAGGTGGAACACAACAAACATCTCAGACGGGTGCTACAGGTCCTACAAATTAACAAGTTGTACTTCAACTTGAAGAAATGCAATTTTTTAACTGATAGCCTATTGTTTCTAGGGTTTGTTGTAATGTCCACAAGCATTCGTGTGGACGATGAAAAGGTGTGAGCTATTAGGGAATGGCCGATCTCGACGAACATTCATGAGGTGAGGAGTTTTCACGGGTTGACGACTTTCTATCGTCGATTTGTGCGAGATTTAAGCACCATAGTCACCCCTATAACAGATTGCATGAAAAAAGGACCATTCCAGTTGACCGATAAACCTGACAAGAGCTTTTATGAGATCAAGCATCATTTATCTACAACACCGGTCTTGGTGCTTCCTAATTTCGACAAATTGTTTTAAGTTGAGTGTGACGCTTCATAAGTCAGAATCGGGGGAGTATTATCACAGGAAGGCAGGCCGGTATCCTTTTACCGCGAGAAGCTCAGCGAAGCCAGAAAGAAGTGGTCGACTTATGAGCTTGAGTTATACACAATTGTTCAGGCACTGCAACATTAGCGGCATTATCTGATTCAAAGAGAGTTTGTTCTTTACACTGACCATCAAGCATTAAAGTTTATTAATAGTCAGACTAACGTGAATCGTGTGCATGCTAGATGGGTTACGTTTTTACAGGAATTCACGTTCATTCTGAAGCACAAGTCAGGGCAGCAGAACAAGGTGGCTGATGCACTTAGCTGTCGTGCATCACTACTTATTACGATGAGCAACAAGATGGTCGGCTTCGACTGTCTCAAGGAGCTGTATGCCGAGGATGAGGACTTCAAAGATTCTTGGGTGAAGTGCCAAGAAGGTCACCCCAGTGACCTTCATATACAGGACGATTTTCTCTTCAAAGGGAATCGATTGTGCAACCCCCAAAGTTTTCTGAGGGAGCAGATTATTCAGGAGCTACATGGAAGTGGCCTCGGTGGACACCTTGGGCGAGACAAGAAGCGATCTCTTGTAGAAGAGCGGTATTACTGGCTGCAATTTGTACGTGATGTGGGAAAAGCCGTACAACGTTGTCATGTTTGTCAGATCTCCAAGGGGCAATCTCAGAATACGGGCCTCTACACCCCGTTACCTGTGCCTGACAGTCCTTGGGAGGATTTATCAATGGACTTCGTGCTTGGTCTCCCATGAACACAACGCGGCATGGATTCGGTGTTCGTGGTGGTAGATCATTTCTCCAAGATGGCGCACTTTATCCCATGCAAGAAGACCCTCGATGCAACACACGTGGCGAATCTATTTTTCAGGGAGGTCATACGGCTACATGGGGTCCCCAAGACCATTACTTCTGATCGTGATACGAAGTTCATTAGCCACTTTTGGCGAACTTTGTGGACTCGATTTGATACACGACTTCAATTCAACAGTGCTTACCACCTACAGACTGATGGACAGACCGAAATTGTGAATTGCACGTTAGGAAACCTCCTTCGCTGTATTTCAGGAGAAAAACTGAAGTAGTGGAATTTGGCCTTGTCTCAAGCAGAGCTCGCATTTAACAACATGGTGAACTGCTCAACTGAAAAATCACCATTCCAGATTATCTACGGACGAGTGCCTCGCCACACACTTGACTTGGTCCCTCTGCCCAAGCACCCAGGCACGAGCATTACAGTAGAACATATGGCGGACAAGATCATGGGTATCCATACGGAAGTACGGACCAAGCTACATGCCTCAAACGAGAAGTATAAGGAACAAGCGGACAAGCACCGGCGACAAAAGGTGTTCGAGGTGGGCGATCGCGTTATGGTCCATCTGCGCAAAGAGAGATTTTCGACTGGGACGTACAACAAGTTGAAAAATAAGAAAATTAGACCTATCCCAATCATTCGAAAGATCAATGACAACGCTTATGTTGTTGATCTTCCAGATGACATGGCAATCTCATGGACTTTCAATGTCGCGGACCTGACCGAGTATTATAAACCAGAGCAGGATGAGAACTCGAGGACGAGTTCTTTTGAAGTGGAGGAGACTGATGTAGAGCGGGTCACGGACAGTTTCATGGCCAAGATGGATCAGAGAAGGCCCGGTCGGCGACAGAAGTGATCCAGACCATCGGACCTTAAATCGAGCGTATCTCACAATCCGGAATGAGTTACCTAACATAAAATATATGATTTTGGGGTAAAACAAACTACTTTAGCCAACCAACCCACTACACCGAGTCGCGACGGTCGGAATTGCGAAAAACCCCTGAATCGACGGTCGTTTCCCTGTTTTAATTTCATTTTTACTATAAATAGTAAGTTTTAGTTTGATTATAACTCTTCATCCGTCGGGCTTTAGGAGTTGCGCCCAACGTGAAAAGAGCTTAGAATAATTAGGGGAACGGTTTGGTGAAGTTAAATAGGACTCTTACTATTTTTATCCAAAAACCTTGCGCACTAGTAGACATCACGACCGTCTATAAATAGTAAGTTTACTATTTATAGTAAGTCGTGGGTTCTAGGAGTTCTAGTTGTAGTTTGATTCTGATTTCTTTCCCATTGCTTAGTACCCCTATTTAAAGGGTTGTGAACTCGTTTTTAGTGTTCAATTAATCAGTTTCGAATTTATTAGAATTTATTTCTATTTTTTGCATTCTTTCCTCGTGGATTCGAGAAGTCTCTGTGAGGAGTCCAGAGAAGCTCCGTGGATTCGGAGTATTTATCCTCATCACGTTCATCCCTGCGTCATACGGGTACCCCAAATATCCTCCTGTCAAAGGGTCATGACTCGAAGAACTATCTTTCAGCTGCCTGTACCCATAGGTAGATGAGCGTGACTAAATGTCAGAACTGTCATAGCCATACCCGTGATATCCCCCATGAGTATAAGGTGGGACAGAGATGGAGCTTTCCTAATCTGAACTTATGTCCATAGATGATAAGCTACGTGTGAGAGCATCATCCACGGTGCGTCCGGCTTTCTTCTTCGAACGACGCTCGAACATATATGTGGGCTCTGATGCACTCACCCTAGATGGTGAACGAGATCCACGGTCCATGTCCTGAGTGGCATGGTCAAAACTTTGCTCCTCAGTGAACTGGCCAACGGATCGTTGGCTCTGAGCAGTCGTGTACCCCCCACCACTGCCACCTCTACCCCCACTGGTACCACTTATACTAGTGTCGGTGCCTCCGTCCCCTACCTAATCGCCATCGTCATCGTCGTCGTCGTCGTCGTCCCCAGGATCAGTGTCGAGTGGGGTTGAGTCTCATCATCATCATTACTCACTATGACTTGATGATGGGGAGGGGGTCGTGAAAATACTTTTGCACCCTCATTGAAACGTGCCGAACTCCTCACCAAATGATCAAAGGAGTCTATATCTGCCTTCTGTTCGATTACTACCTGATCGACATCGATACCCAGAGACGCTGCTCTCTCAGCTACTTGTGGAGCAGGGCCTCCCTCTGTATCATCTAAATCAACTGATTTGACCCACTCATAAAGTGGGTCCTCATCATCATCACATATCCGTGCCATGTTACCTATAAATAACAGGTCCAGCGGGTCCTGATTTTCTTCCATGTCTTGATCTACCCGCAACTCCCTCTCTCTTAACTTCATATTGTAGTAGCAGTAAATGAACTTTTGCAGCTTCTCATATGCCAGCATATTCCTCTTGCTGGTGTGTATGAGTAACTATGTGCTCCAATTCCTCTCACATGGTGAGGAGGATACAGTTTGTGCGAGAACACAAACTGCCAATAACTGTAGTGCAGGAATGTCAACTCCGTACATTACCCACCACTCAACTATATATCCATGAGGAGCTTATTTTATTTTGAAGTTTAAATAAAAAATGCAATTACCTAATTATGTTACCATACTCATACGACATCATCGTTTCAGTCGATATTTTTGCTAGTGCGGATGAGAACGTACCCCTCGCATCTCTAAATCGTAACAACTATAAACACGAATTCACAGGTCATTATTTTTAATCACTCATATTTTTAGAGGCTATAAGGAAGAAAATTTATTGTATTACCTGGTTACCGAAATCTACTTGCATTGTCGATTCTAGGAACAATCGTTCGAACACCTTGTGGATGGCTATCGTCAAATCTTAATTCTCATGGAGCCGACGTTTATAATGAAATTTGGGATTCAGGTAGTATGCTGAAACCCAAATATTAATTACTCAGTTGTACTAACATGTAAACAGAAGTGATACTTAAAGTACTCAGTTATATTAACAAACTTACCGGGTTAGTGGAGTGGATGCTCGAGAGTCCCAGTCCATCGATGATCGATGATATTGATCACCCACTGATACGAACTAGGGATTGCAGTCATTATCCCCTCTCTCATAATTCTCATAAGCTCTACATTAACCCCATCAAAGGCCACATCTCACTATCTACGGCTCATAGGGCCTTGTACATCGGATGCAGGAAGGAAACGACGTTGTGAACTTTATCCCATAAGGAATTGAAAAGCATTATCTTCAAACAGCTCTTTGCACTCTCAGTCTTTTTCTAATTTCACTCCATGTATTTCTTGGATTTGAACAAATTTCTTAAACCCATGCGGTGCCTGTATAAGCTATCGAGTGCAATAAAGTTCGTGGTGAACCGTGTCGTGCCTGGTCTAACGATGTCCCCTCCACAACACTCACGCATTGCAGCTAACAACCATGAGTGATTGTATATAAATTTTGTCACTCTCCTTGCATCTTGGATGGTCTTTCTAAAAGAATCTCTCTGGCCTATCTTCTCGAGCATTAAATCAATGCAATGTGCCGCACACGGGGTCCAATAAAGATTAAACTTCTTCATCAATTTCTTCCCTGCCTTAACGAACACACTGCCATTGTTCGTCACAACTTGGACAACATTCTGGGACCCAACATCTCTAATCACTCCTTTTAGGAGAGCATATATGTATTCGTGATCTTTTATTCTGGCCGATGCATCAATGGATTTGAGAAAAACGAGTTGTCCTCTACGGTACACCATGAAATTGATAATGGACAATTTCGTGGGTCCCGTCCACCCATCACACACATGATTATCATCCCGTACTGCTTCCAGTTCGACTTGAGTCCACATACCCAAGCCTACATCTCCTCGTGCTCCCGATCGAGGTAAACGCCAAGAATCTCCCGTAGCGTAGGAGGCTTCATGCCTGGCTCAGCACGCTGCACCTCCTCAATCATATTTTTGAAGTGAGGACTGGCTGCTGCATTTGTTGGTACTAGCTCGAGATGAACCACCTACATATAGCGCCACCCACTTTCTCCCTGAACCCCTTGCTCCACATATTTTTTAATCTTTTTTTATTAACACCTACGATGGGTCCATCTGGGACACAAGTGCTTTGCGTGCATTGTAGGTCATGCCCGCTGCCTCCCTCAAATCGTCTGCAACTCCCACTAGCCTTATGTCGGGACGTCCCAAATGACGGCCTACTCTCATCAACCCGTCTTCTTTGCTCCCTCTCCCACTCTTAAGCTTGAGACTCACAAATCACTTGTCTAAAATCACTCCTTTCTCCAGCCGTAACACAGTCATCAGGGTACGCGATCCCGTCATCGTCGTCATCATTGTGCTCGTCAATAGCACCTAGGCCCTGTCCAGTGCCTCGTAGCTCATCCCTCATATCCATCTCCCAATCATTTTGTTGTAGCTTGTGTGACTTCTCTTAACACTCTTCTCATCTCCTCGATCACTGACCTTGTTACACCTGAACAGTCTTTCACATTCTTGTATCCCCCTGTCAAATGTTCCTTTAGCCTAAACATTCCCCCACTCTGTATCATTTTGCCACAATAGTTGCATATGGCTCCATATTTATTCCCCTCCACTGGTCGTCCATGTTTCCACCCAATGTCCCTTGCTCCTCCTTTTCCCGATCCATACGACATTTTGTTCCCTAATAGTATACAAATTTGCAATAATCGACAAAAAAAAAAAAAAAAAAAAAAAAAAAAAAAAGCGCATCGACTCTTATTCACTGTAATAAGCCCAAATTATTTCAAAGGCTAAGATGTTAGATCAAATCAAAATTTCATATAAATTACAATTGAAGAAAGAATCTGCAGATTGCATACTAGACGAGTTGGATTTTAGTTTATAAATGCATGTGCATGACAATCACATGGAGCAACAGGGAGAGGATTAGGTGCAGCCCTAGCCTCATCCATGCTAATCCCCCTAGCCTCATCCATGCTAATCCTTGATGTATTTATTCTATGCCATTCATCTGTTTTTGTATTTAATTATAGAGTACGGGATAAAAAATGAAACTGATGTTGTGGGCCCAGGAACTTTTCAATGACGCGTGGGTGGGTAGTCAAAACATGCATGTGTGGCTAATGGGTAGTCAAAACATGCATGTTGATTTTGGACCATCGGTCCATTTTATCGTAGATGTGTGGCTAATCTGACTAACTCGCAGCAGGGCATGCCTGTCTAACGGCCCTGATTTCGCACACAATGCACTCCCATTCATCCATCCCGTGTAACCGAGTTCTTCCGTTCGCCTGAATGTTAATGCACTCGCGTGAGGTGTTTAAACAAGGAAGAGCTTAGATGCACATGTGACAATTGCCAAGTCCTCACACCTGTGAGTGATTTGGCACATCCATCAGATTGTGCTCACCATGAACATGAACTGGCCCAAAATCAGGCCGTTCTACTCTTCAGGTAGGCCACACGTGTACATTGAATATGGACAGCCAGTCATATCATTTTCTTTTAGCCACTATTTCTTTTTACGTGCATGGCCGACATAATGAACGGACCACCCTGATTTTTGGACCAAGAAGTTGATTTGCCTGATGGTCGGCTTGGATCTTGCTCATATCTGCCACATTGCCACGTGTGACAGGCGAGTGCTTACTTGTCTGAAGTACATGCGATGTAAAGGAGGAAAAAATTAGGATGTAGATGGCTTTTTTCTTTTCTTTTTTTTTTACACACGCGCACACACACCCCCACACACTCACGCCGTAGGAATTTCACCACCTATGGGGACCTGAACCCTTGACCGGGTGTTGAAACCGGAGGAAGAGTAAAGACCCAGATGGCATGTATACCATTACATGCGTCCACATAAGCGAGCTAAGCAGATAAAGCGATATCCGAGCCGTCTATCATGTGGGTTGACATGATTTTGGCACAAGATGATCTTTGTGATATGGTCCACCTCTTGGATGGATTGGATGTGCCCCAACAAAGAGTGGCCTACGCCCAATAACAATTAACAATTAGCTGTAAGAATGTAATGCACGTCATTGACAAAATGAAACAATTAACAGTTGGAATAATGATTTCCACCGTTGAAACCTTTGGAAGGCCCCCAGTGATGTTTATTTGTCATCCAAACTGTTCATGAGATGACACGGACATGGATGAAGGGAAAACATAAATATCATATTGATCTAAAACTTATGTGGGCCCCAAGAACTTTTCAACAGTAGACTTCAATTCACGCTGTTTCAGGTGGTGTGGTCCACTGGATCTTTGGAGATGATTAATTTTTGTTTTAACGAACTAAAATTATATGATAAAATAGATGGACGGAGTTGATACAACGCATGAATGACAGTGGGCCCCACAGAGTTTACTCCCAACGCTAAGCTAAGGGTACTGAGTTAGTCAGTACGGACTCGATTTCCTTCATGAGCTGCAACCTCAAGTGGGGCCACTGTGATGTTTGTGAAAAATCCTCCCTGTCTATTCATTTTTTGAGTTCATTTTAGGTCATGATGTAAAAAATGAGCCATATCTAAATCTCAAGTGAGCATAAAACATGATAATTAAACATCCACAATTGAAATATTTGTGGGGCCATAGAAGTTTTGATTCATGTCAATATTTTTGTTTTCAGTTAATCCCAATAGTAATGATGTTATTAATGGTATGGATGGCATCTAAACATCACTGTTGAACCAGGAAGGTTTCAACTATAGGAATTCCCCTATAACCACGTTTTCCTATAGTAGGGCTCACTTGAGCTTTGGATACGGTTCGTTTTTGGCAACAAGTCGTAAAATGAAATCACAAATTGGATGGACAAGGAGGATTTCTTACAAACATCACAGTGGGCCCCACCTGACCTTGCAGTGCAGGAGGACAAGGAAGGCTTCCATGGGAAATCCGCATCCCTGATCCGCGCTGCGGAAACGGATTGGTTACTCTCCTGCCATGATCTGTAGGCCCCACCACGAGGTATGTGTTTCATCCTTGCTATCCTTTTATTTTTATAGATAATTTTATGATATGGAAAAAAAAAAAAACACGAACGAGCATATCCCAATCTCAATTGGACCACATTCCAAGAAACAATGTTGAATGAACTTTGACCATTAAAAACTTTTTGGAGGCCATAAAGGTTTTGGAACAACCTGATCTTTGTTTTTCCCTTCATCTGGGTCTGTATGACCTAATTAACAGATTGAATGTCAAATAAATAGTACAGTGAGCCTTAGGAGGATTTTAATGGTGGATATCCAATCACTACTATTTTCCCGTGGTGTGGTCCACCTGAGTTTTAGATCTACCTCATTTTTTGGATCAAGCTCTAAAATAATATTGAAAAATTAATGGACATATGGATACAATAGATGCATCATGGTGGGGCCCACGGAGCACCGACCTGCACCGTCAAAGCCCCACCCGCCAATTGCGTACTGAGTAACTCAGTACGTAAACTCTATGGGGTCCACCATAATTTATGCATTTTATCCACTCCGTCCATCCATTTTAACAGATAATTTTAGATCTTGAGCCTAAAAACGAACTATATCCAAACCTAAAGTGGACCACACCGTAGGAAACAGTATAAATTGAACATCTACCGTTG
Organism: Magnolia changhungtana; assembly: GCA_030180095.1. NCBI lineage: Eukaryota > Viridiplantae > Streptophyta > Magnoliopsida > Magnoliales > Magnoliaceae > Magnolia > Magnolia changhungtana. Next base: position 39,575 of record JASAUF010000191.1, read on the forward strand.
AAAATTTCTTGGGGCTCACAAAAGTTTTGGATCAAACTTCTATTTGTGTTTTCCCTTCATCCATGTCTGTGTGATCTTATGAACAGGTTGGATGAGAAATAAACATCACTATGGGCCCTAGAAAGGTTTTAACGGTGGAAATCATTATTCCAACTGTTTCCAATGGTATGGTCCACTCGATATTTGGGTACGCTTAAATTTTAGTCTCAACCCCTAAAATAAGATGAAAAAATGGATGGACCACATGGATAGACCAGATACATTCTGGGGTGGGCCCAACAAGTGTATTCGATACGATAAGACGTACTGAGTAACTATGTACACAATCCCCTTTTACGCCCGACCGATCCCCAATTCACATAAAACCCTGAAAATATTAAAATTTCACCTCCTTCCCACCAATTTCTCTAGATTTTTAACCCGAAATCCCTCCCTCATCCAAAAAAAAAAACCCTCTATTTTCCAACAAGATCTTATGCCGCAAGCGGATTCGAGACGTTGTAGAGGATTTTTCAATGGAAAAAAAAAAAAAAGAAGAATTTTTGGGGTTGAATCTTACCAGAAATTGCCGATCTACACTCAACCACCGTGAAATCGTGTCTTCCTCCAGATCCGGGTGAAAAAACAGGTATTTTTTTAGTTTTTTTAGATTTTATCGCTAACGACTACCCCTTTTATCGATAAAGGGGGTTGTTGGCTACAGTTCCCACCTGTGGTTGGTGGGAACAGCGAAATATCGATGAAATTTTGAAAATACCGACAATTCAGCGAGATTATCGTCAAAACCTGAAAGCGATTCGAGAAAACGGAGTTTCAGTGTCACCAGTGCAATGACATTGATATTATCAGCGATATTTCAATAATATCGTCGACATTTTAAACACTGGGCACAACACAATGCGTCATACGTCCGAACAAAATGGTGTGGCTAAGCAGATGAATTAGAGACTCTTGGAGAGGACCAGATGCAAGTTAATTAATGCTACATTGGTCAAGGACCTATAGATAAAGGTTGTTAACACGACTTGTTATTTAGTGATCTCGATCCCGTCTACGACAATTGAATGTAAAATCCCAGAGAAAGTATGGAGTGGTCATAAGTTAGACTACTCATAGTTGTGCATATTTGGTTGTGAGGCTTACTCTCATGTACCGTCAATTGAGAGAGATAAGGTAGACCATAGAGCCAAAAAGTATATTTTTGTTGGTTATGATGTTGATTTGAAATGTTACAAGTTATTGAACAAGGTCATACGCAAGGTCACCACTAGCCGTGACGTCAGATTCGATGAAAGCTCCCTATTTCGCAAGAATGATCAAGAGTAAGAGGAACCAGAAAGGTTGATTGTAGACGTCTATATTGACACAAATGATACTCAGGCAAAAACAAATGTGCAAAAAGATGTACAAGAGCAGGTGGAACAGCCACATGTGATAAGGAACCCTTCTTTATGTGTCAATTCATCCCACAATTCCAGTATTTTAGTTTTCCTTCGCCCTTGCCCTTAGATTTGGATATAGGTCTTGAAGATCCAATACCTCACTCGGTATTTCTTCCCCTTGTAAACAGTGCATCAAAAGATGACCCCAAGCCACCGTTAATGTTTCTCATGATTCCCTTGAAGGGCTGACATAACGGTGTCCACACTTAAAGTTTTATTTCTGGTACACAATAAGTTCTTGAATGACTCATACGATGACGGTAGAGTATTTAACAATATACATGCCTGATCTTTATCTTTGATCACTTCCTCCATGTCTAGTAATTTTCAATCAGTTTATTAAAATTACTAATGTAGACCTCCACATCTCTACTCTCTGCTAATCTGAAGGTGAAAAACTGTAGTTTCAAGCGTTGGCGATTCTCTGTGGATTTTTTAGCATAAATATCCTCTAACTTCGTCCATAAACCAGTTGCATTTTTTTCCCTCAAAACATTATAAAGAACTTCATCCGTGATACATAAACGAATCGAGGATAAGGCCTTCTTATTAAGACTATTCCATTCATCATCAATCATAATGGACTTTCTCTCCTTAAGAGCACCATCTTCACCTTTCTTGGTTAAGGAACTGATCACTTGATCTTCCATAACTCAAAGTTATTTTTCACTGAGTACTTCTCAATATCATACATAATGCTTCCCATTGATACTAATCCTGCATATTCAAATCTGTGTCCCGACGATTGCTCTGATACCACTTGTTGGGGATTGTACTACAGAATCACATAGAGGTGGATCTAGGATAGCAATCCAAGAGTACCAAGCAAACACAAGAGAACACAAAGATTTAACGTGGAAAATCCTTCAAAAAAAAAAACCATAGCACAAAGGGACAAAAATTCACTATGAAAGCATAAATTACAAAGAGAAAGGACTTACCTAATTCGAACAACCTCGAATCTTACCCTTTGCTACATCTTTTGAAACCTTAGAACTATTTAGAGACCCTCTAGAATTGTTTAGAAAACCTTGGAATATCTTAGAATGACTCTAGGAGTACCCTAGGAGCTCCTAAACAAATAGGAGAACTCTAGCTTTCACATCGACTTGAAACCATCCGTAAACCGCTTCAAATTTACGCAGTCCATGCACAATCTACGTAATCTCTGACTAGTCGAACCAGAGCTTGGGCTAGTCAAAGGACACTTCAATTAGTCGAACGTGTCCTTCGACTGGTCGAATTTCTAGGAAATTCCAAAATAAATTGTTGTTGTATTTTCACTCAAACTTTCTAGGACTAGTCGAATTTCCTCAAATTTAAGACATCCGTTAACAACACCCAAACCCATAACCTCCATGTTAAAAGATTGTTAAAAGATTTGGATCTACTTTATTTTTTAGCCCATGCTATAAATTGATCCGGAAAAAAACAAATAGCAGCTTAGATATACAACATGTATATCAAGGTGTGCCCCATGGCTAGGGTCCCACCCACATCGCTGGATCAGCTAATTTATGTCCCCATTGATGAACTTCAGGTCTGTTAAGCCCACACACGTGTGCAATAAAGCTCATGTTCACACAACACGTGCTAGCGTGGACGTGCTTGAGCTAATCCACCCATCAAGTTGCCCAACCTTCTGCATGTTTTTCCAAAAATAAATCTCATCTAATCAACATGTGGTCCCCATTATTGGAAATAGAAACAGGTGGACGGGCTAGAAACTTCAGCCAAGTTTTCCAGAGCCGTACATTTTTTTTGTAATACATGGTGACCAATGGATCAACTTGATTCTTGGGCTAGGGCATCAATCTAGTGGTGCCGCATTAGATCTTGGATCTATCGTGCCAACACATGTGTGGCGTGTAGATGAGCTTTATTGCACACACGTGCGGACTTAGTAGAACTTATTAGACTTAGATTAATATAATTACAATTATCATAGAATTTTATCTCCCAAATTGATAGTTTAAGTCATGCATTTCCTGTTATCTTCTCTCATTGACACCAGTGGATGGTATTCTTTTGAAAGTCATGCAATAAGTGCATGTGGGGCCCATTGTTCAGCAATATAGAACGTTGATGTTATTTCCTTTTTTTTTTCATCGCGGGCGGATCATGAGACTTTACAGATTGGATGACCATGGGAACCAATCTTGGTCCCTTTTTTATTAGAATGTGGACCGTTGGTGTATTTCTCTTGTTGAACGTCTATTTGCAAGTCATGAATTGAGTGGTTGAGATCTTCCTATCGAGGAGATCTTCAGGGAATAATCGATGATCCAAGATAGGATACAGCAGACTATTGGTCCAGATGACTGAACAGTGGGCCCCGCTTGTACAGGCTGAAAATGGCGAGTATAGTGTGGATATCAACGGCTGCAGATGCACAATTACACCATCTTCTACGGTTGAGAAGCCAGTAGACGCACCCAGTTTTGGACTGGGCATGGGCATAATAACTTGGTCCGTGGGCCTGCATCAATGGCTCAATAATATATTTGGGCTGGGCTTGGGCTCAAGTCATTTTAGCCGGTATTGCCTGGGTTCTTGGACCGGTTGGGTCAGGCCTCTGCTCTTTTATTTTTTTAAGGTTCTTGCCTAAGGCCTTATGATCTGTGCCAGGACAGGCCTAGCTGGCCTATCCCAAACCTGGTCCATTGCTAACCCTGGCAATAGGGCTGTACACGAGTCAAGCTAGCTCGAAAAGCTCGCTCAACTGGGCTCGACTCAGTTTGAATTGACTGGGCTTGAAAGGCCGATTCAAGGCGAGTCAAGCTTGTTGACTAAAGCTCAAGTTGAGTTCAAGCCAAGTTCAACCATGGTGTATTTCAACTCGACTCGACTCGAAGCTCGAGCTTGAGCTCAACTCGGCTCGACTAATATATTTTAATAATATATATTATATTAATATTAAATATACATATAATATATATATTTAAGTTAAAAAAAGAAGTTAAAACTTCAAAAGTTTTTACTAAAAAACTCTACCTGACCATACTTGTCCCCATTCCCTCTTTTTCTTAACTCGACTCGAACCACTAGCTCGGCTCGAACTCAACTCAAAAGCTTTGGCAAACAAGCCAAGTTTCAATGTTGAGCTTGAGGGCGAGTTCGAGAGCTTGAACTCGAGTATAGCGTGGACGAGTTAAGCCAAGCTTGACTCACCTTGACTCGACTCTGCTCGATGTATAGCCCTACCTGGCAGTTAGTGTTCTGCTTGTTATTGGGACCATCAATGAACCAAGCCCGACTTGACTGCAATCAGGGAACGAGCGATGTGGGTGCAACCCTGACTGTAGGGCCCACCTTGATGCATGTATTCATTGTATGTCCATGCTGCACATCTGTTTTGCCAGCTTATTCTAAGGCCCTGGTCCCAAATAATGAAACAGATACAAATTTCAAGTGGACCACACCACAGGAAAAAGTAGTTATTAACCATTAAAAACTTTTCATGGGCCTCAAAAGTTTTGGATCAGCTGATATTTATTTTATTTTATTTTTTCAGCCAGGTCCGTTTGACCTTATCAACAGGTTGGATGGTCAACATACATTACCATAGACCCTAAGAAATTTTTAATAGTAGCTGTTCAACAACCACTCTTTCCTGTGGTGTGGTTCACCTGAAATTTTTATCTTCTTCGATTATAGTACCACGCCCTAAAATAAGCCGGCAAAATTTATGGATGCATGTTTCGAGGTGGGCTCTACTGAAGCAAGCTGGTTCCAATGAACCGCACTAGCCTAACTAATAGTAGGTATGACAGGCTGCCGCGCCGGGTCAAACTTTCATTAGATCCAACCCATTCATTAGACAGGCAGACAGTGCGCACCGTACAAAATAGTTGGTATAGAACGTCCACCATTAAGTTTGTGTAGGGCCCACAGCGAACGCGGATTGCTTCCTACCCCGCATTCTGTGGGGACCACCATGATGTAAGTGTTTTATCCACTCCATTCATCGCTTTTCTCAGATCATTTTAAAGTATGATCATAAAATTAAAGCAGGTCCACAGCTCCAGTGGACCACACCAAAGGAAGCTGCAGTGATAATGATACCCACCGTTGAAACCTTTCTAAGTGCCACCATGATGAATTTTTTACATTCCAACCTATTCATAAAGTCATGTAGACGTGGATGAAATGAAAAAACAAATATCAGCTTGATCCAAAACTTCTCCAGCTCCCAGTAAGTTTTCAATGGTGGACGCTCAATTCCCACTTTGTGTTCCACTTAAGCCCTTTACCTTCCTAATTTTTTGAGTCATACCTTAAAATGATTTGAGAAAAACCATGAACAAGGTTGACAAAACAATTACATAATGGTGGGCCCCACATAGCCCTGCCCGGACGGATTACCATCCAGGCGTGGGTAGGACGCAATCCGCGTCCGGCCCACGGCACTGCTATTCAATCTATAACTTGCCTAATTGGGATTAAAGCACTTCCCCAAAATGTTGAATCAGTAGGCCATAACCTGTGAACTTAAAAGTTTAGGTATATAATTCCCAATGGGGTGGCCCACCAGAATGTTGAATCTGCCTAATTTTTGGAATCAACGGTCAAGGTCAAACGAAAGATGTCCGTGATGAACGGGTCAATCTCATTTACATAAAGTAGCTTCCCTCACAGAAATGTTAGGCATGCTCTTAGTCATTTTGAATTGATATCACTTCATTTGTTCTCATTATTTTTGGAACATTAGCTGACTAATCATATCCTCTAAGCACTGAAAATAATATTCCATTTTAATTTCCTTATCTATTGCTTATAATGTCAAATCACCGGAAGAGTTTTACAACCATGAATACCATCTCAACCGTTGAATTTTGGGGACATCCTAGTGCAATGAATGGCAAAGATTGTGCAAGTCATATTCGTTTTATTGAATCAGCATCTATTAGCCTTGGCTGGAACGGTCCACCAAAACATCGGCCATGTTAGACATGTAGAGTGCCTCGATTCATGCTACGTGGAGCAAATTGCACATGTGAGGCCCACATTTGGTGATCCAAACCGTTCATGTGGTAAGCCCTTCATGGATGTAGACACCCAATAAATCTACTATTATCTGATCCTAACTGTTTGAGTTGGGCCCCGCTAAATGTGGAGCGTTGGTTGTAATTGTCCGGCTGCAAGCCACAAACAGGTCCACTAGATCATCTGGTAGGGGACAGGTACTGCTTAGATTGACGGAAGTTGTACCCACCCGTACGTTGAGGGTTCAGCAGCAACTGCCATCCGTTTGGACAGACTCCAAATCATGATTTGATGCCTTTGTAAGTTATAATGATGCTTAAAAGAAGCTTGGGTAGTTGGCCAGGGTTAAGGGCTTATCCTTTTGCTATGAGTGTTAGGTTTGGACGGATATGATGGGAGTGGGCCCAATCACTCTTCATTGGACGTGTGATGTAAGAAACTAAGGACCAAGGATACGATAGTTGAGCTAACTCGTGCAACAAGGGGCGCCGGATGGTATAAAGCATGGGCCACACCCGCTCTTCATACTAATCCAAAGATTATCAAATCTGTCCTTTTTATCTGTTTGATTTGAAAAAGGCCTGTTTGGTTGCCACTTAAAATGATTTCATCTAATTTAGTTAACGGTGTGTGGGCCCTCTCAAGTGTTGTGTGGACAAAAAAGGTTGTGTAGGCCCCACTGTATGATGCCTTCGTAACATCCAGTCTGAATGCCATCCCTTGATTGATCTTTGGCCTTTGTAAAAACAATAATTTTATAGTGTAAAAATGTAATTATAATAAGTTACTATACTTTATAAGCGTTTTTGACTCTCAGTTTAGAAGGTATGATTCATTTTAAACAAACACCTAAAAATGCTAATGATGCATCTTACCTTGTAAGTTAACCCTATTGCTATCAAAACATATATAAAGTAAGGGTTAATTAAATTATTTTTAATACTTACCAAAATTTTTAAAATACAAATTAATGTTAAGTAAGATGAACCCCTTTCTACCCAAAATATATCAATAATACTGGAAGCTTCTTTTTATTTTTTTGTTAGCTTGTTAGCACACCGACTGTCCGTTCACACATCACTGTTAGCCACCCCCACTAGGGAATCGATATACCAAGGCCTCAGTATTGAAAACTATTTACAACAGCCTATATCTTGTGATCTTATAACTTATCCACTCTCTTACCATTTCATTACGAAAATATGTTTGTAGTAGAATGAAGGTCCCACATCAGTGCTACCATGCATGTTTTGGGATGGACTCAAGAGGACTTAAAATTTTTGCAGCGCATGTATTATATACATGTGCTGGCATATGTGCGAACATCACTGTTCATTAAAAAAAAAAAAAAAAAAAAGGGTAGTATGTTCATTGAATGACCCACACAACTTAATATATATTATGATAGATGTCTTGTATTTTGCCTAATGGCATAAGAAAAGTTATAAGACCCGTTTCAAAGAGCCAAACTAGCTAATTAGGGAATTTTAGTCAATTTTATATATAGGTATAAAAAACATTTCATGAGTTGAATTAGGGCAAGGTAAGAAACTTTCTTTAGATTTTGGTGTTAAAATTTTAGTAAGGTTGTAATTCTTTTTTTAAATTAGTAATTACAATAAAGACTCGTATATATAAAGTAGGCGTTTAATTTTCTTATAATTTACAATTAATAACAATCCATTTTTCCTCGTACAAGTATAATCTCTCGCTGCATGATGCATGAATGGAGATCTAGGATGCATCCAACGGTGGGGACTGCATTCAATCAGATCCAAAAAACTAGCTACTAACAAGAAACTGCCATGAGCATTTTTCAACATAAGGTAGGCATTGATGGGTCTCATTGTATGGGTAGTTGGAGTACTCTTGTGGGGGTGGGCGTGTGTACATAAAAAATAAATAAATAAAAAGTATGGATTACGGTAAAAACCGTTTCAAGGACAGGTTGATCGACGGACGTGGATTTCCTGCGAATGCTTTTGCGGGAAGTTCGTGTGCAAGGATGCTAGGTGGGACTCAATGTCATGTTTGTGAGAAATCTACCCCGTTCATTTTTATTTTTTTGCGAGCTCAGTTTAGGGTATTTGATGAAAAATGAAGTGGATCTAAAACTCAAGTGGGCCATCTGAGAGGAAACGGTGGGGATTAAGTGAAAACCATTGAAACATTCCTGTGGCTATAAAAGCTTTGTTTTGGACTAAATTTTTTGCATTTTCACTTTATCCCAATGGCAATGACCTTATAAACAGTTTGGATGGCATATAAACATCGAAGTGGAGCCTAGAAGATTTCAATGGTAGGTATTTCTTTTTCCAATTTTTCCTCTCGTGGGGCCTACTTGAGTTTTAGATCCATCTCATTTTTTCTCAATTTCCTAAAATGATCTCTCCAAACTGATGAACGGGGTAGATTTCCCACAAAAAATGCGGTGGGCCCCACCCAGCATCCTTTCACTGGAACTTCCTGAAAAGGCTTTCGTAGTAAATCCGCGTCCGTTAATCCACGCACTTTGAAAGTCGTACAGGTTGACTTTGCAATATAAGGAAGCGGATAGTGTCCTACCCCTGCCCGGACGGTAAACCGTCCGGGCAGGGCTCCGTAGGGCCCACCATGATGTAAGCTTTTTATCCATGCCGTTCATAATTTTCCTCAGATCATTCTAATACTATAACCAAAAAATGAGACAGGTCCAAATCTTACATAACGACAAAGTGGGATTGAACGTCCACCATTAAAAACTTACTGAGAGCTGGAGAAGTTTTGGATCAAGCTAATATTTGTGTTTTAACTTGGTCTACATCTACATTACCTTATGAATAGGTTAGATGATTTTATATATATATATATATATATATATATATATATATATATATATATATGTATGTATATATATATATATATATATATATATATATATATATATATATATATATATATATATATATATATATATATATATATATATGTATGTATGTATGGGAAAAGGTAATATGCACTCGAGCTGATGGGACCGTCCCATGAGGTCGAGCTGTGTGGGCCCCACCGTGATGTGTTTCGAACATCTATCCCATCAGTCAGATGCACCATTCTATCGTGGGCCTAGGTCTCAAAAACCAAGTCAATTCGTGACTTGTGTGGGCCACACCACATACAGAAGTGGAGAGGGGTCGTGCACCATTAAAACATTCAAAATCATTTTTTAGGCCGACCGAGATATGGTTTGCAAATCCATCCCATCCATTATGTGTGTCCCACTTGGATGAGGGTTCAAACCAAGTTTCACAAGCATTCAAAACTCAGGTGGGCCCCACCAAGTGCTTTTATATGTTTTTGGCATGTCTTCACATGCTTTTAAATGGTATGGCCCACCTGAGCTCCATATACAGCTGATTTTTGGGATATCCCATAATTTAAAGGGGACCTATCAAATGCATGGTGTTGATGGTCGACACGCATCATGATGGAGCCCACACAGTTCGACCTCACAGGAGCTTATCGTGAGGTCGAGCGCATAGTACCTTCTTCTCTCTCTCTCTCTCTCTCTCTCTCTCTCTCTCTCTCTCTCTCTCTCTATATATATATATATATATATATATATATATAAAGAGTAGTGCTCGGTCCAACTAGCTGTGTATTAAATGGTAAGAGTATCTTTTTTATACGCATGTAATTCCACTTATCGGAAGTTATGTGACACCCAATTTTATATCCATATGATAGAAATACATATCATAGATCTAATTGGTTTATCAAATTAGGCTTACTAATTTAATTTTATCTATCAAAAATTAGTAAATGATCTTTATTATTAGAGACACATATACAAGTTGAATCTAACTTGTTGGAATAGATTTCTAATGGACTACTTTTTTTGTAAAAGAATAATTAGCTATTACTTACAAAAAAATAATATTTTATATCCTTCACATGCTTATAAGGAACTGTACCTAATTAATTGACCGAATTTATTACATATGTTGTGTATCTCGTGAATATATCACACACGTACAACTTCTCTAATTGTACCTAAGCAATCCTCTTCTTAGTACTTTCTCTCATCATTTAATGCACTCTCTTTTATTATCAGGCTCTCTCTTCCTCGACCCTGTGTGATTGGAAACCAAGGGGCAATGTCTACAAAAGCTTAACACGGATGGACTACTAATCCCGCTCATCCACAGCTAGGAATGTGCAGGGGCTCAGAGGGGCCGTCCTGGTGTATGAGTTTTATCCACACTATCTATTTATTTTTTTTCATATCATTTTAGGGTACAAGCTCAAAAATTAGGAAAATACAAGGCTTAAGTGGACCATATCACAGGAAGTAGAGATGATAATGACACGTGCTAGTAAAACTCTTGTGGACCACTCTGAGATTTTTCTCTACTTGATTTTTGGATTCATGCCCCAAAGTATCTGTTAAAATGGATGAATGACATGGATATACAATACATGCATCTAGGTGGTCCCCACTGTCAAGGACTCACCATGTTGGGTGAGGTCTCAAAGACACTTAATCTGCTCTCAAAATAATTCATAAAGTGTCTCTGGTGTTGATCAAGTTCGTAGTGCATTGACTTTGCAAAAATTTTGTAAGCCCCACAATGATATCATATACAAACCATCCATCCATTTTTTTTATATCATTATTTTTTTAAAGATCATTTTAAGTATGAGCCCAAAAAATGAAGCAAATCGTAAGCTTGAGTAGACAGTGGGGATTGAATGGTTATCATTCAAAACTTCTTAGACACTGTACAAGTTTTGGATCAAGCTAATACTTGGGGTCCCAATTAGCTAATGACAAGTTGAGTAGCGAGACAGACTACTCAAGTGAAGTCACCAAGTTCCATGGGCCGCACCATGATGCATGTTTCATATCCACACCTTTCATCCATTTGGAGATAGCATTTTAGGTCAATATCCAAAGAATGAGTTAAATCCAAAGCTCCGGTGGACCCCAGCATAAAAAACAGTGGGACAGTGACGCCCTCCATTAAAAACTTCTAAAGGCCATGAAAGTTTTAGATCAAGCTGATATTTGTTTTTCTTCCCTTATTTCATGTCTTTTTTAACTTTTGAACAGGTTGGATTTCAAATAGGCATTATGGTGGTCCTTAGGATAGTTTCAACGGTGGGAATCACTCTCCCCACTGTTTTCTATGGCAGGTCCACTACAGATTTTTATCTGCCTTATTCTTTAGCTCATGTCCTAAAATGATATTTCAAAATGGATGGATGGTGAGGATACAAAACATACATCATAGTGGGGCCCACAGAACTTGGTGACGGCACTGCAGTAGCCGCCTGGCTACTTAACCTGCCAGAATCTAATCCGCCTCCTGATATTTGTGCTTTCCCTTCATCCATTCAGGTCCAGTAGACATTATGAACAAGTTGGATGGTAAATAAACATCATTGTGGGCCCTAAGAATGTTTTAATGTTGGGTGTTCAATGTTTACTGTATTTTTTTGTGGCGTGGTCCACTTGAGATTTAGATCTGCCTCATTTTTAGGATCTTGCACTAAAATGATCTTTAAAAACTGAGGGACAGACAGATATGTGACACATATATCATGGTGCGCCCACGTTTATGGAAACGTGTACTTGCCCGTAGGTGTTACTACCTAATCCGGTTTCTGTTAATATGGAAACGTAAGATTTTTCTCGGAACCAACAATAGTGTGAGATACGCTTACCCTTCAAATTTTAAGGGCCCCACCATGCCATTTTTTAGAAATCCACTTCGATCATTAGCTATGTAATCCCATGTTAGGCTAGGTCAAAAAAGAATTTAGGCTAATCAATGATTTAAATAGGCCATACCAATTGAAACAATTGAGAGAGACTTCCAGCCTTGATTTTTACAGACCCTGTCATGATGAGAATATAAAATCCACTCCAACCATTAGCTCCCACACCAAAGTAAGCCTCGAACCTAAAAATTTGGCACATAAGTGATTAAAGCGAATCACACCAAGGGAAAGAGAATGGAGGATGAGCTTTCTACATACACATTTTTTAATTATGTGGTTCATATGAGCCCGGGATGGGGCTGATTGTTTTGCACTAGGTCTAACTTGAGGTGGCTCACCTAATGATCAGGTGGATTTTACATAGTACTACAGTGGGGCCCACTTAAGTTAGCAACTCTTTTTCATCAATTGAAATAACTTTTATATGGAAATTTTTACTAGCATTAACTATTCATTAAATGCCCAGCTAGTTGGACAAAAATGAATTTTATATATATATATGCTCACACACAACTAGTTGGACCGTCCAACTAGTTGTCTGAATTAATGCTAATTAATGTTAATGAATGATGCCGGCAAAAGATACTTTAAAGAGGAAAAGAAGTTACTGGCTTGGAATGGCTCCACCACGGTGCTCATGTAAAATCCACCACAGCCATTAGATAAGTACCCAATGCTACACCCAGGCTCTTAAATCAGCCCCATCAGTGGTTTAGATAAACCACACAATTAAAAACAATCTACAAAGAATGCTTACCTTGAAAACTCTTTCCCTTAGTATGGCCCCACTATAATCATTTATCATGAGCTTTCATTTTAGTCATCAGGCATAGAATCTGGTGTGGAATCCAATGGTTGGAATGGATTTCCCATGCTCATCACGGTGAGCTTGATAACAATCAAAGGTGGACGTCTCTCCCAACTATTTCTATTAATATGGCCCTCCTGAATCACATATTAGCCTGAATTTTTTTGACTCTGTAACCTGCACAGGATTACACATCCAATGATCGTAGTAGATGTAAAACTTACCAGGCCTATAGTAATGTTTTGTGGGCCTACCTTGATGTATGTGTTGTATCAACACCGTTCGTCCATTTGGAGAGATCATTTTATTGTATGAGACAGAATGAGGCAGATCCAAAGCTCAAGTGCATGCCTACCCTTGAAAACATCTTGAGGCTACAAAAGCTTTCGTTGAAGCTGATATTTGTGTTTTCCTTATTCCATTGTCAGTGTTAACTTATAAACAGGTTGGATCTCAAATAAACATCATGGTGGGCCCTATAAAGGTTTCAACCGTGGGCGTCATTATTCCCACTGTTCCCACTGTTTTCTGTAGTGGGGTTCACTTGAGCTTTGGATCTATATCATTCTTTGATTCATGCCTTAAAATGATCAATTCAAATGAATGAACAGTGTGGATACAGCACATACATTATGTGGGGCTCACAGAATGTGGTGACATTACTTCAACAGCTATTCCGCGACCGCCAACATTAGAGCATTAACTACCGCCTCAAATTACGCCTAAACAGTAGTGCGTTGGAAACAGATACTACGTGGACTCCTACGCCTGATTTTTTTTTTATAGGCCTAACCTACGCATGAGATCTTTTCGAGCCATTAGATGTATAATCAAGTAATAGGCATAGTGCCAGTAAATCAGGCTAAGCCGTGATTCAGATGGTCCACACCAATGAGAGTAACTAGGAGAGAGACAACCACCCTTGATTTTTACAAGGCCCATCATGATAAAACTGTGAAATCTATTCCAACCATTAGATGTCACACCAAAAGTAAGCCTACGTAACCAAAAATCAGGTTCATATATAATTCATGTGAGCCACACCAAGTGAAACTGTTTGGAGGGTGAATCTTTACAAGTACAGTGATTCCAATCGTGTGGTCTTCTTGAACTACGGTTGGGGATAAATTTTGAGACATTGATCTAACATGGAATGACATATGTGATGGTCGGAGTTGATTTTACATTAACACCATGATGGGCCTACCTAAGCCATGGTTGCTTTTCCATGATGAAATGAAATTAACATGTAATGGAAGCATTTACTTACATTAATTAAGATTTTTTTTCATTAAATGCATAGCTAGTTGGACGAAAATGTAAATGTCCAACTAGTTGTGTGTGAGCATTACTTTTATATATATATATAATGACAGACGATCTAGAAGGCCAGCTTGGCTCTTACATCACTTATCTGGACTGTCCATTAGGTACTGGCAACTCTTCTTCCTCTACCTTGAAAGAATACATTAGATGGATGGTCTTAAACATATGTGACCGGACCTATTTTCTACCAATGAATTTGTCCATCCATTTTTACCCGTCCAAAGAACAGACAGTTTTGATCTTATGATCAGTAGGATTTTTTTCAACGAATCAAACAAATAGTGTTTGGGTCAAGTGGATGGTACAGATTGATGATATAGATTGTGTCGTACCTCCAAATGCAACTATGTGCATGAGAAGATATCCATGCAATTAGCCCACTGAATGATTTTTTTTAATATATTCCTACGGTGGATAGCACTAAAAGGAGGAAGCGGATTCGCTGGTGTACCACACACCACCGACGTTGTTGGTGGGTTGACGTCACCAAGTTCTGTGGATCCCACCATAAGGTATGTGTTATATCCAAACCGTCCGTCCATTTGGTGAGATTGTTATAAGTCTTGAACAGAAAAATACAATATATCCAAAAATCAACTGGACCACACTTTAAAAAACAGTGGAGGATTGAACGTCTACCATTGAAACCCTTTTGGGGTCACAGAATTTGGATCAATATAATAATTGTTTTTAATCTTCATCCAAGTCTTGGTGACCTTATTAACAGATATGGAAATTGTCCCACTGTTATTTGTGGTGTGGTGCACTTGAGATTTTTATATAACTCATTTTTGGGATCATGCTCTAAAATAATCTAGCCAAATGGATGAACGGTTTGGATATAATAAATACATCATTGTGGGGCCTAACTTTGATCTCCTTTCAACGATTCTTACAAGTCAGAGCTCGTCTTCGCACGACACGTACCCACACCAGCCAGGTCGGTGGTGTATGGTACACCAGACAATCCGCCTCCTTCCCTCACCAGTCACCACATTATAAAGAATACACAAACCCAACCCAAGATTCAATTCTTCAAGCTAAAACCATGCCTTCCATTGCCATTTCATCTCTCTCCATCTTCTCTCTCCTCCTCTTCTTCCTCTCTTTCTCTCAATCTCTAGCTGACATATCTCCATCGATCCCGGTCGTTGCAAGCACTGCGTGCAATACAACGCTCTACCCCAACTTCTGCAAATCTATCCTCCCATCCAGCCGATCCTCCAACCTCTTCGACTATGGCCGCTTCTCCGTCCGTCGGTCACTATCAACAGCGAGGCAGTTTTCTGCCTTGGTTGACAGGTATCTCAAACACCGGTCCTCTTTCACAAATACCGCCATTCAAGCACTTGAGGATTGCCAGCTACTATCTGAACTCAATGTCGATTTCTTGGTGAATGCGGCGGCAGCACTTGATTCTGGTAATAGTCTCTTTGATAAGGAGACGAGCTACATCGAGGCATTACTAAGTGCGATTCTTACTAATCAGCAGACATGCTTAGATGGTCTTCAAGCGACTTCATCTGCTTGGAGAATCAAAAACAATCTCGCCACTCCACTCTCAAACAGCACTCGTCTGTATAGCATTTCTCTTGCTCTTTTCACGCGTGCGTGGGTGCATACGAAGAAGAAAGATCGATTGCATCATGGGAGGAACCTCATGTTTTCAGAGATTGAAATTCTGCGAGATGGGTGCTTGACTTTGAGAATGTCAGGCACAAACCGCGAGCTCTTTGAGTCGAAGAGCGGACGGAAGCTTCTTCAGACGGAGACGGGTACCGTCTTCGTTAGAGACATTGTGACGGTTAGTAAAGATGGAAGTGGGAACTTCACCACCATAAATGATGCTGTGGCCGCTGCTCCGAACAAAACCGACATCAGCGGCGGGTACTTTTTAATATATATTCAAGGAGGAGTGTATGAAGAGTATGTGTCCATAGACAAGAAGAAGAAGAACTTGATGATGATAGGAGATGGAATCAACCGGACAGTGATTACAGGAAATAGAAGCATTATTGATGGATGGACTACTTTCAATTCGGCCACCTTTGGTAAGCTTCTTTTATCCACTTTCAATTCGGCCACCTTTAGGCCGGACCAAGCTAGACACGAGCCAAGGCCCGACCTCAGCCCAAGGTTGGCATGGAGCTAGCACAGCATGTCCATGTCCATGGCTGAAAATTTTGGTTTGGCCCAGGATCGACTCAGCCTGACCTGAAAAGTGATAAATTCCATATTTGCCAGTTGAATGTTCGGAATATATTCATTGATCAAGTGGGCCACACATGCACCGGGAAATAGTGGTTTTAGAGGATTGAAACCAATGGTCTATGTTCAAGATAAATAGATTGCCTAAGGATTGAAATGACATATATATTTGCTGGCTATAATGTAAAGTATAAGCGGAATTGTAATAGGATAGGTGAATGCTGGAGTTTTTGCACTTTACACCCTTAGAGAAGCACTGGGATAGGAATGGAAGCTTTTGTTAAATGTAGGCATGGGGACTAGCCTATTATATAATTTAGAGGTTGAGGAGTTTATATAATTTAGAGGGTTGAGGAGTTTGCAATCCATCCAAACTCCTCTCCCTAATGCTCCACTCGAATTTGGTAATTTTAGTCTAAGTAGAATACTATGTGTGTGATACAGTTATACCATACCACCCCTTATACGATTTTAGATGCAACACAATTGAGTGAGGTCCACTAGTACTCCCATCACACTATCTAACACTTAGAACAATCTAAACTATTAATCAATAAGGTTCACCTTATAAAATTCTTACATGTAACACAAGTATACAAAGTTGGCTCAGACCAATCAGTCTAAAATGACTTCAACCCAAGCCCAACTCAAAAATTAATCGAGCCAGGCATATAATGCCCAAGGCCAGCTCATGGGCCAACTTAGTAGCTCCAAGCCCGGGCCATGGCCAGGTCTAGCTCATGGTGGGGTTACCCAACCCATTGCCACCGTTACAAGTAACCACGTAACAGCAGAATTCCTGCACTGGTGACGTTCTACCTAAATGCATGAACCTTTTCAACCTAACTTCTGCAATTTTTCTTTTTTTAGCTGTGGTTGGACAAGGGTTCGTCGCCATAAACATAACAATCCGCAACACTGCTGGCCCGGCCAAGCATCAGGCAGTAGCCCTCCGAAATGGAGCTGACCTTTCAGTGTTCTACAGATGCAGCTTTGAGGCTTACCAAGACACCTTATATACTCATTCCCTCAGGCAATTCTACAGAGATTGCGACGTCTATGGGACCGTCGATTTTATCTTTGGAAACGCAGCAGTCGTTCTTCAAAATTGCAACATCAACCCAAGGCTACCAATGCAAGGCCAGACCAATGTGGTCACAGCCCAAGGTCGAACTGACCCAAATCAAAACACAGGTATTTCAATCCATAACAGTAGAGTTACTGCAGCTGCCGATCTCGCGTCGAGCGGTGGTTCTACCAAAACATATCTTGGGAGACCATGGAAGGCGTATTCGAGGACGGTATACATACAATCATTCCTCGATGGCTTGATAGAGGCTTCAGGTTGGCTGCCGTGGTCCGGCGACTTCGCGCTAACTACTCTATACTATGCAGAATACAATAACAGTGGGCCCGGGTCGGGGACTGGCAGCAGAGTAACTTGGCCTGGGTATCATGTGATCAACGCCTCAGATGCGAGCAACTTCACCATTTCGAACTTCCTGTTGGGAGATAATTGGATACCTTCATCACGAGTGCCATTCACAGGCGGCTTACTGTAACAAACACCGTTCGATTCCTTTTTCTTCTTCTGATAATTGTTATTGTTTAAGAAATTATGTAATAAGCAATGTGTATTGTCTTCTTTGAAGAGGTGGAGTGTTTGGCTTAGATTTGATTTTGAAAGAAATAGAAATTTTCTTCTGGTTAGATGTTAATCATTTTCTAAGAAAAATTTCTGATGAGAGACCAAAGAAGCACATAGAAACGTATCAAGCAAAGTATTCCAAAAGCACAATCATGCCCGATCACAAAGACTCCGGGAAAAACTCTTTCAAAAAATAGACCACGACACAAAGTGACAGATATGGACTATGAAAGAAGAAAATTACAAGAGATAAAGATCAGCTGATTCAAACAAGCCTCGGATCACCCAAGCTATACCTTTGAAACCCTATGAACGACTTAGAAAGCTCTTGATATCTCATATTCCCAATTACACCCATATATATAGCCTATAGGTGAATCACAATCGACATAGGAAATAAATCCTGCACTTACACAATTCTGCTTAAATCTACGCGATCATTCGCTGACACTTTGATGGCATCGAACGACCTTCAATGCCATTACTAAACACCAAAATATTCCAATGACTAAATATGTTTTTAACCGATTTTCTTGATGGTAATTCGATGGCATCGAACCCCTTTCAATGTCATCAAGCAAGTCACCTAAAGTGTCCATAAACCAATCATGTAATTTTTGAATTTTTCCAATGGCATGCATTAGCTATCGATAGCATTGAACGGTCTGTCAATGACATCGATAGACCCTGTTACTGAAAGATTTGAGATATTAACAACAATTTCAAATGTAAATTACATTCAATTTTTCATTTTACTTAATAAAATTACTTAATTATCCAAATAAGATTCAATAAATCCCATGAAATACAAAAACCTTCCCAATGCATTGCTTAGATTGCTTTTGCCACTAGGCTGGAATACATCCGGATGTAATGCAATAAGATATACGCTGCGGTCTTAGCTTTTGAATGTGGGCCATTTTCCATTGATAAAACCGATCATAAAATGTTTCTCCATTTATATGATGATGGGTAGACCATGTAAATGCTCTGAATTGAATTACTTCAACCTTTTTGATAATTAATTTGACTTTTTCCATTTTTAACATTTACTATCATCATAGCCTGTGTATGATGAAAGGGTTGAAATATTCAATCTACGAGGTTTTTGGGTCATGCAAATCCAAGTAACCCCGTCGTATAAACGGTTTGGATCACTAAGGCCCTGTTTGGCCAGCTGCATTAGAGAGTATTAGGGCGGATGGAATTGCATCTGGTCATGTGCCAATTCCACTCCGTGTTTGGAAAAGCTTGGAAGTAGATTAGCTGGAATCACATTGGTCCTCGTGCCAATTTCATTCAATGTTAGCAAGTTGTGTAGGTCCCACCATAATGTGTGGGCTATATCCACACCGTCCACCCATTTTTTGAGATCATTTTAGAGCATGGGCCAAAAAATCAGGTAGATCTAAAGCTCTAGTGGACCCCACCATAGAAAGCAATGGGGATTTAATACTTATTGTTGAAAACTTCTTTGGGGCCATATAAGTTTTAGATTTGCCTAATTTTTAGGCCTTTCCATAAAATGAGGTTACAAAACAAATGAACGATTTAGATGTAACACATGTGTGTTATTCTAAATAGTTTCAAATGATGGTGAGTATATCCATTCAATGTACCACCGCATTACAAACCAAGCATGGAATTTAGCTTATCCCATGGTAGCAGGGGACAACCCCTGCCATGGGTAATAATTATGTTTTTTTGAATTCAATCCCCCTTAATACTTTCTAATGCAGCTGGCCAAAGAGGGCCTAAAAGAATTAAACGGCTAGAGTTTTAACTTATCTTAGATTAGTATATCCATTTTTAAATGAGAAATTTTCAACTGTACGACTCATTTATGGCCCATTTACCTGTTTAAGCCCACCGCTTTTTAGCTTCCAAGAATACTCCCTAGACATACGGACAACTTTTGACTTTACGAAAATGCCCCTTACTTCTAAAAAAAGCGGGATGCAAAAGCTGGGGCCCCTTATGGTTAGGGATTATAACAGTAGCCATTGAGAAATTAAGTGGGTAGCAAGATAGCCAGTTGGGGTTGACCGGGTCAGGCTGTTTTATGGTTGCACTTTTTTTTTTCCCTACTTACAGAACTTTATTTTACCCACATTCTTCTTTAATATATATTTTTATAAATATGTATATATAAGCATATAAAAAAAAATTTCTCTCTTTTTTTCATTTCTTTCTTTATTCATTTAACAAGAATATCTTCTAAACCAAAATTAGTTACTTGACGTACCCTATATGATTTTGGGGTAGGAGAAGCTACTTTAGCCAACCAACTTGGTTATTTTCCAAGATTCCATCAGGTCGATGGTCGAAAATCCATTTCATTCACTTCGCAGTCAATTTCAATAAGTTCGCGGTCAATTTCACTCATTTCATTTACTTCGCGATCAATTCCATGCATTTCACAGTCAATCCCGGCAATTCCCCTTCACTTCACGGTCAATTCCATGCATTTCACGGTCATTTCCCTTTACTTTACGGTCAATTCCGTGCATTCCACGGTCAATTCCCTTCATTTCACGATCAATTCCATGCATTTCACAGTCAATTCCGACAATTTTCCTTCACTTCACAGCCAATTCAATTCATTTCAAGGTCAATTCCCTTTACTTCACGGTCAATTCCGTGCGTTTCACGGTCAATTCCCTTCATTTCACGGTCAATTCCATGCATTTCACGGTCAATTCCGGCGATTCCCCTTCACTTCACCGTCAATTCCCTTCACTTCACGATCAATTTTGTGCATTTCATGGTCAATTCTCTTCACTTCACGGTCAATTCCATGCATTTCACGGTCAATTCCCTTCACTTCACGGTCAATTCAATGCATTTCACGGTCAATTCGCTTCACTTCACGGTCATTTCCATTCATTTCACAGTCAATTCCGACGATTTCACTTCACTTCACAGTCAATTCCATACATTTCACGGTCAATTCCCTTTACTTCACGGTCAATTCAATGCATTTCACGGTCAATTCGCTTCACTTTTCACGGTCATTTCCATGCATTTCACGGTCAATTCCCTTCATTTCACAATCAATTTCATGCATTTCACAGTCAATTCTCGCGATTCTCCTTCACTTCACGGTCAATTCAATTCATTTCACGGTCAATTCCTTTCACTTCACGGTCAATTCCGTGCATTTCACGATCAATTCTCTTCACTTCACGGTCATTTCCATGCATTTCACGGTAAATTCCCTTTACTTCACAGTCAATTCCATGCATTTCACCGTCAATTCACTTCACGATCATTTCCATTCATTTCACGATCAATTCCGGCGATTCCCCATCACTTCACGGTCAATTTCATGCATTTCACAGTCAATCCCAGCGATTCCCCTTCACTTCACGGTCATTTCCCTTCATTTCACTGTCAATCCCCTTCATTTCACGGTCACCATAACATTTATTTTCCATCCAATCTATTCATAAGGTCACAAAGACCTGGATGAAGAGGAAAAACAAATTTCATAATGATCCAAAACTTCTGTGACCCCTAAAAGGGTTTCAATGGTAGACATTCAATTTTTCACTGCCTTTTACAGTGTGGTCCACTTAATAGCTAGATCTATCTTATTTTTCGTCTCAAGCCTTAATACGAGTTCACCAAATAGATGAACAGTTTGGATATAACACATATCTCATAATGGGACCCATAAAAAGCGGTGGGGATTACAAAAGGGGAAAAAAAAAAAACAGCCAGTGAGACGGGGTCGACCGGGTCAATGGTTACGGATTATAACCATAGCCATAACCGTAGCCATGGGGATTACTAGAGTTATAATCCGTAGCCACTAACCCAGTCGACGGAGTTCCAACCCGGTCAACCCCGACTCGCTGGCTGTTTTTTTTTTTTCCTATTGTAATCCCCACCACTTTTTGTAGATCACATTATGAGGTATGTGTTATATCCAAACCGTCCATCTATTTGGCGAACTCGTATTAAGGCTTGAGACGAACAATAAGATAGATCTAGCTATCAAGTGGACCACACTGTAAAAGGCAGTGGAGGATTGAACGTCTACCATTGAAACCCTTTTAGGGCTCACAGAAGTTTTGGATCATTATGAAATTTGTTTTTCCTCTTCATCCAGGTCTTTGTGACCTTATGAATAGATTAATTGGATGGAAAATAAATGTTATGGTGACCGTGAAATGAAGGGGATTGACCATGAAATACATGGAAATGACCGTGAGTGAAGGGGAATATATCGCCGAGATTTACCGTGAAATGCAAGGAATTGACTGTGAAGTAAAGGGAATTGACCACGAAATGCATGGAATTCACCATGAAGTGAAGGGAATTGATCTTGAATTGCATGAAGGGAATTGACCGTGAAATGAATTGAATTGACTGTGAAGCAAAGGGGAATCACCGAAATTGACCGTGAAGTGAAGGGAATTGACCATGAAATGAATTGAATTGACCGTGAAGTGAAGGGGAATCGCAGGAATTGACCGTGAAATACATGGAATTGACCGTGAAGTGAATGGAATTGACCATGAAATGAATGGAAATGACCGTGAAGTGAAGGGAATTGACCATAAAATGCATGGAATTAACCGTGAAGGGGAATCGCCGGAATTGAGCGTGAAATGAATGGAAATGACCTTGAAATGAAGGGAATTGATCGTGAAATGCATGAAAGTAACTGTGAAGTGAAGGGGAATCACCGGAATTGATCACCATGAAATGCATGGAATTGACCGTGAAGTGAAGTGAATTGACCGTGAAATGCATGGAAATGACCGTGAAGTGAAGGGAATTGACCATGAAATGAATTGAATTGATCGTGAAGTGAAGGGGAATCGCAGGAATTGATCGTGAAATGCATGGAATTGACCGTGAAGTAAAGCAAATTGACTGTGAAATGCACAAAAATGACCGTGAAGTGAAGGGAATTGAGCGTGAAATGAATTGAATTGCCCATGAAGTGAAGGGGAATTGTCAGAATTGAAGGGGAATCGTCGTAATTGACCATGAAATGCATGGAATTAACCGTGAAGTGAAGCGAATTGACCTTGAAATGCACGGAAATGACTGTGAAGTGAAGGGAATTGGCCGTGAAATGAATTAAATTGACCGTGAAGTGAAGGGGAATCGCTAGAATTGACCCTGAAATGCATGGAATTGACTGTGAAGTGAAGCGAATTGACCGCGAAATGCATGGAATTCACTGTGAGGTGAAGGGAATTGACCGTGAAATGAATTGAATTGACCGTGAAGTGATGGGGAATCGCCGAAATTGACCGTGCATGGAATTGACCGTGAAGTGAATTGAATTGACCGTCAATTGCACGAAAATGACCGTGAAGTTAAGGGAATTGACCGTGAAATCAATTGAATTGACCGTGAAGTGAAGGGGAATTGCCGGGATTGACCGTAAAATGCATGGAATTGACCGTGAAGTGCAAGGAATTGATCGCGAAATGCATGGAATTCACCGTGAAGTGAAGGGAATTGACCGTGAAATGAATTGAATTGACAGTGGAGTGAAGGGGAATCGCCGGAATTGACCATGAAATGCATGGAATTGACCGTGAGATGAAAGGAATTGATCGTGAAGTGAATAAAATTGACCATGAAGTTAATGAAATTCACCACGAACTGATTGAAATTGACCGCGAAGTGAATAAAATTGATCGCAAAGTGAATGAAATTGACTGCGAATTGATTAAAATTGACCGCAAAGTGAATTGTAACACCCTGAAAATCGGGGGTCGAGTAGAAGCTCAACTCCTGAGTTCCAACGCATCACTTATGCAATATAGATAATGATGATTAAATATTGTTTGTATTAGCACATTAAACATGAATAAGATTAAACCAAAACAGCATATCATACTCCGGAGACAATTAAGTTAAGCAAGCGGAAGACTGTGATAGATATATAAAACATATAAGTAATTGTAGGTCTCCTGAGTATGATCATGTTATCAGGTCAATAATTTACATGTAAAGTATTAAAATATACAAAAATGTATAATGTCATCTAATCAGCAACCCTGCAAGCCCCGTCGATCAGGCTATGGCTCACATGAACCCGCCTGAGAACTGCATGTATGAGAATGCCTTCTCGTTATCCTCGAAGTCTAGCTCCGCCTCGTAGGCATCACCACCACCTGCAGCTAAGACCGAGTCTGGTTGGTATGTACAACACCGTCCTAGAACGTGGGAGTGAGTGATCAACTCAGTGGAGCTATAAAACAAAGGTTAACATGTTATCAATTCAGTCCAGCAATAATGATAACGCAATACAACAATCAAGTCCTAAGTACTCTTGTTAATGCAAGAATGGTATGATATATTGATGCATGTCATCGCCTACACTGCCTCAGCGACTTCATCTCATGATCGCAGCATGCAACCCTTCCTCAGCGCTTGACCTGCTATGCCAAAGGCACACGTAATGCGGTGCATGCTCGTGATTAGTCAGGTTCTTACTTAGGTTTATTCATACAATAAGATTGGGAAGCTAAGGTACCTTCCTTATATCATATTCCAAACAATGATCCATTCTAGGGTCGTTGGTCTTAGTGAATATTATACGATGTTGCGGTTCTAGGTCACTATAAAGGGCTCGTCACCTGATCAGTGTAGACTTAGTTTATACTTTAGTCGCTACGGGAAGGTTCGTCGCCTCAACGCAGTTTTAGAGTACATTTGAGGTCACTACAAAGGGCTCATC
The DNA here is from genome assembly GCA_030180095.1 of Magnolia changhungtana. Lineage (NCBI taxonomy): Eukaryota > Viridiplantae > Streptophyta > Magnoliopsida > Magnoliales > Magnoliaceae > Magnolia > Magnolia changhungtana. The sequence goes on from JASAUF010000191.1 coordinate 64,462, forward strand.
ACTTGATCAGTGTAGGCCGACAGCTTAAATACAGTGTCTCATACCACCGTATTCGGCTCATGAGACGGTGTTGCTCACTGGTCACTACAGGGAGGCTCGTCGCCCCATTGTAAGCCGACAGCTAGACCACGGTGTCCCATACTACCATGTCCAGCTCATGAGTCTTAGCGGATCGAGGTACCAAGGTTAACGGGATTTCCACTGGTAAGTTGGTACCTTAGATTCAAGCAATAGCGACCATACATGGTGAACATACATCGGGTCAATCAGGCTACTTGACGAGCTCGACTAGTACGAGCGCACATCGAGTTGATTGACATGAAGTGCATAAGCACTCCGTGTGGCCTAACCACTGTCGACAACCAACGTACAGCTCGGATTCATCAAACGCGTCCCATGTGGCGAAACAACCTCAGCGACCCAACCAAAACTGTTACTGATTGCCTGAACTATTTCATAGTCCTAAACACACTCCAGATCAATAGCATTCAAATGTAATAGCCAAGACAGCATGTAACATACAATTAAATGTAGATCTCATATCAGCATTTCAACAAACACATAGAATACATGTTAACATACATGAGCATTTGATTCACAAATCACATAGTAGTAAAATAAGTTACATGAAGGAAACTGTAACCCTAAATAAGGGGATTGAGAATCCTATCTCAACACCCTCATTAAGTATATTACATTAAGCATTTTCTCACTCAGGCATTTTATCAAACACTTACTTTACACATTTCAACATACACGTATTAGGCTAGTTATAACATATATCCTGGCACACCCTTTTACAAAAGAGTTGTCATATACACAACGAGCATATATTCATAGTTAATAATCATGGCAAACACAAATCCAAATTCCATATCCATTCAGACATTTTTACAAACACTTAGACTACACACTACAACATACGTAACGTATGTTGGCGATAATAGGAATTACGACAAATCCTTTCACCAAGGAGTTGTCACACGCATAACGGCCATATATTCACAACGAATAATCATGGCAAGCATGAATCCAAATTTCATACTCATTCAGTCATATAAACAAACACATGGAATACACTATACTCAACATAGTTCATATATATCTGTAAAGTGAAACAGGCATCGCATTTAGCATGTGAAATGACACCCACATCAGTTATAAATCATTAACCAGCATTGAAAGCCTTAAAAACCATAACCAAAACGTTTATAGTTTTTGCCTTTCGCTGGTAAACAAGTAACGGACTCAGTTTGTATACCAAGTCTTTGTCTACGGTACAACGGCAACCTATATCACAAAATGAGTTAGCTATTCTATCCCTTACACTATTTGAAACCCTGAAACAGATTAGGGTTAGGATTCTTACCCAAGAACGGCGTCAGAGTCACCCGTATAGCGATACAAGAATAGTGGTTAAGCACGTGGAGCGTCAGGATTGAATCCCAGGAACCAACTCCAACTCTCTCTCTCTCTCTCTCTCACTTTCTCTCTATTTCCTTCTCTCTTTTTCTCTTCTCTCTCCTAGGGTTACAAATTCGTATGACATGAGAGATGAGGGTTTTAGGTCCTTATATAGGCCCATAACTGATGAGAATGGCCCCAGGGTCATTATATACTTAGGTTATAGTCAAATAGGGGTTGTTTCGATCCAACGGAGCACTTCTGGAGGCCCATTTTCTGCGTGCGGTCGGACTTAAGCTCCCTGGCATTGGATCTAGGTCGAGTTAAGCTTTCAATCCGATCGAATTTACAGATCGACCGTGGTAGACCAGTTTCAGTTCAACGGTCACCGATTCTTGATTAAGGCCACAAGTACACTGACATGTGTATGAAATTTTTCCTAACCCAAGGGTATAATTAGGTCAGATTCTAATGATCTAAAACCTTAGATTTGACCCGCAAGCAAACTGACTTAATTTACTTAAGTTTCATTTCATATCCTAAAGATATTCGCGTTTCTCACGCACTTTGCTCCGGGCTCAAGTTTTGCGTTTCTAGATACTGTTAGGACTTGATTTTCGAGATGGTAGTCAAGCCCAATAAGGCGGTCATAACCGTATAGTTTCATGGTCATCGGACTTTTGACGTGCAGTCCAGGTCCGATACAGAGTTTTAAGATGCTCCCGAGAGCAACTAGGTTTAGAGATTGATCCTAAATTATAGGGCAATGTAGCGTTAACAGTTCTGTAAGTTTTAGGTCTTGCAGTTCATATTTAAAGTGGTTCAGGCGAATTTTCCAGCTAATCTAGTTTAGCACTTAGTTAATTTTGCCTAATTTCCAAAGGATTTGGTCATGAGTGATTTCTGTCTAAGGTGGTACTCAGGTTTTTGTACAAATTTTTCCGAGACGTGACATGAATGAAATGGATTTTCGACCATCGACCTAATGAAATCTTAGAAAATAACAAGATTGGTTGGCTAAAGTAGCTTCTCCTACCCCAAAATCATATATGGTACATCAAGTAACTAATTTTAATTTAAAAGATATTCATGTTAAATGAATAAAAAAAGAAATGGAAAGAGAGAGAGAGAGAGAGAGAGAAAACACTACAACAAAAATAGGTAAAAGCGGCACTTTGGTGCATCAAACAGCGGCGCTATTTAAAAGCGGGCCACGGATGGTTCTGGAATTTAAAAAAAAAAAAAAACAGATGCGATTTTCATTTCGCTCCCTTCTCTCTCCCGACTCTCTCTCTCTCCCTCTCCCTCTCCCTCTCCCTCTCCCTCTCCCGACTCTCTCTCTCTCTCTCTCTCTCTCTCTCCCCGACTCTCTCTATCTGTCTCTCTCTCCCGACGACTCTCTCTCTCTCTCTCTCTCTCTCTCTCTCTCTCTCTCTCTCTCCCGACTCTCTCTATCTGTCTCTCTCTCCCGACGACTCTCTCTCTCTCTCTCTCCCAACTCTCAGCTTTTTCCTACCCCCGACTCTCTCTCTCGCGTGAGCTTCCATTAATTTCAGGGCTTAGATGAAGATCTGAAACAGGCAAGAGTCTAGATTTCATCAGTTTCAACCTTAGTGATTTCCTAATTAGGGATTTACAATGTTGAAACCCTAATTAGGGATTTTCTGATTTTTGGAGTCGAGGAATGGTCGAATTAGGGTTTCGAAGAGCTACATTCCTGTGGTAAGCTTCAGATCTCCGAGGATCTCTCTCTCTCTCTCTCTCTCTCTCTCTCTCTCTCTCTCTCTCTTATTTTCAGAAGATCATGGCAGGGTTTTCGGTTTTGTTTGCTGGCTTTCTTTCTAGTGTTTATGGTTTGAGTACGGCGTTCATCACTCTCTCTCTCTCTCTCTCTCTCTCTCTCTCTCTCTCTCTCTCTCTTCCTTGACTCTCTAATCGCATTGGAGAGGTGAATTTTGGTGGGTTTTTTTTTTTCTCTCTGATTAGGGGATTTTAGCGAGATCTGGTGGATCGAAATTGTTCGAACAAAATGCCCTTTGAATCATTATAAGGTTAGGGTTTTTTATTTTTATTTTTAATTATATATTTTGGGTGGGATTTGTGTTTTTTTTTTTAATTTTTTTTTTCTAGTTAGGGTTTTGGATCCTCTCGATTTTATTCTCATGTGACGGTAAAGTGGTAAATAGTGTTGTAATGGTCGGTGGCATTTGTGCTTGTATTCAAATGGAGTTTGATTTGCTTCTAGTGTCTGGATCTTGTGCAGGGCTTGAATTCGGGTTTTGGAGGTTTTAGGGTATGAGGTTTCTCTTTTCTCCATTTTCGTTTTTCTTTTTTCATTTGAGAATGTTGAATTGTGTCAATCTCTATGGAAAGAACTGCAGTTTTAGATTTTGAAGTTGTCAGTTATTGGAAAGATCCTTAACCACTCAACAGGGCCAAAAAAATAAACCACAACAAGGTCTTCAAATCTGAGTCGTTCATAGTACATGGGTCACCTAGACTAATGCCAAATAAAAATTGAAAACTGAGCTTAGTGGGCCAACTCTCGGACTGAGCATTCTATGACATCTCTATCTTTTAATCTTCACCGTTCCTTTAGAGGCCACAAATCCATGGCTAGAACCGCATATTAAAGTTTGTTTATGTACCAAGTCATTGGTCACCACACCTGAATGTTGTCACAAACTTCTACATATAGCCAATCCTTTTATGGAACTTACAGTCATTTATCCTTAAAAATACTCACTACTCATGCAGCGACTGTACACAAACTTCTAAATATAGCCAATCCTTTTCTGCCTATGTGTCATATAAGAGGAAATCATTTTTCTTTCCTCTGATGAATATTATTTTCTACCAATCCAAACAGGCCTAAAGAACTTACCAAGTTAGCTATTGAATGGTAAACAAATGACATAAATTTTTATACAATTAATTGCTAGAAATTTGTTACTTTATAGTTATTAATCACTTAAAGTGAAAGAAGCTTTGCTAACTCAATTCTTATATCGGATATAAAGCTTTGTTACTTTATAGCTATTGAATGGTCATTGAAAGTGAAAGAAGCTTTGTTTTTATATCGGATCCATGACTGAAACTCTTGTCAAAATCGTACAATTCTTTCCACACTAAGCGAGGTGAGTTGAGAAGTGATCTGAAGAGTGTTTTAGCTCAGAAGAACTCTCAGAACAGTCTGGTGGTTAGGGAAAGCATCAACAAAAGATAAGAACTTTCCCAAATGACTGAAGACAAAAGGTAGCTGATCTCAGTCTATGGCAAATTGTCATTGAAGTGTTAAAGAGAAAGGAGAAAGGATCCCAGTTTAGCATAACATGCAGAGGTGATTGATTGGATTGCAAGGTAATTCTTAATCCGCTGTCTCAAAGATAGCAATTCTTATGTGGAACATCATAGAGGTACTGGTCATACTCCAACCAACCAGCAATCATAACTATGGTTAGACAATATGGATTTATATTTGTTGCCGTATTATAACCTATGATAGAGGCCTTCAAAATCAATCAAAATGTAGAAAAACTGGGGATGGAATATAGTCTTGCTAGCTATTGGAACATTATAAAATCTGGTTATTCTGGGCAATGGGAATTCGTGATCGATGTGTTCCTGATTCAAATAAGATGTTATCAGTTGAAATAATCATCGGAGGGACTTTACTTCTATTCAAATCATGTGTTTCACTAAGATTTCAAATAGCTCTCCCAGTTTCACTAGATATCTTGTGACTAGAATCCCTCTTTCTTCTAATCCAATTCCTCCACCACTGCCAACCACAGTTATATTCCAACATGATAGATACACTCTTTAGATATTGGGAGAACTACACTCTTTAGATATTGGGAGAGCTCAAGTACTCTCTTGCTTCATTTGATTATGTGGTGAGAAAGAGTTTAGGAAGTTATCATCAGTCCGTAATAGGCCTTAGCTAATAGGGGTGGATTTTAACCAGTTCTGTCTTCTTTAGAAAAGGAGGAAGAATGGGAGTTATATTGCAATGCAAGAATTTTAAGAACTTAGTGGGCAACTATGTTCTCATAGATCCGGTCTTTGAAGGTAATCAATTCACTCAAGTGTAGCAAAAAAGTGGGGAACAATTGTATGGACTAGGCAGTTTTGAATGTAGTATGGTTGAATGATTTTAAAACAACATAAATTAATTATCTATCTAACAGAATGATGGTTCATACATAAACGCTTTGACATTGGACACATGGCACATATCACCTCAATCCATCCGTCTAAGTTGTGAGAATCACATTAAATTGGTTATAATTCCAAATTTCAAATTGATTTAATGATCCTAATCTCCACTTAATAAGCATTTACTCGTTGAATTTGGAGATTCTGTTTTCATTTAGCTCTCCATTATTTATTTATCACTCAACTTTTAACATATATATACTTAATATTTATGTGTAATATCCACATGAATCAAAGTGGCTGATTTCATGAAAGAAAAATCATAGCAATGAGCCGATATTTCTGAATTTGATGTGGAAGCATGCAATGTCCTTCAAAGTTCTCTGATTGCTTTTGCTCATTGTGTAGAATATGTTTGAGAACTTCAACAAGACTTTGATTGCTTTGCTTTGATGTGGAAACACATAACGGTGTTTGAACTCTGGTTGCCCTCGTAACTGAAGGTTGTCTTTTTGTTTTTTGTTTTAAATAACTAAGAAAGACTCTTTTAACTGAAGGTTGTCTTTTGTGTGGGCATCAAAGTGATTGTGCCTGCTTGTTTTTGTTTGTCTCTTTACAATAGTCTGACTCAAAGAAAGCTGATGAAATAAGATGCTTTTGATTTTGACATGGAAACAAAATAGCATTCAAAGTTTTCAGATTTCTATGCTTATTGCATAAGATGTCCTTGACAACTCATTGCATCACTTGTAATTATTTTTTAAGTGTGCTTTTCTTGTGATATTCCAGTATTGTTTATGGGTATTTACAATTAGCCTAATTTCTTGATGATTGCAGTACAAAAATATGAATTGGCTACTATTCTATTTAAATTCTGTCTTTTCATGGTCAGTTTTGAAATGGATGTAAATAATTTTTTTTGGAGTTAATGCTCTCTTACATATATGATGGAATGCCCTTTAATTGCATGCATATTCTGTGGAAATTGTCCTTTAATATGGATACTTGGGCTTTCACATCATGGTTGCTATCTTAGTATATTGTTCCTCCATTCAGTTTGGAATGCAATCTTTGACATAGATCATAATAGTGGAGTTGATTGGTGAGTTTATTGGTTTACATTGGTTAGATTTTATTATAGCGGTACATTCTCTCTCTTGATGGACCAGTGGTGACTTGATTTAATCTGCAATATGTGTAGGGGGTGCTGAGGGTGTTTACTAATCAATATGGAGGCAGTTGGCTTCCAGTCTTCAGGTATTTAAAAAATAAGATTTAATCAATTGTTTTGCATTGCCTCATTTCCGTAAGAAAAAAAACTATGAAGGAAGTTAAGAAAACAAGAATCTTCTTCGTGTTGTGCGAGCATGGCATGTGTGTGTGTGTGTGTGTGTGGGGGGGGGGGGGGAGGGGGTGTGCCATTCATCATGTAGGTGCCTCCGTGGATATGCTCCGGCCCAAAAATCATGTTGGTCCTTTCATCAGGTGCACCTCATGTGTATGTTGAATGTGGATCATTTGATTGGTTCATTTTCACCATAAATTTTCTCATAAATGTGTGGCTCATTTCATTAGTGGTCAGGCCAGATTTTTGAGTTGGAGCACATGGTGTCCACATGTGATTAATGGCTTGGGTCTTGCATGCACATCCAAAGGAGTTGTGACGACTTCTCAAATCTTGGAAAGAATCCATTTTTCATCCTAGTAAAAAGTAAATTACTTGCAACAAAACATCACTGAAATCTTAGACTTGTCCAATCATCAAGTGGACCACATATATACTGAAGATGGCATTCCTCAACTAGATTTGAGAGAGGATTTCTTGTGATTATTGTTTGGCAAAGGTTTAAAACCAGCTACCCACCTAATGTGAACATTCCTTTACCTGGGGATGGCATTGCAATAAACTTGTTCAATGTAATTGACCTCTATGATAGACTATTAGAGCGCCTGATTGTAATAATAGTCTATTACATTGTACTTGTGGGAGTTTTGTACTCTCATTTGTTACTTGTTTCTGTCTTATTCACCTTGTTAGATATGCCAAGAGTTCTGATTTGCAGGTTAGACACTTACAACTACATATGTTTTTACAGGTTAGAGATTTTTTTGCTGGTCAGGGTTCAAGAGCAAGACGGCTTGTTCGACTATCACAGGAGAAGACGATTAGATTTAGTTAGCAGGTTCCTCTCCATCTGTTTGTTTTTGTTTGGTAGTCTTATTTTATGCCTATACCTATGAAGACACTTAATTTATTGGATATGATATTGAATTTGGTATACTTATAGGAGTTGAGGCTAGGGGGTTTATATTTTGTGTTAGTGATTGGTGCAAAGTTTGTTCCCTTAAGAAAATCAAGAAAATTGCCAAGTATTATTCATCAATATCTTCCATAAATAATTAATCTTGCTTAATTTATATTTTTGTTGCTTCATTTAATTATCATATTGCTAGACATATACAAGTGTTAAACATGAGTACTAGACGCAAGGTTAGGCAATCTGTAGGCCCTATGATGATATGCACCGATAGACCTAATTTTTCTACCCCAAACTAATGTTGGTCTGCTAACCTTAATCGGCCTGCAGAGCTACTAGTGGTATAACAAAATGTGTTCTTCTCTCGTGGATAATATGTGTTTTACCGTGTAATTTTCTTTTGTTAATTAGTTTTATATATATATATATATATATGTGTGTGTGTGTGTGTGTGTGTGTGTACCATTGTGATTTTATTTAACAGATTCAACGTCCAAGAAAATAAAGACTCGAGGCCCCACACGATGCATTGATGTTTGGAAAATGCGTGAAGGTCAATGGATTTCTGTTTCCGTCAACGATCTAGGGCAGCCCGATTGTGACAATGCTAGTAAGCTGACAAATTTCATAGGGACAATAGCACGCAATGGGGTATCTGCTCCCTTTACATTTAATGTTGGAGGGCAGTGCCAAATGCGAAGAAAGATGATATGTGGGGGCTTGTCACGGTAATGGTTACGAAGCTTTTTTTTTTATTATTCATTATGTGATTATCTACTTTTAACATGTGATGCAGTCCAAGTTTGAGTTTGACGGTAATGCTAAGGCTTGGGTGCTGAAGTCACTTGGTAAAAAAATAGAGGGAATGGAAGGGCAAGCTGAAGAAACTCCACTACTCTTCTATGAGACTGATGAGGAGCGGCTCGCAGATCTTGATGAGCGGATCCAAGAGGATCAATGGAAGACTCTCGTTCAGTTTTGAAACTCTGAAGAGGGGAAGGTATGCCTCATTCAATTATAGAATTATACAAAATCTTTTGTTGATATTTTATAATTTACTGTCAGTGTCTTACATATAGGCTCATTCTAAAAAAAATAAAGAGAATCGGAAGAAACAACTGATTAACCACATGGCAGGCTCGAAGAGTTTTGCGCGAATACGCGAGGAAGAGGTAAATGTTATTAATAACCTAACCAACCATGTTAGTATATTTGTGTTATATAACTTTTTTTCATAATAATAGAGGAAAAGGGCCAATGGGGAGGATCTGAGCCGGGCATATATGTTTATCTTGACTCATACATGCAAAGATGGAAAGCCTGTGGATGAGGCCTCATCAGTAGTAATGGTATGTTAATGTATTTACATGCAAGAAGAGTTCATTATAAATGTGTAGCAACAGCTAGAGTATGTACACATTAACTGTTATCATGTGATAATTATTATTGCAGGCAAAACTCAATGAAGAAATATCTCAGCAACCCGGGGCCTCACAGAGTAGCACGGCAAGGGATGATATATTGTCTCAAGTCATGGGAGAAGACAAGTATGGTCGTGTCCGCACTTATGGGTTAGGACCATCTCCATTTGATTTGTGGGTGCAACATCCATCCAACAAAGGATGGCTTCTATTGATCAGAGGAGAGATGAAAGATATGAGGAACTACATGCTGATATAGTCTCTCTTAAAGAAAATATAGCTGCACTCTCATCCTCAAGAGATGCTAAAATTTCTTCCTTGAAAGAAACTCTGATGAAATTGATAGCCACTATGAATAATGTAGACAATAACCCACCCACAGTATTCGGTGCTGCAGCTAGTTCTAACATGAACCAACCGTCCTCATCATCAAGCCATTGGGTGACCTCTCGGGTAATTATATTATATACATGTATTTATTTACATATGCACTATGTCCTAGATTATATATAGTTTAGTTGGTATATAATGATTGATATTGATTTATCATTTGCAGAAACACTCGACGAATAAGGGGAAGACCACGAGTTGCACTAGTGCTGGGGTAATTCCTTATACCAAGTGAATAGTTCTTTTATTATATTTTGATGTTATTATGTTATATATGGTATATGGATGAGTGTTTATTCAATACAATGCAGTTTGTCAAATAGTGAATTTTATTTTGTAGGATGTGACTAGAGTTCTTCTTACAAGTATCGTCATACCCGGGGTTACTATTGCTAAAGGAATTGTTTTGAGCAAGGATCCGCTCACAAAAGTAGGGGGGCACGAACTTGGAATTGATTTTTGGGAAGTATTAATTCATGTGGCAATAGTACGGGAGGAGGTTTTGATAAGACCTTATGGACGATATAAAACAATTGGGGATGCTGTTGGAACGAGTATTGTTTGGCCGTCTATTATGTGTAAGGTCAGTTTTTTTTTTCCATATACAATAGAATTTCTTGTACAAGAATGCGAGTACTAATTAATTTCTTTTTATTGTTTTGTTTTGTAGGTTCAAGGAAAGATGGATTGAGCTAAATGAAAGGATCTCTCTCTCTCTCTCTCTCTCTCTCTCTCTCTCTCTCTCTCTCTCTTGTAAATGTTTTATGTTTTGTGCATGGGTTTAGGACTGATGTGTGATTGGTTTTGGATAGTAAGTGTTTAACTCTAATTTTGGAATTTGGATTGACTTAAGATCCAATGCACATATGATAGGTTGGGTAACTCTTGTTCTTTCTATGTTTCTTTACAACATTAATAGGAGGGCGTTTACCTTTTTTAGCATATTTTTTGTGGCAGTGTTAGATGATGGAAGCTAAGCGAAGGAGAACAACTACATTTATACAAGTATTATAAGTCTTAAGCTCCATTTGGTCATCACATCAATCTTTATGAATATAATTTTTTATCAAACCAAATGGATCTTAAGCCCCTTTTTTAACTCCGCCAATGCAACTACTTGCATTGCCGGTCCCAAGCCCGGATAAAGGAGGAGGGAGAAAGGCTTGAGCGTCAAGGTGAGTTGTATCATTTTCTTCCATATTTCTTTAATGTAGCAATGCTATGTTGAAAATTTCAGCATTTTTACAGGTTGAGAAGTGGGTTGATCTAAAATTATGTTGACAGTGTAATCTCTAATTGCTTTATGCTTCTTGTAGGTGCATTTGCTGTGTGTTTGGAGCCATGGCATGCAGATGTCTTTGAGTTCCTGGATCTTAGAAAGAACCATGGAAATGTATTGCTCATAGCTTATTGACTATCAAGGCTAACATTATTGAACAACAAGGAGGGCCAAAGGTTATTTAATGGGATGGGATGCACTCTATGAATTATTTTCAAGCCAAGGGTAAGGATTTCTCTTTTAGTAGTGTTATTCATGAGAGAAATGGTCGGGTTAGACTCTACCCAAGCCCTACCCATTTCCTAAACGAGCTAAGAATTTTGGCCCAATCCTGACCCATAACCCATACACTGGTCCATCCCAACCCACTCAAAATTCGCCAAATTCAATCTTGATCTGAGCACAAATTTTGATTTGATTGGACCCAACCTGATAAAGACTACAAACCCAGGGGGGGGGGGGGTCCTGGGACCAATATTATTAGTTAAAGGGTGTGGTTAGTTGCACCAAATGTTGTGGAATTTTATGTATTTGAATACTAGTCTAATACTTTGTTTGGATTCTGGTTAGATTGGGTTGTCTGGCGTATCCCATTCATAACGTGTATGGCCACTTTAGCTAGGTTGGGCTTTGCCCAAAATGTGCCCAACTTATTTACTTAATTGAGCCTCATTCTCTGGCCTAAGCCTGATTGGCTATCCATCTAATATGCTCCTCACTCAGCTCTGAAACAGGCCGTGCATGTTGACCCGCAGGCAGACATGACACCAACCCTTGTACAAAAATCAGCCCGATCCACTGATCAGGTTGCACATATCATAGAGAATAATGTTTATTAGCGGATAAATGACAAACTACAAGTGCATGTTGTCTGCTAGGTGAATATTATAACTCATGTGCAATCAGGACATGTTAAGCTGGTGACTTTTTTGTGATCTGCAATATGCCACATGATCTGTTGATGCTGCTATATTTCTGCTCTCAAAATGCAAATCCATCCAGTTTTTGGTTTTGTTGGGTTGGTTGTTTAGTGTCAAGCAGTTGCAGTTCCCCTCATATTTGGCAATTGGAGACTTCATCCTTTTGAGTCTCTTAATATGTAATCAATACAGGTGTGGTCTATAGAATTTAGAATTCTCAGTTTGTGTCTCATGCCATGTCCATAAATCCATATTATATTCCATGTCCTGCCAATGCCAAGTATTTAAAGTTCCTATTATCTGTTGGTTCTGTAATAATTTGTCATGTAGTGAAGTCAATTTCCTTAATGAGATTTTCGTTATCTACCATCTCACAGAATTTGGTTATTGGATTCTTGCAGCTTTCCAATCATGGCTCTTCAGAACACTCGACAGTGAAGGTGGATCCTATGAGCAAAACTTTCTTGTTTGTGAACATGAATACTCCAATTGTATTGCTCACAGTTGTTATTCCTGCACAAAAATCAAAGGTTTTTTATTTTATTTTATTTTATTTTATTTTAATATATATGTTTTTCACAGGTACTGGTTGAAAGATCCATTGATTTAAGATCCCAGGTAAGAAGCACTTTTGGTTTTATTATTCTTGGTTGCTGATTTTCTATGAAAAAAATAATATATAAATATAAAAAAGGCATGTTGCTGGCCAAAAATAATGTGGTAGTTATGAAAATTGAGGATCTTATGATGTATGTTTTTGGCAAGGGTTAGGAAACAATTCAAGTGATTACGTGAAAATGGCAGGGTCGTTAAAAAAGGAATATCGTGTCCCCTTCTAATTGGTAAAGTTTCTCGACTTGACTGGCTGAGGAATGTTGTTGGTTTGTCGTTGCCTGTATTCGTGCAGGTAACACACACATAAAAGACCTCTTATGTTTTTCTATTAGATGATTGAGTCATGGCTATCTTAGTAAAACAAAAGAAAGTGTCTAGAAGCTCAATGGTGAGAGTAAATTTATTACATGTCGAACATCAATTGATAGGGTGACCAAATGAAGAATAAATGATTGTGACCATCAAAGGGCTTTTGCTTCATATATGTTTAAAAGATACCAATTCCAACTCGCTTTATCAAATTTACTAAGGAAAACTACCACCATTCTGGAATTCCATATTTGTTTATGTTTCAAATGTGAAATCCTCTGAACCTTAGTGTGTGTGGGTTATTTAATTTATTTAGGAGTCCCAGGCTCCCAGCACTCGATGACCTGAATCACTTCTTCTTCTTCTCTTCTTCATACATTTTTTAATTCCTGAACTTCATCTTGCAGTTTTTGGAATGGGTTGATGAAGTAGCAAACTGTCCTTACTCTGAAGGCATGGGCTATACCATCTGCGATGTATGTGAAGGTAAAGCGACAATCCAGACATAACTGTAAACTATACAAAACTGTATATATACATCTCTCTCATTATACATGATATATGCATATGAGATGCTAATATTACAACATTTTTCCTCTGTGGTTCCTCCAAAAGTGTTTTCTCTTCGGCACTTGCCAATGTAGTTCTTTTGGTTGGGCTGCAGCCCTTGTAATTTTTCTGCTTCCTGTTTCTTTCTTCAATGCATATGATGTAGGGGAACTGATAATAAATGTGAGTCACATTGTAGCTGAAATTCGATGTTTCCATCTCTTTTGACTTGCATGGTATAAGTTTCAGCTGATTCTAGACATTCATGGAAGAAGTATGGGCCAATATACGTCCTGGATGAACATTATATTTTTTTTTATTGTGTAGTAATATAATTTTTGTTTAATATTCAGTTTCAAATCTACTGTGGGACAATGTTAACCTTCCATTTGTGGCCTTTGCTAATGACAAATTTTTAAGTATGAAATGGCCAAGATCTTCTTTTACACCACAGGTTCAATCATCCACTTGCTGGGCCTAACCTTGGATTTTTTATGGTTCCAGAGAGTCACTTTGGTCAGGCGATGATCTGATCCATTGCATGGATAAGGAAGAACGTACAGATGATTAGAGTCATCTGACTGGTGTTATTTTTCATAGTGGATTATAAAAAGTGTTGCGACTGAATAGACAGTCCAGATCAATGATTTCAATCTCCACATGTCTAAATACTGCTTTATGCATGGGAAAGTTCCCATGCTCATATCCTATTGGAGTATTTCACACTCTGTTTCAAGTCTATATAAATCTTTGGCTTTTCATTAAACATCAGTAATTGGTAATGGCCTTGTCTGTTCTTCATCTTCTTTTTCAAACAGATGGACAACTTCTACACAGGTGGTGATTCTATCCTCAATCATAATTTCTCATTGATTGTATGTAACAAATTTTATGGAAGATACTCTCTGATTTCTGTATTAACTTGTTTGGGAACTTTTCTCTTGTGTGTGAACACAAACTTCAACATGCAGTGACGATATGTTCTAACTCGATGTTCATTACCATTTTGATGACATTCCTTCTTCAACCTTTATAGTTTTTATCCAGATTTTTGATCTAGTGGGCCCCACAGTGGATGGGGCGTGGGAGATCCCCAAAACTCCTTATTGTAAGATTCCAACTATCCAATCTTTAGCCCTTTTCAGGACTTGTTGTGATTTGCTCGCAACCATCGTTTTTAATGCACGGATTAGAGGGCTATGATCTTCCAATCTGGGTGAGGGCATCCTGTATCCTTGGTGGGGACTTCGTATCAACCATTAGGATCAGGAACCATGGGCCGTACTCGAACCGGCTGATGCACCAGGACATCATTCACGTCCCGACGCATCAGGACACTTCCTCTTCATGGTATCCAAGTTTTACAATATGGATGCAATATAGTGATTGGTCGCATCTTGCTTGTTATCTAAGACAATCCACCTTTTTTGTTTTTCTAATATCAACAAGTGCTTTACCGTGTTTCAGGGCATGGATCTTTATTTCAAAAGACATGATGGATGGCAGTTACTGTGAAGATTTCTTTCTTTGCCATGCGAGATGCTAATGATGCTGACCTTTCTAATTTCTTACTGTAGTATGCATGCACCTTGTCGTGTCATTTACTTCCTTGCAAATGGGCATGCATGATCATGGGATGGATCACAACTTGCAGGTACTCTCAAGCTGGAACACCCCAAGTTAAAGTTACCTCATCCTACAACCCTGAAGCCCGTATTTACTCGTTGAAGTTCAGGTACAGATGCATGTATTTGGCATTCCTAATGTTCTGTGTACTGTTTGGTATTAACATTCGAAACTCCACACCAATTCGGCACATTCGTAGTGTTTAAGGTTTTCTATTTCTGTCAAAATTAGCAACTATGTGTTCCTTAGTTTTTCTACCCAATTGTGCAAAGAGGAATTGAGTGTCAGAAAAAGTAGGTGCGGGATTCTGATATGTGTGGGGGTCATGGTTCTGAGGATACAAATTGTTGATCTGATGGGCCTCACCGGATGGGGATGCTACAAAATTTTCCTAGATTGTACGATCCTAACTTTTTGTTGTTTAGAGAATATGAAAAGTAAAAAACAAGAACGGTCTACATTCAGTGTAAAATGGTCAAATTGAAATGTTAGGATCTACCAATCTGTGAAAATTTTGGTGAATCCTCCGTTCACAGTGGTGTCTGTGAGACCAATGGCCCAGATCATCAAACCATGTACCCCACATGCACAAAAACTTGTCCCTCAACAAACTGTCCAATTGATGAAGTTCAGGACCTTTTAGTTCCTCTAGTCTAAATGGTTAAAAGGGGATGCTCCCCCTCTTTCTCAATCACTCCAATATTTTTTTATGTAAATGGGTGTTTTCATGTGGCGACAAGTAATCAATCTGTCTGCGGATGTTTCTCAGTCAAGAGGTGCCATCTACTCCTGGTCAACCAGTGAAAGAACCCATGTTTATACCGTAGCTGTGGGTCTCCTTGACTCTAATGGGAAGGACATGCCTCTCACCTCTGTATATCATGATGGATTGCTGGAGATGGTTTCAACTAATGACAAACCGGCTTCCACTACGGTCCTTCAATTCAAGAAGGTGAGTTCTAAATATTTAGCAAACATGATGTGCCCACCTTTTTATCTGCATAAGACGATTGAGATCTTTCATAGTGGGAAATGTTTTCAAATTCAACTTGGATTTATGATCTTGCAGAAGGAAGAAGACTTTGTGTCTCTCGATATATCTAAGCGACCAATTCCATCTCTCTTGCGGGGTTACAGTGCTCCTATCCGTCTCGACTCTGATCTTACTGACAGTGACTTGTTTTTCCTACTTGCCAATGATTTAGATGAGTTCAATCGGTAAGTTCTCCAAAGAATGTTTTTCTGTTTTGGAAACAATCCTATGTAGTTTTAAGGTTTGCTAATCCTATGGACTAGTTTTTACACACCCACCTACATGCAGCCACACATGCCATGTCACATGCTTGTGGCACATCCAATTTGTGCAGCATGTGGGCCCTTCCCCATGGCATCCCTTGTTAAGAAAGATAAAAACTTTGATACTTTGGCAGAGTGTGATGGATGACATGCAGGCACTTAGAAATTACTTAGAATTTGCACACGTGGCATATAAGTAGTCAAATTCAACTGTCCAAATTATAGTACTCGGTGTAGATGTATCATGAACTAAAAATTAAGCTTATTTGGTCATCTGACTATTGGATGGTTAAAAATGAAAAATATCCAATGGTCCTACTTCCACGAACAAGTGTCCACAAATCAGAGGTTAAGATTGTTCAACCAATCTGATCTTGGAATTGTAACTAGGGGACAGTGGGGTGCACAATCTTGTCAGTTCTATTCGAGTTAATATATGGCACATGTACAATTTCCGAGTGCTTGCGTATCAAGCATCATATACAGCTTGTGTATCATATAACTTTGTCTGATTGGCCACTTCTACATTTAGTGTGGACCATGTGGATTTTTTTTTCTTCCAACCGTCCATTATTTTCGTACATGTGTGGACTGCTGATGATTGCATTTGCCTAGTATTTGGGCCACGGCATTTAAATGGTAGTACTCACCTGATGAATGAATTAGATATGGCATGCGTATGCCATAGTGGCACATGTGGTCACACATGTAGATGGCATGTTGGATTTGCAGACCTTGATTTTTTTTTCCTTTCCATGAGGTGAGTTAATTTAAAAATTATTAAATTATTTTGTTGTTCAGTTGGGAGGCAGGGCAGGTTTTGGCAAGGAAACTAATGCTCACCCTTGTTGCTAATTTTCAGCAAAATAAGCCGTTAATTTTGAACCCAAAGTTTGTGGATGGGCTCAAAAGCATACTAGGCGATTCCAGCTTGGATAAAGTAAAGATTATTACATCCATCTGAATGTTTTGGTATCTCCCAAAATAGAAAAGCAATCATCGGTTGTACTCCTTTGGCATTTCTCAGGAATTCATTGCAAAAGCGATGACGTTGTCGGGTGAGGGGGAGATAATGGACATGATGGATGTTGCAGATCCTGATGCTGTACATGCTGTTCGTAGCTTTATCAGAAAGCAGCTCGCTCTTCAACTGAAAAATGAATTTCTCAGCACGGTAGGCCATTTACTTTTGTCTCCAAGCACCTTTTTAATGTAAAACTAAGGTGGGATCTCATCTCATTATCTTTTGGACTGAACAAAACCAATAGATTGTCTAGAAGTTCTTAATACAAAGGTGTCATTTTATTGGGATATGTACTCATCCATTCATGACATTTTCTTTCTTTTTTTTGAATTTATATGAAAGCAATGGGACCTATGCTGCCTGGATTAAGAAAGAAGTCATGGTTCTTCAACTGAGGATATGTGTGTTATCCTCTGATCATTAGTTTGTAGTTTGTACAATACAGTGGGGAGCATGGTTAAATGATCCATACCTGTTGACTTCATTGGATCCAAAGTTTATGGAACATGGCCTAAAAGTCTCCTCGATGGGACAATCCTACTTTCCTAACCATTCCATTGGCAATGGTTCACATCCAACTGAAAAGTGCCAAAGATTTGATGGCTAAGATCTCCCAATTTGGGATTGTTTTGAGCATGACCCATCCATGATGGAGCTCATCGATCAATGGTATGGATCTTTGAACTGTGAACCCTGCTCCTGCTAACCGAAAACTCGAGGATACTATACCTATCCTAGGATTTAGGATCAAGAATCACTGTATGTTTTGATTAAATCTCAGTTCTTAAATCGATCGACTCCCATTTGTCAATGATTTACAAAGTGGGATTAGAAATAAAACTTTCTAAATCTACAAATAACTCGTATTTCTAATAAATATGATCCAATCTGGAGACTCTTGTAATAGAGTTGTACTTTTATTGTTTTTTGAAAGACGAGGATGTGTTTGTCAACTTCCCTTATTAGAATTACTCCTGATTTATTAGGCATCATTTTGTTTGAGATAAGAACCATCTTTTTACAAGAAGTAGAGGGTGTTATTGTTTTTCCATTCAGTAGATGATTAATGGTATTATTCTCTCCCTATAACTAAAATGTGAGTGTTACTACATTTTTTAAAATTTAAACCACATAGTGCCCAAAGGACTTGTCTTTTCTTTTTTCCTTTTATATTTCGTCTAGGAGTTAAACTTTTAGCTCTGTTCTTTGAGTTAAAAAACAGCAACTCTGAGCCATATGTGTTTAACCATCATAGCATGTCTCGGCGTGCTCTAAAAACGTTTCTCTTGGTATGGGTCTCATTTGTTTCCAATCTTAGTTTGAGAGATGGATATAGAATGATCACTGATTTCTTTTTTGGGTGTGTATAACCTATCTTGCTCTATTGGAAGAACATGAGATCGCCAAACTTGCATTGCACGAGTACAGATCTGCTGCCAATATGACTGACCAATTTGGGGCTCTAGCAGCAATAGCTCAAACTCCCAGTACAGTCCGCGATGATGTTCTGTCCGACTCTTATAAGAAGTGGGAGCATGAATTTTTGGTGAGTTCTCTTCTTGGAAACACTAGAACCGGCTCTTTTGTTAAGCATTTCTTATTTCCAGATCTCTTTAGTTTTCCATGGTTCAGCCCACTTTGGGCTTGGTTCAGGCTGACTTTGAGGTCCATTGATTGACATGGGCCCAATATTTTGGGCCTAATAAATAATAGGTGGCCTTTTGTCCAATGTTACTAATTGCAAACCCCCTAGCGTTTTTTTTGTTCGAATCATGCCAGCAGGATTATGGGTCACAAGATATCTTAGCTTAGATGTTGAACGAGAAGATGTTAATTTAAAAACCTATAACAATTTCTCATTTCTTTTGGCTCCAAAGAGTTCCCGACTGGAATCTGGCCTCCAAGAGCTTGTACACCAATGCCCAAGTGATCCTGAGTGTTCATCTGGTAGTCCGTGTTGGAAGCGTCGGTCCATGGTCCAAGAACAAATGGCTAGCCGTTGGAATGGATTTTCACTGTTGAGAATATTGCTTGTTGCCAGATTCTTTTTTACCATCCATTTATGGGTCACCTTAAGATAAGAATAGCATCCACTCAGGATGATTTATCTTACCATTCATGGTGGGGGCCATTACGTTAATGGTCCGGGTCCAAAATGTTAACACAGACGATTTTTGGAGAGGACACTGTGAAGAATATCTCTACACTGAGCATATATTGGATGGCACCTTTAGTTTCCATGGTTCTCTATAGTACTGAAAGTTGGGTGGGTTCAACCCAACCAACCTGACCAACTTGACATTGGGTTGGGCTCGGGCAGAATGTATCAGGTGACCAACCCGGCGTTGGGCGTGGGCAGAATGTATCAGGTTCGGTCTCAGGCTTGGGCTATACAAATAGTAGATGATGAGAGTATTAGCGTGTTGGAAGTACCTAGATGTTGCATGAAGGCAATATGACGTTAGAAGATTTCCTCACCCCAACTGAGATGAAAGATGGACTCACAAACCTTGCTAAAGTCAAAGAGCTGGTTACTGCTATGCAGAGGCAGAGAGAAAATATTATGAAGAATGTAGGTAATGCATCCTAACAATGGTCAATTGTAGCAAGTACCTTATCAGCAACAGAGAAGAATGGTCGCCTTAATCATTTTCTTCAGTTAGACGGGCATAGGTTTCTCAACCAATGGCTCCAAGTGCAGTGGTGGCACAAGTGATAGTTCTGTGGAAGAATCAATCAGTGCAGTGCTAGGAGCACTTGAGAAGCTGCCTCTTGATGAGAGCTTCAGGAATTGTGGAAACTGTCAAACATCTCCTTGGCAGGCAATAAGAGCTTGAAAGTCCAGGAGAGGGCAAGAACTTTGTTTGATAGATGAATTTGTTTTTATTTATTGTAATAAATATATATTTTTTTAATTGTCTAGTAATATAAATTTTGTTTCATATTCAGTTATATTTGTATTGCATCATTTTTATGTTTCAAATATTTAAAAAATACAAGTTTTGATTGAATTATAATAAAAAGAAATTACTGGCATGCCAGGGTCTCTGAAAATCCATGGAAAAGATACTAGCGGCGCTTGTGGGGAAATATTGCGGCGCTTTTCCATGAGAAAAAGTCTGCAAATAGGAGCTTTAGCGGCGCTTAGTAGCGTCACCCTTAGACAAGCGCCAGTAAAATTATTCTAGCGCCCATAAAACCTTTAGCGACATATGCGCTGATAATTTTTTACGCGGAGCTTTTTTTTTAGAGTTTTGTCGGCGCTTCAAGCGCCACTAGTCCAAATTGTTGTAGTGAAAAAAAAAATTTATATGCTTATATATACATATTTAGATATGTATTAGAGAAAAATGGAGGTAGAATAAAGTTCTCCATGTAAATTAAAAATAATAATAATAATAAGTGACTACGGCTATGGCTACGGTTATAATCCGTAGCCACTGGCAACCGGGTTCACCGACCCCGACTCCCTGGCTGTCTTTTTCTTTTTTCTTTTTCTTTTTTTCCCTGTTGTAATCTCCACAGATTTTTTGTGGGTACTATTATGAGGTATGTGTTATATCCAAACCGTCCATTTATTTGGTGAACTCTTATTAAAACTTGAGACGAAAAGTAAGATAGATCTAGCTATCAAGTGGACCACACTGTAAAAATAGTGGAGGATTGAACATCTACCATTGAAACCCTTTTAGGGGTCACATAAGTTTTGGATCATTATGAAATTTGTTTTTCCTCTTCATCCAGTTATTTGTGACCTTATGAATAGATTGGATGGAAAATAAATGTTACGGTGGGCCTACAAAATTTTTAACGGTGAAAATCAATTTTCCCGCGGCTCTATGGTGTGGTCCAGCTGATCTTTGGATATGATTTTTTTTTTTTTTTTGCTAATTCTCCGGAATGATCTTGGATGAACGTGGTAGATATAATAAATACATAACTGTGGGGCCCATGTGACTTTGATATCTTTTGAACCCTTCGTACAGCTCGGAGTTGGAGGAGCGTCAGCGCTGAGCACGGCGATTACCCTTCCGGAAGGAAAAGCAGGGCATTTTCGACCTGAGAAATGGGGCCGTACAGCTGGGCTTACTTTTGGGAGTTAAAAAGCAAGTGGGTGGGCCATATATCATATATGGGTCGTACAGTTGGAAATTACCCATTTATGTTGTTTTAACTTCCAAGAAGTTTGCTCGGCGCTTGTATAAGGGATACTATCTACGCACCGTCACATATGTCCACGTGGAAAACAAGTGGAATATCCAAACCGTCCATCAAGTGTATCCAACCTTGAAGATGTTCCATTCCAAAATAGGGCGGCCGAGTAATCAAGCGAGGTAATGATATTCGAAACAGGTGGACGTACGGCTCACAAAAAATTAGCCAAGTTCGATCACTACAGGCATACATCTTTTTCTCAAAATGGCTCACCTGATTATGGACCTATCTGATCGTTGGGCCAGCACATCTACACTCGCGCATGGGCCCGGCAAAGCTCTTGTTTTAATCCCAAGGGGTGTTAGCTAGTACGCCCGGATTTAATTCCTTGATTTTATGATGGGTCTCACATTGGATTGGATGGATGGTAACCAAATATAAAAAGTCCCAAGGCTTGTTTTGTGGACGCTTGAAAATGGGTTTATTTATTTAGTTAATTATAATAATTATGATTAACCAGATGAACTCATTAAAATTTCCTTATTTTAGAATATTTCGATCCTGACTCTTCTTTTTTTATCTCTTTTTTTTTCTTTACATATGGTCTACTTGAGCTTTGAATAATTAAAGGATTAAAGGGCTAAACTATTTCAATCTATTACTATTTTTTATCCAACAAGGCTTATAAAATGAACGGATGGGATTTAGGCCGACGTATCATATTGCATTTGGTTGGGCCGGATTCTAGCGACCTTTAATTTCAAATATTTTCTATTTCCCTTTTCTTACGGGGGCCATGTACGTGGGTTGAGTAGGCCGAGCAGTCCACGGTGGGAGAGCCTTGCATTTGCTGTCGTTGAAATCTGCTATGAGGTCTATGAGAAAATTGCCAAAACTTAGACTTTGGCGCCATAAATCTACTGCACCAAACCTTCTTGGTCTTAACCTGTGTGAAGAGTATTGATGCATGGTTTAGGACTCCAAAAACATGACGTAGGGAAGAGCGTAAAAAAAAAACCCTTGAATCCATGAGGTAATTCTTGAATTGACAGGAAAGATAATTCTTGAATCCATGAAAAATAATAAAAGAGAAAACTGAAATATTTTATTAAATAATGTGTGTTGTGTAATGATTTCTACTACTAATAAAAAATTAATTAATTCAAAATAACAAAATTCTAATCATAATTAAAAGTTTATCCAAAATAGTAAAACTCATCTAAAGTCTAATTTGCCAAAGATAAAAAGTTCATATAAACAATTTATTGGAAGAATCTAACATGATCACAAGCTATTTCTTAAAAAGATGAAATTTATAATTCGAAGAAATATATATACGATAAAAATTGAAATTACTAGAAATAGTAATTTTTTCCTAAAATTCTGCATTGGAACTATAAGTGTGCATTTGCTTGCAAAACAGATGGACACAACCCACTATGTGGGGTCAGTTGATACTGAATGGCCTGTTATGGTAAAGATTAATAGGTAGTGCATCACTTAACAATACTCAGATCAAAAGATATGGCCGATTTACAGTACACACTTTAAACGATAATTTTTCTATATCTGGATTGAGTTTGTTCAAACCAGACACGTCTAAACCCAATTATGTTTTGACCTATGTAGGAATAGGCCCAAATTTGACGGACTACTTTCACTTTTGTTTAACCTTCTTTTGGTCTAGGCATGTTACGAATGCATTTGTGTCATATCTTACATCAAAAAGTCTATTTCAACTCTAAGCCAACTCAGATTTGGTGGAAGCGGATTGCATGGTGTGCCACTTGTAACCTGCTGCTATATATTATCCATAGTTTATTGGGTCTTCTGCATGAACACTTCTATCCATCCGAGAATGGTACCCAAGCCTAAGTAACAAGGGGCACCAGTGTAACACCCCATATCTCTGGTACTCGAGTGTTACCCTTTTAAATCCACCTCAACTTAAATCAAGTTGGATTAGTCAACTAACTTGAACATGACGCATGCAGGATGGGGACTCCGGTCAAAATTAAGGTCATTCATCCAGGTCTCCAGGAGCCGGGACGTGCCCTACAACAATCGAAAAGGTGAGGCAATCCGAACACTCTGAAATTAAGCCATTATGGCGACTTACACCCGTACAATATAGTAGTCACCAACCCTTGAGAGTTAGTTAGTGACAAATCAAGCTTTCAACATAGTCCGTACCCTATATTAACCATTGAAAACGAGTATCAGGCCCATCCACCTAATAGATCACGTCATATGGGCCAATAATAGCCCATAAGAGGGTGTAACAACCAACCTGGGCCTCACCATCAACCCAAAGTGGGTTGAAATCCCTATTAAGGGTCCCCCAGTACGAATGGACGATGTGGATTGGGGCACTAACGTCTCATCAGGCCCCTACACGGTGCGTGTAAACCAATAGTGCATGTGCACGACGTGCACTAGAGTCGTGAGGTCGGTCAAATGGCCTTTGACCGTGCTCCTCTCGAAAAATTGCAAAATGGCATTTTCTCCCGCCATTTTTACATTTGAACGGTGGATCTTTGGGCCTCTAAGTGGCCCACCCTAGCCACTTTCCGAGCCATCTGGACCGTTCATTTTCTCCATGGGGCCTGACTTGACAAAACCGTATAGCATCTTGGGCCTTTGTAAACAGACGGGAAAGATGGGTCGCCACCGTCCATGGTACTACATGTGGCGGAAATCCGATGTGTGGAATCCATCTACGATCGCTTGGACGGTACACAATCGGTCCGATCGAGCCATCCCAGCCGTCCAGCTTCCAAGAGAGGCGTACTCTCTCTATTCCAGAAAAGGTCGGGCAAGGCCTGTGCAAGGAAAAGCAAAAGCGAACATTCCCACTTCGGGAAACTGTTGTGGGCGCGATTCCAACCATCCGCGAGGCCACATGGCCTCATCCCTACCCTTGGTTCAAGGCGTGGCAAGATAAAGACGAAAATGAAAGCTATCTCACGAGAATGGAAGGTTCTCGTGAGATATGTTGAAACCGATGATTGGGTCTCGAGAAGTGGACCCCACATTGATCCTGGGTCCCATCTGGACCGACCAGATGGACCGGATCATGACCATGCACATTAGATGATGATCCACCATTAGAGATCGGATCATCTTCCCCGTTAAAAACCCACATGAAATGACGAGATGGGCCCCACCAGGTCAGAAAGAGTGCTTTTCTGGTAGGCTGAGGTCGTCTTTTCATCCAAACGGATGGATGGACCCCATGCACAACCAATCTCGGATCTCTGTGGTGCACAGTCAGGGCATTTCCAGCCGTTGGTACCCTCCCTCTCCCTCTATATAAAGAGCCCTGTAGTCTGGGGATTCACACCAACAAGAGAGAGAGAGAGAGAGTAGAGGAAGGAGAGAGAGTGGGCCGTCCGTGTGGTCTCGGCTTCCATTGCTCCAACTCAGTCCGAGTGAGACTTGGACCGAGTCGGATCAGTTGTGCTTGTAGCTTCACAGGCAGGTAGGAAGAGGCGGCGAGAGCAGTGGCAGGTGACCATTTCCCCTTTTCTTTTGTCTTCTTCTAGCTGGGGTAAGAGGCCTTTGCTTGGACCAAAGCCAGCCCAAACAGTGGTTGTGACTCGGTCCGACAGCAAGGTCGACGTACCACCTTGAAATGAACCTGAACTGTGGCTGCAATTCAAGTCGGAGATCAGCCAAATGATGGTCGAAATTGGACCGAAAGCAAGGCCGAAAAATAAACAAGTCTTAGTCCAGTGCCAGCCAAACAATGGTTGTGTACTCAGATCGAAAGCTGGGCCAAACCCAGGTAGAGCTGGAGCTCTGATCCGAGCTGAAACAAGCCAACTAATGGATACGTTCCAAGCTAATCCTAGGCCTGATCAACGTCTGTATCCATGACCCCGAAACTAGTCACATAAATGGTTGAGATCTGGGTGGAGAAACGAGTCCTTACCAAGCTCTGTCTGGGCTATGAACAGGCCAGAAATCAAGTCTCGCTTGAGGCTGGAGATCAGTTGGAATAGGGCCCTTAAACAACCTGAAAAGGAGGCCGAAGTTGGGCCAATCAATGGTTCCACTTCGGACTGAAACGTTGATAAGGAGATGTGTCGTTCCAAGCAAATCACTGGATGAATGTCAGGCTGGAAAACGGGCCAAACCACGCCCCTGTTTCCAGACAGATATCAAGCCATGATAGTGGTCATGGGTTGGCCGCAGATAAACGGTGGAAGCAGCCCTCCAATGGGTTTCGTTTGGACCAGAAATCAGGGCCAGTGATGGTCTTCCAGAACAGCCCACAGCAGGGGCGATTGCTGATGGGCTGCGCAGGATATGGGCCTCACAAAAGATGCAGGTGGGCTGCTGCTGACGTTGGACTCCACCAAGTTACTGGTGGGCCGCACCTTGCATCAGCAAGCGGGCCACACCCTGCCTCAGCAGTAGACCACACATGGGACCCACTTGGATGATGGGATTTCCCCAACCGTCCATCAGGGACGTTGCAGATCCTGGGATGGGCGATCCCTCAGTGACATCCAAACCTGGACATTTTTCTTTCCCTTCTCTTTCTTTATATATATATATATATATATATATATATATATATATAGTATATGTGCAAGATGGTATACCTATACATTACAAAGGTATGTGGTGGGCCCCACATGGGACCCACCTGTGAAATGGAGGGCTAGTGTACTTATGTTCCAGCTGTATAGATGCAGCGTTGTGGGCAGTGTTGTAAGCCCAGGCCATCCGCCAACTGACGTCCAGACCTGGACATTTGAATCACAGAACCTATGTTAAATATGTATACAATCTGAGGTGTGCTCCACGCATCTCGGCGAGCCTCGCTGCTTGTGGGCTGATGCACGGCAGGCCCACCTTAGCCATAATCGGGTCGTTTAGGTGTGGCAGAAATGGGCCCTGAAGGGCCCAGTTCAATTGAAATAGGGCCTCATGTTGGTGGCTTGAGCGCCCTTAGCCACGACCCAAACAACTTTGGGATGGGGCCTTCCAACCCTCACGTATTAAAACTTATGGTACATTGACTAATGTAAGTAAATGCGTACAGGGAGTTACATCAATGGCGTTAGTAAACCACCTTCTCAAACCAACTTGCCTCTGTGAGCATTTTATGCCTTGTCTGGTGATGATTTCCCTCCCCTTAAGCTTTTCATCCCTAACTAAACTAGAAATAGCAATTTTAGTAATGTAAATAGCTAACTAGACTAATGATAAACTGTGTATGGAAATAAACTGTATTCACTTGATTTAACTGTTTAACATGATAATCCTTATGCTTACTATGGTTTAGAATTGTTATCTCTTTGAACTGCCTAAGTAAATAATCTAGTCATTTATGTCATGTACTTTATGCGAATTCAGTTGTCGTATGTCGATAGGAATATAGGTATTGTTCCTTATTCCCCTTCTTATTGTGATATATGTTGCTATGACACACGTATTGTTAAAATCTCTCCATGGGAAGTCCTAGTAAAGGAGAGTCTGTGCTTGGGGTGTAACTAGACTAATTGTGATCTAAGTAGGCCCCTAACATGGAGGTTTTGGTTGTGGTGTTTGACCATGGGGTTTACCATCTATGTGGGGTTTCACCTATTTGACTTGGGATGAATTCCACGACCTTTCTAAATACCGTTGTTTACCCGTCCTTGCATCATTCATGCCACCAGATTTTCATCGCCACATTTGATAATTTCAACATTTCATTCCCATCGGCATTGGTGGTGACCATTTATGTTGAATTGATTGGCCACATGTTAGTGGGTACTACACACACCCTAAGACGGTGGTCTCATGGGCCGGAGATGGTGGTAATGGGATACTATGCCCGAGTCATCGGCCTACGCTGGGCCATGCACTCCCCTTAGTGATCGTGAGCTTATTCAAAAATGGCTGATTGCAATTGGACTAATAATGAACTGGAAAATCATACATGCATAGCATACTTCAATGGATTAGATCATTATGCTCATGTGATTATGCCGAGTGTTGCGCTAATGACCAGGCGATCAATCTATGATGATGACTCGGATCCTCATGCCCATATGATTACGTCGAGTGTTGCGCTGGCGACCAGTCACATGCCTGGGTGATGACCCCAATATCGGTCTGGACGTTTTACCTGAGACATAGGCCGTCTGGATGTTTTCCCCAGGCCAACCTTGCATTCATACATCCATGCATTTAATAAGATTGCATATACTATGTTTTGGATTATTTGTGTGCTTTTATGTTGTTCCTTGTTTAAGGCGGCGGTGTGTAATCTTGAGGGGAGATCACACTGAGCTGGTCACTTATTCATTAATGTTCAACCGTACAGAGGACGCAGGTACAAGAGCCGACGAGTACACGACAGATCTGGATGCAGTGGTGGCCGAGGAGGAGCTATATGAAGAGGAGTCGCAGCAAGAGGCGGCAACCTACTTCGGGCTAAATTAGTAGCTTAGCCATTTATTTCATTTAAATAAATTTGAAATTTCTAGAAACTTAAGGTTTTGTAAGTGGCCCCCAGCTGAGTGGGCCTGAATATTGTTCCTATTTTGTGACCATATCTATGTTACGTTTTCATTCCCTCTATATTGCACTTTGATTCATTAGTTGATCATCGTTATCCATGGCTAACTCTTGGGTTCTTGGAATTCAAGCCATGTACTCGGGTTCTGAAAACCGGGGTATTACAAGTTAGTATCAAAGCGGAGTACGAGACAGCCTGGCTGTGGGAACAATATAGGAACCTTAAGAGATTAACTTAGGCAAAACTTAGAAATTCTCCCCTTAGAAAAATAGCTAGGATGAATGAACAAAGGAACAAGAACACTTAGATCCCTTAAGCGTTAATAATAGTGAATATTTGAGCTATGAAGAGATCCTGACTAGTTAGGAAGGACTTAGCATATGAATTACCTAGGGTTCCCTGGGAAGTAACAAACTTAAAAACACAAACCTTAGCTCCCTTGGAAAAAACCAAACGGGAAGGGCTAACTGAAGGATGAACTTCATCGCCATACAAACTGCTAAATTCTCCCCTTATAATATTTCATGCTAGCTAGGGACCGTTCTTTTCACTTCTATTCCTAAACCACGAAAATCTAATCTCGCAGGAAGCCATGCCACCTGTGACGTAGTCATGTCAGACCCACACGGTCGACATTCACCTTATACCATCGACAGAATGCCAGAGAGAACGTAGCCCTGTCTACACACCAGATCTTCCCCCAGGAGTGGCGAACAATGATACCGGGTCAAAAGCCGTAGGGGATTCTCCTTCCCCCCAATTCATCCCATCAGGACTACCCTCACAATACTTTAAGAGGTGGATGCCTTCAGTAAACGCACGAGCGGAGACAACAATAGAGACGACGGCTTACGCCTTTGTAGAAATGGCTGCCACCATGCAACAGCAGCAGGACACATTTGTCAGGCAGTAATAGGATACGCACACACTAGTAATGGAGGTTCAGGAGAGAGACCGCAGGGCAGCATTTAGGGATAGGGATACCAGGAGTTCTGATGTGTTCAAACGATTCATGTAACTCCGTCCGCCAACTTTTGGGGTGACACTCGACCCGGTTCAAGCTGAACACTGGTTGGCGTGAATC
The DNA here is from genome assembly GCA_030180095.1 of Magnolia changhungtana. Classification (NCBI taxonomy): domain Eukaryota; kingdom Viridiplantae; phylum Streptophyta; class Magnoliopsida; order Magnoliales; family Magnoliaceae; genus Magnolia; species Magnolia changhungtana. Next base: position 93,467 of record JASAUF010000191.1, read on the forward strand.
ACCAAGATGATGGGGCCTTTAGAGTGTACTGACTCTCAGAGGGTCTCCTTAGTCATATACTTGCTCGAGGGAGAGGCCGAGAACTGGTGGAGCAGCGTACAGAGAGGGGCGCCAAGTGGTTATGCATAGACTTGGGTTGGCTTCAGGACAAAGTTCCTGGAGAAGTATTTTCCACGATCATGTCGAAGCAAGAAGATCGCTCAATTCCTGAAGTTGGAATAGGGGAATCTGACGGTCACCTAGTACGAGGCGAAGTTTGATGAGCTATCACGATATGTGTCGAAGGCCCTCGAGGATGAGGAGTACAAACTGGAGAAGTTCAAGGAAGGACTGAAGCAATGAGGGTGGAAAAAGACTTTGAGTGCACCATCCAGTCCAGCCTACGAACTCGAGATGCCTAGTTCCGACCAAGACAACCTCCTCCTCCCCCCCTGTCCCTGTAGGGAGACCCAGACCACTGATCGCACGAGCGCCGCCTTTGCCCTCTGGTGGAGGCTGTGGTTACTGTGGAAAGAACAACCACAACACCCAGAATTTCTTCTAGAGGATGCAGAATCTAGGCATTCCGCCTCAGGAGAACCGACCACCACAGAACCAAGGAGCAGCAATGGCAGTGCCTAGGCCTCAACAGCCTAGGGAAGGGCCCCCGGTTCAGCAGAGGGCTCCCTCAGCACGAGTATATGTTGTTGCTGCCACAGAGGCCGAGCAGGACCCCCTTCAGACAATTCATAGTACCGCCCATATTAACGGTACCCCTGTACTTACTCTTTTCGATTCCGGCGCAACTCTATCCTTTATTGATTATGTTATTGCATCTACGCTAGCATTAAACACCACTAGGATACATGTTCCCTTAGTTGTAGCATCCCCTATGGGCAGGTTTGTGAAAACCGATAAGATATGTAGAGCATGTTCCATCATGCTTGCAAATCGCGAAGTTGCTGTGGACCTAATTATTATGCCTGTCAGGCAATTTAATGTCATCCTTAGGATGGACTGGCTTACATTGGTACGTGCGGTCATGGATTATCACGACAAAATGGTGACTATGTCCATCCTAGGGCAAGCCTCGTTCACCTTGAAAGGTAGGGGCATGTGCCGAGAATTCGAGAGCTTGCAGGCTCTAGAGGAAGTTGAGTCAGCAGAAGTCACCATCAGACGGATACCAGTAGTCTGAGACTTCCCTGAAGTATTTCAAGAAATACCAGGGCTACCCCTTAGAAGAGCGATAGACTTCTGCATCGACCTCAAGCCAGGGACTGCTCCTATATCACTCCCTCCGTTTCGCATGCCTCCTTGTGAGATGAAGGAGTTGAGGAGTCAAATTAATGAGCTACTAGCTCAGGGCTTTATCTGTCCCAGCGTTTCTCCTTGGGGAGCACCGGTCCTCTTTGTCAAGAAGAATGATGGGTCGATGCATCTCTCTATAGATAACAGGAGACTGAATGATGTGACAATCAAGAACAGATATCCTCTACCGCGTATCGATGATTTATTTGATCAATTGAAAGACATCAAGTACTTTTTCAAGATAGACCTGCGATCAGGGTATCACCAGTTGAGGATTAGAGATGAGGACATCCCGAAGACAGTCTTCAGGACTCGTTATGGGCACTATGAGTTCCTGGTGATATCTTTCAGTCTCACAAATGCTCCAGCAGTTTTCATGGACCTGATAAACCGAGTTTTCATGCCTTACTTGGACTGGTTCGTAATCGTATTCATCGATGACATCTTGGTCTACTCCAAAAGCCGAGAGGAGCATGAAGAACATCTACGTACAGTCCTAAGTACGCTGAAAGATAACCAACTGTACGCCGAGTTGTCCAAATGCGAGTTTTGGGAATAGGAAGTGAAATTCTTGGGGCACGTAGTGAAAGCAGAGGGAATAGCGGTCGATCCAGCTAAGGTGGAAGTAATATCCAAGTGGGAGCAGCCCACTATAATGACCGAAGTTCGGAGTTTCCTAAGCATGGCCGGGTACTACCGACATTTTATTAAGGAATTTTTCAGAATTGCACGACCACTCACTTAACTAACAAAGAAGAACGCTCGATTCACATGGGACGAAAATGCAGAGGCAGCATTGCAGGAGTTAAAGATGAGATTAACTTCTGCGCCGGTACTCACTCTCCCGCAAGAAGGAGAGAAGTTCGTGGTATATAGCGATACCTCAAAGTTGGGCCTTGGTTGCGTTCTGATGCAGAATGACAAAGTGATCACCTATGCCTCTCACCAATTGAAGAAGCACGAGGAGAACTACCCGACCCATGACCTAAAATTGGCAGTTGTGGTATTTGCCTTAAAGATATGGAGGCATTACTTATACAGAGAAGATTTTCGGTTATTCTACGATTACGAGAGCCTGAAATACATATTCACGTAGAAATATCTAAATATGCGCCAGCGTCGGTGGATGGAAACCCTTAAGGATTTCCACTTCAACATCTCATACCACCCTGGCAAGGCAAACTCCGTGGCTGACACTTTGAGTCAGAAGAAGAAGCATGAGCTGGTAGCCAAAGAATGAGAGATGATGGAATTTATACAAGACTTCGATATCCAGCTCACTCTCAATGAACCAGATACTTTTATAGCCCTATTGACTGTGGAGTCAACCCTGGCTTGTCATGTGATCTCCACTCAGGACCAGGATGAATGGCTGGTTAAGATGAAAGAAAGGTGTAAGAACGAGGAGATGCCAGATTAGAGAGTTGGTAGCGACGGCGGTCTTCGGTATCAGGGACGAGTGTGAGTTCCAAACAACGCCGAATTGAGGAAGGAAGTGATGATAGAAGCCCACCATTCTAAGTTAGTCATCCACCCAGGAAGTACCTAGATGTACAACGGTGTTAAAAGACAGTACTGGTGGACCAATATAAAGAGGGATATCACCAACTTTGTGGTGAAATGCATGGTGTGCTAGAAGATCAAGGTCGAGCATTGCAGACCTGCTGGCCTCCTTCAGCTACTACGCTTATCCGAATGGAAATGAGACAACATTTCTATGGACTTATAACTTGTCTTCCTAGGATGAAGAGGAAGCACGACTCAATCTGGGTCATTGTTGATTGGTTGACAAAAGCCGCCAGGTTCCTCCCAATCCGCATGACAGATTCCACCGATAGTTTGGCAAGATTATATATCCGATAAGTCGTGCGATCCTATGGAGTTCCATGGTAAATTATATCAGATCAAGACTCTAGATTTACTTCTGCTTTCTGGAAGAAGCTGCAGGAAGAATTGGGCACAGAAATCAAGTTCAGTACAGCGTTCCACCCTCAGACAGACAGACGGACTGAACAGGTAAAACAAATTTTGGAGGATATGCTGAGAGCGTGCGTCCTGGACTTTCAGGGCAACTGGGACGATCACCTGGCACTGGCAGAATTTGCATACAATAACAGTTTTCAGTCTAGCATTGGCATGTCACCATATGAAGCTCTCTATGGTCGCCCTTGCCGAGCCCCTCAGTGTTGGGCAGAAAGAGGAGAAAGAAGCTTGTTAGGTCCCAAGCTGGTTCAGGCTACTACTCAGGTCATTGGCGTGGTCAGAAAGCATCTGCGTAACTCCTAGAGCAGGCAGAAGAGCTACGCGAATAACCGACATCATGACCTAGAGTTTGCCGTTAGAGACCATGTATTTCTAAAGGTGTCACCTATGAAGGGTCTGATGATGTTGTTTAGACAGAAAGGAAAACTAGCACTGCGTTTTATCGGGCCGTTTGATATCTTGGATCGTGTGGGAGCGGTGGCATACCGCCTTGCACTATCTACTGCACTGGCCGGCATTCACAGCTACTTTCATGTATCCACGCTGAAAAAGTATACACCTGACGGCCGCATATCTTTAGCTGGGAGCAGATCGAGCTGACAAATAACGCCTCTTAGACTAAGGAACCTATCTATATCTTAGACCACAAGGAGCAGGTCTTGCGAACAAATACTATACCTCTAGTCAAGGTTCTTTGGTCACATCACAGGGAGAAAGAAGCGACATGGGAGCGAGAAGCAGAAGTTAGGGAAAAGTACCCTCACTTGTTCGATAGCACGCCTCAAGTAATTTTGAGGACGAAATTTTTTTTTGAGGGCGGTGGACTATAACACCTCATATCTCTGGTACCGGGTGTTACCCTTTTAAATCCACCTCAACTTAAATCAAGTTGGATTATTCAACTAACTTGAACACAACGCATGCAGGATGGGGACTCCAGTCAAAATTAAGGCCATCCATCCAGGTCTCCAGAGCTGGGACACGCCCTACAACAATCTAAAAGGTGAGGCAATCCAAACACTTTGAAATTAAGCCATTATGTCGACTTATACCGGTACAATACACTGGTCACCAACCCTTGAGAGTTAGTTAGTGATAAATCAAGCTTTCAACATAGCCCCGCACCCTATATTAACCATTGAAAATGAGTATCAGACCCATCCACCCAATAGATCACGTCATATGGGCCAATAATAGCCCATAAGAGGGTGTAACGGCCAACCTGGGCCTCACCATCAGCCCAAAGTGGGTTGGAATCCCTGTTAAGGGTCCCCCAGTATGAATGGATGGTGTGGATTGGGGCACTAACGTCTCAGCGGGCCCCTACACGGTGCGTGTACACTAAGAGTGCATGTGCACGACATGCGCTGGAGTCGTGAGGTTGGTCAAACGGCCTTTGACCGTGCTCCTCTCAAAAATCACAAAATGGCATTTTCTCCCACCATTTTTACATTTGAACGGTGGATCTTTGGGCCTCTAAGTGGCCCACCCTAGCCACTTTCCGAGCATCTGGACCGTTCATTTTCTCCACAGGGCCTGACTTGACAAAACCATTTAGCATCTTGGGCCTTTGTAAATAGACGGAAAAGATGGGTCGCCACCGTCCATGGTACTACACGTGGGGAAATCCACTGTGTGGAACCCATTTGGGATAGCTTGGACGGTACATGATCGAGCCATCCCAGTCATCCAGCTTCCAAGGAGAGGCGTGCTCTCTCTATTCCAGAAAAGGCCGGGCAAGGCCTGTGCAAGGAAAAGCAAAAGGGAACATTCCCACTTCGGAAAACTGTTGTGGGTGCAATTCCAGCCGTCCGCGAGGCCACGTGGCCTCATCTTTGCCCTTGGTTCAGGGCGTGGTGAGATAAAGATGAAAATGAAAGCTATCTCATGAGAATGGAAGGTTCTCGTGAGATGTGTTAAAACTGATGCTTATGTCCCGAGAAGTGGACCCCACACTGATCCTGGGTCCCATCTGGACCGACCAGACGGACCGGATCATGACCATGCACGTTAGATGATGATCCACCAATAGAGATCGAATCATCTTCCCCTTAAAAAACCCACATGAAACGACGAGATGGATCCCACCAGGTCAGAAAGAGTGCTTTTCTGTTGGGCCTCAAGGTCGTCTTTTCATCCAAACAGATGGATGGACACACAACCAATCTCGGATCTCAGCCGTGCACAATAAGGGCATTCCCAGCCATTGGTATCCTCTCTCTCCCTCTATATAAAGAGCCCTGTAGCCTGGGGATTCGCACCAACGAGAGAGAGAGAGAGAGAGAGAGAGAGAGAGAGAGAGAGAGTGGGCCCACTGTGTGGTCTCGGTTTCCACTGCTCCAACTCAGTCTGAGTGAGGCTTAGACCAAGTCGAATCAATTGGGCTTGTAACTTCACAGGCAAGTAGGAAGCGGCGGCGAGAGCAGTGGCAGGTGACCATTTCCCCTTTTCTTTTGTCTCCTTCTAGCTCGGGTAAGAGGCCTTTGCCTGGACCAAAGCCAGCCCAGACAGTGACTGTGACTCGATCCGACAGCAAGGTCAACGTACCACCTTGAAACGAACCTGAACCGTGGCTGCAATTCGAGTCAGAGATCAGCCAAATGATGGCTGAAATCGGACCGAAAGCAAGGCCGGAAAACAAACAAGTCTCAACCCAGTGCCAGCCAAACAATGGCTGTGTACTCAGACTAAAAGCTGGGCCAAAACCAGAGCTCTTATCCGAGCTGAAACAAGCCAACTAATGGATACGTTGCAAGTTAATCCTAGGCCTGATCAACGTCTGTATCCTGACCAAGAAACCAGCCACATAAATGGTTGAGATCTGGGTGGAGAAACGAGTCCTTGCCAAGCTCTGTCTGGGCTATGAACAGGCCAGAAATCAAGTCTCGCTTGAGGCCGGAGATCAGTTGGAATAGGGTCCTTAAACAGCCTAAAAAGGAGGCCGAAGTTGGGTCAATCAATGGTTCCACTTCGGACTGAAACGTTGATAAGGAGATGTGTCGTTCCAAGCAAATCACTGGATGAATGTCAGGCTGGAAAATGGGCTAAACCATGCCCCTGTTTCCGGACAGATATCAGGCCATGATAGTGGCCATGGGTTGGCCGCAGATAAACGGTGGAAGCAGCCCTCCAATAGGTTTCATTTAGACCAGAAATCAGGGTCGGTGATGGTCTTCTAGAACAGCCCATAGTAGGGACGGTTGCTGATGGGCTACGTAGGATATGGGCCTCAAAGATGTAGGTGGGCTACTGCTAACGTTGGACTCCACCAAGTTACTGGTGGGCCGCACCTTACATCAGCAAGCGGGTCACACCCTGCCTCAGTAATAGACCACACATGGGACCCACCTGGATGATGGGATTTCCCCAACCGTCCATCAGGGACGTTGCAGATCCTAGGATGGGCGATCCCTCAATGACGTCCAGACCTGGACGTTTTTCTTTCCCTCTCTTTCTTTTTACATAAATATATATATATGTATATATACATATAAATAAATATAGTATATGTGCAAGATGGTATACCTATACATTACAAAGGTATGTGGTGAGCCCCACATGGGACCCACCTATGAAATGGAGGGCTAGTGTATGTATGCTCTAGCTGTACAGATGCAACACTGTGGGTAGTGTTATAAGCCCAAGCCATCTGCCAACTAATGTCTAGACTTGGACATTTGAATCACAGAACCTATGTTAAATATGTATACAATCTGAGGTGTGCTCTAAGCATCTCGGTGAGCCTCGCTGCTTGTGGGCTGATGCACGGCAGGCCCACCTTAACCAGAATCGGGCCGTTTAGGCTTCGTAGAAATGGGCCCTGATTGGGCCTAGTTTAATTGAAATAGGGCCGCATGTTGGTGGCTTGAGCACCCTTGGCCATGACCCAAACAACTTTGGGATGGGGCCTTCCAACCCTCGCGTATTAAAACTCGTGGTACATTGACTAATGTAAGTAAATGTGTGCAGAGAGTTACGTAAGTGGCATAAGTACACCACCTTCTCAAAGCAACTTGCCTCTAGGAGCATTCGACGCCTTGTCTGGTGATGATTTCCCTCCCCTTAATCTTTTCATCCCTAACTAGACTAGAAATAGCAATTTTATTAGTGTAAATAGCTAACTAGACTAATGATAAACTCTGTATAGAAATAAATTGTATTCGCTTGATTTAACTGTTTAACATGATAATCCTCATGCTTACTATGGTTTAGAATTGTTATCTCTTTGAACTGCCTAAGTAAATAATCCAGTCATTTATGTCATGTACTTTATGCGTATTCAATTGTTGTATGTCGATAGGAATATAGGTACTGTTCCTTATTCCCCTTCTTATTGTGATATGTTGCTATGACACACATATTGCTAAAATCTCTCCATGGGAAGTCCTAGCAAATGAGAGTCCATGCTTGAGGTGTAACTAGACTAATTGTGATCTAAGTAGGCCCCTAACATGGAGGTTTTGGTTGTGGGTGTTTAATCATGGGGTTTACTATCCATGTGAGGTTTCACCTATTTAACTTGGGATGAATTCCACAATCTTTCTAAATATCGTTGTTTACCCGTCCTTGCTTCATTCATGCCGCCAGATTTTTATTGCCACATTTGATAAACATTTCATTCCCAGTCGGCATTGGTGGTGACCCTTTATGTTGAATTGATTGGCCACATGTTAGTGGGTATTATACATACCCTAAGACGGTGGTCTCATGGGCCAGGGATGGTGATAATGGGACACTATGCCCGAGTCGTCAGCCTACATTGGGCCATGCACTCCCCGTAGTGACCATGAGCTTATTTAAAAACGGCTGATTGCAATTGGACTAATAATGAGCTGACAAATCATGCATGCATAGCATACTTTGACAAATTGGATCATTATGCCCATGCGATTACGCCAAGTGTTGCACTAATAACCAGCCGATTGATTTATAATGATGACTCGGATCCTCATGCCCATGCGATTACGTCGAATGTTGCGCTTGCGACTAGTCACATCCTTAGGTGATGACCCAAATGTCCGTCTAGACGTTTTACCCGAGACATAGGCCATCTGGATGTTTTCCTCAGGCCGACCTTGCATTCTTACATCCATGCATTTAATAAGATTCCATATACTATGTTTTGGATTACTTGTGTGCTTTTATATTGCTCCTTATTTAAGGCGGCGGTGTGTAATCTTGAGGGGAGATCACACTGAGCTGGCCACTCATTCATCAATGTTCAACCATACAGATGACGCAGGTACAGGAGCCGACAAGTACGCGGCAGATCTGAAGGCAGTGGCAGCCGAGGAGGAGCCATATGACGAGAAGCCGCAGCAAGAGGCGGTACTTTGGGCTAAATTAGTAGCTTAGCCATTTATTTCATTTAAATACATTTGAAATTTCTAGAAACTTGAAGTTTTGTAAGTGGCCCCCAGCTGAGTGGGCCTGAATATTGTTCTTATTTTGAGACCATAGCTATGCTACATTTTCATTCCCGCTATATCGCACTTTGATTCATTAGTTGATTGTTGTTATCCATTGCTAACTCTTGGGTTCTTGGAATTCGAGCCGTGTACTCGGGTTCTAAAAATCGGGGCATTACAGCTAGTCCTGGAGGTGGGGAATGCGGTTTCCTGATGGATCCTGTTCTCGATCATGTGTTTTGGGGTTACAGAATTTGCTTGGATAATCTTTCTCTTGGGGGCTATACCTTCTGCAAATACGGACGTTTGGTTAGGGTGTTGTTAGTGCTTTGGGGAAATTTCTAGTGTGGTAAGTATAAGATCTTCAGATGGTCATAATCTTCTAAAATTTTGATTTTCCAAGGCAGTTTCCTTTAGGATTCTGAGAATTTAATCCAAGGGTGTCTAGATTGGTTGCTCATAGGTTTCATGTCTAGTAGATTAAGGAGAGATCTGATATGGGTTTCTTAATTCTTCAGTTTCCTAGTGTCAAGGCGGGGTTACTTATGCATTTATTAGTTCTTAATTCCTTAGTTTTGTCTAGTGTCACGTAACGTTTCATGGTGATCCATGCCCTCAGGCCCAGTTAATCTCATTTTCATGCTCTTATACCAACTGTAACGCACTGAATTTCTAAGGTCTGAGTCTTTACTCACCTTGGAAATTCTGGTGTTAATTTTTATTTACATGTTGTTCAGGTGGTGTGACTAAATTAATACATTTTGGGCACTCAAGTATCATTTCATGAAAAGGAAATTCTCTATATTTATTATTCCATTGAAAAGGAAGGAAAGTTTAATGTATCAATAATGCTCACTCAAATGGGAGCTTATTACAAAATCAAATTTTCAACAAAAACGTAAATAAAATAAATCCTGAAACTATTTTCTTATTTATTCAACATAGTCTTCCTCAGGGAGGTGATTCTCTGGGTTTTCACTCTGTTCATCACCTGCATCATTCATTCGGTTGGAGAGGGTCAACACCCTACTCATAGTAATGGTCATTCCTTTAAAGTTTACAAATATTAATATAGTTCAAAGGCTAACAAAGAGTAAGGCATCGATACTCCTCATATTCCACATATTCAAAGGTATTGATATGCGCAACATTCTATATGATATGCATGCATAGCAAAATATGTATAATTCATCACACTGGGCAGTCATAGTCACCATGTAGAAAGCAATTTAGTATATCCGAATCGCCCCGCATTCTCACACTACGGAGATTCATCGGCGTATCCCACGTTAGCATCGCTTTAAGTGAACATCCCAATGCGACAACAATGTAGTTGGGGGATTTATGTAACACGATGTGTTCATGAAGCGATTATTTGCGACATCCAATCCCAAGAATTGATGTAACACGCATGGTGTTTTACTTACATCGATTGTGCACCACATCAACCAACACACGGAATTATGTGCCGACCAAGAGGACCACTACCCGTAACGCATTACGTCTTTGAATTTATAATGATTATCTGAAGTGGGATTTTCAGTACGATACTTACGTGTAGAATAATAAGATGGTGTGAATCCTTATAGCGTTGGACTCGTATGAATATAGTAATCGGTAAAATAATTTTGAAACAGGAGAAAGGTGTAACCAATTAAATTGCAAAAATTAAAGGAAGAATCCTCACTTCGGTTATCTGACTGTCTTCTAAGGTTTAAATATACGGGGTTCTTTAGATTCACCTGTTTGGAATTTGGTTAGGGTGAATGTCAGAGATTCTAAGTTCTATTATGTATAAGTTCAGTTACGAGACTCGGTACGTCCTTCTACTGAATCAACTCGTTCTTGCTAGTGAGGACTCCTCACAATCTTTGAAGGAGAAGTCGTGGAGTAAAGGAGGAAGGAGGAAAGGAGGGACTTACACTACCAGGATTGGGTGCTGGATGTAGACGAATTCTGGCACAGGGTTTTCCTCTCCTCTTCTTGCGTCGATTTTTCTTCTCCTCTCCTTCTCTTTTGCTCAACCTCTCCTTCTTTCTCTCATGTTTATCTGCATGTAGCACTCTGCCCTGGAGAGTGCTTTTTATAATGAATCCCATGTTCTGGACCCTTCCTACGAAACAGGTCCTGCAGTGCGTGGGGTGCAAAACGAGCGGCTAGCTCGTTCGCATGGAGTGTGGATCGAACAGCGAGTTAGCGTTTCTGGTTTCGTTTCTTTCTTCCGTGTCTAGGTGGGCCACTGGTTGAAGGTTTCTGATCATCCAGATCAGCGTCTAGCGCACAACACCCATCCATCAAATGGGTTCTATTTTAATGGTGGTTCTGGATGGGGTCGTTCTTTGTCTGATCGGTCCCTCTAGACGGCTTGGATCTCGTCGTTTTAGTGATCCTTGGCCCTTACATTCGGTGATCAGGGAAAATTCTGCGGACTGCTTCCGGAAGAGGTTTTCCGCACTGTAGATGTGTTGGAAGAAACCACAAGATTGTGCTTCTCCTCTTCCATCTGGTCCGACTCCCTGTTTATCGGAGGGGGTCAGAGTAGTCGTGCGTAGGGATTGGACGGCCCAGATTGTCCCTGATCGACAATGTGTGATGATCAGGGACTCCCCGTTCTCGTTCTTTTCCATGTTTGTGGAGCCCCGTTCGTCCGCAGGAGTGGGGTGGCCTCTGATCCCTTTCGCCCGGGATTTACTGAGTTTTGATCGGATCTGGGGACCACCTGTCATGGACGGTCCGGATCTACTTGTTGTCTCGTGGTGGTGGGTCCCATCTCGATCAATAGTCAAGTCATTTTCGAATTCTTCAGTGCGGGAGCGAGAGAGATGGTGAGGTCGCATGTAGTCCGATAAAATTCGGTTTTAACCGGATTCTAGTTGGTGTAGTCTGCGGCTATTGTATACTAGGTGTACACGCACTTGTTGAGGGCCCTTCGGTGATGGCCTCGAAGGATCCGTTCCATCTGTTTGAAGTGTAGTGTCTCTTTAGAGATATGGTTAGATCTGAGTTCCTAGGTAGTTACGTTTTGGTAGCTTAAATAGTAGTTTGTAATTAGTTTTTGTGTATATTTCTGACGGTTGTTCGTGTTTTGATGGTTGGAAGTCGTCTCTATTGGCTGTATGCCCTGGATATTTAGACATACCTCGTTAGGTCTTTGTGGGGATCTTTGAGTATTAATTTGGAAAGATTTTGGGGTGTTACACCACTGACCTCGGCGATGTGTTGACATGGCAAAGATATGTCGGCTCCACCATGATGTATGTGTTACCTCTGCACCGTTCATTCATTTTGCAAGATCGTTTTAGGGCTTGAGCCCAAAAGCCCTAAAATGAGGCAGATCCGAAGCTCAAGTTGACCACACCATATATAGTTGTGGGGCAATTAGGTGTCCCCATTGAAACTAGGGCCCGCTATGTTGTTTATTTGTCATATAACCTATTCATAAGGTCACACATATCAAGATGAAGGGAAAACACAAATAGCAGCTTGATCCAAAATTTTTGTGGCCCCTAAGAAGTTTTCAATGGTAGGCATTCAAACCTCGATGCTTTCTTTGGTGTGGTCCACTTGTGCTTTGGATATATCCCATTTTTTGGCTCTTGCCCTAAAATGATTTCACAAAATGAATGGATGGTGTGCATATAACACATATATCATGGTGGGGCCCACAAATCTTTGCCACAGGCATAGGATATCTCAATCTTGAATATCTTTAAGGCACCATTGTCAAATCAATGGCATGGATCTTCACATGACCCCAGATCTAACGGTTATAACCCCCTATGTATAGTGTGTAACTAAATGTCTAGATGTATATTGCTAGAAATAAAGCTGGGCATCGGACCAAGTCGGATCGGATTGGGTCCAACTCGACTCGGTCCGAGTTCTGCATGGCCTGACCTGAACTCGGTCTGATCCGGGACCGAGTCCAGGTCATCTGACTCAAGCCTATCTTAACCCATGCTGGCCTGAACCAATTCGTGTTCGACTCGGTCAGGAAAACCAAGTCGGATTAGATTGGGCCAGGTTCGGATTGGAGAGGGATGTCCACCCTTGATTTTTGTTTGCGGGGGGGTGCATCATGTTGAGTATAGGCAATCCAGGCCACATAAACCCTTCGGATAGTTGAAATGGATGGTCAGGAAAAAAATCAGACCGTTTTTCGACTCAAGTAGGCCTTGGCGAAAATCAAAGGTGGGCATCCCCTCCCAACTTGTTATCTTTGCTATGGCCCACCCAAGTTTTGGATCAGGCTAATTCCTGGACCCAAGGGTTTCGTGAGGTGATACATTTGATGGACAGGTCAAATGCCATGCACAGATCAGGTGGGAAAATTTTCTTAGAAGCTATTTGTGCAAAGGTTCCCAAGGGAAATTTCTCCCTAACATGTGACCAACTAATAGATGGACAATGAGAAAGAAACCAAACCAAGTCTTAATGGATGGGATCTGGCCGCATGGGCGTCCACGGCCAGTACCATAATATCTATGGCCCGGATCACTAAACCACAGGGCCCCACCTGTACAAACTTTCTAACCCGGGCGTATTGGACAAACTTAGGGCCTAGATATTGTATAATACCCTTTTTTAAAATTTCTTTTTTGTTAGCCATTTCTGTTATTTCACACAATGGCTCAAGGTAAGAAGAAAGTACTAGTGGAAAGGCTTAGAACAATGAGACCAGTGGCAGCCAAGATCTTCTTGATATGTTCTTCTACTGTGGACAGATTTGCGGCAGGGCTCGGCCAATCAGGGAGTGGTCGGCGTTCGGGTAGAGAGGGGTTTGGGGGATTTAGGGTTCGGCGCGTTCGGGTGCGGTCGTATGGGTAGAGATGGGTAAAAATAGGTGAGGGGTAAAAACCTAAAAAATGGTAAAATTATATATATATATATATGGGTAATACATCCGGTCCGGTCCGAATCGAATTAAATCGGATCGAATTTCGGATCGGTGTGGTCCGAATTAACATTGACCCGAACCTGATCCAATTAACAGTTGGATCTGCTTAATCCAGCTCGAACCTGACCAATCCAAACCGTCAGTTCGGCTCGAATCAAGTCAGATCTAGTCGGATTCACCGGATCGGGTCAGACATGCCCAGCTCTAGCTAGAAACCTCTCTACCCGTGCTAACTAGGATAGTTGAGCCTTCTATACTCAAGCCCACTCGGCAGCCTTATCACATTGGGGTTGACTGTATGAATCAGCTGATTTCACCACTGTAGTTGGACCATAGGTGATCATCAAGGCTTTTCTAACTATTTCTACCTAAATCTTTTTAGACTTTCCCTTGTACTTTTGAAGCCTTCAACTTGTACTAATTAACTCCTAACTTGATGTAGCTCGATGGGGTTGCAATGTATTGTAATGGGCAACTTAAATACAATGACTTCAAAATAATATATTTTCTTGAATACAATTTTGATTGAGGTGATTCAAAAGTCAAAATAAACCTTAATGAATCTAGTTTCAAAAAATTAGAAAATAAAACCCAAACTTAAGTGATGCCAATTTTAAGATTTTTCGAAACTATTTAGAAAATCGTTAATTTCAGACAATTGGGACTTCAACAATTCTTTTTTTTTTTCAAATTATAATAGATTGAGATTTTGTAAGATAAAAATATAATTGATGATAAATTATTAAAAGATATTATTTTTAAAAAAAATTCATTGACTACGAACACAATAAGTAACATACTTGTCAAAACTAAAACTTCCAAGACCACAAAGTGGTACCGATGAACTAGGAATCACTCAACCCATATAGGTTAGACTCACAACCAAAAAAGCAATCACTCAAGTCTTTCTTCTACTTAAATTTATAGGAAATAATATTTTTTTAGAACTCAAAACGGATTCTTCTTTCTCATTCCAAATGGGATCCTTATATAGACCAATTACACCAACATCTCATAAATATTCATAAGAAATGTAGTTGAGTTTCGTTGTATTTATTTATTCATGCATGCAACACAATATCCCAAGCCAAGCATCATAAAAAGCCTTAAATGCATGGGTTCCTAATGCATTTAATATCTTTATACGATAAAACACAAGTTTTTAAGTCAGGCAAAATATTCCCAAGAAATGTAGTTGAGTTTCATTGTATTTATTTTTTCATGCAAGTAACATAGTCCCAAAACCATGCATTACAAAAACCCTTACATGCAATTGGGCTAAAAATCATATGGGTCGAATACTTAAACTTGAGCCTGATTCATGTGCTGGATTCATCTTAAATTGCGTTGATGGAGGGTGCAGCATTATTTCGGTCTTTAAAAGTGCTTGCCATTAAGTTCAAAATGTGACACCCTTTGGAATTGACTTCTTCTTTAGTTGTTGATGATATAGCCTAACAATTTATAATGATTTGTCTTCCTTGAATATCTTTGGAATTGACTTACTCCTTAATAATTAATGATATAGCTTAATCATTCACAATGATTTGTCTTCCTTGAATGTCTAAATCAAAATAGACCACGTGTTATCACATTGCTGAATTATATATATGACTTCATCTTTATAAAAAAAAAAATATATCGATTTCTTTAATTGCATCACACAAACATTGGCTTAGGAGATTACTTGGAGACAAGATGGTGGTGAGTTCTTTATCATATATTGAAAAAATATATATATTACATCAAATATTAACATCTTTCAAAATCATAAAAATGATATTCGTCTTCTCATCCATGCATTCTTCATTATAAAAACCATGTCCAAATATTTCTTTAACTTTCTTTCTGTTAGGATTTGTGTTGCAGAATCACACAAAGATGGATCTAGGATAGCAATCCAAGAGCACCAAGCAATCACAAGATAACACAAAGATTTAACGTGGAAAACCCTTTCGGAAAAAAACGACAGCACAAAGCGACAGATCTTCACTATGAAAATAGAAATTGCAAAGAGAAAAAGACTTACCGGATTTAAACAACCTCGAATCTCACCCTTACTACACCCTTTGATAACCTTAGAACCCTTTTAGAAACCCTTGGAATATATTTAGGAAGCCTTAGAATATCTTAGAATGACCCTAAGGACTCCTACTTATATATGGGGAACTCACACTTACGCACACCCCTAGAAACCGCCTCAAATTTACGCAGTCTATGCACAAACCGCGCACCATTTGCATAACCCTCGATTAGTCGAAGGAAGGCTTGGACCAATTGAAGAGACCTTTGACTAGTCGAGTCAGTCCCTCGACTGGTCGAGCACCTCGGAACTCCAAGATTGGAGACATCTGTTTAACAACAATCTCCACCATGTCTTCAATATTCAAACGTGTATCTTCTTGCCCTCTTCTCTTATCTTTGCATCGTATCATAGCTTCAATCAACACTTCTCATGCACACTCTGTCCTTCTTTTACGTCATCGCCAAGCCCAAAGAAGTTGCACAGAACGTGAACTTCTCTGCAGGAACAACCTTAGTAGGCATGTCTGCTAGATTCACACTAGTGTGAATCTTCTCCAGTGTTACGCCTCCTTCCTCAAGCACATGTCGGATAAAATGGTGAAAACATCAATGTATTTAGTACGTGAGTGATAAACAAAATTTTTACCCAAATTGATAGTGCTCTCACTATTACAATTAACCGGTACGGCCTCCTACTGAAGTCCCAACTGATTTATCATACCTCTTAACTAAACACCTTCCTTAAACGCTTCCATCACCACCATATTATAACACCCCGTACTTTTTAGTACTCGGGTGTTACCATAAATTCCTAGTTACAAAACTGTTCACCTACACTTTAGTCAAAATCTAACCATTAAGAGTAATCTTCATTTATAGATCGAGCTATATGACCGTTGATTTTCAAGATCGACCATTGCATCATCACAAAACCTACATTTCTAGGGTCACGATCATGATGAAATAATGAACAATTCTTAACTAGACCAACGGAGATGTACAATACCAGTTTTGAGATCTAACCCATTAGATCCACCATTCACCCTATTCACACTACTCAATTTAGAAACCAATCACTTGACCACTACAATCAAACATCTGACCACTAGTTCTCATCTAGACTAAGAAGAGACCTTTAGAAAATTGATAATGGGTCTAGTTAGCAATCTGACTGTTAGATCAATTGAGATCATAAATTAAATTCAAAATTTATCTAGTATGGCCCACTTGAGTTCTGGATATGCCTAAACTTTCGTCAGAGGCCATGATTAGGGCCTCTAAGGGGAATGGACAGAGTGGATTGCACTAAACATCAGGTGGACCCCACTTTTAGATCTGTGCGGGTGCATAGAATGTGCACACCCAAAGTGCATTGAAATGCACAACCCGATCAATCCGGGCTTGACCCGACCCAAATAGGCAAAAGCCTCTCAGGCTTTTCAAATCTTCCCGCTCAGTCGAGATTCAACAGATGATGTTCATTAGCGTCATCTGAGTCCCACCATCGCAATCCACATGAACAATCAGAGTCGTCCATCATGTTAAGGGGATGATTTCGGTCCCAACCAAATGAATCTCGCACATTAGAACTTGTGTATATGCGAACACTAGTAGGCGCAAAAGTCTAGCGTGCGAGTACGGTTCGAACGAAGTAACTCCAAATTCATTGCTGTGTGACCCATCTTCATCACACTAATAGACGATCTAGACTGTCCATCTAGTGGGACAGAGGAATGTGACTAAAACCCATAAAACTCACGTGTTGATACACACCTATCTGCACACAATCACATGCACAAGATGGCCTACATGCGGTTGTTTTCCAAAAATGGAAGATTCTGTTTATTGTCAAGCTAGCAAACCTGAGAAAACGTCTTTCAAATCCCAACCATCCATCCAAAAGTATCTAGCCCTTGAAACTAGGTTACTAAAACAAGAAAGAGAGAGAAAGCAATGGAGAGTGGAGCCACGAAAAGAATCTTTCCATTATGAAATGCGGCTCCATCTCAGCCATTCAAGAGCTTCCAAAAGCTCTTCCAAAGCATCCTATACGCTCGTTCTAGGGCGTTCAGAAAAACTTTCTCGGCTTCAGTTACGATTTCTCGCTAGAGATATCGCAAACGTGAGAAATATCGTCCACAACTCAAATCTCGCGAGCCATCAAGATTTCAAATGTGTACGTCCAGAATATGGACCCCATGTTGATCATTGATTCAATCCATGCTACCCATGTGCTTCAGATCTCAAGATTAGCCATTGAAAGGAGATCCGCCATTGATGGCTGGATCATCATCCCCATTGAACCAAGATACACATCATCTTACAGTGGGACCCATTTTCCGATCAGGGTCATCGATCCGATGGACCATGGTGCCTAAAACTCATCTACAACATCTGATTGATGTCATGTGACTTGTAACCAGAACTACCATCTCAAAACTCGGACGAATTAAGACAATCTTCCTATAACTAATCTGCTGATTAGTTGGCATGGAAGCATCCAGAAATAGATTTATACACTCTATAAAAGGTTGTCATTTAGGGCAACCCTTTCTAAAAATAGAAAGCATAAGAGAGAAAGAGAGACACCGCCGCACTGAGTTGAACTGACTCGGTCTGAGTCGCTGCAAGATCGGGCTGAGTCCAGGGCGTCACCTGGTCGTTCCAACAGAGAAAAGAAAGGAAGAAGAGCAGAATCAAGAGAAGAAGAAAAGAAGGAGAGAAAGGATGAGAAGATAGAGAAGAGAGGAGAGATGACGCTAGACCATTCCTTGGATCGCTACTGATTCAAGTCAACTCGACTAGCTGAGATGGATCGGGTCGGGTTGAAGCCAGTCTTCCAACATTGTTGATAGAACTTTGGCAAATGGAAGAAAGAAGTGAGAGAGAGTGTGTGTTGGAGAGAAACGGGCGGCCGATGCTCTTGGTGGTTATCGTTGCCGCACTCGCGCCCAAGCCGAACCTTATCCTGGTTCGAGTCAGGCGATGAGGAGAAGCAAGGAAAGCAGAGAGAAAGAGAGGAAGAAGGAAGAAGAATAAAATGAAATGGAGAGAGGGCAAGTTCAAGTTAGGTTTGGCTGCTGCCGAGTCAGGCTGTCTTGACTCGGTTCGAGTCATGATTCGAGCTAGGAGTCCATAATGAGTCTGGGTTGAGTGGGTTATTGCTGGTCTTCTCCAGCCAGCTACCTTCGAATCCAGGACCTCATATGGGCTTTCTAACAAGAAAGAAAGAGAGCACTGCCGAGTTGACTTGAACGAAACTCGCCGAGTCAAACTGAGTCGAGTCAGGTCAGGTATGGATCCACTGCTGAACCAATCAGAGAGAAAAAGAAAGAAGAAGAAGGAAGAGAAAGGAAAGAGAAGAAAAGAGAAAGGAAGGTGAGTGATGACATTGCCGAGTCGAGCCATTGAGTGGACTAGTGTGAGTCACTTTACCTTCCCTAAGTTTGATTTTTGATTTATCATTAATTGTCATTACGATAATGATTATTAAACGATTAGCCATTAGTGGACTATTCATGATAATGTTAATTATTATGAATAAAATTTTGATTAATAAGTATTAGTATTTTATTCATCATTCTAAAATATTATCATTGCAATGATTATTACTAGCATGTTAATTAATATTACTTATATTGTTATGTTAATAACTATTTTGTAAATACTCACATTATTAACATTTTCCTTAATTATACATCAATTATATTACAAATCCTAAAATCTAAGCATAGACCAAAACCCTGGAATAAAACCCTAAACTTAAGTAATCCAAAATCTAAGTTATGATCTTAACCATAGATAGGTTGTAAACGTGGATCTAACCGTACCATTTGGCCATTCATGATAGGATCTGATCCTAAGGTGTGTACGCAAATTCCAACAAGCATTGAAAAGTGGACCTAACTTGAGAGGTGAGAATCACCCTTCAAGCTTTACTATATCATGATAATTATCGTGGTTTATTTATATTAATTGATTGCTTCATATAGTATTAAGAGGAAATGATGATAAATGTTAGTCTCTACATGTGTAATTATTTACAAATGATTGATGATTGGACTTTAATTCAATTTATGAATATGCTATGGATCTCAATTATCTCTGTTTAGGTTAAGAAGAACATTTTAAATGTATAAGTGTTATTCAGATTACATGTGGCTTATTTTATCACTTGCGATTATCTTATGGTGTTTTGTGAGGTCCTCGAGCTACTGATCATTTATCATCTGTTGTGGAATTATCATCTTGTGGGTCATTTGTGCCTATGAGGCTTTTTAGGGATAATCTCATTTTTATTGCGTCCTTGGGACGGACTATTTGCTCTGGCTGTTTTGAAGGAGTAGTTGCCTATATGGCTTCAACGAACCATCTTTGTACGACCTTGCGATGGTAAGTTTCACTTGTAGAACTATAATTGGCCACTAATTAAGTAAGTTACCTTTAAACATACTATTTGTTAGTCTCATGAGCCAGGGATGGTGGAATGAAACACTATGCCTGAGTTGTCGGCCTATGCTGGGTGAAAAACCCCCCCATATTGACCTTTGAGCTTCCTTAAATGGTTGTTTGAAATTGAAATAATAATAGTTGGGCTAATCATACATCTTCATGGCATACGGATTTTATCGGATGGTCAATACAAGACGCAGAGTTTTCTTAGGTCACTACGGGTTGTACCACAGAGTATTTTACCCGGTGATCCTAAATTTTCGTTGCGTGCATTCGACTATCATGGGCTGTCCTTTTCGCATGGGCTTTTCTGGGTGTCTAGTTTTCCTTAGACGTACATAGTGTACTCTTCTAAAAAGCTAGACAACATTGGGTGTCCTTTTCGCATGGTCTTTTCCCAGTAACTAGTCCTCTTTAGGGCGTACCTTTGAGTACTTTTCTAGGTGGCTAGTTCTCCTTGGGTGAATTTTTATCAACTGGATGTGCCTCCCCGAGTCTGTAAGCATGTGCATGCATCCATGCATTTAATCAAGATTATCTTATGTAATTTATTTAATGAATGCGTTTCTGATGAACCTTATTCGATTACCATGATAATCATTGTGTAATATTTGTTATATACTGTCTCTAATAACTATGCTTAATTATCTTGATGATAAGATAAATCTTAGGAGTTATACCTCACTAGGATAATCATTGACGTTATCAAACCATAAGTAGTGTGCAGGAGACGTAGAAGATGCGCGTACTGGTGTTCATATAGAATAGGAGGAGCCAGACGATCTTATGACTCTCTATTATTGATTTCATTTGCATTTAATTTATACCGTTATGTATCTTAAAAACTTATGAATTGGTTCGTACAAGTTTTTGGGTAACCACTTGAAATTTTGGTTATGTATATTTGGACTCCCTCTTATACTTGATTTGTCTTTATTCTGCTAGTTTATTAACTCTAATAAGGAAAAAAAATGTACGTGTAATTTGAGCCACCGTTAAAGGTTAACACTCAAGTTTTTGGAAACCGAGTAGCGTACTCGAGTTTCGGGAACCAGGGTGTTACACATATATTCTGCTTCAGTTGTAGAAAGAGACACCACATACTGAAGCTTCGACATCCAACTACTTGCTCTACCTGCTAATATAAACGAGTATCCTGAAGTAGACTTCCTGAAATCCACAGTCTCCGTAGTCTGAATCTACATACATTTCCAACTTTACCCCTATCTTCTTAAAAGTTAAGATGTAGTCTTTTGTACCTCAAATGTATCGAAGTAGCCATTTCACCGCTTTCCAATGTTGTTTGCCGAGGTTTAACATGTATCTGCTCACAACACCGACTACCTGTGAAATATCTGGTCTCGTACATACCATGGCATACATTAAACTGCCAACCGCATTTGAATAAGGCACATGGGACAACCTGTTTTTCTTCATTTTATTTATACATTATTTTAAGGAAAGCTTGAAGTGAGCCGCGTGGGGAACGTTCACTGGCTTTGCCTGGTTCATTCCATACTTAATCAGCAAGTTTTCAAGGTATTCTGCCTATGATAACCAAAGTCTGTTCCTCGTCCTGTCTCTATGAATATTTATGTCGAGAACCCTCTTTACAGCCCCTAGATCTTTTATCTTGAATGTCCCTGATAACTGAGTCTTCAGTACGTTGATTTCAGACATATTATGACTGGCGATCAACATATCATCAACATACAAGACTAGAATTAGGGGTGCACATTGAACCGGTAGAACCGTGGAACCGGACAGGAACCAATCAAACGGTTCAGTTTGGTCCGATTCTAGACTACACCGGTTCCGATTTCGGTTCCAAAAATCCAAGAACCGTTGGATATAGTTCGGTTCTGGTTTAGGGGCATGTAGAACCGAACCGAACCGTTGATCCGAACCGTGGACCCGAACCGTTGATCCAAAATCATGGGTTTTATTGATTATTTTACAAAATGTTCTCACCATTGATCTAGACCATCGATCATCTTTTTCTTTTCTTTTTTGTTATGGCCCTCACATTGAATAGAAATATTCAAATCAAGATTTCAACTCCTGTTGTATCAAGTTATACCTGTCAAATGCCTAATCATTATGAGCCAAGTACCAGCTGTTATGGCCAATATTTCAATCATTTTTTTAAATGTGCTTTTAATATACATGAGATGTTAGGAGCACATGTATCAAATGATACAGTGCTTGAAATGACCAATTATCAACTCATATGGGCTTTAAGTGTACAAGTATAATATATTGATGCTGCCAATTCAATCAAGGTTACAATTGGGTTGGATTTTAAAAAGTCCAGAACTGTAGAACCGATCCGGAACCGAACCGGTTTTCACGGTCCGGTTCCGGTTCGGTTCTAGGGTGCTAACGGTCTAGTTCCGGTTTCACCCCATAACCGGACCGAACCGACTCGTGTGCACCCCTAACTAGGATGATGAATTTAACATCACTCAATGTCTTATAATAGACACAGTGATCGTATTCACTCTGAGTAAATTTCTAACTCACCATGAAATAATCAAATTTTTTATACCACTGCCTAGGCGACTGTTTCAAAGCATACAATAACCTTATTTACCTACAAACTTTTTTCTCTGCCTCTTTAATTTCATTGCCCTCTTCATGTAGATTTGCTCTTCCAACTCCCCATACAAGAATCCAGTCTTGACATCCATTTGTTCCACCTCGAATCTTATTGGGCAACCAGCACCAACACGAATCTGATAAACACCTGCTTAACTACCAGCACGAATATCTCTGTGAAGTCGATTCTTTCTCTCTAAGCATAATCATTCGCTACCAATCTAGCTTTGTATCTCTCCTACTTTCTTTTAAATAATTACTTACATCTGATCGCTTTTTAGCCTACTGGAAGCTCCACCGGCTCCTATGTGTGATTTTTGTGTAACGAGTCCATATCATCATTCATAGCCACCTTCCACTTTTATGCATCAGGCTCATTAGGAGCCACCTAAATAGTAGACAGGTCTCCCTCAACTGTAACGAGGACATTACAATGTTAGAGTCATCCCTATATCTTGCCAGTAACCTGCGATCATACGGTGGGTTTCTTCTCACAAGTGGCTGCTCCACCTGATCTTGTACCTCTGTCTGTCCATCTGTCTCTGCCTAAGTATCATCTGTGTCAATCTAGACATCTACGATCAACCCTTTTAATTCCTCTTGCTCCTCTTAATCATTCTTGTAGAATAGAGAGTTTTCATCGAATCCGATGTCACAGCTAGTGATGACCTTGCGTGTGACCTTGTCGAATAACCTGTAACCTTTCACACCAATACCATAGCCAACAAAAATATACTTTTTGTCTCTATGGTCCAACTTATCTCTCTCAATTGACGGTACATGAAAGTAAACTTCACAACCAAATATGCGCAAATCTGAATAATCGACCTTATGACCACTCCATACTTCCTCTGGAATTTTATATTCAATAGCTGTAGAAAGAGACCTCTTCACCAAATAGCAATTAGTGTTAACGGCCTCAATCCATAAGTCCTTGCCCAACGCAGCATTACTTAACATGCATCGAGCCCTCTCCAAGAGAGTCTGATTCATTCGCTCGGCCACACCATTTTGTTCGGGCGTATGGCGCACTGTTTTGTACCTAATGATCCGTTCATCCTTGCAATATTCATTAAATTCAGTGAAAGTAAATTTTCCACCGTTGTTAGTCTTTAAAACCTTTATTTTTTATCCTGACTGTTTTTGTGCCTAATGATCCGTTTATCCTTACAATATTCATTAAATTCAGTGAAAGTAAATTTTCTACCATTATCAGTCTTTAAAACCTTTATTTTTTGCCCTGACTATTTTTCCACCATTGTCTTTCATTATTTGAATATGATAAAAACTTCAAATTTATGTTTCATGAAATAAACCCAAACTTTCCTGGAGTTGTCGTCAATGAATGAAACAAACCATGATGACCCTCCAATGAAAACTTCTGGCGATGACCCCCATACGTCAAAGTACACATAATCAAGCACTCCCTTACATACATGTTTTCCGAATTTAAAAAATAATCTAAATTGTTTACCATATATACAATGCTCGCATATATCTAAATTAAAAATTTTACAAGCTGGAATCAAACATCGATCAGAAAATACCTTCATTCCCTGCTCGCTCATGAGGCCAAGACGAGCATGCCACATACGTAGAGACGTGGAATGTGTAATAGTTATTATCGTTCCACTTGCTGAAGTGCTCCCGATCAACCTGTAAAGGTTACCGTGCCTTTGCGCTTTCATAACTACGAGTGCCCCTTTTGAAACTTTAAGGACACCATCAATACCAGTGAACTTACACCCTATAGCCTCGAGTGCACTGAGAGAAATCATATTTTTCTTTATATCAGGAATGTGTCTGACGTCAGTCAAGGTACGCTCCATCCTATCAAACATCTTGATGCTTACCGTATCAATAGCCACAACATTACAGGTATTGTCATTGCCCATAAAAACCTGTCCACCATCGCATTCTCTGTAACTGGAGAACTAACTCCGATGAGGAGTCATGTGATATGACGCTCCTGTGTCAAGAATCCACTCATCTCCATGATTGTCGTGCAAGTGTCGGATCGTGGATATAGACAATACATCACCACCACTTATTTCTTCATCAGATGTGACAACATTGGCCTCCTTAGAAGAAGCCACTGAATTTTCTTTCTTCACTTTAGGAGTGGTACAATCCTTCTTCATGTGTTCAAACATCCCACGGTTCTGCCACTTTAGTTTTCCTTTGCCCTTGCCCTTGGATTTGGATTTAGGTCTTAATGATTCTGTACCTTGCTCAGAATTTCTGCCTCTCGTAATCAGTGCATCGGAAGATGTCCCTATGTCTCCGTTTAGCTTTCTCATGGCCTTCCCTTGAAGGGCTGAGATAACGACGTCGACACATAGGGTTTTATTTATTGTGCACATTGTGTCCTTGAATGACTCATACGATGCCGGAAGAGAATTCAGCAACAACAACATACATGTGTGTTCTTCATCTTTGATCACTTCCTCCATATCTAACAATTTACAAACTAATTTATTAAAGTTACTGAAGTAGGCCTCCAGATCTCCACCCTTTACCTCTTGAAGTTATACCACTGCCGTTTCAAGTGTAGGCGATTTTCAAATAATTTTTTCGCATAGATATCCTCTAACTTCACCCATAAACTAGCATCAGTTTTCTCTCTCAAAACATTATAGAGAACCTTATCCGTGAGACATAAACAGATTAAAGATAAGGCCTTCTTATCAAGGGTATTCCATTCATCATCAGTCATAGTAGACTTTTTCGCTTCAAAAGCACTATCATCGCCTTGCTTAGTTAAGGAACTGATCATATTGATCTGCCATAACTCAAAGTTATTTTTGTATGTGTACTTCTAAATATCATACCTAGTACTTCCCATTATTGCTAATCCTACAGATTTAAATCTGTGCCCCAATGATAACTCTGATACCACTTGTTGGAATTTGTACTGCGAAATCACACAGATATGGATCTAAGATAGCAATCCAAGAGCACCAAGAAATCGCAAGATAACACAAAAATTTAACGTGAAAAACCCTTTCGAGAAAAAACCACGGCACAAAGCGACAAATCTTCACTATAAAAATAGAAATTACAAAGAGAAAAAGACTTACCCGATTCGAACAACCTCAAATCTCACCCTTGCTACACCCTTTGATAACCCTAGAACTCTTTTAGAAACCCTTGGAATACCTTTAGAAAGCCTTAAAATATCTTAGAATGGCCCTAGGAACCCCTATTTATAGATGGGGAACTCCCACTTACGCACACCCCTAGAAACTGCCTCAAATTTACGTAGTCCGTGCACAAAATGCTTACCGTCTGCGTAACCCTCGACTAGTTGAAGGAGGGCTTTGACTAGTCGAGCTAGTCCCTCGACTGGTCGAGCACCTCGAAACTCTAAGATTGGAGACATCTGTTTAACAACACTTTCCATACCCAATATCATAATTAATCTCTTTATCAAAGATAGGTTACTTACTCTGATCAACAAAAGTTTCCACTAAGTTGGAAGAAGAAAATGGGACGTCTACTTCTTCATGATTGCATTCAAAGATGTTAAAATGTATCTACCTCTTTTGTTAGTCTCTTCTCCTTTTCTTAGTCTCTTCTCCCTGTGCTCGAGGTTTGGGTTGCTACTTTTTTCTTGTTTCCTTTCTTTGTAGGGGTTTGCCCCGCTTGTTGTATATTTTCAGGCTTTGCCCTAGATAATTTATAAGAGAATATTGGTTGTTTACTTTCCCAAAAAAATATGAATATTGAATTATCTATAAATTCTTTCATCTTGAATCGAACGTCCTTTGATACCACTTTGATATAGCCCATGTCGCAATGAACTACAATGGACAACTTAAATACATTGGCCTCAAAATAATATATCTTCTTAAATATAAACTAATTGAGGTGATTCAAGATCTCCAATAAACATTGATGGATCTAGTTTCGGAAAAAATAGAAAATAAAACTCAAACTCGAATGAGACTGATTTTAGGACATTTGAAAATTATCCAGAAAATCATCAAGTTTTAGACAATTGGTGTTGAAAATTATTCTAGAAGTTGTGTTCTTTATCTATTTTATTTGGACTCTTTTTCTACTCTATCTTATGTATTAGTTGTGTTAAATACAACTACTCTCCTCTTCTCTAATCATATGTATGTAATAGTCTCTCAAAGAGAATAACAATAAGAAATTCAAAATTCTCTAACACCTAGTTTTCACATGGTATCAGAGACATCCATTCTCAGTCTCCACTTCAGCAAACCCTAGCCACGATCACATCATGCCGTCTTCAGATCCAACGTCTTTGGACCCATTGTCCAGCGGCAAAATCCTTGTGGTTGTGCACATCATTAAAGCACCGTTCCTGGTCGTATTCTGGTTGCCCACATCGACAAGACTTCCGACCTCCAACAGAATAGCTTCTCCTACTTAGATTCCGACCGTCAACAATCCACCATCTTCATCAAAGCAACAACCCTACCCCAATCTCACACCAAAATACCAGTGCCAATAGATCATTGTCACCTTCTAAAGCATGGTTACTAACTGTGAGCAGCAACCCTTCTCCGATCTCAGCTCTGTTGTCACCAACACCTTCATTGTGAGCAGACCCTACTTTGAACCCATTGTTTCTGATAGCCACCAGCCATGAAAGAGGTTGTGATAGGGTTTTCAAAACCCCCTTTCATCATCACCTACACCACACCACTCGCATTAGCAACCCACCTCGCATCTACAATCTGTGTTTAAAATCCTAAAGGTAAATCCATGCATCTGCTCTTGATCTCAATCGAGCAACATCTATCTAGAATCGTTGATCTGTACTTAAGTTGTTATATCTTCAGCTGCAGAGAATCATTGCCGTTATCATAGTCGTTACACCCGATAGACCCTCCCTGCATCTACACACATAGTAATTGCCACCCTCACTACAGTCCCTTTAGCCATTGATTCCGGCCACCGTGCAGCACCGCAACTTCAATTAAGTCATCTAATCACCACAGAATTAGGGTTTTCAAAACCCTTCCGTCAACGGCTTCATCTCTTGACAAATTGATCGATCCCTACAGTAGCCGCCTCTAGCCATTAAAATCGACAATTACCTCAGTTGCACCAACAACAAATAGAGCAGATCTCTGCTCCGAGCTTTCGAAACTCCGATCTCCAATACTATTGATTCTAGCAAAACTCAAAATCCACTAAGAGTAGAGTCGTCTTAGAATATCTTAGCGTGTGGGGGTGTCTCACGTATTGCAGAACTCGTGAACCTAAAAGAACTAAGTTAAGACCTAGAACTATCAAGTGTGTCTTTGTAGGTTATGCAAAAAATAGTAAGGCATATAGACTTTTGAACTTAGATTCCATTGTGATCATAGAATCTAGAGAAGTAGAGTTCTTTGAGGACTCTTTATTCATGAAAAAAAAAATATACCAAGATTCAATCCCCAGATAAAACTATAGAGGGAACTCAACAAGAGTTGAAACTCCTAGCGAATCTAGTAGGAGTCAAAGAACAATAGTAAAGAAGAGTCTTGATCATAATCAAATAGACTCTGAGCATCACTCTTTTCATCTTATAGAGAGTGATAGAGAGAAGATCATTAGGACAATACCTATAGTTTTAACTATAGAATATGAATCTAAAACCTTTAGTGAAGATGTCTTCAAGAGACTCCACTTTTTGGAAAAAAAAAAAAGTCATTAATGATTAAATGGATTCGATTATATCGAACCAAACATAGGAACTGGTGGACCTACCTCCAGGTTCTAAGCCTATAGGGTTTAAGTGGGTATTTAAGAAGTAATATCACACTGATGGTACAATACAAGCCTTTAAAATAAGGTTAGTAGCCAAAGGTTTTCGATGGAAAGAATGAATCAATTATTTTGACACATATTCACTAGTAGCTAGAATAATATCAATTAAGATTTTATTCACTTTAGCTTCCATATATCGTCTTCATATGAAGACAGCATTCCTGAATGGTGACCTCGATGAAAAGGTATATATGGAGCAATCGGAAGAGTTTGTTTTACTAGGAAATGAAAGAAAAGTATGTAGACTTATTAAATCTCTGTGTGTAATTAAAACAAGCACCCAAATAGTAGCATGATAAGTTTGATTCTAAAGTACTATCTTATGGTTTTGTACATAACATTGCTGATAAATGCATATACTCAAAAGTTTGTAATAATTATATTGTAATCATATGTTTATATGTAGATGACATGTTAATTATCAAAAATAAAATGCAAGGGGTAAATGAAACAAAAAAAAAAGTTTCTCTTCTCCGTTTTTAAAATGAAGGATCTTGCACAAGTGGATACTATATTAGGTATCAAAATTAAAAAATATAGTAGGGGTTATGCATTGTGTCAGTCTCATCATATTGAGAAGATATTAAACAAGTTTAACCACTTGAAAATCAAAGAAACAAAAACCTCATTTGAATCAAGTATTAAATTAAAAGAAAATAATGGAAAAGTAGTTGCACAACTAGAGTATGGTAGTGTTATAGGCAGTCTTATGTATGTTATACAATACACAAGACCGGATATAGCATACATTATGAGTAAATTAAGTAGGTTTACAAGAGTAATCCTAGTATAAAATACTGGAAAGCTATAAGTAGAGTTCTAAGTTATCTAAAAGAAACTAAATAACTAGGGTTATTCTACTCAAAAATTTTGACCGTGTTAGAAGGATATATCGATGCAAGTTGGATATCAAGTGCAAGAGACAATAAGTATCTTAGTAATTCAAGAAACAAACCTGCATAACACACTCAATTAATGGAGTCTGAGTTTATAACCTTGGCTATAACTAGTAAAGAGGTCAAGTGATTAAGGGATCTTTTATTAAAAATCTCATTCTATGTGAAGTCTATACCGACTGTTTCACTTCATTGTGACAGTGAAACCACTCTAGCAAGAGCCTACAATGGTACATATAATGGGAAGTCTAGACATATGAGTTTAAGACATGACTATATAAAGTAGTTGATTAAAAATAGATTCATTGCGATCTCATTTGTGAAGTCAAGTAATAATTTGGTTGATCCTTTTATTGAACTTCTAACAAGAGAGGTAGTAAGGACAACATCTAAAGGGATGTGGTTGAAACTCTTCAATTAAAGTTCCACCAGTGATAAAAACTCAACCCAAAATTAGAAAATATATAAAGTTTTGGTTTAATTGGTCAAAAAAATCATTGATATGTAAAAAGCTTCAACACTAACTTTAGAAATAACTTCATCCAATATGAAGAGTGCTGGCCGTTACATCTAGAGGGTTGAGTCTTGGAACTCTTAATGAAATCTATTCAATAAGACAAGTGTTTTAAGTAACGGAAACACTTTAAGGATTTCACTTATATGAACGTAAAAATGTTGTCGCTTCTCATAAGAATTAGAGTTCTCTAAAGATCGTTCATGAAATAGGATAAGCACATGGTCATTAAAAGTGTTAAGTAAGTAATGTAAAGGAACTCACATAACACATTATTATGTGTGTGGTATCTCCAATTGCGTCATTTAGAAATAATTGGTTCAAAGCTGCGGCTACTAAGGATTTTGACAAAACTTTAAAATACTTACAGTAAGAAAAAATTTAAATCGTGAGATATCTTTCTCTATGTATAAGAGTTGTCTTTTATTTCCGATAGAATTTTCTACTATTTATTTTAAAATCTAAGTGGGGGATTGTTGAAATTTTATTTTTAAAAATAAAATATTTTTTAAATTTTCATTTTCCCTCCAACAATGATTTTAAAATTTTTAAATGAAAAGTTGTGTTTTCTTTAGTCCCACATCAAAAAGAGTGGGAGAAAAGTTGTAGTTTATAAGTGGTTGAGTGGATAGTATTCTTACTTGGAGAAATGGAGGATGAGATGCTCGGTTTATGTATTCCAGTGCGTAGCGCTTGAATGCACGTATGCTCGAGCACGAGAGTGGGTGTGGGCGAGGGTGAGGGGTGAGCGATATGACTATAGTGACTTTAGATGGTGCACTTTACACTTCGTACAGCCAAAATGGTTGAAAACTGACAAGCCTTAATGATCCAACGGTAAAATCATTTTATCCAATGATTTGAAACGCTAAGAATTTAATGTCAACAGTTAGAAACTTTTTACAAATATTATGAACCATTGATGACTGATAGCAATGGTCCACTACTCGGATGTCATATAAATTGGACCATCCTGATCCATAATTATCAACTCCAATAGATCCCATCATAATTCAATCTAATCTCTCCAAAACATTCTCCTTCTAAGAAATTGCCAAACGACCACTCATCAAGTTTGTCAGATGACCCGCTGCATTTACCGAGTTCCTAAGTAGATAAGTAGATCCCTTCATGATTGATGCACACAGGATCTAAGAGAGAAGGCTTGTCTTAACCTGAAAGTAATTCTTTTTTTTTTCTTTTTTTCTTTTTTTGTTAGCTTCTTAGTACACCCATTGTCAAATCACACTTCACTGTTAGCCACCCCACTAGGGAATCGACGTCAAGACCTCAGCGTTGAAATGGGGTATCTTTCACTCCGTCTACCACTTGAGCTATGGATCTGGGTGTACCTAAAAGCAATTTGCTTGTAACCCATCAGTAATCGATAAGGGGGGTGAATCTGTTGCGTCAAAAGTCTTAAATCTGAAAGTTTTAGGTTGCTCGACTGGTCGTGGATCATCCACGACCGGTCATGGGTGCGGCTCGACTAGTCGAGCGCTGCACGACTCAAAGTCCAGCGAGTTTCTGATTTTGGGATCTGAGGTACTCGACCGGTCGTGGCCTATGCACGACCGGTCGTAGGGGCCCTTCGACCAGTTGAGAAATCTGCTCGACTAGTCGTAGTTACGCAGATTCGTTTCTGAATCTGATGCGGACTGCGGATTTTGAGTCGGCCTTTCGCAAGGGTACGAAAGGGAAGTTTCCTAAACTATAAATAGGGATCCCTAGGATTATTCTAGGGCATACTAAGGCTTCCTAAAGGTATTCTAAAGGGTTTTAGGGTTATCAAAGGGTGTAGCAAGGATGAGATTCGAGGTTGTTCGAATCGGGTAAGTCCTCTCTCTTTGTAATTGATGCTTTCATAGTGGAATTTTGTTGCTTTGTGCCATGGTTTTTTCCCGAAAGGGTTTTTCACGTTAAATTTGTGTGTTCTCTTATATGCTTGGTGTCATTGGATTGTTATCCTATATCTAGATCTGTATGATTCCGCAGGCCAAAAATCCCAACAAGTGATATCAAAGCAATCATTGGGCATAGATCTGAATCTGAGGGACTAGTAATAATGGCGAGCACTAGGTATGAGATTGAGAAGTACTCAGGGAAAAATAATTTTGAGTTATGGAAGATCAAGATGATGAGTTCCTTAATCAAGCAAGGCGAAGATGGTGCTCTTGAGGAGCGGAAGTCCACTATGACTGATGATGAGTGGAATACTCTTGATAAGAAGGCTTTATCATCGATCCGTTTATGTCTCACAGATGAGGTTCTCTACAATGTCATGAGGGAGAAAACTGCGGCTAAGTTACGGGCGAAGTTAGAGGATGTTTATGCGAAGAAATCCTCTGAAAATCGCCTGCAAGTGGCAATGGTATAACTTCAAGATGGCAGAGGGTGGAGATCTGGAGGCTCACATCAGCAACTTTAATAAATTGGTTTACAAATTGCTAGATATGGAGGAAGTAATGAAAAATGAAGAATAGGCATGTATGTTGCTGAATTCTCTCCCGGCGTCTTTTGAGGCATTCAAGGACACTATGTGCAGCACGAACAAAACCTTGAGTATCGATATCGTTATTTTGGACCTTCAAGGGAAGGCTATGAGACAACTAAACAGCAACATAGGGACATCTTCTGATGCACTGTTTACAATGGGTAGGAATTCTCAACAAGGTACAGGTTCTTCAGGTTCTAAATCCAAATCCAAGGGCAAGGGCAAAGGGAAGGTAAAGTGCTGGAACTGTGGGAAGGAAGGACATGTGAAGAGGGATTGTGGAAATCCTAAATTGAAGAGGGAAGATTTTGAGGCTTCATGTAGGGAGGCCAACGTTGCCACGTCAGATGGATGTGATGGTGATGTTTTATCTGTGTCTTCGCTCAGACGGTCATACGATGATCGTAAGGACGAGTGAATGCTAGACACAGGGGCATCTTTTCACATGACTCCTCATCGGAGTTGGTTCACCAGCTACAAGGAGTGCGATGGTGGATAGGTATTTATGGGTAATGATATTGCCTGTAATGTTATGGCTGTTGGTTCGGTATGCATCAAGATGTTTAATGGGGTGGAGCATACCTTGACTGATATCAGGCATGTTCCTGATTTGAAGCAGAATATGATTTCTCTTGGTCTGCTTGAGGCAAAAGGATGCAAGTACACAAGTATTGATGGTGCTCTTAAAGTATCTAAGGGGGCACGGGTAATCATAAAAGCATAACGACTCGATAACTTGTACAAGTTGATCGAGAGCACTTCAAATGGTGGAGTTGCAATGGATGTAGCGGATTCCACCTCTGCACGTATGTGGAATGTTAGGCATGGCCACATGAGCGGGCAGAGCAGGAAGGCTGAGACATGCGGATTGGGATACAGAGCAGGTGAAGCAGCCACCTGTGAGAAGAATCACACGGCATGATCGCAGGATATCGACGAGGTACATGGATGACTCCAATATCGCAGGGGATCCATCTTCTATTCAGATAGCTTTAAGTGAGCCTGTTGCTGAGAAGTGAAAGGTGATAATGAGCAATATGATGGATTCATTGTATCAGACCGACATATGGAAGCTGGTGGAGCTTCCAGTGGGCCAGAAAGCGGTTGGATGCAACTAGATCTTCAGGAGGATACAACATAGATAGAGGGCAAGGTTGGTAGCGAAGGGTTATGCTCAGAGAGAAGGGATCGGCTTCTCAGAGATATTTGCGCCGACGGCATAGCAGGTGTTTATTAGATCCGTGATTGGCGTTGGTTGGCCAATGTGATCTTGAGATGGAAAGATGGATGTGGAGTTTTCACTTCTGCAAGGGAAAGTGAAGAGCAGATCTACATGAAGCAACCAGAGTGGTTCGAAGTTAAAGGGGCTGAGAAAAGACTTTGCAGGAGGTCGTGGTTCGACCTGTCGCTTAGGCAGTGGTTTGATTCCTTCATGGATGAAGGATCGGGGGGCTGCAAAGATGGTTCTTGGCATTGAGACTGAAGGAGGAGTAGGATTTGGTAATCACAGGAGGAATACCTTGTGTGTAGGTATTAATCAAGGATGTGATGGGTCAGGTAAAGTCAGAGAGCGTTCTCTACGCGTCTCTCCTCAAGTTTTCCTCAGGACATGTCCCAAAACAGATGAGAAAAAGCAGGATATCTCATGAGCCTTATTCGAATGCGGTTGGCAGTGTATGCCATGGTCTGGATTAGACCGGTTATTTCACAGGCTTTCAATGTTGTGAGCAAGTACCCCGACAAGCAATATTAGGTAGCGGTGAGATGGTAAGAAAACAACGTCTTTCTTTCTTTTGGGAAGACAGGAGCAAAGGTGGTTGGGCATGTGGATTTAGATCCAGTAGACATGATCAACAAGAATGTTCCTGCAGAGAAGTTCAAGTTCTGTGTAACTTCTCTGGGCTTGACGACGGTAGAAAAGAAAGGTGGAGTGTGCACGAGAAGCTATGATGTAATGCAGAGATAAGAGAAGAGGTCAAAGAGCTACACGGTTAAAGATTGAAGATTTTGTGGAAATTGCTGCATCAGAAGTCTTAAATCTAAAAGTTTTAGGTTGCTTGACTGGTCGTGGGTCATCCACGACCGGTCGTGGGTGCGGCTCGACTAGTCGAGCGCTGCACGACTCAAAGTCCAGCGAGCTTCTGATTTTGGGGTCTGAGGTGCTCGACCAGTCGTGGCCTATGCACAACCGGTCATATGGGCCCTTCGACCAGTTGAGAAATCTGCTCGACTAGTCATAGTTACACAGTTGTTTCCAAATCCGATGCGGACTGCGGATTTTGAGTCGGCCTTTCACAAGGGTGCGAAAGGGAAGTTTCTTAAACTATAAATAGGGGTCCCTAGGGTTATTCTAGGGCATACTAAGGCTTCCTAAAGGTATTCTAAAGGATTCTAGGGTTATCAAAGGGTGTAGCAAGGGTGAGATTCGAGGCTGTTCGAATCGGGTAAGTCCTCTCTCTTTGTAATTGATGCTTTCATAGTGGAATTCTGTCGCTTTGTGCCGTGGTCTTTTTCCAAAAGGATTTTCCACGTTAAATCTATGTGTTCTCTTGTATGCTTGGTGTCATTGGATTGTTATCCTAGATCTAGATCTGTGTGATTCTGCAGGCCAAAAATCCCAACAGAATCAAGCTTTAAGGACAATATATTTACACATGATTCGGTCTGGAGTTAAAATTTAAATAAATTTATTTTTCAGTGTTCCAATTTAGTTTTCACAACATTGTATACTCTCTTCATCATGGTGAGTTACACACTCACCACTTATTAGTGGGTATGACGAAAGATACATCCTACGATGGCACCACACACACCCCTATGGTTGGCATCCCATCTGCATTGCTCTTTGTGGTGCGTCTACTTGAGTTGTAGCTTTGGTTGATTTTGGCATCAGAAGTTAGAATTGTGGAAAGCACCTTATGCACGTAGTTTGGCTAGTGACCCAACATCAGCCAGCTAGCAGGTGTCAAAATTTTGTAGGCCCCATATAATATATTTATTTTTTTTCAGTTTATTTATCTATTGTGCCAGCTCATTTTAAGACATAAGGTTGAAAATGAGGCATATTCAAATCTTAGATTGACCACACCACAGGAGACAATGGGGATTGATCGCTTACCATTGAAAACTTTTTTTGGCCACAGGAAGTTTTGGATCAAGCTGGTATTTGTGTTTTTCCTTCATTCAGGTTTGCATGACCTTATCAATAGGTTGGATGACAAACAAACATTAGGGTGGGCCTTAGGAAGTTTTTAGTGTTGGACATTCAGTCAACATTGTTTTCCTATGGTGTAGTGCACCTGAGATTTGGATCTACCTCACTTTTGGGTTTTTGCCTTGAAATGAGCTGGAGAAATGTGTGAACGGTGTGGTGTGGATAAAATAGATACATCATGGTAGGGTCTACAAAGCTTTGACACCAGCTAGCTGGCTGGTGTTGGGTCGCTAGCCGGGAAGCGGATTGTGTGGTGTGTGATGTAGAGCGGGTCGCGGACAATTACATGGCAAAGATGGATCAGAAAAGGCCTGGTCGGCGAAAGAAGTGATCTGGACCATCAGACCTTAAATCAGGCGTATCTCACAATCCGGGATGAGTTAGCTGACGAAAAATATATGATTTTGGGGTAGAACGAGCTACTTTAGTTAACCAACCCAGCTATCTTTGTCTGCGACGCTCGGAATTGCGAGAAGCCCCTGATTTGACGGTCGTTTCCCTATTTCAATTTCGTTTTTACTATAAATAGTAAGTTTTAGTTTGCTTATAACTCTTCATCCGTCGGGCTTTAGGAGTTGCGTCCAACGTGAAAAGAGCTTAGAATAATTAGGGGAACGGTTTAGTGAAGCCAAATAGGACACTTACTATTTTTGGCCGAAAACCTTGCGCACTAGTAGACATCACGACCGTCTATAAATAGTAAGTTTACTATTTATAGTAAGTCGCGAATTCTAGGAGTTTTAGTTGTAGTTTGATTCTGATTTCTTTCCCATTGCTTAGTACCCTTATTTAAAGGGTTGTGAACTCGTTTTTATTCATTCATTAATCTATTTCGAATTTATTTAGAATTTATTTCTATTTTCTGCTCTCTTTTCTCGTGGATTCGAGAAAGTCTCTGTGAGGAGTCCAGAGAAGTTCCGTGGATTCGGAATAATTATCCTCTTGAGGAAGACGGTGCTCGACCTCACGTCCTCCCCTGCGTCAGTGTGCCACGCACCACCAACCTTGATGGTGTTGATGTCTCCAAGTTCTGTAGGCCCCACAATAGTGTATGTGTTATATCCACGCCGTCCATTCATTTTAAGAAATCATTGTAAATCATGAGCCTAAAAATTATACACATCCAAAGCTAAAGTAGACTACACCACAAGAAGCAGCGGGACAATAATTCTCACCATTGAAATTTTCTTAAGGGCCACCATGATATCTTTTTTTCATTCAACCTGTTCATGAGGTCACAAAGATCTGACTAAGGGAGAAAATAAATATCAGACTGATCCAAAACTTCTGTGGCCTTGAGAAGTTTCAATAGTAGATGTTCAATCTGCACTGCTTTCTTTGGTGTGGTCCACTTGAGATTTCGATCTGAATTATTTTTGAACCTATGTCTTAAAATAGATGGACAATGTGGACATAACACATAAATCCTTGTGAGGCCCACAGAACTTGGTGACGTAAACACACTGTAGAGGTCGGTGGTGTGTAGCACCACCACGCAATCCGTTTCTCCAAACCGCGTGGATTCCACGTATACAAAATGTTGGGCGTACAGAACTTGTGTGTTTTGCGCACAGCTATTGGAGGGGAGCGGATTAGGTGCGGCCATTACCGTGGGGCCCACCTTGATGCATGTATTTTATATCCACACCGTCCATCCGTTTTTACACATCATTCAGGGCATGAGACCATAAATGAAGCAGATCCAATTCTAAGGTGGACCATCCAACAGGAGACAATGGTGATTGACCATTAATGAGCTGCAAAAGTTTCGGATCAGCTGATATTTGTTTTTCCCTTGACTCAGCTTTTATGTGATCTCACCGATACGTTGAATGGCAAATAAACATTAGTGTTGACCCTAGAAAGTTTTTAATGGCAGTCCTATAGTGTGGTCTACCTGCGAGTTGGATCTTCTTCGTTTTTGGGCTCATGAGCTAATATGATCTGGAAAAACGGATGGACGGCGTTGATATAAAAATGCATACATCAAGGTGGGCCCACGCATCTTGGGTGAGGCCGGAGCCGCACCTAATCCGATAGATGATTGCGGTGGTACATGTGTACCGGTGCGTGTGTACTTGCAAAACTCCAACCGTCTCATTACATGGCGAGAGCAGTTCTCAATGGCCTAAAATAGCAAGTGCGGTGGACCGCCAACGCAGCCCGGAGAGGCTAAAAGTAGTCACGTGCCGTTGCGACTCCACCATTCTCGTCAATCACACGCCACAAGACTCGGAAACGGATTGGCTACTCCCCTGCCACCAGCCGGTGCTCTGTGAGCCCCACCATGATGTTTGTGTTTCATCCATTCCGTTCATCCATTTTTACAGATCATCTCAGGGCTTTATTCCAAAAATTATAGGAATATATATCTCCAATGGACCACACTACAAGAAAATTTTAGTGATTGGATATCCACCATTAAAAGCTTCCTAAGGTCCACTGTACTATTTATTTGACATACAATCTTTTGATTAGGTCATACAGACCCAGATTAAGGGAAAAAAACAAAGATCAGCCTGATCCAAAACTTTTATGGCCTCCAAAAAGTTTTTAATGGTCGACATTTATTCAACACTATTTCCTGTAATGTGGTCCATTTGAGATTAGGATGTAAATCATTTTTGGTCTCGTACCATAAAATGATCTAGAAAAATATATGGACGGCATGGATGAAATAAATACATCATGTTGGGACCCACGGAGCACCGACCAGCAGCCCTTGGTTGGTGGCAGGGAGAGTAGCCAATCCGTTTCCACCAGACTCGCATTAACTACCATCTCTTTTGTCGTGACTCTCTCTCTTCACCTCAACCCCATGTTTGAGAAAGAAAACCCAACGGCCACATACCTTGTCGTTTTCCACCCTATATAAGCAAATCCCCTTGCCAAGGAAAGGCAAGGGAGGTATCCCTCCACAACCTCTTTCTTCCTCTCTCTTTCCTGGTAGGAAATCCCTGAAGCTGAAACCAGATCCTTTTTTGGATTTCTATAGATTTTGATCTAGTAAGATTGATAATTCGATCTTCGATCAATTTACTCTATAGCTAGAAACCCAAAAAAAAAAAAAAACCGACCATGGCGTCGGGATTTGGGAAGCTTTCAGGGAACCGGGAAACTGATATGAAGAAAGGGTTGGCTGTAATCGGTGTTGCATCTCTACTCCTTTTGATCATGGTCGTGGCAATCGTTTACGGTGCTGATGCCAACTCTCATGAGATGTCAAGGGGTGGGAGACCCGACACTAAGGGTAACAACAGCACGGTTGAAATTAACAACTCCATGAAAGCCATCACGGCGATCTGCCAGCCCACTGATTATAAAGAAGCTTGTATTGGCAGTCTCCAGTCCGTTGCTAAAGAGAACACTACCGACCCGAAAGAACTCATCAAACTCGCATTCAACATCACGCACGATTATATAAAGAAGGCTTTGGAGCAATCAAAGGTCTTGAAAGAAGCCGAGAAGGACCCGCGAACATCCCAGGCTCTGGAGAATTGTGGGGAGCTCATGGACTATTCCCTTGATGACCTTGAGAACTCTCTCAAGAAGTTTGAGGAATTTGATCTTAGCAGGCTTGATGATTTGATCCATGATATTAAGGTCTGGTTAAGTGGCTCAATTACTTACCAGGAGACATGTTTGGATGGCTTTGATGGTGCAGAAGGTGATGCAGCAAAGAAGATGAAGGAAGTCATCAAAGGTTCTTCAGAGCTCACCAGCAATGTCCTCGCCATCATGGATGGAATCTCTTCAGTTCTTCAGTCGTTGGAACTCCCTTTCTTCCATCGACGGCTCCTTCATAATACGGATATGGAGGATGATTACCCATCGTGGGTTTCTGGTGCGCGCCGCAGACTCCTCCATACAGGTCCAGATGGTATTGTTGCTGATGCTGTTGTTGCTCAGGACGGAAGCGGACAATTCACCTCCATCAAAGATGCGATCGCCACCATCCCCCATAAGAGCAACAAGACATTTGTGATCTACATCAAGGAGGGAGTCTATAAGGAATCGGTGACGATTGATAAAAGCATGTGGAATGTGATGATGATTGGCGATGGCCCCACAAAGACGAAGATCACTGGCAACAAGAACTTCAAAGATGGGATCACCACCTTCAAGACTGCCACTGTCGGTATGTAGCCTACTCATCAGACATCATATGATTCTCAATCGAAAGAAATGGGAACTGTACATGAGTTGAGCTTGGCACAACTCGGCTTGGCTCGGCCAATAGCTAACCCCAACTCGAACTTGCTTCAGTCCTCGAGACAGGACAGCTTGGCTCAATTCAGTCAGTAGCTCAGGCCAATTCAAGCCAAGTTCAAGCCTATGCGATATTTTCTCAAACACATAAAGCGCATTTTCAATTTTCACGAAATGCAAAACAGTAACAACAATTTACATGTATTTCATCAAACACTCGGGGGCAACATCAAAATCATGATTTGAGGGCGGTTTTATAATGTGAAGTTTTTTCTTTTGTAGTGATTTGTTTCGCATACGTTCCTTCCTCGCCACTATCCAATCCCACGGAGAATGTATGCACCCGAAACAACACTTCATTGAGTCATTTCATCAAACTCTCGGCAAGCAACATATCAAAATAACTCAGTCACCAAGTCGATTCGAGTTGAGGTTCGATCCTAGTCAAGTCGAGCTCGGGCAAGCTC
The DNA here is from genome assembly GCA_030180095.1 of Magnolia changhungtana. Classification (NCBI taxonomy): domain Eukaryota; kingdom Viridiplantae; phylum Streptophyta; class Magnoliopsida; order Magnoliales; family Magnoliaceae; genus Magnolia; species Magnolia changhungtana. Next base: position 133,701 of record JASAUF010000191.1, read on the forward strand.
AAACTCGGCTCGAAATTTTTTCGAGCTCCAAAATCTACCTCAACTTGATTTGAATCCAATTTCGAGCCAAGCCGAGTCGAACGAGCTGACCAAGCTAACTCGACTCGTGTACAACTCTAGAAATGGCCCACTCCTGATGAAATTGGTCATTTACAACCAATGGTCAGCTCTAATGGGATCCTTGCTCTTGCTCCGGTGGTAGACTCTTAGGAGTTTCAACACCCGGTAAAGTGTTGGAGTATCCATAGGTGGTGAAATCCCACTACAGCGTGAGTGTGTGTGCGTGTGTAAAAAAAAAAAGCCAATGGTCCTCATTAATGGGGAGAAATGGGACAGTCCTGATGGGCAATCTTTCAATACCTCCAATCCACCTGGGCCCACCATATGAATGATTGAGATCACCTTGGGCTGAGCATAGGTCGATTGAGCTAATTGCTTCCTCACCATCCACACACCATTCTAAATTCCATCATCGTTTTTCATAACCTTATTTTTGTAACAAACCATACAGCGGCCGTTGGAGAGGGATTCATCGCTAAGAACATCGGATTTGAGAACACCGCCGGTCCTGAGAAGCATCAAGCCGTAGCATTAAGAGTACAATCCGACCGGGCCATCTTCTACAACTGCCAAATGGACGGTTACCAAGACACTCTCTACACCCACACCCACCGTCAATTTTACCGCGACTGCACCATCTCAGGCACCATCGATTTCATCTTCGGCGATGCCGCAGTAATATTCCAGAACTGCAAGATTGTTGTAAGGAAGCCCATGGACAACCAACAAAACATCGTGACAGCCCAAGGCAGGAAGGACAGGCGCGAGCCGACGGCAATCATCATTCAGAACTGCACCATCACTGCAGAACCTACGTACCATCCTCTAAGAAACAAGCTCCCCACATTCCTTGGCCGCCCATGGAAAGAATATTCCCGAACATTCTTCTTCCAATCTCAAATCGATGATCTGATCCAGCCAGCTGGGTGGTTGCCATGGAATGGAGATTTCGCGCTCAACACGTGCTTCTATTCAGAATTCGACAACCGAGGGCCAGGATCATCCACGAAGGAGCGGGTGAAGTGGAAGGGCATCAAGACAATGACTTCCGAGCGGGCTAATAAGTTCACTGTCGCACAGTTCCTTCGAGGAAACTCGTGGATCAACGCCGCTGGAGTGCCCTTCACCCCAGGCTTGTTACCCTGATGCAGATCTCCATTAGAAAGAGCTTTGTTGTACTGATATGTACGGCCAAGCTACATTAAGTCCGTGTATCCCAGAGATGTGATCAACGATTACTAAGATAATAAAAGGAGGGTGCCCCCTTCATTAGCCTTCCTTAATTTCATATGATGCCTAGACATGCCTCAATCATTTCATTTTCAGTTATAGATAACATATGAGGAAGGGTTTTACTAACTTCCATGCAGATGGGTTAGTTGTGTTATGGTCCACTAAGATGGTATTTTTAAATCCATATGGACCGTCCATAAATAGTCCAAAATTCAAATCCAAATTAATAGATACCCTTGAAACTTCCAATCAATAAACAATGAATTCCATGTGGACCTTTATGCATGGTTTTAAGACTCGGATGAGTAGATATGACTTGTCTGAGTCAACTCGGATTCAGTACTAACCGATTCAATCTCATACATCGAATCCTCACCCCAACTCGACTTGAGATGGAACGAGTCGATCCGAGTTGCCGAGTCTAGAAACTGCACCTTTACGGAGCATCAAGCATTATGTGATTGATCCAAAGGGTAGTAGAGAGTAAAAATTCTAAAATATCCCGTATGAGAATCAGAGTAGAAAAGCCATAAGCAATCGAAGGGAATGGAGTGACCGACCGAAGATTTGGAGCTGCGTTTGTCAACGAATATTACGCTAGTTGTGTTCGTGACAGCAATCTCCCAACTGAGAGATGGAAACGGAGAGAGCGTAGCGATCTCATTACTGAGTTCTAAACTCAATCTTCCCTTCGGTCTGTTGCTTGATGCGATTGATCCAACGGTTATTGATTGTCCAATTAGGATGATTTTTTAGCTGCAATCCAATCATGAGGTGGTCTCTTGAATAGTTAATATTTCGATATTCGTTGGATTATTGAGAAATAATACCATGGCATGTGCATAATGTGGCCTGTATGTGCCCAACAATGCAGGTGTGCTAGCTCGTCGATGTTGGCCACTCAGCAGATTTCCTTCCCGCCAATGACCACCTTCCAGACCCGATATCAGACCCAGTTGCACCAATGCCGTTTATTTTAGCCGAGGGTTAAAAATACTCATGTCGCAAACTCTAATTAGTTGAAACAAGGTTTAGATGACAAATATTCCATATAGTTGAAAATTTTTCAAGAACTGTTTCGACTAAAAACAAATGTATTTGGTTTGGGAGATTGTCTTATTTAATCACAACAGAGAAAATGTGCAAAGAACAATCATCATATTTATTCATACTGAGTTCATTTACATTCTTTGATTTCTTTTGATTCTAAGATAGCATATTTAGAAGTACAAGAATTGAAAGAGTTTAATGTCAAATCTAGATATCAAATCCAACAATATTTCGACTCTTGATTTGATCATTTCATTGAGAGGAATGTTGTGCAGATATGATCATCTCATATCGCTCCTTCTTGAGCTCATATTCCTGTAGGGAAGAAATATCGAATTCCATCCGATCATTTCAGCAGCATTTCGACTCTTTTATGTTTACGTTGTTGCGCGGTCCGGCGCAAAGCTCCTCCTCCTTTCTTCTTGATACTTTTAGATCTATCTTCTTCTCTGAAGCTCTAATCTTCTTTCGAATCCTCAATCTGTCCAAATGAGAGGGGGAGTGGAGTATTTATAAGCCTCCACATGTGTAAACCCCTTAATCTTCGTGTCGTGGGCTCACTTCTCATCAAATCTCAACCGTCCAAATCATCTTGACCGCACCAACATCGTGCAGGAGCGCGCAACCCATAAGGGCATTTGCGCAGACCTGCGTAACACCATGTTGTTGTGAGGTCCGGCACAAAGCCTTTAGTTCCCCCTAGTCAAACTGACACTGTGCAGGTGCGCGCAACCAGCAAGGTTGTTTGCGTGGACCTGCGCAATCAATGGCCTTTGCGCGGGTCGGCACAATGCCATGGATCCCTTCTCTTCCTTCTACATTTTCTTCATTCTTTCTTCCATAGTTTCATTTCTCTTCTATTCTTTTCTTCTCTTCTTTGTCTCTAATATCTTCTCTTCTCTCAAAATCTCTTCTTTATCACTTGTAGTATTCATCAAAACATGATGGAAATTTCGTATATTTTTTGTACACCAACAAGAAATTGATGTGAACCTAGCTAGTTGGATCAACTCAAAGGCTCTACCAACTCGATAAAAGACATGATCGTGTCCGTAATTAAGTCGACTCAGAATTTAATAATCAAATATAAAATATTTATAGTGATGGTAAATAATAAAAATAATCATCTCAATGTTAAAACAAGTCAAGATAACTAAAATGAATAAAAGTGGGTTGTGAGCTTGAATTTTTTACTTTTTAAAATAAAAAATAGAAATTAAAATTAAGCACTTAGTTTTTTTTGAATTTTTCAAATAATATAAATCAGAAAAAATCACTGAGAATAGTCCATTTCTATTATAAGTGCAAACAATAAGGAGTAAGTTTCCCGGTGACTTAGTGCCTTACCAAGTCAAGTCGACTCAGTCAACCTTCAAGCGAATAGAGTTTTACCATCCATGTTGTTGATATTATTGGCTTCAAAGTGGACTTTAAAGGCCTGTTTGGATAGCACCGAATAAGTTACTTTTTATACTGAGGCAGGGATGAACATGATGAGGTCAATCACCGTCTTCCTCAAAGATAACTACTTCAAAGCCAAGGAGCTTATCTAGACTCCTCATAGAGACTTTTCGAATCCACGAGAAAAAAAGCAAGAAAAATAAAAAATGAATTCTGTAAAATTCGTAATTTGATTGATGAATGAAATAAACGAGTTCATAACCCTTTAAATAGGGATACTAAGCCATGGGAGAAGTTTCAGAATCAAACTACAACTAAAACTCCTAGAAATCGCAATTTACTATAAATAGCAAACTTACTATTTATAGATGATCGTGATGTCTACTAGTGTGCATAGTTTTCGGCCACAAATAGTGTCCTATTTGGCTGAACCATGATGTTCTCCTAATTATTCTTAGCAATTTTCAGGTTGGGCGCAACTGTAAAAGCTAGCCCAATAGATGAAGAGTTATACTCAAACTAAAACTTACTGTAAATAGTAAAATGAAAATAAAATGAGAATTTGACCGTCGATCTGATGTCATTTCACAAATTCAGCATGGGTAACCCAACATAGCGGGTTGGGTGGCTAAAGTAGCTCGTCCTACACCAAAATCATATATAGTACGTTGAATAACTCATTCTAGATTGCGAGCCAATTTAAGGTCTGATGGTCTGGATTACTTATGTTGTTGACCGAGCCTTTTTTAATCCATCTTGCCCATGAAACTATCCGCAACCCGCTCTACATCATATACTTACAACATTAAATAAGTAACTTATTTCGAATAAGTAAGTTTAGTTTATGAGTAGTTATAAGTAATCTTTTTACTTAAAGTTAACGGCTTGAGCTAATTTTTTTAGCTTTTGTACTTTTTATAAGTTTTTGAATAAATAATCAAAAGAGATAAAAGAAAGAAGAAGTTGATAAGTATATTGTTTACCAAACATACTCATCCGTTTAATAAGTAGAAAGTAAAATAAGTTATATGAGGCATAAGTAACTTACAATTCAAACACTCCTTTATGGCCTTAGGAACTTTTGGATAAGTAAGTTTGATTTATGATTAGTTATAAGTAACTTTTTTAATCTAAAAGTACATAATTACTTTAGTTAATTTGTTTAGCATTTTTACTTTTCATAAGTTATTAAAGAGATGCTTCTGGAGAGATTAAAATGAGGAGAATTGATAATTATGTTGTTTGGCAAACACATTTATCTTCTTGGTAAGTAGAAACTAAGATAAGTTATTCGTGAAATAAGTAGCTAAATTATCTTAAGCAACTTAAGTTCCAAACAGTTCCTTGCTGTTTTTCTTGTTTAGAGTTTTTTTTTTTTTTTTTTTGAAGCATCATTGATCGCATGCATAGGATCATTTGACAAGGAATTATTTTATGTATCACCCATCTAGGGGTGTACACGAACCGAGCTAGCTTGGTTAGCTCGCTCGACTCGGCTCGAAAAAGCTCGAATTGGCTCAGTTCGAAGCTGAGTTTGATCCGAGTCGAGCCGGTTTTTACAACTTGAAAATGAGTTTGAGTCAAGTTTAAGCTAGCTCCAGCTTGACTCGACTCGATTCGATATGTAGCTTGAACCCGGCTCGACTTGGATCGACTCGGTTAGGTAGGTATAAAAAGTCAAAAAAAAAAAAAAAAAAAAGAAGAAGAAGAAGAAGAAGAAGAAACCCTAGCATCTATCCCATTTCCATTTCCCCCATTTTGTTTGAAAAAAGAACCCTACCAGCTCCCTGCCTCCCTCTCTCTCTCTCTCTTTGCTCGTCTAGTCGTCCCGCCCAACTAGCTCCCTGCTGCCTCCCTCTCTCTCTCTGCTCGTCCAGCCGTCCTGCCCGACCAGCTCCTTATTGTCTCTCTCTCTACTCGGCTCAAGCTCAAACTTAGCTCGAATTCGGCTCAAACTGGTCTGATTGCTGACCGAGCTAGAGATGTTGGCTCAGTCACTGAGCCGAGCCGAGTTCGAGCTAGGTTTGCCTGATGACTGAGCCGAGTCGAGCTTAAGCCATCTTGACTCGGTTCAGGTCGATGTACACCCATTCATTGTGGATTAGACCAATTGATCGTCGGGTTCGAATGCATCATGATACAAGGGTTGTGATTCAACGAGGGGCCCCTCATGTGGGAGGGGGATTAGCTATTGACATGTTGAGTAACCAGACTCGCTACTGAAGTGACGTCACAAGTTCTGTGGGCCCCACCATGACGTATGTTTTGTATCCACACCATCCATCCATTTGGAGAGATCATATCATGGCATGATTCAAAGCTGAAGAGGACCCCCACCACATAAAAGAGTCTAGAGAGTGACACCCACGTTACAAAGTTCTAATGGCCACAAAAGTTTTCAATCCAACTAATATTTGGGTTTCCCTTCTTTCATGTCTGCGTTAACACATGAACAGGTTGGATCTCAAATAAACATCATGGTGAACCTTTGGAAGGTTTCAACGGTGGGCGTCACTCTCCACACTGTTTTCTGTGGTGGGGTCCACCCCAACATTAGATCTGCTTCATTCTTTGGAGCATGTCCTAAAATGATCTCTCTAAATGTATGGACGGTGTGGATACAACACATACATCATGGTGGGCCCACAGAACTCGGAGACGTCACTTCAGTAGCGAGTCTCGCTGCTCAACCGCGTCCCCTCATGTGAGGGGACGCGGATTTCCTGCGAAAGGCACGCGCAGGAACTTCCTGTGAAAGATAACGTGGTCCAATAAAAATATGCCAATCGTGTGAATGACGTGGCAAGATTTAAATCCTGCTAACGGAGGCTCCATTAACGGTGAGAATGGAGCACTACGCGGTGCCTCTTCATTTCTTTTTTTCGTTTTTCCTTTTTTGTTTTTTCTCTTTCTTCTCTTGCCCTTTCTTCCCCTCTAAACCGGAAACTAAAAAAACCACTTTTCAAGCTTTTATTTTAGGAAAACACACTTTGGCAAGGAGATAATCTAGAACTTGCATACAGTATCTCATTTGAATAGGTAACTATTTGGAGTTTCCTCCCCCAAATTCTATGAGGTCTGGTTTTTTTTTTTTTTTTTTTTTTAAATGTTGAAATCTGTAAATGTAAGAATTTTTTCACTTTTTTCATAGTTTAGGGGCATATAAGAATTTATTATTATCCGGTTTGTGAAAGTTCACATAAATAATGCCTGCTGGTGAACACACAGGTAAGGTACCACTAACTCGTGGTGAACTACTATCTTTCCTTCAGATCTACAAAATCTGTACCATCAAAGTTATAGACCCCACCATGAAAATCATCTGACCGAAAAATCAGGCTGTTTTTCTAATCAAGTGGGCCACATTGTTGAAATCAACTTACAATTGATGGTTGGACTTAACATAAAATATTAGCCCACCTACTAAACGGATCAGCCTGCTTTTCTGGAAAGCTGGACTTCGTGGTGGGGCCTATCATTTTCATGGTACTGATTTCCTTAACAGGTGCCACGTTTGCCAACAAGATGGCTCGGTGCTACACATTGTGGTAGGTTCTCTTCTCATTCTAGACCCGGTTTTCTCAATGATATGGCCCACCTTGGCAAGGCTAGGATGTTCTAACCGGACGGGGTTTGGCTAGTCACGCCGCCACCAGCATTCTAGACCCGGTTTTCTCAAATATATGGCCCAACTTGATCAGTGAGAATTATTTGTGGCCTATTTAATAAATGAGTCAGGTTAGGCCTGATCCTAATCTAACCCGAACCCGGCCTATTGCCACCCCTAATCAAGTGAAGCCTCTAAGGATTTTGTATATATGCATTTACTTTAGAAAAATATAGAAAGTGTGCTTACATTTTTACTTCAATGAATTATTTTATAATTTTTATTCTTGGTTTTACACTTTCCTATTTAAATGAATACACTGGCAATTTCATTTGTTTGTTTTTTTTAATGACACACTGTTACTTTTTCTATTGTAAGAATGTGTTGTCTTTTTTTTTTTTTAGATTTTTTCACTATTGCGTATGTATATCTACATTTATGTTTTGACAATTTTATATTGGTAGGTAAATGGATGACACGGGTGCCTTGGATAGCCAAAATTTTCCCCAACATGTCGAAGGTTGGACTTCAATGTTGAAAAGGGACATCATGTTCAAGAAGCAGTACATGAAGTTTTGGTTGAGACAGGTGAGAAATTAGATGAACCAAACCTTGGAATGGAGTTCAATTCTAAAGAGAGTGCATATGAGCTTTATAATAAATATGCTGGGAAGATAGGGTTTAGTGTTCGAAGATCATCGTGTAACAAATCAGATAATGGTATCGTGATTCAAAAAATATTTTGTTGTTATAAAGAAGGTCGAAGACAGGAAGATAAACGAACTGATCAAGTAAAGTATCAACGTCCGAATATAAGAACAGGATGTCGAGCAAAAATGACTATTAAGCTTCAAATGAATGGTAGATTCAGTGTCACTAAATTTGTTGCAGAGCATAACCATGAGGTCGTTACACCATCAAAAGTACACATGTTAAGGTCACAACGATATTTAACTGATGCTCAATCAGCTGTAGCAGATATGGCAAACAGTTCAGGCATAACACCATCAGCAACTATGACATTTATGAGCAAGCAAGCTGGAGGTCGAGAGAATTTGGGATACCAACCTGTTGATTACAAAAATTACTTGCGAAAAAGCAAATGAAAGCGATGGAAAGGGGAGATGCAGGAGCTGTTTTAGAATATTTTACAAAAATGCAAGTAGAGAATCCATCTTTTTTTTATGCAATACAGGTAGATGAAGATGATCAAATCACCAATATTTTTTGGGCAGATGCAAAGTCGATAATGGATTATAGCTATTTTGGGGATGTGATCTGTTTTGATACTACATACAGGATAAACAGCTATGGTCGTCCGTTTGCCCCATTTATTGGGGTAAATCATCATAAACAAACAGTCATATTTGGTGCAGCCTTATTATATGATGAAACAACTGAATCTTTTAAGTGGTTGTTTGAAACTTTTTTAAAGGCAATGTCTGGAAAGCAACCAAGGACAATCTTAACAGATCAATGTGCTGCAATGGGTAATGCAATAGCTGATGTGATGCCGGAAACATACCATCGTCTATGTATCTGGCATATATACCAAAATGCTGCAAAGCACCTTAGTAATGTATTTCATGGTTCAAAAAGTTTTGAATATGATTTCAGTAGATGTGTGTATGATTATGAAGAAGAGGAAGAGTTTCTAATTGTATGGAATAATATGCTTGAGAAATATGATTTGATGCAAAATAAATGGTTACAAGCGTTGTTTAAAGAAAGAAACAAATGGGCTTTGGTGTATGGCAAAAATACATTCTGCGCTGATATGAAGAGCACACAACGGAGTGAAAGCATGAATAATGTTTTGAAGAAATATTTAAGTTCCAAATACAATCTTTTGTGTTTCTTCACACATTATGAACGAGTAGTGGCTGATCGACGATATCGAGAATTGGAAGCTGATTTCAAAATGAGGCAAAGTACCCCAATATTGTATGTTGATGTGGAGATGTTGATGGAAGCAAAGCAAAAAAGCATACACTCCGGAAGTATTTAAAATGTTCCAAAATGAGTACAAAAAGTTTCTTAGTCATACAATTCATAAAAGTGGTGAATTTGATACAGTGTTAGAGTTTCAAGTTGTTTGTAATGACAAAGTTGGAGGCCGTCTTGTCAAATTTGACACATCAAACAGTACCGTCACATGTAGTTGTAAGAAATTTGAGTTTGTCGGGATACTATGTAGCCATGCACTAAAAGTTCTGGATTATTATAATATAAAGGTGCTTCCTTCCAATTATATTTTGAAAAGATGGCAAAGAGATGCAAAGGTTGGTGCTGTGAAGGACCATCTTGGGTTTACCATACAAGGCGATCCTAAGATTTCTTTAGGGAAGCGTTATAGCTATTTGTGTCGCAAGTTTGTTAAAATTGCTTCAATGGCTGCGGAATATGAAGATGCATTTGATTTTGCTGATAGATATTCAGACAAATTTCATGATGAATTGACAGAGTGTATAAAAGGGATCAAGAAACTTCCATTGATGACATATCAAACTAATGATGAAAATGTAGATGTTGAACTTATTTGTCATCAATCAATTGGCAATGAGCTGCCAATTATTGCATCTCAAATTAATGATGAAAATGTAGCTACTGAAAGTGTTCATCATCAACCGACTGACAATAAAGTTACTTTTGTTGATAGTCTCCGCTCGCAAACTGTAAGTGGGATTAAAATGAAGCTTAGAGTTGTAGGTGATCGCCGTACATTTAAAAATCCTCTAGATAAAGGAAGGAAGAAAAAATCTCGAACCGAATCCATTCAGCTACAAATGAATCAAAAGAGAAATGATTCAACCCAAGCACCAAATATCTTTCACATTCCTTCATTTCACCCTTCACATTGTCCAAGTGTATTCTCTCAACTAAGCCAAGTCAATCAGGTATTATTGACATTTTATTTACTAAACTTGTCATAACATTTGTTATCCACATTACAGTTTTTTATACTTTGTTTTTCCATACCAGGGTCAAAAAGTTCCTATGGTGAGTCCTTTTGGATTACCAGTGGCTTATTATGGGTACCATCAACCTAATATTAACATATACCAGCAAAATTCCTTAAGCATCAGATCTCAGGTAAATTTGAGATTTTTTAAAACTAAAATATATCATATGTGGTTCTCACAACATGTGCTCATGAACTGTGATTTTGTTATTTTGTTATTTCTTTGTCAGGGTAGCTTTGTTACTAGCGGGAGTTATTTTAGAGTACCTGGTGGAAGTTGTGTAGCTGGCACCAGTAGATCCATGAATGCACACCATCTGCCCCTTGTGGGTGCCAAATAGGCATCAACTGGTAACAACAAAATTATTCGAGGACCAGCGCCTGCCTAAGGTATGAATTGTTGTAGCATGTATTAAAAAAATATTTTTTTTCTTGGCACATAAGCTTACAAATATTTTGACTAATGTGTATGGTTTTGTTTATGTTCAGCATTCTAGTAATTACATATTGAGTTGTTAATTATATTGCAGTTTGGAGGGCTGCGGGTTCGATGTCAATGTTAGCTGCATTGCTGTTTGAAGGGCAGAATAGTTGTTTTGTGCTATGAATATATGGGGGATTTCTTGGATGCAGAATATGAGATATTGTACTATGGATGTGTGGGGTCTTTTTGTTGGATGCAAGTCTACCCACCTTTTGCGCATGTTGGATTTGTTGAATGCGAGGATAGCCCTTTTCCATCATTTCTAATTGTAAGATGTGGAGCTTACTATTGGTCTTGTGCTGGGGTTTGTAAGGCTATTCCACTTTAGTTCAGAGGTGGTGTTTTTTTGGTGTACGTTCGAGTTTGCCCATTGTTGGTTAGACTGATAGTTTGTGTGGCAGTTTTGTCAAGGCTGTCTGAGTGCTTAGACCTCTTGCCTATTGTCTTATTTTGTTTGTTTATGTTATTTATGTATACCTCTCTTCCATATGATAGGCATGGTTTCCTATTATTTTTTTATAGCCTGCCTGAATTGACGTATAGGCTATTTTTTGTGTGTAAAGAATGTTATACAGGAAAGGGAATAGAGGAAAGGGAAAAAAACAATGGAAAATTTAGTTGTCACTCACTTGGTAGGTGCATGCTATGGTTCTTTTGAGTATGTTGTGGGTTTGGTTTCATAAAAGCCATTGTTTTGTTCTTTTTTTTCTTTTCTTCTTGTTAGTTGATGTGATTAATAATATTTGAATCATTGAGATATGGAACTTTTTCAAATCCTATTTGAACTCTTGGGTTGTTATGTTTTGCATTCTAATCTTGTATTAGAAGCTTGATCAGTTTCTATACAAAGATAACTTAGTGAAGAATCTGAGTGTGCTACCCTGATGAGTGGCCCATTTAACACATGTTGTGAAAATAAGATGTGAAATAACACCACCAGATTGATGCAACTAGCAGTTGTAACACCGAACCCTCGTAGTGAGCCCTTGTGCGCATGTAAATAAGGGGGCTCTTTTTGTCACATGCACCAATGTGTGACGTCGTGTGTAGGATATGAGCCCATTTATGAAGTGCAGGCACAAATATCAGTGCTCATCTTCAAGCAAGCACACCCCCACATGCCACGTGTGTATGAGATCCTGCGCTTTCGATTAGGTGGTCTATATGAGTTAGAAATTTGGCCTAAAATTCAGATCGTTTCACTCTATAGTTGTGTGACTATGTTGAAAAAAATGGTGAACAACTATTCGAATGAGAACATGTGAATAATACCACCAAATTGATGCAACTAGCACACGCAACACTGAGCCCTTGTAATGGGCCCCGCACATGTAAAAAAAGTTCTTTTGATAACCTGAATTCAGCTCTCTAATCAAGTTGAATGCAAGCTATTAATCCATAGGCTAGAAAAAATTTTAAAGTTGTCTAACATGGACATGTTTTTGGTTCATGGCCAATAAGATAATAGCATTTGAAGAACATTTAATGGCCAAAATGCTTTCCGTCCATATCAATATCCAAATGAGAAATCCAACCTGTTCATCTTGTTTTTCGAGCTCATTTTAGGAGATACCACCAAAAATGAGAGAAGTATCCAAAACTCTAGTGGTCCGTATGAGTTCATATCTTGCACGTATGGTCCGTATGAGATGAAACGGTGGGGAAATGAGTGCTTGAAACATTCCTAAGCTACACCTTGATGTTTATATTCCATCCAGACCGTTTATAATGTCATTTTTACTTTGTTGAAGTGAAAACATTAAGAAGTTAAACCATACAAAACTTTCATGGCCCATTTAAATGTTTCAACAATGGTCACTAAATCTTCACTGTTTCCTCACGTGTGGCCCATTTAAGTTTTAGATATACTTTATTTTTGGTCGCATGTCCTAAAATGAGGTCAAAAAACAGATGGACGGAGTGACTTTACAACAAAACATCGCACTAGCTCACACAGAATTCTTACACAAGTTCTCGCGGCCAAATGCTTTCGCGGTAAATAGAAGTCAAAGAGACGCTCACGTACGTGCTCGAGTCTCACCGTTAACGGAGCCTCCGTTAACAGGATTTAAATCTTGCCACGTCATTTACACGATTGGCGTGTTTTTATTGAACCACGTCATCTTTCGCAGGAAGTTCCTGCGCGTGCCTTTCGCAGGAAATCCACGTCCCATGTGAGGGCGAACGGATTGGCTACTCCCCCTGACACGAGCCATTGGCTGGTGGTCGGTGCTCTGTGGGGCCCACCATGATGTATGTGTCTCATCCATGCCGTCCATCGATTTTTATATATCATTTTATAATATGGTAGAAAAAATGAAGTATATCTAAATCTCAAGTGGACCACATTACAGGAAACAGTTTTGAATGAATTTTGACCGTTAAAAACATTTTGGGGCATAAAGTGTTGGATCAAGCTGATATTTATTGTTTCCCTTCATCTGATTCTTTACGACCAAATCAACAGATTGGATGTCAAATAAACAGTACAGTGGACCTAAGGAGGATTTTAATTGTGAATATCCATTCATTAATTTTCTCCTGTGGTGTGGCCCACCTAAGATTTATATCCCTGTCATTTTTTGTATCAATCCCTAAAATGATCTGTAAAAATGGATGAACGGAATGGATGAAACACGTACATCATGGTGGGGCCCACAGAGCACCGACCATCAGCCACGAGGCTGGTGTCAGGGGGAGTAGCCGATCCTTTCCCCATGTGAGGGGCAGTAGAACACGTGTCAGAGATCTCGTGGGAGGACGTTAGATCGGGTACTAACCACTCCTCCGTTAGGAGCTCGGGCCTGGCAGGGGCTCTAAGGGGCCCACCGTAATGAATGTATTTATCCACACCGTCCATCCAGTTTTCCATATCATTTCAGGGAACAATCACAAAAATAAGGCAGATCCAAGGGTCAAATGGACCGCACCATATGAAGCAGCAGTGATAGTTACGCCCACCGTTGAAACCTTCATGGCCCAACGTGACGTTTATTTGTCATCCAACATTTTCTGAAGGTCAAGTGGACAGGGATGAAGGTAAAACACAAATATCAGCTTGATCCAAAACTTCTGCGGCTCCTAAAAAGTTTTTAATGGTGACCGTTTAATCCCCACTGTGTGGTCCACTTTAGCATTGAATCTACCTCGTTTTTGGTATTATACCCTAAAAATATATGGAAATGTGGATGAATGGTGTGGATACCCATACATCACGGAGGGACCCTCAGAGCCCCATCCTGTTCCGAGCTGAGGACAGGCGTGGTTAGCATCCAATCCGCGTCCTTGGCGGGATGGCACGTGTCATAGATGTAGGCAATTCATTAGTAGCGTGCACACATGCCTAGAGCTGTACACGAACCAAGTTAGCTCCGTTATCTCGCTCAACTCACTCGAAAAAGCTCAATTTGACTGGGTTTGAAACTGAGTTTGAGTCCAATCGAGGTGATTTTTTGAGCTCATAAAAATTTGGAGCCAAATTCAATCTTGTCCAAGCTTGACCCAACTCAGATCAAACCTCAACTCAAATCAACTCAGATTGAATCAACTGGGTGACTCCTTAATTTTGATATTGATTATGCTCACTGGGTGTTTGATGAAATGACTCATTGAAACTATTGTTTCAGGGTGTGTACATTCTGGGTGGGATTAGTTAGCGGTGAGGAAGGAATGAATACAAAACAAACCACTAATTTTTTTTTCCAAATCATAAAATTGTCCCGTATCTTGATTTTGATTGTGCTCACCAAGTGTTTTATGAAATACCTATAAAAAGTTGTTACTATTTTGCATTTATTAGAAATTGAAGATGCATTCAAAGTGTTGGAGAAAATGCCGCAAAGGCTTGAACTCGACTTGAGCTGGCGTGAGCTGCTGACCAAGCTGAGCTGAGCTGGCCAAACAAACTTGAGGACCAAGCTGAGTCGAGCCGAGCTGAGTTCGAGCTGGGGTTAGCTACTGGCCAAGCCAAGCCAAGCCAAGCTGTACCAAGCTTGATTCAGGAAGCTCGAACTTGCATTAAATAGATGGGCAGCTAATTAAGGAAAAACTGCAACGGTCCAAATTCATCACCATCCTGATTTTTTGTACGCGATGTCTTCAAAGTGTGCTGTATCTAATGAATGGCCCGGATCTCTGACATGTGAGCTGTCTGCCTCGTTCTTTGGCATGATTTCTACTCCTTCATATGAGGGGAACCTCATTGAATTAGTCTCTCTATATCATTTGCATAGTATACCCTTCTTAGGCTGCAAGTTTAAATTAGGCAGGTTGGGGCATCCCACAAACCTATGACTCGAAGATCAGATTGCATACTGTCCACATGAATGTGCGTGGCTTATCCACACTGTCCATCCATTTTTCCAGCTAAAATAAGGGGTTGAGTCCAAAATTGAAGCATATCCAAAGCCTAAGTGGGCTCCACTTAGTGCGAATTGAACACCTATCATTGAAATCTTAATGGGACTACAAAGGTTTTAAATCAAGATGATATTTGTGTTTTCCCTTCATCCATGTCTTTGTGACCTTATGAACAGGCCCATGACAAATAACCATCATCGTGGGCCCTAAGAAAGTTTCTACTGTAGAAATCATTATCCCCACTATCTCCTATGGTTGGGTCCACTTCAGCTTTGGATATGCTTCAATCATGAGCTCAACCACTAAAATGAGCTTAAAAAAATAAATGGACAGCGTGAATAAGCCACATACATTCATGGTGGGCCTCACGGAGTTTACTTAAACGCTTTATCCTATAGGCAATTTGATTGTCAGGACTCGGACCAGGAGCTAAGGAACTGAGCTGGGACCAAGCTGATCTCACAAAACAAATGGTATGCATAATTGAGTTGAGTAAACTTGTCATGCCCTGAAAATCAAATACATAGTGTGCACCGTCATATACGAGTTACGGTCCATGACTCATACGCCAAGTATACATAATTCCAATTATTAAATAGTTGATACGAGGCATAATTTAATGTATTGTAAGTTTTCATCGTCATTTCACATTTGAATTTTACACAAACTATATGAACTCACTCCTTTCCATTGTCATAATCATCACATTCTCAAATTATATTACTAATTCTGAAATTTAATTACCGACTTTATTTAATTAACATATCAAGTATTGTTCAATAAAAGCATAATTATAAACAATCTGAATGTTGCGCAGCACGCCAACAACGCAGTGAGCCTAGATCCAATCTCCACAAACGATAAACAAGAAGAAATATAAATTAGAAATAGATCAAAGCAATCCAAACAAACCACGAGACAAGATATATATGGAAAAACCCCAAACTAGGGTAAAAAACCATGGATGCAAACTTCCACTAAGAAGAACGAAGATTACAAGGCAATATACTAACCTCTCTCTTGGAGATACAGAGAAAACCCTTTTCCCACACCTTAGAATAGCTCCCCAATATTCACCTTAACCTTAGAATAGCCCTAGGGACCCCAATTTATAGTTTTGACAACTTCCCTTTCTCATCCCAGTTGCGAAAGGACTTGCGACACGAAATCCACAAAACTCCTTTCCACATCCCAGTTGCAAAAGGACTTACGACACGAAATCCACGAAACTCCTTTCTGTATCCCAGTTGCGAAAGGACTTACGACACGAAATCCGCGCAACCTCGATTGGTAGTGGGCGGCCCCAGATGTGGCTCCATTTCTCAACAATTTTCCACTTTGAGACACATCGCCATAAACATTTGTCTTCTTCATCTGGAGTGCACCACCTCCCCGTCTTCAAGCCTGAAGACCAATCAAAGCTGAACAGAGCTTCAACTTCTCCCTTATGACCGCCTTGGTCAGCATATCCGCAGGATTCTCACTTGTATGAATCTTCTCCAGAGTAATCGATCCATCTTCCAGTAACGAACGTATAAAGTGAGATATCTGATGGCAATATGATTGGTCCTTGAATGAAAGGCTAAATTCTTAGCCAAGTGTATTGCACTCTGACTGTCACTGTACAGATTGCAATCTGCTTGCTTCTTACCCAACTCTTCTATAAAACCTTCCATCCACACCATCTCCTTACATGTTCTGTAGCTGCAACATATTCTGCTTCTGTCGTACTGATAGATACTATTTTATGTAACTGAGAGACCCAACTGACTGCAGCACTTCCCAGAGTAAAGACATAACCTGTAGTGCTTCTTCTGTTGTCGATATCTTCTGCCAAATCTGAATCCATGTAGCCTTGTAGTTTGATTTTCGATCCACCATAACATAGCCCTACATCCTTAGTACCTACCAGGTATCTAAGAATCCACTTCACAGCTTCCCAATGTTCCTTCCCGAGATTGTTCATGAACCTGCTAACAACTCCCACTGTCTGGCCTCGTGCTCACCATAATATACATGAGACTCCCTATAGCTGACGCGTATAGGACTTTAGCCATATAATCTCGTTCTCCTGCATCTTTGCCCCTTGCTCCTTAGATAGCTTGAAATGGTTAGCTAATAGAGTGATAACCAACTTAGCACCTCCCATATTGAATCGATCAAGTACCTTGACTATGTACTATGCCTGTGACAACATCAGTTTCTTATTTTTCCTGTCACGCTTTATCCTCATGCCTAGGATTTGTTTTGCGGCTCCTAAATCCTTCATGGCAAATTCTCTAGACAATTGTCTTTTGAGATCTGAGATGTCCTTCATGCTTGAACCGGCCACAAGCATATCATCAATGTACAAAAGAAGGATGATGTACGATGTATTAAACATCTTCAAATAATAACAGTGGTCTGCATGACATCTCATAAAACCATTTCCCGACATGAAACTGTCGAACTTCTTATACCACTGCCTCGGGGCCTGCTTCAGGCCATATAAACTCTTCTTCTGTCTGCACACCTTGTTCTCCTTTCCTGGTGCCACGTATCCTATCGGTTGATGGATATATATCTCTTCTTCAAGGTCCCCATGAAGAAAGGTTGTCTTAACATCTAGTTGCTCTAGATGTAAGTCCTCTGTAGCCACTATACTTGAGACCATACGAATCGTAGACATTTTCACTACTGGTGAAACTATTTCAGTGAAATTGATACCTGCCTTTTGTTGAAACCCTTTCACAGCCAATCTGGCCTTGTACCATTTCAAACCATCGTGCTCCTCCTTCAGTCTGTAAACCCACTTGTTATGAAGAGCTTTCTTACCCTTTGGTAGAGTGACTAGTTCCCATGTACGATTAGACTCAAGAGAGTCCATCTCCTCATCCATGGCCTGCTCCCACTTAACCCGTATATCTGATTGTAATGCATCTTCAAAACACTATGGTTCACCATTATCTGTCAGTAGTAGATAATAAAAGGAGGGTGAGTATCGGATCGTGGGTCTCCTCTCCCAAGTAGACCTCCTCAATACTGGTGTCTGTAGCCCTGCCTCATAATGCTCATATGCATGATCATCCTGTGGCGCTGTAACACCTGTGTCCGGTAACTCTTCTAACTTTACAAATTCTCTCCTCAGCCTTATTTTCATGCACCATGTCCTTATGCATCACTTTTTCATTGAAGACTACGTCCTTGCTTCTAATAATTTTCCTGTTTTCTACATCCCAAAACCTGTAGCCAAAATCATGCTGCTCGTAGCCTATAAACGTGCACCTCCTGGACTTCACATCCATCTTGTTTCTGTGCTCTGCATCAATGTGAACTTCTGAAGTGCAACCAAACACTCTGAGATGTGCTAGGTTCACTTCTTTCCTAGTCCACGTTTCTTCTAGTAGCCCACCATCCAATGGTGCTGAAGGACTTCTATTGATGAGATATGCGGCAGTATTTACAGCATTCGCCTAAAAAGTCTTGGGCAACCCTGCATGTAACCTCATGCTCCTGGCGCGCTCAAGGATGGTCCTGTTAATGCACTTAGCCACACCATTCTGTTGTGGTGTCTCTGGAATCGTTTTCTGATGTTTGATTCCATTTGCTACACAATACTCCTCAAACCTCTTATCACAATACTCTCCCCCATTATTAGATCTGTGACACTTTACTGTTTTACATGTCTCATTTTCTACCATAACTTTCCACTTCTTAAATACATCAAATACATCAGATTTATGCTTTAAGAAATAGACCCACAATTTTCTACTAGCATTATCAATAAAGGAAACAAAATAACGTGAGCCACCGAGAGATGATACCTGTGCCGGTCCCCACACATCAGTGTGTACAAGCTCCAACAGATGCGTCTTTAGAGCACGTCCTGTCTTCTTGAAACATACCCTCTTCTGCTTACCATACACACAGTCCTCGTAGAATTCCAAGTCAATAGACTTCAGCCCTGGTAGCTTCCCTTTTGACAATAGCACTTTCATTCCCTTTTCACTCATATGTCCCAACCTCTGATGCCATAACTGCCCATTCACTCCAGTTGATGCGACTGCGAGTGAACAATACGATCCTGAAGTCACGTACAAAGTACCTTCCTTCTTGCCTCGAGATATCACCAAGGCACCTTTTGTGATCTTCCAGGAATCACTGGTGAATGTCGTCACATAACCGGTATCGGCCAACTGCCCCACTGAAATCAAGTTACGTTTCAAACTCGGTACATGTCTGACATCCTTCAATTTCAAAGTTGTTCCATCTTTTTGACTTATCTGAACATCTCCCTTTCCAACAATACTGCACGGCTCATCATCACCCAGGTATACTCTCCCAAAGTCACCTGACACATAATTATGCAGAACTCCCTTGCATGAAGTGACATAAAACGAAGCACCTGAGTCTATAACCCAAGACTCATTCCTCGCATCAAGAGACAAGATCAACGCCTCTGTGTCACTCTCCTCAGATAGATTCACTGAATCCTTCCCACCTTGAGAGTTTCCTTCTTGTTTCTTAAGCGCCCTGCAATCACATTTCATGTGCCCCTTCTTGCCACAATGCCAACACCCGTCTTTGTCTTTCAGTCCCTTGGACTTCTTCCTCGACTTAAAACGTCTGTGTTTATTGCCTCCTTTATTCAACGATCTTCCTCTTCCTTCAATGTTTAGAGCATTCCCTAAATCCCCTAAAACTCCTGATGTCTTCCTTCTAGATTCTTCGCTGAGAATTAGACCGGCCACATCATCAAATTTCAACTTTGTCGACCCTGAAGAATTGTCACAGCAATCACCAAACCATCTCAATTGTCTGGTAAACTGGATAAGATCAATAACGCTTTGACCTCATCCTCAAAAATAATGTCAACGGATTCCAACTGGCTCGTGACTGTATTGAACTCATTTAGATGTTCAGCCACGCTCCCACCATCTGACATCTTCATGTTGAATAGTTGTTTCATAAGATGAACCTTGTTGGATGCTGAGGGCTTTTCATACATGGTGGCTAGGGCTTCCATTAATTCTTTTGTAGTTTTCACCTTGGATATATTGAAGGCGACGCTCTTAGACAAAGAGAGTTGGATCGTCCCTAAAGCATTCCTATCCAGTAAAAACTATTCATCATCTGTCATCTATTCTGGTTTCTTCTCTTTTCCTCCTAGAAGAATGTAGAGGTCCTTCTGATACAATAATCCTCCGTCTGCATCTTCCAGAAGGTAAAGTTTGAACCATCAAACTTCTCAATTCTATTTTTTCCATCTTCCGCCATCGCTCCCAATAGAACTAAACCAATAGCTCTGATACCAATTGTTGCGCAGCACGCCAACAACGCAGTAAGCCTAGATCCAATCCCAGGCCTCACCCACAAACGATAAACAAGAAGAAATATAAACTAGAAATAGATCAAAGCAATCCAAACAAACCACGAGACAAGATATACGTGAAAAAATCCCAAACTAGGGTAAAAAATCACGGATGCAAACTTCCACTATGAAGAACAAAGATTACAAGGCAATATACTAACCTCTCCCTTGAAGATACAGATAAAACCCTTTTTCCACACCTTAGAATAGCTCCCCAATATTCACCTTAACCCTAGAATAGCCCTAGGGACCCCAATTTATAGTTTTGACAACTTCCCTTTCGCATCCTAGTTGCGAAAGGACTTGCGATACGAAATCCGCGAAACTCCTTTCCACATCCCAGTTGCAAAAGGACTTGCGACATGAAATCTATGAAACTCCTTTCTGTATCCCAGTTGCGAAAGGACTTGCAACACGAAATCTGCACAACCTCGACTGGTAGTGGGCGGCCCCAGATGTGGTTCCACTTCTCAACACTGAATTTAATCTAATCATCAATAACTATAATGAATGGAAACTAAATATTATATAAAGCAGCCACATAAATAGATCATCCATTCAGTACGGCAAGTTCATCTTCCACCAGATACGACCATTGGTCATGGGTTTCATCTAGTGACTCAGCCTCATTCTCCAGCACTTAATGTGGTTTACCTACCTCATTCATCTCTGTACAAATGTTAATCCACAAATTTAGTTGACCAGGCTAGTGAGTGAACCCAACATGGTTCATATGTAGATAAAACAACAAAATGGAATGGTATATATGCAAACGTGAGTATGGATGCTAAAATGTCATGAGATGTATGTCAAATGAGATGATTTGTCCACTTGCTTGGACTGGATATCTGTTAACTCAAAATTGTACCCGTCAAACATTCACCATAGGTAGGCATGGGCAATCTCTACTCGTCAGACATCCACTGTAGGTAGGCATGGGCAATGTACACATTTATTATGTGAGTAGGCTTCCACTAAATGTGGGCATCTTACAATGAATCTATCAAGAGAACTGTAACAACTAGGGTCTCGATAGTAGCCATATATATTTATACAAACACACGACCTTTTATGAAAAAATAGTAAATCCTTAGGAATACTATAAATTAAATTATCATCAATCATACTAGCGATAGAAATACTAAATTTTAGGGACGAAATTCTCTTTAAGGGGGTAGATTGTAACACCCCGTACCTTTCATTACTCAGGTGTTACCAGGAATACCTAACTTGGTAACTCAAATCTAGTTGTTTATATATTCACCTTCATCCTAGCCTAAACCAGACTATTAGAAATAGTCTTCACCCATAGATATTTATCTAGACAAACCCCATGACCCTTAGGATTGTTGGAAGTAACCTTTACTCATTAATGAAGCCACCCACCCATTACTTTCAGGATAGACCACCATGTAATCAGGAAAGTTTATTTATGATTTCAATCACGTTGTTAGACAAATCTAACCGTACATCATTAAATGCGAGACCTAGATTAATAGATCTACTGCTCACCAGGACCGTGATATCTCATCAGTCAAATCATTAGTTGAGTTACGTATAGTAGATGATTTGGTATGGCGTAAACTACTAGAATTCCCTTAAACAGTCCCTACGACCCTTTAGGATCGGGTTAATCATAGTTGATAAAGTCTCGACCGCCGGATCTTCAAGAGTCATCAGTTCAGTTAGGCATATAAATCAAACATTATGGCCCACCTTAACATTTGATCCACCCCACCTTTGGTGGGATGGCCTGACAAACCTATTCAGGACAAATGGATGAAGTGGATTTTATGGAACATCACTGTGGACCTCACAATAACTGTGTATGTACACAACATAATTACAATACATGTATAAATAGAATAAACTAAAATAAAATAAATTAAATTATTAATAATAATAATTTATAATAAAATTAATATTAATATTATAACTTGGATGGTAACATATCATGTAGGTCTTGAATGTACAAATGACTCATTAGGACCTTTTAACTGCTAACGGTCAAATTGGAATTTATCCGACCGTCGGATCATTGTAATCTACACTTGAATATCATGGTCTAGTTGGTATGGCCCACCTAAGCTTTGGATCTGACCGATCTTTGGTAAAAGGCCCTCATTAGGACCTCTGAAGTGAAGGCATGAAGAGGATTTGGAAAGTACATTGCCATGGGCCCCACACAAGAGTTACTTGTACACCAGGGAGGGTGCACCAGCCGAGCACCGAAACCTGATCCGGGTTAAACTAGGTTTGACCCGATGGTTTCCTGAAGAAGGAAAACCTTCTTCGTTTCCTGCCAAAGCCGTTTAAATCGGTTGATTTTCGGCATGAGTTGTGGCCCACCTCATACCCCATCCACCAGATCTGAACCGTCCATCAAGCGCGGCTCTCAAATCCAACAAAAACCCAACTCCTTCCACATGTGGACGCACGTGTGCATATACACTATCACTAGCACAAATCGGCCATGTGCAGCCATTTTTAC
The DNA here is from genome assembly GCA_030180095.1 of Magnolia changhungtana. NCBI lineage: Eukaryota > Viridiplantae > Streptophyta > Magnoliopsida > Magnoliales > Magnoliaceae > Magnolia > Magnolia changhungtana. The sequence goes on from JASAUF010000191.1 coordinate 156,698, forward strand.
AAAAACGGAAAACTCCATTTTTTGCCAGGTTGGCAATTCGAACAAAGAGAAACCCTTCGATCCCAGTCACCCATTTGACGAGATCGCAGCCATCCATTCCCCATCGCACATTATAGGGCTTCTCCTGCAAAGCTAGATGAGCTGGCGGAAAGAATCCTGTTGTTTTGTTGCTGGTGTAATCCCAGCCATTAGACTCCTTCTAGAAGCCTCTCCGACAAATCCTAAGCGTCCGTCCTAGGGCAACCAAAGCCCTGCTCGTAACAGTTTTCAAATCTCGCATAAGATATCGACAACTCACAAGATATTGCTCTCATTCGAGAATGCCTAATTGTGGGGGAATGTAATGGTAAATAATGGACCCCATGATGATCAATGATCAAATTTGGACCATCCAAAAGCCTTAGATCAAAGCATAAGCCCTTGAATAAAAAAATCACTATGATCATAGCCGTCATCTTCTCCGTCAAGTTGAAAGACCCACCTCCTCTACGTGGGCTCCATTCCTTGATCTAAGTCGTCCATCTGGTGGCTCATAGCCTCAGATGTTCATCCAAATAGTTGGATCGCAGCCATGCAATCGGGACTTGAACACATCACCTTAAAAACTTGTTTACTCGGACAATCAACCTGTAACTAATCTTAGGATTAGTTGTTGAAGCCTCTAGAGACTAATTAGTTAGGCCTATTAAAGGCTACCTTTTAGGGCATCCCTTTTCAAAAATAGAAAGGAAATCATAAAGGAGAGAAAAGTGTGCCAATCTTCCCTGCTGCACTGAGTTATTAGACTCAGTTTGAGTCGTTGCGAGGCGGTTCGAGCTTCATCGAGTCCAGCTGCTGGACAAAAGATTAGAAGAAAGCTAGAGAAGAAAAGGGAATAAGAATGGAGAGAGAGGAAAGAGAAGAGTAAGAGAAAGAAGATAGAAAGAGAAAGAGAGCGTCGTCCATCCGATTACCTCACTGAGTCATTCGACTCGGTTTAGGTCCCGCTGAGTCAGGGCCGAGTCCCGTATTTCAAATCCTCCCAACAGAGAAGAAAGAATGAGAAGCAAATGAAGAAGACGATGAAGATAGAAGGGTGGAGTGGCCGCTACATCACTGTCAAACCAGCCCGACTTGTTGGAGTCGCTGCCGAGTCAAGCTCGTGACTCACTGGTTCGAGTCGCTGGCAACTCGGGGCTGGAATCTAGGCTTGGGTTCAGTCCGCGTGATGATGAAATTCCAGTAGAAAAAGAGAGAGAAGAATGATAGGAATGGTAGAAGAAAGGAGAGAGGAGAGGTTGTGCATCACTACCAAGTTAACTCGGTTGAGTTCCATCAGGTCCAACTCGAATTTGATTCATTTGGGGATGTAGACACTGGAAAATCGGTGCCTACGCTGATTTAAATATCATGGTTTTGGGGGTGGGGTGATTAGGCTGATTTATGGATGTTGGAGTCACCACTAGCCAATTAATCTCAGAATCCCACAGTCGGCTAGAACCCACGGAATATATAAGGTTGGAGAAATCCGAAGACTCTCCTACCTTAGAGTAACTCCTGATCTGTGATCCGGGATTCCGAGTAAGGGACCTCGGTTATAAAGAGGGAAGGTATTAGGCACCCTCTCTGCCCGTACAAATGTACGGTCTCTACTTAGTCTGGTAAAATAATCTCAAGGGATGATGATGATGTTGTGGCCATGATGGGACTAGTCACATGTAGATTTCTGTTATAGCAAGATCTGAGATTTTGGCAGGCCACAGAGCATACGTCCGACAATGTGTCTAGAGGGCAGATGTGATGATGCTTATATAATGAGGTAAGAAAAATGGACTAGATCACTAGGAGTTTCTGATGTGTGATAGGATCCGATGTACGGCAAGTCATAGAGCATACGTTCACTAGAGATCTAGAAAAGCAGGGGGGTTGAGAAGGGAATGGATGTCATGATGAATGCATGTAAGGTGAATGGATCTTTGGCTTGATCTTGAGTAGACTAAAACATAAATTAAACCATGACCAATTTGGGTTAGGCTTATGGGTTGGAAAGGTTGAGTTGAGGGCTAGGGGGTAGCTAGAAAAATTTGAACTTTGAAAGGCCTGGGAGCTCCTTTCCTTTCCCTCTCTCTCTCTCTCTCTCTCTCTCTCTCTCTCTCTCTCTCTCTCTCTCTCTCTCTTCTTCTCTTAGATATTGTTATTGTTGAAATGAGAAGAGGAGAGGGCTATTTATAGCCTTCTCCAATAGTGAAATGGTAAATAGTGGTTAGGTAAGGGTTAGAATTTTGGAATGAAGGGTTGTGATTGGTTAAGGAGAGAGGGGTGACACATGGCACAATCCTATTAGCTTCTAGGGCTGGTAAAAAGATTATGAGTTTTGGAGGGATAAATTTATGGCAAAGTTGACTTTTGGACGCTGGGACAGTTGTCCACATGCGAGCCGCGAGCGACAGAACTCAGAGTACCGCAAGCGGTGGTCAGACTACCACCCGCGGTAGTCAGACTACCGCCTGGGCCTGGTTCGGGCCGAACTCGTACGTGCGGATTTCATATGGTGCTCTGGTTTGTCCGGTGATCTCCGTTTTGGGTTTCTGAGACTCAGAGTGGTGGATTTAGGTACGAGTAGAGGGTTCTGGCAAGGGTATAAGGTATAGGCGAGACAGTGTGCATACTGGACAGCTTGGATTGCAGTTTCGGGTTGCGGGTTGGGAGTTTGGGGACTTGGGACCAGGGTTTTAGGTTTTAAGCTGGGGTTAGGGGCTGGTTTAGGATATAATCATGGTTCCCAGATTGTCTTAGCTTTCTCAAGATGTTAACATGGGTGGGGTGTCTACAGATGCCCCTCTTTGGCCGAGGTTACAACCAACCGAAGGCCAAAACAAGTGGACACCCCACCCTTCTAGTCAGAAAGAATAGTGACTTTGATCTGTTACCTGCCATTGTATCATTGTCATTTGACTGTTTAGAGAAAGATGACTTACACACATCACGAGGGTTAAAGAAAATATTGTGATTGTCCCCTGTGCATTCGTCACGGCTTTACGGGTCACCAATCACAACCCTTTCACATCGGATTGTTGATAGCATTGGAGAGTAAGTCTGAAAAGTAAGGGCCTCTGCGCATTTGTCGCAGCTTTACGAGGGTTCATATACTGTTTGGTCTGTCATTTCCTTTACTACGTAATCACCGTATGAGTATTCGTTCCATTTGATCGTCAAAGTGGTTAGCTGCCCTGTGCGTTGGTGCGAACTTATAAGGAACTCACTACGCCGACTTGGACTCGATCAAAGTTTTCGAACATCCCGAACTAGGTATGTGCAGGTAATCTTTTGTCATGCAGTCTGATGATTCTGCTACTTTGGTTACAATGGATTGTTGTCACTTTGAGTTTGATTATTCTTTCCAGAGATTGATCCACTCATTTCTTACTAGCATTCATATAACTGTCCAGATATAGAGATCAGGGCAATCGTACATGTATCATGTACGGATTCGATCATCCTCCGGGAAACCGGAAGAAATCAAACCTTATTTAGTTGTTTGCACTGGCCGCAACTGGAGAATATGGAAGATTCCTCAGTGTACTGCTCACTGCGTGCGTTTTTGAAAATTTTGGCTTTTGAAGATCTATTCCCTTTGGAGCTATACTCTTCGGGGATTTTATTTGCAAAGATTTTTTTGGATTTTTGAAAGTATCCGTTCGATCTAGCAGGAGGGCGTCGTCGTGCGGTTTTTATTTGCAGCAAAGTCAGATGGCCTCCACTAATAAATTAATGGGGCTGATGATTTAGAAGAGACAAACCTTTTTGAGACTATACTTACTGGGGATTTTGTGTTAGCTTAGCAAATCCTTTTTTTTTAACATTTGGGGGGCAGTTTTGGTAACTTTTAAAAATCTAGGATTGTTTTGGTAACGTTTGAAAACTTGGGTCTGTTTTGGTAATTTTGAAAATCTAGGATTGTTTTGGTAACTTTTGAAAACTTGAGTCTATTTTTAAAAAATTTTCAGGTATTATCCAGCGGTTATAAGGAAAAACCGATTGTTTAGACCGCCCTAGGGGACGGCCCGCTGCCCCATGCAAACTTTTGGTCAGGCGGTGGTCGGATTGCCGCCTGTGGCAGTCCGGCTACCGCCGGTCGCCCTTTTTGTCCAGCGGTCCGAGCCGTGCATTGGTCCGTCCGGGGCAACCTCATCCATTATTTAAATCCTTCGTGTGGGACGTCCAGGGACCCATTGTGGTCCCTGGAGCTATTTTGAGAGGATTTTTCAACTTATTTTCTCCATATTTCTTTCTTTCACCATTTCAGGTAATCGTGGCCGTCAAGTCTTTGCATGGCTCTTGTTGGGCCATTCATTTATGGAGCTTTTGATGGGTTGGATCTCTTCTTGGGTTTAGAGAGGGCTGTGATCAGGACCACCGGACCATCTTGATTTGAACTGTTGGACTTTATTGATTTTTTAAAAAAAAAATTTGGAGCAACTTGTTCGCTAGATTTTTATTTCTTTGATTTTTTATTTTCGATTTTTATTATTATTATTATTATTATTATTATTATTATTTTATTTGAAGGAGTGGGGTGTGATAAGAAAGGGGCCCCACCCTTTTGAATATTGTTTACTGATTATTTTTTTTTTGATGATCTGGACCGTTGGATGGATGATCTGGGGTCTACTTGAGTGGTGGATGATGTAGACTTTGTTAGTTGGCCATCTTGTAAACAATGGACGGATGAGATTTCCCACGTGTGCCCCGCATCATGATCTAATCATGTCCAAAGGCTTGATAACTTTGAAAGAGAAGTCCCTGGATATGGATTTTGGAAATGGACTTTGGGATGGGCCTTTCTGAAATGGGCTTGAAGAAGTGGACTTTGGAATGGGTCTGAGATGGGCCTTGAGATGGGCTTTTGTAATGGGCTTTGAAATGGGTTTTTTGAAACGGGCCTGGGCTTTTGGAATGGGTTCTGGAAGTGGGCTTTCGAAATGGGCCTTGAAATGGGCTTTTTGGACTGGGTCTCCTTGGAAATGGGCTGGGGGCCCTTTTTTGGACTGGGCCTAGGTTTTTGAAATGGGCCTAGGAAGTGGGCTTTTGAAATGGCCCTAGAGATGGGCTTTTTGGACTGGGCCTCCTTGGAAATGGGCTAGGGGCCCTTTTTGGACTAGGCCTGGTTTTTTGAAATGGGCCTGGGAAGTGGGCTTTTGAAATGGGCCTAGAGGTGGGCTTTTTGGACTGTGTCTCCTTGAAAATGGGTTGGGGGCCCCCTTTTTTTTGAAATGGGCTTTAACATGGGCTTTGAAACACGGGCCTCGAAAGTGGGTCCAGTTTTGAGAAGTGGACTTACTTGTATACCTTTCCTGTGCAACATGCCTCGTCGTGGTAACAACGAGGCTAGTTCGTCTCGTCCGTCGTCGGATCCATACCATGTACCACGAGAAGGACGACATCTGTCTGACTTAGCCTGGGAGGGTGGCGCTCCTGCGATTCTGAGAGGGCGAGGGGTCAGGACTCACTGGCCTGACTGGTTCCACGACCCCCAACCCCTGTTTTTCGAGGTTCTGGAGCGCACTCCGTTTGCCCACCTGTTCCGAGTTCGTTTGAGTAGGACGAACATGTCTCTCTTATCTGCTTTGTCGGAGCGGTGGCACCCCGAAACTCACACCTTTCAACTGCCTTTTGGGGAGTGGGGGATTACTCCCTACGATGTATACATACAGTTGGGCCTCCGGTATGACGGAGGATCTGTCCCTTTTGAGGATGACCTTCCAGTGCCCACTGAGGATGACTGGATGCAGATGTTGGGGATGATTCCAGATGCTACTGAGTTTACTGGTCCTCAGTTCAAACTCCTCTGGCTATCATCAAACTTTGCCAGACGCATTCTTGAGACCGAGGCCGCGTATGTGGTGAAGGCCCGGGCCTTAATCTTGTACACCATGGGTGCGATGATTTTCTGGCACGGGAATGAGCTTGTGAGTTCCCGTCTGTTGTCACTCGTGGCAGACATAACTTTTCTCACCCCGCACAACTAGAACGCGGCCCTCCTGGCCCATTTGTATGAAGGGCTGGACAAGGCCAGCCGCTATATCAGTCGATCCTTGACTGGCTTTTACCCATTCATCGAGGTACCTTCTTGTCATCCTTTTGTTCTGCTTTCTCTGGGGACAATTTGGTGTGCCTTGTCTGATGGCGGTTTTATACAGGTCTGCTTTTTTTACCACTTTCCTCACCTAGCGCCTACCCTGATCGACCATTCGCCTCCATTACCTCGCATGATGTTGTGGTACAAGGATGACCGCAGCCATACACGTCTGTTTTCAGATCTTGCCTGGAGGTCGAATATCGATGCCCTTGTTCCTGATGATGTGAGTGATATGCCCACTATTGTGTTGCCCATGTGTTGCTTTCTGCTCGCTTCTCAGCCTTTGACTTGTTTCCTTTTTGTAGTTCCGTACCAGGCCATATCTCTGGTTGAATGCGACACTCACTCCTGGAGCTCAGGAGGCTTTTCAAGCCTCACAACGTCGCCGCATTTTGGAGGATCCACGCATGACGAAGTGTGTAACACCCCGACTTTTCAGAACCCAAGTACACGACCCATTTCCCAAAAACCCGAGTGTTAATATTAAAGGACGGTCAAATTCGAGTGTATTTTTTTTCCAACTATCAGAGTAAGCAGATGAGCGTAGAATGGACAAATCAACATAAAGAAAAATTTTTATTTCATTTAGAATATACAAGTGGTTGCCCATAATGACTTATACAAACCGATGTCTCAACATTAACGGTTACAAGATTTGCATAAATAAGAAATAACAGAAAGCATATAAATGTAAGCCACATGACCACGCAGTTTCTTTTTAGCAATACGGTCGTGCCTCCTTGGCACCTGCACACCTCCTCATCAAGTTTGATCATATACATCATCTGGGCCGCCTTTTCTACCTGTACGGTTATATATTTGATGGATGAGTGGCCAACTCAGTATGAACTCCCCTCAAGATTACACACCATCGCATTAGGTAAAAAATAGTATAAAACATCTAAACATCCAAAACAGAGTAAATGCAGTCTTATTATGTGCATGGATGCATGAATGCAATTATCAGCCAGGGTAAAACATCCAGACAGCCTATATCCCAGGTAAAATATCCAGATAGACATTGGGGTCATCACCCATGCAGTCATTGTAAGACCCGTATCCTAGTCCGTACTGTTCCGCCGACTACAGCGATCCTTTCGGTCGAAGTCTGACAATCTGCGGCTGATAACCGACGTTGCGCACAACCGTATGTCGTTTTCTTTAAATTCATGTCGACTTAATCCGAGACCTGTATCATTGCGACCGCACCATCGCCGCGGTTCTAACGCTGCGACTCACGCACCAATCCGATACCCTGACTAAAAGATGTGAGCCGACGTTTATTTCGAAGAAACACCGCGCTTTTACGATCCCGAGAGAATCTCTACAACATGTCAAATCAATCCAATCAATCAAATCAATCCCATCAATCAATCAATCAAATCAATCAATCAATGTCAAGTACACATCACCTTTCTCCACAAGTAAAGCAACCCATGTTTTTTTCTCACCAAAGTCAAACCACCTCTCACTTCACTCATCCCTCACCTCACATCACTCACCCATCACCTCTCCTTATCTCCCTCTCTCTCTCTTTCTCTTTTCTCACACCAATTCCAAGCAACCCATAAGCCTCACACGTCCACATTTTTCCAAGGAGAGAAAAAGAGAAGTGAGTAGTGTGGCCCACTTTCCATCCCAAAATCTTCCATCTTAGCCCTTGAATCTTCATCTCCCACCATCAAAGTGAAGCACAAGGAGGGTGGCATTCCAACGGACCAAGAAGATCGGACGGTGGGTGCTTCTATAGGTGTAGATTTCTTGTTTTGATGATGGGCCAAGTGAGGCCTGCCGATCAATGGTGTGGATCTCATTTTGGACCCTAAATGTGGCCAATGGTCCACTTTGATTTCAAGATCAATCCATGATGGGGCCATTCTCCATGGACCCCATCATGATGTTTACTTTCTTTGCATAACATGGTCATTTAGACCATCCATTTTGGTGGAGAAAGGATCTCCACCGTTGATTTTGATTAATGGGGCTATATGAAATGGGACCCACTAATGTATGTTGTAGATCATGCAAAGGAGGGCCCATAGTGGCGGGGTCCCTCCACCACACGTTTATCTTTCTCTCTCTCTCCCTCTTTCTTTCTTTTTGTGTGTGTGTATGAGATGATAAGGCCTTGTGGCCCACCCGGATGGACCCCACCATGAAATAAGTATTTAATCCAAGCCGACCGTGGGTGGGGCCCATCTTATATGTGTTGAACTCACACCATCCATCATGTGGTGGCCCACCTAAACAAGGCCCACCTTAAACATATTGTTAAGCCCAAAAACGTCCAGCGTCTGGACGTTGCTGGAAGGAAAACACAAATATAAGCCTTGTTTCAAGGCTATTTGGGTGAGCTGTTGGTGTAGGCCCCCCTTGTTGTTTGTGCTTAATCCACGCCGTCCATCCCATTCAGGGGATCATTTTAGGCGTTGAGCCTAAAGTTGGGACTAATCCGATTTTCTGGTGGGTCAGAGCATACGAAAACAACTTCTTTACTGTCAAAAATCATCCTACCGTTTCTGTACTCAGAAAAATACCCAATATTGGGCTCGTTGGGTTTGTTTTGAGCCCAAAGAATCGATGGTTGGGACGGATCCACGATGTGGGCCCCGCACTCGAAAAACCCCAAAATCTAGGATTTGAAAAAAAAAGAGGGCGTTGCTTCGGCTGCTGCCGACATTGGCCCTGAGGCGCAGTGAGCCGCGCAGGCGCGTGCGGTGGCGTCCGTGCAGGGACCCACAGCCCCTCATGTGGGCCCCACCATGATGTATATTTTGTATCCACGCCGTCCATGAGGTGGACCACCCCCTGAGGTGGGTCCCCTCCAAAAAACCAGTCAGATCCAATGCTCGGGTGGCCCACATCACCAGAAATAGTGTGAATTGAACTCTACCATTGAAACCCATTTGGGGTCCACAGAAGTTTCAGATCAAGCTGAAATTTGTTTTTCCTCTCCTTCCAGACCCGTGCGACCTTATGGACGGTCTGGATGGAAGATAAACATTGTGGCGGGCCCCACGTGGGACCCACAGAGATGCATGTGTTTCACTCCACCGTCCGCCTGGACGGTGGAGCCCACGGTGATGTATTTATTATACCCCCATCGTCCAAGGGACGGTGGGTGTGTGTGTGCGTGTATGTGTGTGCGTACGGGTGTGTGTGCGTGCGTGTGGTGCTTGCGTGTGTGAGTATATATATATATATTATATTATATTATATTATATTATACATAAATATATATAGTGGTGGGCCCTCGTGGACCCCCAACCATGATGCAAGTGCTGCATCCAAGCCGCCCAACCCTTTTGTAAGATCATTTCAAGGCATGAGACTGAAAACTAGGCAGATTTATTTAGTGGACCTTCTGATCAGATAGATGGGATACATATATATAATGGTGGGCCTTAGGAATTTTAATGGTGGATTGGCTCATTTGATACATATGATTCGGCCCACCTTGGTGTACATGTAAGGCCCATGTGATTAGGCCCACCTGGATGTGTATTTATGGCCGTTTTTGAGACCCACCTTGATGTATATATAGCCCGTGTGTTTAGGCCCATTCAATGTAATTGTGGCCCATGTTACAAGGCCCATTGTGATGTATTCAAAGGCCCGTGGGATATGGCCCATTGCAATGTACATAAGGCCCCTTTGATGTGGCCCACTTGATTTATAAAAGGCCCATATGATGCGGGCCATTTGATGAATATAAGGCCCATGGGTCAGGCCCAACAGGATGTCCATAGGGTCCATTGCAATGAGTGATTCCTCCATAGTGTGTGTAATAATGTTTGATGACAGGTTATGCCTTGGGAGAAATGTTGATTTGACGTCCACGTTGTAAGAATAATGTTGGTTAAATGTCCGCATTATAACTCTCCCTAGGGCCCATTAGTAGGCCCACATTTGTTGATAGTTCACCACTTTATAACATGCTTAGTATAGCTCCATGATTTATACCCATACGCATCATTTGTATGCTTGATATGAGGAATGTTCGATCATAGCATAAGCCGTTGGACTGAGACATTTACAGGACTCCTTATGAGACGGAGTGCCCCACATGATCGCATGGTACGCGTGAAATTGCTGCATGATTATACGGTGTGAATCATGCATCTCGCATATGTGTGACTTGATCACTGCACGCCCTAGCGACATCAGGGCCGTGGCTCCACAGGCACATCGTGGATGATGGTCAGTATCGGATATCGGAAATACTTTGTTCTAGCACTGTGGGCACTTAGGATGTCCTTGGGTGAGAGTCCCAGAACCTTTTTGATACCAGGAGATGCTCCAACGTCTACACCGAGTGGATACACGAGCGCCCGAGTGCCGAATACCAGTAGGCCGCGTCTCCCACTGTGTCGTGGTCGGTTGGAAAGGGGTGTGGCCTTATCCGCCTGAGTGAGGGGGCTATAAGCTAGGCTGAGTTTGACCAGCTCACAAATGTGTCCGCTATCGACGAGCCGGGTAGGTATTGGTAGACTACTGGTCAGGCGGATAGTGTGGTCTCTTCCACTTGCTTGACTGTGCAGCTAGGGAGGAGGCAGTCAGTGTGAGGTGTATTAGACCCCGGTGATATCCGAGAGAGGAACTGTATTGATATGTGTACATGATGAGGACTGACATACTTGTATTGCATCTCGCATATGGCATTCGGCTACGTAGGCCTTGCATTGCGTCGGTATGGCCGATTGCATTCATGTTTCGCATCGCATGGCCTTGGTATGGTCGATATCATTCATGCCTTACATTACATAGTTCTGGTTGTATTCATGGACTTACCGCATATTTCCGCATTACTCTGATATGTACACTTGGCGTTTGCCTTGTACACACACTTACACCACCCTCTAAGCTTTTGTAAGCTTATGCATGACCGTTACGTGTAGGTAGCGTTGAACAGTAGCAGCGCTGAGGCAGGAGTGTGGATCAGATCATTTTGGAGCCTTTTGACTATACTGTATTTCCCTTCCCGCATTGTACTTAAAAGTTTTATTATAGTGGATATGTGGTGTTGTTGTTTTGTGACTTGGTTATGCTTGTGGTTATGCTCCATTACAAAAAAAAAAAAAAATCATACTGAAAATCCTCCTTATAGGATCCCAGGATCGGAAATCTGGCGTAGGGGTGCTGGAAACCGAGAATGGGGTGCTACGGAGGCTGTCGACGCCGGATTCGATGATCGAAAATTTTGTGAGCCCGGTTTCCGAGTTTGGGATGTGACAGTCATCGACCCGGGTAAAACATCCAGATGGTCTGTGCCTCGGGTAAAACATCCAGACAGGTAAATATGTACGATAACAACAGATGATGGTTGGTGCCTCGGGTAAAACATCCAGACAGGCGAATCTGTATGTTACGTATGACAACAATATATGCTAGTATGTGCTATGCATGCATGATTAGCCAACCCATTATTAGTCCAATTGCAACCAACCATTTTAAGTAAGCTCACGGTCACTACGGGGAGCTCATGAACCAGCGTAGGCCGACAGCACGAGCATAGTGTCCCATAACCACCATCCCCGGCCCATGAGACTACCACCTTAGGATGTTTAATGGAAACCCATCGACTAATGGCCAATCATATTACAGTATATGGGGCTTACCTTCGCATAGTTACATGATTTAAAAACATTAAACCCATATAGGGAAAATACCAGGACAGATACATAAGGCAATATCAAAGCAAGACACATAAAGCAAATGTCAAATAAGCCACATAGGGCGAGTATCAAAATCATACGATAAAATACCATCCTTGCAAACCGTTGGACACAATAACCCTGGATGGTAGGCCCATGTCACTGGTTAATTTAAACCACCATTCAATAACCACTAAGCCGAAGGTCTATTACTATCACAACCAGTCGGGTTACATCCTAAGTATGGGTGTACATGTATAGGTAGGAGTTTTCCACTGGTGTACCAGTTTAAGTTCCATAAGCAATCCACAAATAATTCACAAGCATTAATAAATAGGCAGGATAAACATTTAACAGGCAATATAGAAATTTAATTTCCACCAGCTAGCACATGTGATTATAAGAGAGAGATAACAATTATAAATTTAAACAAAAACTATAACTTAAGCTAATGGAAAGATGGGAAGCTCAAGGGAAAAAATCATCACCTGTATGGTAGTGTTTTCGAATTCAGCCTGAGTCTTCTTGAGGCTAGGGGTCAACTAAGGAATCACCTAATATTATAGTTTATCTTCGTCAAATATTTCTATGGCTTATATATCTATCAAGAAGTTCAAGGGGTACTGAAATCAACGGGGCCTTTTAGGCTTGTGTCAGACCCATCTTACTCACCCAAGTAGGGTAGCCCAACTGGGCTCACCACTATAGGCCGAACTAGGCCCGATTTGGCTCTAGGTGTTGGGTCCAAATTTGACCCAAGTGAGATTGGCCTGAGCATCATGTTGGGTGGACAGTGTACATATTCCATAGGCCGGTGAGCTCATCATGATGTTTTAATTCCCATTCAAGCCGCTCGTAAGGTCCCAGGGACCTGGATTAGAGAAATTTTAATTACCATATTGCTCCCAAGACTTTTGTGACATGGAAGGTTTCAATATGGGGCGTACGTCTTCGATTTCCACTAATTACCGCACTGTGGTCCTCCTGATGGATCTGTCTTATTTTGTCTTCAAGCCTTCACCAAACGGGATGGACGGTTTGGATTACCGCACACGCACCAGCGTGTGGTCAACTGTACAGCTATTTGAGCGGTGTGGATCACAACATAGACGTCATGGCGAGGCCCACGGAACTAGTTGTCGTCATTAGCTGGCGGAGTGGCTGGCCCATCGTCCATGTGGACAGTCTGGATTCCACGTAAGTGTCAGGTGGGTCCCACATGGGGCCACCACACGCACCTAATATGCATGCACATATATTAAAATATTATATCATGCACCTGATATTCTATCACATGCATCCTATATGTATTCAAATATTATTTCAACGTGGGTCCACATGGGACCTACGTCATATGTCTGGTACTTTACATGTACACTGCCTCAACCCAACTCTTGCCAATAACAATTTTTGTTAACGTGTGCAGCCACTCGTCCCGCATTGGACGATCTGGGAATGTCCATTGGTGGACGGACCAGGTGTAACACGTCTAGGTGGCCCACAGTGATCAGCTGATGGTGCTGCCCACCCAGCTGAAGTTTGACATGGATGGACGGTCCTGGATGCATTCCACATATACCATGCTATTCATATGTCAGAGGTGGGTTGTAGGACCCACCGGTTAAAAGCATTCACAGAGACATCATAATATAATATTACTTAAAGTTTCATATGTACGTGTTATATATACATGCACACATGTAATATATATATTTTTTACTTTTTATTATTATTATTATTTATTTGTATTTTTATTTTTTCAAAACATCCAGTGGCCTGGCATCCCTTAATGGACGGCCTGGATGAAATCCTCATGCATTACCTTGCATGGAAGGATACATTCTTCAGGGGTGCTATATCTAATATATCATATTATATTATTATTAAAAAAAATCCACATGCACGTGGTGTGTCCATGTTTATGGAATAAAAGAAAACGCCCAGGCCTGACGTCCTTTGATGGACGGCCTGGACGATCCACGTCAACAAGGTGGGGTGGCCAACCAACTCTTGTTAGGTGAGGCCCACCTGCTGATGCAGAGTGCAGCCCACCTGCACGTGTGCAAGGCCTAAAACCAAGGCATTCCACTGGTTTTTGGGTGAGGCCCACTTGTATTTATGCAAGCCCCACCTGCATTTGGTGAAGCCCATAAGCAGTCCACGTGCTTGACTGCCTCCAACACTGACGTGAAACTGCCTCTGTCGCAGGCTATCTTTGGAGGCCATTCCGGCCCCGTTTTTCAGTTCAAACACGGCCCGTTTCCCGGCCGTTTTTGAGGTGCGAGAGGGGCATGGTGGAGCTTGGTTCAAGTCATTTTAGAGCCTAAAAAAAAGAGGAAGTTTTACCTGTTTCAGTCGGGTTCGACCCCAGCTCGGGTTGACACGCACACACCCACCATCCTCACCTACTTCTTCTCTTTTCTCTCTCTCCTTTATTTCCTTTCCTTTTTCTTTTATTCTACTTCCACCGCTGGGAATGCCCAGCAAGACTCATGGACCGAACTAGGAATGAGTCAGGACCCACCCAACTTAGACCGAACCCAGTCTGGAATCTGTGTGGCCTGACCTGGTGTGGCACTAAACCGACCGCATGGCTCCTCACTCTCTCTTCTTCTTTCCTTCTTCTTCTAGTTTCTTCCTCTCTCTCTCTCTCTCTTCTCTTCATTTCTTTTACTGGACGTCCACCATCCTTGGATTGATGGCCCAGACACACCCCGAATATTGTGGCCGTTGTCAGGTCATCTGGTCGAGTTTGGCCAGGGAAGATGGCCCAGCTCTAATGGCGTTCCTTAAACCAACGGGTCTTTCTTGATTCCACTGCTTCTGGACGGTTGGAATACACCCATAGGAGCTTGAGGGAGCTTGAGATCGAAGCTCCAAAGGCATATTGCTGGTGGGTTCTAGCTTGGACAAAAACGGTGAGTTTTCTAAGGTTTCTTGAAATAGATGGGAAAGAGGCACTCCTTATAGAATATCCTGGCTCTCCTAGCCCGTTGGATGAGGATAAACGGCCCGGATGTATCCCATTGATGGGTGGTATTTACAAACAACTGGCGCAGCAAACCGGCCATGGTTTTGTTGCTGGTTTTCATAAAACCTTGATCCGGCGGCTGAGATTTTCCCGGTTTGGACGGTGGAGATGCAAAGGGAAGCAAGCACGCGGATCGCTGACGTGGAGAGGCAATAGTTTCTATTTTTTGAAAAAGGTGTGTTTGTAGGGCTGGTTTGCAGCAACGATCGTGCATTCACAAATGTATGGAAATCTGACGTGAAAGTTGGGTTTTGGTCAGCTCTATCTCCTTAATCAAATGGACGGTTTGGATCACCTTGATGGTCAGTGTAGCTGGGTCTTTGATCAAGGAAATGGACGGTCGTCCGTCGGCTGCTGCAACTGAGGAGAGAAGGAGAGTTTTCTCCTCTATGTGTTTTGGAAAAACGCGAGTCAGAGCTCGTCTGACCGAGACCCTCGGGTCAGTGCAGAGCTGGTGCACATTTATGGTGTACACACGCCCCATCAGGTGGGGCCTACGAGGCAGATCTTGACAGATCTGGGCCGTTCGTCAGGTTCTATGGGTCCTATTAGGACATTAGGCCGAGTATGAGGCAGATCCTATGCTTAGGTGGGGCCACAACATGATTTATAATCGTATAGTGGGTTCTCGTCAATCTAATAGTCGGATTATTTCGAAATTGGACACCAACGGTTAAAAGGTCAAAGGACTAAAATATGAAACTTATCTAAATACTAGGTGGGTCATACGTTAAGCAACATGAGCGGACTGTATTCCCATTGAAACAGGATGCCATTTACGTACATGGATTTCACGTGAATTCTTGGCTTGCATGCACGGTTGGAAAAAAAATCGGGTGAGGCCCATAGTGATGTTTGATAAGAAATCCACTCCGTTCACCATCTTTGGCACATCGTGTAAACCCATGGTCTCAAATTTGAAGTAGATCCAAACTACAGGTGGACCGCACAATCTACTAACGCATTGACCGTTAAAACTTTAATAGCAAACAGTGACATGCATGTAGTGTTACAATATTTACAATCCTACCCCTTTTCTTTTCAAAATTTCTGTCGTCTGTAACTCATAAGTCTACCATCTAAATGTGATGAAATTTGATAGGTGATCTTTATTTTTCACGCTCTTTCTGTCCCCCAAATTTGAGCTCTGATCTCTCATGGATGATTAAGATTCTCCTTTAATGGCTAATATATTTTAAAATTCTAAAATAATATTTGTACTCATCTAATTGACAAGTTACCGGGCAGTTTGGACTTAAACCCAAAGATTTTCATAATGACCGATTTATCCTAATATTTGGAAGGTCCACTTGGCGGATCCAATCAGGATGGGTGGTCAGATGATTTGTTAAAAATATGGGAAGTTGATAGAATGCACCCTGGCCATGTATGCGGGTTGATGTACAGTTTAGTTTTGTAAATGGATGGATATAAAGTAGGTTTCTAGAGTGATTAGGGATAGGGATTATATAACGTTAGATTCAAGTGACTTTCTTACACGTGAAAGTTTCTCAGATTCTAATTCTAACGTTAGATTAAGCATATTCATATAGTGTGAATAAGGTGGACGGATCAGAATCTTGATCTGATAAGTGTACGAACAGATGTAGAGGTTAAGTAGCTGATTTACTATGATCTAAGGGCTGAAATTTGATGTGTACGGTTAATTTATGATAATTAGGCCTAGTATAAAATTTCACATGAAACGGATCATGCGGACCGTGTGAATTGGAATTCAGGGGCCTAGGTCAATGGCATTTTCATAATTATTGCTGATGTGTGAGCTTTGGGAAATCCAATGGCTCTACATGGTTATAGGCATGTTTCTTAGAAGTTCTTACAAAAGAATATATATCTAAATCATTACGGATAGGGAGCTCTTCGTCGTGTTCTTCATGGGAAAGTACTTACGTCAAATCACGTGATGGGTGGGCTTGTCTTGAAATTCAACGGTCAGATGGTTTATTTTATGAATGAAGATCATTCTCAACGGTTAAGCTAGTGTCAGGGAAAGGATGTAATGCTATAGTAGTTGGTTTGGTATCGTACACATGTATATGTCACGTTGAATCTTATGGTAACGCTTGAGGACTTTCGATGCCCGAGCATCGAAAAGTTCGGGGTGTTACAAAGTGGTACTTGGGACAGAGACTTTTCTGGCAGTTGACCGGTAGTCCCATGGTGCCACTTAGCCCGTCGTCCGGGCCTTCTGACTGAAGATCGGTTCCCGAGAGGGAGTTAGCGGCCGCCTTAGAGGGATATGATGCTAGTGCTTTCGTCGATCCCGATATAGAGTACAGCTCTTAGTACGAGCAGCACGACATTGGTCCCATCTTATAGCCTGGCTATGCTCCTGATGGTGGCGCGCGTTTTGCTGGAGGAGGGATCTTGGGGCCACATTTTTGTCGCAAGGATACTGACACCTATCTTTCTGATGATGATTAGTTCACTGTACCATATAACGATATATCCTTGCTTGTGTATCCAACTGTTCATATGAAATCCAGCTTGGTCAATGTTACCTTCTCGCAGTCTTTTAATCAGCTTTTGTAGTCCTTGATTGGACACATGGAAGTTTGTTCTCTGGTCCTGGCCTTTCGGAGAGGGCCCTGCCTAAATTTTGCCCGAAAGTGGGCCCAGGCGATAATCCGTCTGCCACGGGTGATACTTAGATTGCCGCCCGAAGACTTTTTTCTTCCCAGGCTGTCTTGTCAGTTCAGTGCGGCAGCGATGCAAAGCGTCAGTTCTGAGAGCAGGGGTTGGAGTACCGCGAACGGTAATTGAATCGCCACCTCCGTTCATCTTTTCTTCCAGCGACTGCTCCACCTTTCTATTTATTCTCTTTGCCTCCTTTCTGTCTTCCCTCGCCCGATCCGACTGTCCGAATCATTCCTTTTGTCCTATTTACTTTCTTCCTCTTTGTCCTTTTCTTTTTTGTCCCTTCCCTTTGTCTCTTCCTTTTCCAATCATTATGGCCAGCAATGATGAGGGTTTTGATGGGTTTTTAAATAGTGGAGAAGTTGTTGGTCCTATAATTGATGGAGGAGATTTATTTATGGATGGATTGATGGAGGTTGGTGGAGGAGAAATGAATTCTTTTGGAGAGATCAATGCTATTTATGATATGATTCCTACCACCATTAATGGAGGATGTGAGGTTGGGTTGGATAGTTTGAATGGCTTTGATGGGTTCATATCAGATGGACCACCGGGGTTTGGAGATGTTAGCATGGTGAGGATGGGTGGTTTGGATGGTGAGGATGGTGCGATGATGGTGGTGGATAGCTTGATTGGTAGAGGGATGATGGGTGGTGTGGATGATAGTGTGGTGATGATGGATGGGGTGGATGGTGTGGATCAAGCTAGGATGAATGGCGGGTCCCATCTTAGCGGTTTGGATGGTTTGGATTTGGCGGGTGATAGTCTTTTTGCGGATGGCCTGGGTCAGATCTTTGGTGTGAATTTCGAGGCAGTGATGGGACCGTCAGCTTCTGTTGGGATCCAGAGTACATATCCTATCAGCTGTTGGGATACTTTAGATGTTGTAGCTCTTGGGGCTTATTCGTTTCTGATGGCTCCTGACGTAAGGGTTGTTAAGGATTTGGGCCCGCCTGTTGTGGCTTTCCAGGATACTCTGCGTGATGCGATGGGTGAGGTTTGCTTTTTTTGACATCACGAGATTGATCTGTTGGACGAAGGTATGCCTATTTTTTATGACGCGCTGATGGATTCTGGAGTCCAGATTGTAGAGGGTGTGCCCGTTCGGACTTGCAGGTTACAGCCACGTGGTACTTGTTCTGAGCGGTTGCACATATGGATTAAGAGCTTGACCGAGTCTAAGATCTTCGAGTTGAGCTCTTTGGGCTTCCGGGAGGTTTTCCACCTTCACCGGGTCCGTTTGGATTGGCGACTGTTGAGCGCGGCACTATATGACTGGATACCATCCCTGAATTTGTTCTCCGTTAATGACTTGGAGTTGGGCCCTTCTCTAGAGGAGTTTTCTCACCTGTCTGGACTTCCTCTCATCCGAGAGCCTTACATTCCTGCATCTGAGCCGGTCCGTTCTTCTAATCTAATCTCTTGGTTTGGATTCCTCACTACTCTTCCCACTGCAGAGGGTAGGGCCGGCGATTTGTCACTCGAGATATTGTATGATCGCTGCTCTACTTCTCGCTGTGCCCCTGGATCTGATCGCCCGCTTCAGTGCCTAAATGCGCTAATATTCTGCGTTCTCATCGAGCTGCTTTTCTCCGAATGGCGACAGTCTTCGTTGGCGGTTCTGCTAGATGTGTTCCGCCGTGTTTTGTATCGTAGGACTATCACTTCAGTGGTGCTGGCAGAGCTTTTTCTAGGACTGACTGAGTGTTCATTAGGACGGACCCGTATCCTCCGGGGCTTTTGCACATTCCTCTAGGTATTCTTCGTTCTTGTCCTCTTTCTTTGCATAGTGCTGTTCTTTTGCTTACCTCCTGAGTCATGCCGTCTTACAGGTGTGGCTGTGGGAGCACCTCTTTATGACTCCTCCACTTGTGTGGCCTGATTCCCGCCACGGTGATGTGTTATCTTTTTTACTCGATGGCCTTCCCCTTGGTGCTGAGGCCACAGAGTCGTTGTATCGCAGCATGCTTTCTCAATTGCGAGGGTGGGAGGTCAATTGGGAGGCTCCTTGGCTCCATCGTTCCCCGTTGACTGGACAGAGATGAGGCTTTCTACCTACGTATGGAGATAGAGAGGCTTAGACAGAAATTATCGTTATATGAGAGGTTGGATCTTACCTGTGATCCCTGTTGTTAATTGACTGCTTACTTTTGCATGGATGGAAATTTTGGATTTTGAAAATGAGAAGGAAAAATAGTGTACTTGTAAAAAGGCTTTTAAAAGGAATGAAATATTTTGTTTGTGTCACATTTATCAATGTTTGCTTATGTTTGGATTTGTGCTTTGGATGATTGGGATAAGAATTTTGGGCTCGGCCCACATTGTGTGCAGTATCCTAGATTATGTTCATACGGTCTAGGTTCCTTGAGAGGGTGTTTGGGATCGCATCCCCCGATTCTAGCAGAGTTTGATAGAGAATTGATCCGAAGTTGACTTTTCCTTGTATCTTGTGATGGTGGTTGGCTTTCTCTGTACCTGCACTTTTATTTTCTTCTTTTATTTCTTGTTATTCTTACCCATAGCGCCTTTTCAGGTTTTTGCTACATCTGGCTTTTCCTATCATTTTTGCCCGTAGCGCCTTTTCAGGCTTTCACTACGTCCCGGGTTTTTGATCTTGCCTACCCCTTGGCAGCTGTGCTGTTTTTACCCTTGGCGCCCTTTCAGGTTTTCACCAAGTCCGTCACATGCCTGCTGTTTTTACTCGAGCCGCCCTTTTGGGTTTTCAACTCGCCTTTTTTGCTTAGGCATGCCTTCCCTCTTTTTTTTGTTTTTTCTTTTTGAAGCGCCGGGAGTGATGGAGGGGAGACTTCCTTCATAGCCGGCCGACTGGTTACTTGCCTATCTTTGTCTCTGGGTACAATCGTAAGCTGCCTTTAGTTGGGTTATTTGAGGATGTTGGAATGGACTTCTTCTTTTTCATTCTTTTTGAGGTTTTCTTCTTTTTTAAGATTTTCTTCTTTTTCTTCAATTTTTTGTTTTCTTTCTTTCTTGCCTCTTTTTTTGACTTTCTTCTTTTGTGAGAGAAATGGTAGGTGTTTCTTGATGGACATATACACTCTTTTTTCTTTTTTTTTGGTGGGAGATGCAATAAGTGCAGCTTTGCAATTGTAGTCATTGACAAAGTTAGGTATGGTTATCCGTGATAGATTTTCACATTATCAGCGTTGATGGGCTCAAGAAGATCCTCTCCACTCAAATTGGTGAGCCGAAGAGCGCCTCCTGGGAATATTTTTCAAATGATTAGCAGTCCATCCCATGAAGGTTTGAATTTCCATTTAGGATCTAGCAAGTGCGGTGGTAGGATGCGTTTCATGACCATGTCACCGATTTTGAAGCTCCTTTTTCGGACTCTCTTATTGTAAGCCCAGGAGATCTTCTTTGATAACATTGGGAGTGGCTTAGCGCCCGCATGCGCTTTTTGTCTGCCAGATGTAGTTGCTCGTATCTTGCTTGTTGCCACTCGCCTTCCTCGACTTCACTTTCCAGCAATATCCGCAGTGATGAGATTTCGATTTCGACTGGTAGCGCTGCTTCCATTCCGTATACTAGTTCGTATAGAGTTGCGCCTGTAGCAAACCGTAGAGACGTTCGATAGGCCTAGAGTGCGTAAGGAAGCATTTCTGACCAATCGCGGTATGTCTTTATCATCTTCTCCAGTATGCGAATAATGGTCTTGTTTGCAGCTTCGACCCCATCATTCATTTGGGTATGGTAGGGGCTTAACCGATGACGTTGAACTTTGAATTTGTCACGGAATTCGCCTATCCTTTTATTGACGAACGAGGTTCCGTTGTCAGTGATGATGGCCTGAGGGACCCCATATCGGCTGATGATGTTGTTCTTCATAAACTTGACCACATGGGATGCTGTGATGGTAGTATAGGATGCTGCCTCTATCCATTTAGTGAAGTAACTGCCACTAGGATGTACTCATGCCTGTTTGATGCTTTAAGGCTGATTTTGCTGATGATGTCCAATCCCCATATAGAGAAGGGCCATGGTGATGTCAGGCTATAGAGTTTGGAAGTGGGCGCATGAATCTAGTTTGCATATTCCTAACACTTGAAGCATTTCCTGATGTACTTGCAGTAATCTATCTCCATCATGAGCCAATAGTAGCCGAGTCGTAAGATCTTCTTCGCCATCATGTGTCCATTCATATGTGGGCCGCATAATCCTTTGTGGATTTTGGACATGATCTGTGCCACTTCTGCTTCGTCCACACAGTGGAAAAGGACTCGGCTAAAGGATCGCTTGTAGAGGACTCCACCAGTGATTATGAATTGTGCTGCTAGCCGTTGGATGGTGGGTCGATCAACTAGTTTTGCTCCTTCTGCGTACTTCTGATGTTCAAGGTATTCCTTAATATTTGTGTACCATGGTTAAATATTCGAGGGAGTTTCGGCTTCGTCGATCTGTAGGCAAAATGCAGGCTCTTCTTGGAGCTTAACAGTGAGTTCTCATTCAGCAACTCCTTTTGAGATTTCCAACATTGAGGTGAGGGTAGCTAGGGCATCTGCAAATTGATTCCTGATCCGGGGCATGTAAGAGAAAGTGATTTCTTCAAACTCTTCAATTAAGTTCTCTAGATAGACATGATACGGGATCAACTTTTCATCTTTGGTCTTCTAATCGCCATTTATCTGATTGATGATGAGTTGAAGACTTGTAACCTCTTCACGTTAAGGATGATGGCTTCTCTTAGACCGGCGATGCATGATTCATATTCGGCTACGTTGTTAGTGCACTGGAATACTAGCCTTCTGGATATAGGAATTGGGACGTCATCAGGAGAGTAGAGTATGGTGCCTACTCCACTTCCTTTTGAGTTTGCATCTCCGTTGAAGAAGAGCGTCTATTCTCCTGCTTTTCTTTCTTCTTCCTCAATAAGTAGAATGTCTTTATCGGGAAAGAAGGTCTTCAGTGGTTGATAATCAGGCAAGGAGTGGGCTGTTAGATGATCGGCCAATGCCTGTCCCTTGACTGCCTTCTGGGTGATATAGGTGATGTAGGTGATGTCGAATTCTGAAAGCAGCAGCTGCCATTTTGCGATCCTGCCCGTTAGCGCTGGCTTTTCGAACAAGGACTTTAATGGGTCCATGCGAGCGAGCAAAAGAATTGGGTGAGCGATCATGTACTGTCGTAGCCGTTGTGTTACCCAGACTAGGGTGAGGCATGTCTTTTCTAAGCTAGAGTATTTGGCTTCATAGCTTGTGAATCGTCTGCTTAGATAGTAGATCGCCTGCTCCTTTCTTCTCGTATCATCGTGTTGACCAAGAACACATCCGATTGCATCTGTCGCGACAGGGATATATAGTAGTAATGGCCTACCCGGAGTAGGTGGCGTGAGTACTGGAGGTTTTAGCAGGTACTTTTTGATCTTGTCGAAAGCCTTTTGACAGTCGTCATTCCATTCCTTTAGTGAGTTTTTTCGTAATAGCTTGAATATGGGCTCACAGATGGGTGTGAGTTGTACGATGAATCGACTGATATACTGAATCCGCCCGAGGAAGCCTCGAATTTCTTTCTCGGTCTTGGGTGGTGGCATTTCAATGATTACCTTGGTCTTGGTCTCATCTACTTATATACCGTCTTCGCTGACGATAAAGCCTAACAGCTTGCCCCCGGTTGCACCAAAGACACATTTCTGCGAGTTGAGGCGGAGCTTGAACTTTTCTAATCTGTCGAAGAGTTTTTTAAGGTCTTTGAAGTGTCCTTCGATTGTGCAAGACTTGACAATCATGTCGTCCACATAGACTTCCATTTCCTTATTTATCATATCGTGGAACAAGGCTGTCATGGCTCGCTGATATGTAGCTCCTGCATTTTTCAATCTGAAAGGCATGACCTGGTAGTAAAAAGTTTCTCATGGTGTGATGAAGGAGGTCTTCTCTCGATCTTTGATGGCCATCTTGATCTGATTATAACCAGAGAAACTGTCCATGAAGGAGAAGATCTTATAACCTACAGTATTATCTACAAGCGTGTCGATGTGAGGTAGAGGGAAGTCGTCTTTAGGGCTTGCCTTATTGAGGTCCCTGAAGTCGATGCACATTCTGACTTTTCCATCCTTCTTAGGTACTGGTATGATATTTGCTAGCTATTCCGGGTAATTGGAGACTATCAGGAATCCTGCATTGTATTGCTTGATGACCTCATCACGGATTTTCAGGGCCCATTTTGGCTTCATTCTTCGCAACTTTTGTTTAACAGGCTTCATGTCTGGCTTTGTTGGTAGATGGTGCACCACCAAATCTTTATCGAGCCCTGGCATGTCCTCATAAGAAAAAGCAAAGTTGGATAACCTCGGTTTTAGAAACTCCATCATCCTTTGCTTGTGTTCCGGGGAGAGTGATCTTCCGATGTGTACCTCTCTAGGGAATTCTGCTGGCCCTAAGTTCACAACTTCGAAGTCGTCTGCTACAACATTGACCTTTGTTTCGAACTTTTCGAGAGAATCGTCGAATTCGAGAGTTGTATCATCATTTCCCTCATCCAGTGCTTCATCCAATCCCATGAGTTCAAAGTCCAACTCTAAATCGAAATCATACAAGTCGACTTTAAACTCCTGCAATGTGTGTGAGGTGTTTGGCACAGTGACTTTTGAAAGTTTTTCTATTATTTTTGTATTTTGAAAATTTTCTGATGTCTTGTGATTTAGAGGAATATTTAATTTTTTGGTAATTTTGGGAATATGTGATGTTTTTGTATTTCAAAATTTTTTTGATTTTTTTTGTTTCGCTAAGGTGTCTCGAGCAGGACAGTATTGCGAACCTTGATTGATCTTGTCCTAGTTCGGGATACCAACTACTATTTATATCGGCATTTTTTTGGGACCGGTATCTATGGGCGGTTCACCAACTGATTCGATCGTCAAGGGGATGGCTGTCCAGTTTGGTTCTTTTCCCTTTTCGATCTTGTTGCTCTGCTCCGTCTGTTCCTGAGGGTCACCTGTCTTGATGACCATGATATCTGCTGGGCTGGGCTCGGAGTCGGAGTCTGATTTGACCTCTTCGCTTAGAAGTTGAAGCTCTTCTGGCTCCTCGAATTCTCCTGGTGACAGGACTTTGAAATCCGTCCAATCAAGAGCGAGCCATTTTCCTTTATCAACCTAATGGATGGGTTGCTTCTGCCCCTTGTGTTATGTGTCCCCCTGACTATGAGCGGGGATAGGTTCCTCTGCGTTCTTGCCTGTATCACCTGTAAGGGGCACTCCTGGTTCCGAATCCCTTGTGGGTGGACCTGTTTCCGTGCCCCTAGCCTCATGTGATGGGTCTGGGGGTTCTGCCCCTAGCTTTAGGTATGCTTTTGGTGCCTTGAGGATCCTATCCCACCTTATTGGTGGCCAGATGGACTCCTAGTTGGGATATTCTGTGAGTTTGAGTTGCTGGAGTTGGTCCTCAAGAGACGTCACCGTGTCCTCATAAACAGTCCCAGCCTTGATAAATTTGATGGGTGTGCATTTGAACGGTTGACCCTTCTTTGGCCTTTCAGCCTGATCCTCTGGTGTTGGTTGATATCCCAGTCCCTGTCTTTGCACGTTGGCAGGTGCTGGCTTTATCACCCTACCTTTTTCATGGAACTCGGTGCGGTAATTCAGGATTAATCGCTCAGCAGGGGGAATGACATATTCAGCAGCGAGAGGTCGTGGATTGACAATTGCGTTCACATTTTCGAATTCAAAACTATGATACAATATGCCGCCCTCTGCATGCTGAACGTCGATCACTGGGATGTCAGTTTCTGGGATATTGACCATCACCGGTAAGATGGTTTCTGGTTCGGCTAATGCTGAAATGATTTGATTTCCCGAAGGGAATTTAACCCTTTGATGGAGGGTAGATGGGATGGCTCCAATAGCATGGAGCCATGGCCGCCCCAACAGAAGGTTAAATGAGGCAGGAATATCGATGACTTGAAAGGTGACAACGGTTATGTCTGGTCCAATTTACAGTTCAAGGTCGAGTTCTGCCTCAACTTGTCTTCGAGAGTTATCGAAGGCCCTAACACTCATGGTACTGGGTTTGAAGGAGGATGGACCTACCCTAACCGTTCAGCATTCCTCAAAGGGCAAACATTAAGGCTGGATCTATCGTCAATGAGCACGAGTGGGATTTTGAAGTTCTGGTGGTGGGCTACTATCTTTAGTGGTAGTCCATGTTTGCGACCCTCGGGTGGTAATTCATCATCAGAGAAAGTGATAGCCCGTGGTGCAAGAAGTTGTCCGATCATACTTGCCACCATTTCTGGAGGTACATCAGGAGAGATATGGGCATCATTCAATGTTTTCGCAAAGATTTCTCAATACGATCTTGATGTGCATAGGAGTTCCCAAATGGATATTTGCGCAGGAATGGTTTGGAATTGAGCTGCTATATCATAAGCAGCGTCAGTTGATAAAGTTCCTCGGGTTTCTTTCGGGTTCTGGTTATCTCACCTGAAATACCTCTCGTTATTACCCACTTCATGCATTCTAGGTAATACCATGGGACTGCTTTCGAGTTGTAGGAAGGAACCGTTCTTTCTTCCAGGTATATCATGGGTTTCTGAGGTGGAGGGGTCATAGCTGGAGCAATTCGTGGTAGATTCGGTGCTTTCTCGTAAGGTGCCACCAAGTTTTGAGTGTTATTGGCAGCGTAATTTTCCTCCTCCTTTTGATGTGTGGGAGGGGTCCTCTGGGCATGTGCCAGTTGGTGAGGTATTAGGAATTTTGGGGCTTGAACCGGGGGTGCCCCTTGCAAGGTTAGCGGGGTTAGGTTAGGGAGACCTATCGGGAGAACAATGGGTTCGAAATTTGACCTTTTTGGAGATACAGAGGTTGAGTGTGCCCCTTGGGGGACAGGATACTGAAGGTATGACCTGTCGGGTGCGGCTTCCAGGATTACAAGAGGTGGTATTAATGGTGCTGCTTCGAGGAATATGAGAGGCTGTGTTGCTGGTGCTGCTTCGAGGAATATTTGTGGTCCCGACGGTGGTGCCTATTGGTACCCCCATGTCCGATTTGTTGTATCGGGCATGATTGCTTGAATGGAATGGTGTGGGGAGGAGTACATGGGTTGTCCTCATTCAATGTGGTTAATAGTAGAGATGCTTGGCGTGCTGAGCCCTGCTTGATGCGACGGAAGGGGATTTTGGAGAATGTTGGCCTGAGTTGTATTTTTGGCCTGTGGGGTGATCGCAATCTTTTGGCTTTCAATCAAATCTTGGACCGCATGTTTCAAGGCGAAGCAACGGTCCGTTAGGTGGCCAGGAGCCTGGTGACATGCGCAATATTGATTTTCATTGTAACCAGGAGGCAAGAGATTTGGTGGAAGTCGAGGCTGGAGTGGTGTCAACAACTGCTTTTGCATGAGCATTGTCAGCACTTGACTGTATGATTGTGCTAACGGGGTGAACTTCCTTCCCATCATTCCTTGCTTGTATGGACCTTGCGCATTCCCCCTAGGCTGTTGTAATTGCTGTTGAGATGGTTGTGCCTGATATCCCTGTTCGGTTTGTTGGGGTTGGTACTACCTGTTTGATTGTGGCTGGTATTGTCTATCTTGTCGTGGCTCCGGTTGTGGAGCGTACTGGTTGCCTTGAGTGTTAGAGATGTTGTTAACTTCCGTGGCGCGCTGCGTGGGAGCAGTGCCGTTGCCATTCCCATATCCAACGGGCTTCCCCTCGGCTTTGTTTCTTTTGATTGAGGGGGTCTGCTGTGGCCATGGGGAAATGGTTCCAGCTCTGATCCCAGCTTCGACCTGTTCTCCAGCTCGGATGAGTTGGGAAAAATTTACGTATGGATATGAGATTAGATATCCTAAAATGCTGGAATTTGTTGAATGTACAATCATGGATGTCTGCTCCTCGTCATCGATGGGGTTTCTCATTCGAGCTGTCATGGCTCGCCATCGTCCTACGTATGCCGATAAGGACTCATCGCTTTTTTTGTCTCAAGGCAGCCAGGTCAAATCTTCTCGGGGCCATATTCAGGTTATATGAGAACTTGTTAATGAATGCCTGGGAGAGTTTTTCCCAGGTTTTGATTTGATGGCAGTCTAGTGAAGTGTACCAGTCCAAAGCGTCATCTTTAAGAGATTTCTGGAAGAGCCGTATCAAGGCTCCATCATTCCCTGCTATCGCATTGAGTTCCCCATAAAAGGCTTTTAGGTGTGCTGTGGGGCACCCACTACCGTCGTACCTTTTGAATTTTGGTACCTCGAAGTTTGGAGGTACCCGGGCATCTGGGAAGGGAAAAAGGTCCTTGAATTTGGTGGACGGATGGTCCACTCCTTGTTGCCTGTGAAGTTGATTTTGTACCGTTTGTAATTGCTCTTGGAGTTCCTCAATTTCTGACTTGCTTTGCGGATAGTATCTTGTCCCTTGCTGTAGGGCTTGTGTTGCTTCTTTGTTGTATGGATCAAGCATGGGAGTTTGTTAGAAAGACGGTGGACTCCCTGTGGTGGGAGGTAGCTGGAATTGAACACCGCTCCCTTTCAGAGAAGGGTGTGATGTTTGGAAATGGCTCCCGCCTGGGGTATCTACCAATTCCGGAATGTTACTCCCGTTAGGGGGAGTGAGCTGGACTCAAAACTGGCCCCCTTCATGGGCATCCGCTAGTTCTTGTCTGTGGTTCCCGTTAGGGGAAAGTTGTGTTGTAACCTGATTGTTGTGATGTGCTGAGTAGAGATGTGTGAGAGGGTTGCTCCCAATTGTTGGCTGTTGTTGATCTGGTGCTGACTCTTCTGGGAGAGGGAGCATGGGATTTGCTGGAGGAATGAGAGAAAAGGCAAAATAGGTTTGAGGAAGTGAACTGTTCTGTACACTAGGCTGGGTTGCTTGTGCATTTAATGTAGCATTTGGCACTAGACGAAGTAGTAGCTCTTGCATTGCTCGAAGGCTCTGGACCATTTCTTACATGGTGGTATTAGCTTGTGGGTCTGTTGGAACTACTGGTAGTGGAGCGGGTGTTGGTGTGGGTACCGATGTTTCGGGGGCTGGCTGAGCCTCCGGCTCTTCTTTATGGGTAGCTTAAGAGGCGGCGAGGGATCTAGTGGTCATGGTTCAAATCTATGCCTAAGAAAGTACAAGCCAAAAGATTTTTTTTTAATTTTTTTTTTTGTATGAATGCAATTATGATATCCCTTGAGATTATAACACCACACTTTTTCGAGTCGGGTCTCAACTAGTGTGAGCTAGGAATCCCCAGTGGAGTCGCCATTCTGTAGACACTGGAAAATCGGTGTTTATGTTGATTTAAATATCATGGTTTTGGGGGTGGGGTGATTAGGTTAATTTATGGATGTTGGAGTCGTCACTAGCCAATTAATCTCAAAATCCCGCAGTCGGCTAGAACCCACAAAATATGTAAGATTGGAGAAATCCGAAGACTCTCCTACCTTAGAGTGACTCCTGATCTGTGATCTGGAATTCCGGGTAAGGAACCTCGGTTACAAAGAGGAAAGGTATTAGGCACCTTCTTTGCCCGTAAAATGTACGGTCTCTACTTAGAGTGGTAAAATAATCTCAATGGATGATGATAATGCTGTGGCCATGATGGGACTAGTCACATGTGGATTTCTGTTGTAGCAAGATCCGAGATTTCAGTAGGCCACAGAGCATACGTCCGATAATGTGTCTAGAGGGCGGATGTGATGATGTTTATATAATGAGGTAAGAAAAATGGACTAGATCACTAGGAGTTTCTGATATGACAGGATCCGATGTACGACAAGTCACAGAGCATACGTTCACTAGAGATCTAGAAAAGCAAGGGGGTTGAGAAGGGAATGGATGTCATGATGAATGTATGTAAGGTGAATGGATCTTTAGCTTGATCTTGAGTAGGCTAAAACATAAATTGAACCATGACCAATTTGGGTTAGGCTTATGGGTTGGAAAGGTTAAGTTGAGGGCTAGGAGGTGGCTGGAAAAATCTGAACTTTAAGGGGCCTGGGAGCTCCTTCCCTTTCCCTCACTCTCTTCTTCACTCACTCTCTTTCTCTTCCACTCACTCTCTCTCTCTCTCTCTCTCTCTCTCTCTCTCCTTCTCTTGGATATTGTTGTTGTTGAAATGAGAAGAGGAGAGGGCTATTTATAGCCTTCTCCAATGGTGAAATGGTAAATAGTGGTTAGGTAAGGGTTAGAATTTTGGAATGAAGGGTTGTGATTGGTTAAGGAGAGAGGGGTGACACGTGACACAATCTTATTGGCTTCTAAGGCTGGTAAAAAGGTAAATGGTGAGTTTGGGGGGGGGGGGGGGGGGGGGGGGGGGTAAATCTATTACAAAGTTAACTTTTGGACGCTGGGACAGTTGTCCACATGCGAGCCGCGAGCGACGGAACTCGGAGTACCGCAGGCGGCGGTCAGACTGCCACCCGCTGTAATCAGACTACCGCCTGGGCCTGGTTTGGGCCGGACTCGCGCGTGCGGGTTTCATATGGTGCTCTGGTTTGTCCGGTGATCTCCGTTTTGGGTTTCTGGGACTCAGAGTGGTGGATTTAGGTTCGGGTAGAGGGTTCTGGTAAGGGTATAAGGTTTAGGCGAGGCAGTGTGCATACTAGACAGCTTGGATTGCAGTTTCGGGTTGCGGGTTGGGAGTTTAAGGACTTGGGACCAGGGTTTTAGGTTTTAAGTTGGGGTTAGGGGCCGGTTTAGGATATGATCATAGCTCCTGGATTGTCTTAGCTTTCTCAAGATGTTAACATGGGTGGGGTGTCTACAGGGGAGCATTCGTTGTTTAACAAGCCGAGTGGTGACAAAGATGACCCAATTACTATTGTTGCCCGATCAACTTAGTATGTGCTGAGTTGTGTTGGCTCGACTCATCACCACATTTCATTGAGTCATTGCCGAGTTAACTCAGTGAGTGTCCTGAGTCTAGAATCTGGTTTGACCAATAATTTACCGGATGTGTGTTGTAAGAAGAATAAAGAAAATAGTTGATTCGTCGCGGTTGTATAACCTTATATCGAATCTGGAGCGAGTGGTGTTGATTTATCATTTCTGAGTCAACTTGGTCAAGGTTAGATCAAGTGCTTTGAATTCCTTAGTGATCTCTAATCAAGCAAGGAATAAATCTACATCGTAAGGTGAGTATTACCTTCAAGTTTTTTCTACATCTTAATAGTTAGCTTGTTTATTCATCTTTGTTCATTTATCTTATCGATTGTTTAATATGGTTCATTGCTCTTATTGATTTTGATTTCTTATAATTGATTGATGAATTGGTTATAAAATCATATATCCGAATATGTTATGGATTACGAACATTTATATTATAGTTTAAGATAAGTACCTTAAATGTGTAATTGCAATCGATGTTGTTCATGGCTTATTTGCCACTTGAAGTTACTTGATGGTGTTTCAGGAGATCTTCGAACTAGTGGCCACCTGTGAAATAGATTAAATAAATTTATGTTGTGGACTTATCACCTTGTGGATCATTTGTGCCTATGTCGCTTTTGAGGAATAATCCATTCTTATCGTATCATTAAATGAAATATTTGGCCATTGTGGCTTTTATAGAATAATTAGCTCATGTGGCTTTAATGGATTATTTATATAACTTTGCGATGGTAAGTTCCACTTGTTGGACTACGATTGGTCACTAGTTGAGTAGGCTACCTTTAAACATCCTATTTGTTAGTCTCATGAGCCAGGGATGA
The DNA here is from genome assembly GCA_030180095.1 of Magnolia changhungtana. NCBI lineage: Eukaryota > Viridiplantae > Streptophyta > Magnoliopsida > Magnoliales > Magnoliaceae > Magnolia > Magnolia changhungtana. The sequence goes on from JASAUF010000191.1 coordinate 187,805, forward strand.
TGGAATGAGATACTATGCCTGAGTTGTCGGTTTGTGCTGGGTGACAAATCCCCCATAGTGACCTTTGAGCTTTCTAAAAATGGCTGTTTGAAATTGAAATAATAATGGTTGGGCTAACCATACATTTTCATAGCATGCGAATTTTACCGAGTGGTTGATGTACGACACGAAATTTCTCGGGTCATTATGGGTTGTACCATAGAGTATTTTATCGGGTAATTCTAAGTTAATATTACGTGAATTCTTACCACTATGGGTTGTCTTTTTCACATGGACTTTTCTAGGTGTTTAGTCCTCCTTAGGGCGTACCTTTGTGTACTTTTTTAGGAGACTAATTCACCTTGGGTGTCCTCGTTGCATAATCTTTTTCAGGTGGCTAGTCCTTCTTAGGGCGTACCTTTGAGTACTTTTTTAGGTGGCTAGTTCTCCTTGGGAGACCTTTTTGCCAGCTGGATGTGTATCCTCAGGTCTGTGAGCATGTGCATGCATCCATGCATTTAAACAATAATATTTTTGTGGAATTTATTCAATATATGCGTATCTGATAAACTTTGTCTTTTTATTATGATGATCATTATGAAATATTCATTGTAGACTATTCCTGAAAACTATGCTTAATTATCTTAATGATACGATAAATCTTGGGGATTATACCTCACTGCGATAGTCATTGACGTTATCAAAACGTATTCAGTGTGCAGGAGACACCGATGATGAGCATGCTGGTGTTCATGTGGAATACGATGAGTCAGATGATCTTACGACTCTCTATTCCTGATTTCATTTATAATCAATTTGTACTGTCATGTATTGTAAAATCTTAAGACATTGGTTTGTATAAGTTTTCGGGCAACCACTCGAATAATTGGTTATGTATATTTGGACTTCCTTTTATACTTGATTTGTTTTTATTCCGCTAGATTACTAACTCTGATAAAAGAAAAAAATGTACTTGAAATTTAGAATATCTTAAAGGTTAATACTCGAGTTTTTGGAAAATGAGCAGTGTACTCGGGTTTCGGGAATCGGGGCGTTACAAGAACCATTCAGGGAGATCCCCTAAAAACCCGAGCATGAGGTGTGCATGTAGTCATATAGAGCATGCCTCAAGGAATCAATGTAAGAATGTTATGAATGCATTTAATGTACACTCAATGTCTATGATTTGTTTTGGGTAACCAATATATACATCTCACTGAGAGCAAATCATAAATTCTGATTATCAATGCTTTACATGTCACATACATAATTTATATTAACAACTATTAGGAATATAAATTATACCACAAGATTTACAGTTAAATAATACTATAATCAATTCATCAATCATGACAATTATAGCAATCCAATAATCATAACAATCATATTCTCTATCTTGATTGTAGAAGTATGAGATAGGTTGGAATTTACTCACCCATTCGAATTAGAGTTGAATCCGTCAATTAATCAAACGCCTTAAAATCTAGAATTTGAAGTGCTGTTAAAACGATTTAACAATTAAGCCCTCGTTAATACATATACATCGCGTTCCTCCCATTTGATTAAATTGTGTAAACATCAACCATCTGGCCCATCATTATCCAAGTGGACAATGATTTGAGTTGCCATATTTTGAAATCCAAACGCGTGATCCGGTCATCTACCACTTTAGATTGAATATGAACGTGCTATCTTGCAATGGTAGGGCTGTCCATTGATCAATTGCCACGTGCATAAGCTAAATTTAGGCCATTGTTAGTTTTTTTTTTTTTTTGTCACACCTTGAAATTCGGTACCCGAGTTGGCCAGGCCCGAACCTGAATTCCAGGACCGTGAGTTGTATTTAAACAAAATATATGATGCAATCCACATTATTTTTATGCATTTTCAAGGCAATCAGAGCAACTAAAAGGATACTAATCATTGTCATTAAATATTGTCTACTAATTAATCTCTGAATCTTTAATTACATCGACATTCAAAAATAAATAATAACAACATACATTGAATTTTAAGAAATCCTCAAATAAACTAAAGGAAAAGCCTTCGATCTTGCCTAGAGCTGGGCATCAGACCGAGTCGGACCGAATTGGGTCCTACTCAACTCAGGATCGAAATTTGGAGGGCCGAACCCGAACCTGATCCGATCCGAAGTCGAGTTAACAGATCCTATTCCCTCCTGGCCTGAGCCGATCCGAGTCTATCTCGGTCAGGACAACCGAGTCGGATCGGATTGGGCAAGGGTCGAATCGTTATTTTTTTCAACGGTGTAAAAATCATTATTCACACTATTTCTTATGATGTGATCTACTTGATTATTAGATATATTTAAAATTTAGCATCAATCCCTAAAATTATATGAAAAAACTGATGGACGGTTTGGATAAACCAAAAAAATTCAAGATGGGCCCACATAGTTTACTCAGCTAACTCAGTATGAAATCTACTTTTAATTCTATAAGTACTTGTATATAGGCTATAGCTCCTACAGTTATATAGCTGCTCTATGTACGAGTGCGAACGGATTGGCTACTTTGGTCGGTGATCTGTGGGCCCCACCATGATGTACGTGTTTCATCCATGCCGTTCATTAATTTTTACAGATCATTTTAGGGCTTAGTACAAAAAATGATAGGGATATAAATCTTAAGTGGGTCACACCACAGGACAAAAATAATGAATGGATATTCACAATTAAAATCCTCCTAAGGCCCATTGTACTGTTTATTTGAAATCCAATCTGTTGATTTGGTCATAAAGACCCAGATGAAGGGAAAAAAATAAATATCAGCTTGATCCAAAACTTTTATGGCTCCTAAAATGTTTTTAACGGTCAAAATTCATTCAACACTGTTTCCTGTAATGTGGTCCACTTGAGATTGAGATATAATTCATTTTTTTTATCATATCATAAAATGATATATAAAAATAGATGGACAGCATGGATGATACACATACATCATGGTGGGCCCCATAGAGCACGGACCATCAACCATTGGTTGGTGTCAGGGGAGTAGCTAATCCATATAGGCTATAGCTCCTACCAGCAGTACAACTGCTCTGTACGTGTCGTGCGAAGACGAGCCCTGACGCTCCTCGAGCTCCAAGTTGTACAAACGGTTCAAAGGAGATCAAAGTTACATGGCCCCACAGTGATGTATTTAGTAAATCTATACCATTCATCTGTTTTTAGAGTTCATTTTAGAGCATTATCCAAAAAATGAATCATATCCGAAGATCATCTGGACCACACCGTAAATAGAAGCGGAGATCATGAATTTCACTGTTGAACAATTTGTATGGCCCACCATAGCATTTATTTTCATCCAATCTGTTCGTAAGGTCACAAAGACCTCAGTGAAGAGGAAAAACAAATTTCATATTGATCCAAAACTTCTGTGAACCCAAGAAGGGTTTCAATGGTAGACGTTCAATCCCCCGCTACTTTCCGTAGTGTGGTCCACTTAATAGTTAGATATGTCTTAATTTTGGTCTCAAGCATTAATACGATATTGCCAAATGGATAGACGGTTTGGATATAACACATACCTTATAATCAGACCCACAGAGCTTGCTAACGTTACACCCGCAAATCCACTTCGTACATCAGCCAATACGCTTCCGTCAACCAGCAGGTAAATAGCTGTATGCCAACCATGCCTGCTACGACTCTCTCTCTCTCTATTTCCCTCTCTGATATAGAAATCGAGCTCTAAAACCCAACAACTCTCCATGTATATTTCTCTCCACCAGAGAAATCCCACCACATGACATCTAGCTAGCCTTCTTCTTACCTTCTTCTTCAACAAAAAGGGAGAGACAGATACAGGGAGAGATAAATATAAAGAGAGATAAAGAGAGATAGAGAAATAGAGTTGGGGCTCAGGTGTACATTAGGCGGGGTTTTTTGGTGCCAAACGAAAAACCAAAGATGCGTGGAGAAAGAATTTTGCAAAAACGAGGGATATTTATATCTTGGGTCGGGTCGGTTCGGACCCTTTCGGTCCGGGTTTTCGGATCGATTTTGTTTGGATACACCCCTATCTGAATTCGACCCGAAAAACGATCGGATATCGATGGACAAATTCGATCAGGGCCGATCTAGGCCGTCGGTTCTGTTCGAAACGATATCGAGTTGGGTCGGATCGGGTCTAACTTGCCCACCTCTAATCTTGCCCAATTGGCTTTTCATACACAGACCCTACAAAACAATTTATAAGGGTGTGGCGCGACGGCTCATCGATCACATCATTCCCAAAATTGAAATTTCTACATCAGCATGTAACTAAGAATAGATAATGAAAATTTGATTGCATGCCCTCGCACCAAGGGCCATAACTCACGTTAGTCCCATACCTAACGTGAGAAGTGATTCTAAGATAATAGACTCTTGATCCCGAATAGTCCTATACTTATTGGAGATTGTGGCTCACAAATGTGTGCACCAAAATTGTATTTATGCATCCACAACTTGAATATAAAAGGACATTAATATTCCACAAATAATAAATGAAATTCTGAAAATGAATTCAAATAAAACAAAATAACTTTTGATCCATTTTTGGACTTTATCAGGGCGGAGCACCCATGCATCCATTTTAGGGATTAACCCAATGCAAAGCACTGTGACCATTTTAAACCTCCTAGGGCAGGGCACTGTGCATCCAACATTTTAGGGAGTCCGGGTAGAGCACCCACGTGTACATTCACTTAATCTTAAATTAAGAAAATACAACTTTCATCCTAGAACACGGGCCAGGGATCGAATATTTAGATATGACACATCCTGGAATATGGGCCAGGGGTCAAATGTCCACAATTGCTAAAATTTAAAATGCGACACAAAATAAACATCCTTTTTGGGAATGACCCAGGCAGAGCACCCATAACAAGTTGATCCATTTTAGGGCAAACACCCATAACAACTTGATCCTTTTTAGGGTAGAGCACCCATAACTTAATTATATTTAAAAGCAGGTAGAAATAATCAATTGAATTAATTTCACATATTAATAATCAAATAAATGCATTTTATTTTATGTATAACCATAATCAAATAATTTAAATTAATAATATAAAATAAATAATCAATGGAAATCAAATTACATACTAATATAGCTTTTCAATTGGGAAGATCACCTACCTGATTTAGTGTGACATATCCCATGTATGGTTAGATTAGGCGAAGAGATCTAAGATCGATACAAATGCGATCCATTCGGCCCAGATGACTTCTGATTTGAATATGAAATAGTGCTTCATATAGATCATGTGGTGACTACTTAACAAAGGAGATGTCGCGGTCTTCAATGGCGGATTCTTGTATAAGATAGATTTCAACATGTCGTTTGTTCTGGATGGCTCAGATGAGTCCCACGTGTTGAAGGAAGGTGGATTTTGAAACTTCAATGAACTTAGTTAGTGGGTATTGTGGTTGGAAGCTTGCAGATGTTGATTGTCTCTTGTCAAGTGTGGAGAAGAGTCAACATTATCTTCGGTTAAAATCTGATGTTGGAGCTAATGGTGGGTTCGAGTGTGCGGTTGTATCAAAGATTCACAAAGAAGAAGGAGGGGAGAGAGAAAATCGGGAGGTGAGATTGGTTTTAGGTGACGTGCTTATGCACGTCACTTTTGTTTTATTTTTATTTTTATTTATTTTTAAAAACCCAGTGGGCCCCACTCATGATGTTTATGAAAAATCCACTCCCTCCATTTATTTTTCCGGATCAAGTTAAGGCATTAGCCCAAAAATTGAAGCTGATATAAGGTTCAAGTGGGCTACACGGAAGGAAACGGTGGAGCCCGCCGTTAAAAAAAAATGGGGTGTTACATTATTTCCCTGCCGTCCATTGTTTTCACGCGTCGGTGTTGTCCACTTGAATATTCTACTGGCCTGATTTACAGGAAAGGAAGCTTTCATATTAACCCTGTCTAATGATTTGACTGGATCTTATCACATGTGCCATTTTGTCACATGCGCTGAATTTCACAGCTTCAATGTCTACTCACGCGCATCACCGGAAAATCTACCAAAATATTAGGAAGAGTAATTTAGTGTGGGCGCGTTATCAATCTTTGTCATCGGCGCGGTTTGGATGGATGTCCGGACGAGGTCGGTGCATCCCCAAATGTGGGGCCCATTGTGATGTACGTGCATTACATCCACACCGTCCATCCATTTTGAAAGCTCATTTTAGGAGATCAAAAAAAACGAAAGGAAGCACATCCAGAAAATAAATACTGTTGTCAGGTATCTCCTGTGTTAGTTCACCACTATCATAAAAAACCGTTCTCCGTAATTGCAAGCATGCCTTAATATTACTATACATCCTTACTCTTTATCGGGTGGTTGACTCTCAGGAGTTTCAACACCCGGTCACGGGTTCGAGTATCCATGTGTGTTTAAATTCCACTAGCGTGAGTGTGTGCATGTGTTAAGATTTTTTTTTTTAAAAAGCGTGCCATAATATTACTAAAATAAAAAGTACACTTTCTAATGATTTTCCGATGGAGATTTTAGGACCATTCATTATTTTTGTTTAACCATCCATTTGATAGCCATCAATTGGATGATTGGGATTTATTGGAGTAATTGTACAGACATGCTCTATCCCCAACGTGCCTAGCAATTTGGATCGTTTTGATAGCCGTTCGTAAGTACTGCGTGTGATGAGTCACCACCGCTTTACAAATGGTGATAAACCATCCGAAGAGTTACAGTCACTTTGATACTCCGGTAATCCATGACCCTTGATATGCAGGCACTCAGAAATTGTATACGTGGGTATAAATGAACTAAAATTAAAACGATTAAATTGTAGATTATACTGTTCATAAGCCAAACTCCTAAAATTAGCTGGATAGAGTAGTCATAACCACTGATTCTAAGACATAGTTTTGTTGAAATAGAGCCATTGGATAGCTTTATTGTTAACCGTCCAATATATCTCTACCCATCGGATCCTCAGATAATAAAAAAAGAGTGTTTTTTGGTTCATGAAAATTCTGAACTGTAACCCATAATCTGGATAGCTTAAGAATTACTCATGTAAGTATACAATTTCTAAGTAACTATTACGTGCCGGCGTATCATCCATCACTGTCTGCTAGAGCATCAAAGCTCCCCTTAAAATTCTCGGTTTTGAAAAAAAAGAAGAGGAAAAGATAGAGCGAGCGGGAAAACGGTCAGCGAAAAGTTTCAAACGCTCTCTCCCCTTCCTCATCCGTTCGCCGCCACCATCTCTCTCTCTCTCTCTCTCTCTCTCTCTCTCTCTCTCTCTCTTCCAGCCCCATTTCAACCATATCTACCTGTCTCTCTCCCGCATTTTTCTAGGGTTCCATTTTCAAAACCCTAATTGCCCAATTCCAGCTCTCTCGTTTCTCCTACTCCATTCCATATCTAGGGTTTCTTTCAGAAATGGCATTCAACTAACAGTCCATGGAATCACATCGGCAGCCGTCCCACCAAAGATGACAGACAAAGAAGAGCACGGCAGCGCCAGCGGCGCTAGCTTCCACCTCCTGCAGCCCAATCGCGACCCTGAATCGAACTGGGCCGTTGATCTCGCCAAGAACCTCGAAGACTATCTTCTCAAGATCTGTTCCGGAGAAATTACGGCTGAAGATGAAGACGGCCATCCCTCCGTGAATTTTGCCGAAGGTCCCGTTCTTATTCGGATCCCCTTTGTTCTCATTGCTTTTTCCATGATTTCTCATTCCGTCAAAGGGGTTCTTTTGAAAATTTTCGTTTTCCTGTTTTGTAGCTGCTCTGCTTATTCAAGGTTCGATTCAGGTGTATAGTCGGAAAGTGGAATATCTATATTCTTTGGTTTTGCATGCTTTGGAGTTCATTTCTCAGAAGAGGTTTGAATTCTGACTGTTGTTCTGTTTCTTTTTTTTTTTTTTGGTTGTTGTTTTATATTCGATTAGGTGCAAGTGTATAGAAAGATTCCAACCATTTATTTGAATAATTCCCTGGTTGAACTGTCTTGGATATTGATTTTGGGAAGGAAAGCAGACCGGTTAATGCACTTTCCATTTTTCTGTCTGGCTCCAAAAACAGTGGAATGGTCGTGATGCAACTGCACCTCTGCCAGACGCCCACATTTCATATTTATGCACACATGTGGCAAGAATTCCTATCTGAGTAGTTTTTATATGCATGATTTTATTTTAGAAACTCTATTATGAATATTTCCTTATTTGATTTCTACAGTATCTTAGAAAGTCCAGCTGTATTAGAAGGCTTTATTTGTTGCCCCTGGAAAGTATAGTTTTGTGAAATGAAAAAGGAAATTGTGTAGTCACCTACATAAATATGGCTCGTAGCCACACACACTAATTAGAATGATGTTTTCGATAGCTTTGTTTTTTCCATGGTAGGAGCATTGGAAATGGGATAATTGTGTGAACTCTAGTGCAAGACTGAAGGTTTGCTGCCTGCTGGTGCTGTGCTCAGTCTCTTTGGTTCTTCAAGTTTCTTCTTGCATGTGAATTTTTTGCTTTGTTTGGTGATTGTATGTTATGGGTTTCTGGTACCCTAGCTTCATGATTTTGCAATAATTCCTTGCTCTTTTATTCTAGCTGCGTTATTTTGGCATTAGAGCTAGGTTCTACTTGTCATTTTAGCTCTTCACCTTATACCAATCACATACAAAACTTGTCTCTGAATGGTCTCTAATTCTCACCCCATTGAACCTGAACCTGTCCCTACTTCCAGCCCAAAATGACAGCCTCTAAGCTAACCTGAAACAGTTCCCAGCACCGCCAGTCTACTTACAACTTTTAAACCTGCTGCCTATAACCTGCCTAACCCAACCACTGATAACATATCCTAATCAAAACTAACATATGCATGTTCCCTGTTCAATCCCTAAACAATTGTGCATTAACTGCTACTAAAAATCAAGTCTTTAACTGTCATTAAACCAGTCCATAATCGGCCCAAAAATTTGTCCTAGAAGCTTGTCACCGTCCAACCCACAAACTTCCCTTTTAATTGTCTCTTACCTGTCTAATTCTCCACCTTTGTGATTTCCAAAACAACCTCTTTAACTCAAATGTGTCCCAATCCAACTCACATGAGCGATACCAACCATTTCTGCCCATGAGAAGCAAGACTTCTTATAGTCCTAGGATGGCTGCAGGAAACCAGAATGATGTTTTGGCAGTGTTTTAAATAGCAGTGCTATGTAATGTGTAACTTATGCCACGTAGCATAGCTTAGCCTTAATGCTAAAATCTCGTGAAAATAGCTTAAGTCGCGTGTAGCATATGTTACATGATAATTTGCATCCACTACATGCTACATAGACTAGCTACACGCTATGTAGCTCATGTTACAAGTTATTTTTCACTACGATATTAAAATCAATTAATGTTTTTAATGATTTGTTATATTTTTCTATTTTCAAAAAATAGTAAATATTCAATGCTTTAGTAAAATAATATAACTAACATGAATTTTTTGCTCTTTCTGTACTGTTATGCTTAATCGTTGCCCTTTCCTATTACTTTAGGTTGCGTTTGGTTGCACTAAATATTATAAAATTTTGTTAAATTTCATTATTAATATGTCTAATTTGGTGTACAATATCATGAAATTGATGCAACCAAGTGCAACCTTAATTAAAAATCTAGAAGTAGCGTATAGCTCACGTGACATGCTATGTAGCTTACATCTCATGTTTCAGAGGGGTGAACTCTATGCTACATGCTATTTTAAACAGTGTTTTGGTGGTACTTAAGCAAATTTTGGAAAGGTTGCACTGGATGAATGGCTGATCTGAGAATATGGAGGGTGAACAACGTAAGACGAGCAATTAGATAACCATTTTGGAGGAGAAAAATAAGAAGGACAATATTGACCCATGGGTGAATGGCCATTGCCTAAGAAACACCCAACCCCAAAAGGATACATAGAATTTGACATGATTGCTCCTGGTAATAACTTGACCCCCACATGTTAGGGACACATTGTAATTATAGATATGAGCAGGAGACGTTGGACAACTCTTCATCATGATTATTCGAATTATTTTGAGGCCATCTAACTGTCTCACACAAAAGATCCAATCATACACGTAAAGGTGTAAATTGCATACTATGGTAGTAATCTAGACCCTAATGTTTTCCGTGGTTGGTTGGAGTCTATGAAATTTCAAGTGGTTCCAAGATTTCTATTGTACAAGGACGTCAAAATTATGAATTGTAGCATTGAAATTAAAGGTGCCATCTTGAAGTGGTGGGTCTTGGTGAGTTGTGGTGCAATGGCCTTCAACTCATCTCAAAGGGAGGAGATGAAGGCTAAGATGGAATAGAGTTTTTTTTTTTTTTGCTATCATTCTAAGATGTTTAGTCAGCTTTTAGATATACAACAAGATAATCCAACTGTTGAGGTTTGACTTGGTGGAAACAAAAGTGCATCATATAGCTTGTTATTGTAGAGGGCTCCAAAGGAACATGCATACTGAGATGATAGAAGTCCAATTGAAAACTTTAGATGAATTATATCAGATTGCAATGTAGGCAATGGAAGTACGGAAAGGCAATAATTAGGCATTGCTATTCACAAGCTCGGGGCAACACTCATCGCCGTCGTACTCTATGTGGACTAGATTGACTTTTCATGCTAATTATCCTGAATTATAACTCCATGTAGTTTTGGCTAACATGACAACATGAGTTTCCAATGCACACCAACATCAACTAACTAGCAACAGCCACATTCAACAACTTGCACAAGAAAATTTGAGAATAAGGGTAAGGCATTTGTTTCAAACCAAGGTAGGACAGCTAACACATGTTTCAAGTGTGGTGGGTGAAGGACACATTACCTTCCCTTGCCCTACATTGGACCAGAAATTTTGAGGCAGAGGAGGCATGACAAGATGAAGAGGATGTGAAAAATGAGGACCATGCAGACTAGGGTGAAGAACCAAGTGCAGACGATTACAAGTCATGATGCAAACATTAATGGTGTACCCTTTAGACTGTACTAGAGGAGGAGGCGTTGTCAACAGAGTATCGGAGCGGAGGAGTTGATTTGGATAGACGTCGGGCCAAGTCTATTCAAACCCTTTTTTTGATGCGTTACGAGTGCATGAGTGGCATGACTGCAGCCCATGCGGCGAATTTCACATCCTGTCGCGCGAGTGTTTTAATTTTTGGTATCTTTTTGTTATTTTCCTTATTTTCAGGGCCTTTAGTGTACTTTTTATTTTTTTATTATTTTATTTTATTTTTTTTCCGTGGCTTATATATACACTGTGAGAAACCCTATTTTATTAGTGAATAAATGAGAATTCATATGCTTTCTTCCTCCTTTACCAACAAGATTAGGGTTTCAGGATTGGCTCATAGGTATTAAGGATTTCACCCCGATTTCAGATTTTCTTCCTTTTTGATCTTCAAATGCAGGAAAAGATAAAAATCAACCATTTTCGTTTCTTTGATGCCTTAGAATTCGTACTTTCTTTCATCTCAAACCCATCTCTTTTTCATCTCTTTCGTTCCTCTTTGGATATTCCTTGTTGGTTTGAATGGAAAAGAGGGATGAGTAGTTAGGAGAATCGGATCCAAACTTGACTATGGACTGTCTTATACTAGATCTGGGATATCCTCATATTCCTAGATCCTCCCTTTTTACTATTTACGTGATTTTATGGTAAGGGGTATGATCCTGACGAAATGATTTCATCTTTGTGTTGAGATTTGCTTAATCCCCTTGATTGAAAATAATTAGTTGATTAATTTTATTATTTGAATCTCTTCAACCTGATTATACATACAACTAGGTTAGGCCATCACATGTCCCTGCATCAAGTCACCTTTGGATGCCCCCTAGAGGAAACATATCATGTTAGACCATGCTGGAGAAAGTATGAAGAAGATTGGTTTTTGTATCAACATTTTTTGCACATATGTTGAAGACTATAATAGATGGAGGGACTAGCATGAGTGTAGCTTCACAGCCACAGGGCATCATTGATAAGTTGAAGCTCAAGCTAGAGAGGGACCCTAAGCTGTATGAAGTAGCTTGGGTTGATGACTCATCTTTTCTGTGAACAAGGGATGTTTGGTAAACTTCTCTCTTAGGTTGTATACATAGACCTTATGGTGTGATGTTGTGCTTATGAAGGACATATATTCTTTGGGTTGATCATGGTTATATGATAGGAAGATTGAATGTTCGAGCAAGGTAATGGTGTGACCTATTATGCGATTCGGGTGTGTAAAAGGCCGCCCTGAAAAAATGCACTGTAATGGTAGAACGGCATAACAGTGCCACAACCGATTTCTAGGAAATAAAAAAATAAAAAATTGGAAAAAAAACTTATATTTTTCTTCTTATTCTCTCCTTTCTTCTTCTTTGCAAGTGCATCTCTCTCCCTCTTTCTCTTCTTCTTCTTCTGGTCCTTTGGAAGTGCATCTCTCTCTCCTTCCCTCTCTTTCTCTCTCCACGCCTTTTGAAGAGCAACTGCATATGTGGCTTCTTTAGAACCATGTTTTTTAAAAATCTGTCTGTCTAAACAGGTGGACTATAAGCTATAGTCCATCAACGAATAAGTTCCAACCTTTTATGCATGTGAGACGTCCAATCCATCCAGTAGGTTGGCCCCATCACGTGGATTGCTTTTGCAAAACTAAGATATATCCACCCATTAAGTGTATCATGCTTGTATTTTGCTATTTATTAATGGCTAAAAATTATTGTCTGTTGTGTGGTCCACCTGATGAGTAGATATGGATGATTTGTGCACTAGGCGACTCTCATTTTGGGGCCAGTCTGTTGGAAAGGCTGGATTTCACATTCACTTAACCAGTTGGTAGTTATTTGTTGGGTGGATTGTACCCTGTGGTCCAATTGGTTTGACTTGAGACCACCACATTTTTTTTTTCCCGTATATGATTCTCTATAGGCTTATGACGCTTGATACACTTGCACTCAGAAAATTGTATACATATCATATATTAACTCAAAATTAATCAATTAAATTATGAGACATGTTGTTGCTAAGTCACAATTTCAAAATCAAATTGTTTGGACGATCCTAATTCCTAACTGCTGATTTTATTTATTTATTTATTTATTTTAGTCATAAAGGTGTGCCAGGCCCTTGCAAGAATGTAATGCAAGAGTAACACTTGAAGGCCCAACAACAAGCTACTGTAGTGGGTAGGGCTGAAAGTTGGGTGGGTTCAACCCGACCGACCCGTGACCGACCCGACATTGGGTTGGGCTCGGGCAGGATATATTGGGTCTGATCTCAAGCTTGAGCTATATAAACACCAACCCGATAAAACTTGGGTTGGGCTCGGGTTGAGGTCTCAGGCTGCCCAACCCGAACCCGATCAATATATAAGTTACTTATAAATTATAATTGAGTGTGGATTGTTTGTGTCGAAGGCACACTAGTGATGTCGGGTCTCATTTGTCCACGTCATTTCCAAGGACTCAAGCTAACAAGATATGCCAGATTTCTCTCTCTCAAATAGATTGTGTGCTATGCTACATGACTTTTAAAGGAGTAGTTGTCCTATATTTTAGCTTATTTTTTTAAAGAAAAAAAAAATGAAGTTCTTTATGACGCATAATCACATATATAATTAATAAAATCATAGATACAAAAAATAAGTCCGATATTGAAATATAATAAACTAATGTAATAACGAAAATATTAGCACGTATACCCGACCGAGCCCGCTTGAGTTGGGCTTGGGTTGAGAATTCCCAACCCGAGGTTGGGTTAGGGTTGAGCACCAACCCGACCCAACCCGCCCGACTTTCAGCCCTAGTAGTGGGCCCTCCCCCCACAAGAAATTAATTTGATATCATGTAAGCTAATGGCCCCTGTATCTAACCGTTTTTTTACGAACATTTTTTTTAAAAATTTTTATTTGTTTTTTTTTTTTTTTTTTCAAAAATAGGATTGTTGGATATTTTTATTCTTTAGCATCCAATAATTGTCCACCAATCCAATAGTCGGATGATGAAATAAGCATAATTTTTGGCCAATTACATTAGTGGGATGAGTGTCAATAGATTGCATGAGTTTGAGGCCGAATCGGGGCATCAAGTGGTCCTCCAAATCGGCCCCAAATTGGTTTGACACTATTCATCCGAATTTAAGTTAGTTTTTTTAAAACCTAGTTGGGGAAATGATGTTAAATGGTTAGGGATATGCATTAGCAGGATGGGTGTCATAGTTTGCATGAATTTGGGGCCGATTAGTGGGCATTTGAGTGTGTTGCCCCCCCCCCCCCCCCCCGAATCGGTGACACTATTTATCTAAATTTAATTTTAGTTTAATTTTTTCTTATAATCACTTGATGGGAGTGATGCCAAATACTTAGGGATATGCATTAGTGGGATGAATGCCATACATACACTAGAATTTTTGGGACTATTTGGGCGCATTCGAGTGACCCCCAAAATCGGTGACATTATTCATCTTAATTTATTTTCAATGTTTTCTTAAAATTCCTTTGGGGGAACGATGTCAAATGCTTAGGGATGTGCATTATGGGACGAGTGCTATAACTTGCCCTAATTGTGGGCCAATTTGGGATCAATATAAGCCTTTTAGGTTAGTAAAATCATCAAACAAGTTAAGATAGAATTCTTACCAAAGAGTGGACTCTACACTATCATGAACATGTTCAAATCTACAAAAGAATAGATATTTGGAATCCTCTAGAAATTTATGATCCCCCCTTGGGGGATTTTTTTTTTTTTTAATTGTTATGCTACAGCCGTAATAACCGTTACACGCAACAATAATGGTGGGGACTATTATGCCCATCGTTCTCATTACGACACACATTGGATTCAAGGCACAAGAATATGTATACCTTTACATATGGGGGTAAGTGTATCCCTCTCTATGCAATGAGAGATGACGAACCTAGAGAGAAAAAGGTGTCTTCATCAGCACTTGGCGTGACATGATTTGTGGAAGAGAGTTATGGGCAAGGAGTAATGTTTGCTTTGATGTTGAGAGTGTAGGCCAAAGCCTATTGAAAAGTCTCCTACTCACCCAGAGTTCATGACATCCTATCCCAATTTTAGGATTTGACTCCAGATGAATTGCCATCCTTGCACAACATACAACACAACATTGATCTAGTGCCAATTGCCGCATTGTCCAATATAACTAGTAAGGGGGTGAGCGGTTTGGGTTTTCCACCTTCGTTACATCTGGTGGCTAACCTTGGGTTTGTCGGAAACAGAGACTGTCTTCTAAAACCACTCCCATCTTGAGGTTAGGTGCTGGGAGATTAAGCTTCACTTACACCCAACCACTAGGTGGCTTGCCCAAGGTACAAGATTTCTTTTGCCTTGACCTTCCACTTTGCGAGCCATTTAAGGCAGCTAGGGAAGTACTTCACTAAGTCTCCCGGCTAGCAATTTAACGACATGCCTAGGTCCTTTGCCCAATCTAACTGGTATATTACTTGAATTCAGTGGAGTGCGCTGAGCTTTGTCGACATGCGCAAGGCTTATTAGTAAAAGGCATTATGTCTGTGACCCTTAGACCATGCGTTATACTTGTCTTATTGACATTGGAGAATGACACAATTGGAGAATGTGTTGACAATCATGCCATCAATAAGATATGTTGGACATGATGATGATTACTGTGATCTTTCATACATGAACTTGAGGAGCGACTATCATTAGGTTAGGATTCACTCATGTGATGAATGGAAGACTAAGTTCAGGCCAAAGGATGGGTTGTATGAGTGGCTAGTTATGAAACGTGTTATGATGCAAATCCTCTGGCCTTTTGTAGGCAAGGTTTTCATTCTCTATTTTAATGACATCCTTGTCTATAGCTGTTTGCATGAGGGTCATATTAGATATCTGCAACAGGTGATAAGTTTTACAGAAAGAAAAGC
Organism: Magnolia changhungtana; assembly: GCA_030180095.1. NCBI lineage: Eukaryota > Viridiplantae > Streptophyta > Magnoliopsida > Magnoliales > Magnoliaceae > Magnolia > Magnolia changhungtana. The sequence goes on from JASAUF010000191.1 coordinate 203,684, forward strand.
TCTTCATCAATTTTAAGAAGTGCAACTTTACGAGTCCTAGTGCAATTTTTCTGGGGTTTCCTGTGTTTGCAAATGTAGTTTGAGGGTGACCTAGAAAGGTTTCAAGCAATAGTTGATTGGCCTCTTTGACGAATATTCGTTAAGTTTATAGCTTCCATGTCTTAGCTGCGATCTACAAGAGGTAATTAGGAACTTCAGCTCTGTTATGGCACTTACCACTGAGGGCATGAAGGCCGGTTCATTTGAGTGGATTAGAAAAAAGGCCTTATATGAAATCAAGCACAAGATGACAAGAGCTTTGGTTCTTAGGTGTATTGATTTCGAGAAAGTATTTTGAGGTTGTGTGCCACGCATCCCATGCAGGCATTGTTTGGTGATTGTATATTCATATGCTATAAATTTCTGGTACATTGCTTCATGATTTTGTAGTTAGACTCTGTTCTTTGATTCTAGTTGTGTTAGTATGCAGTCCATTCTGCAGTTTTTTTGTGCATATCTAAACAGGTCCTCAACACTTAACAGCATATGGTTCCATTGGTTATGCATACCTTAAGTTTTCTTTTTGCGAAACTTGAAATGCAGTGATATTATATGTTCCAGCGTTGTGAGTGGCTGATTTTGTAGCTAACAGTTCTAGTTACTAAGCATTCTAAGACACTTTAGAATAGCTGTTGTCGAGGATCTTAATAATTAAGTAGTTCCTTATGCCTTAAATTTTGGTTGAGGTGCTTCATGGTATGCTTGATGTTTGTGGTGTGCGGGATATGAAACCAGCACTAAGGCAGCTATTATTTTCATCCCTTTTCTGCCTGCAATCATAAGTGAGACGAAAATGGGAAGGCCCCCATTGTATCTCAAGTATGATATGCTATTAGCATATCTTGTTGGGCAATGGGAACTGTGAACACCCACATAATATTTCCCGATGTTTCCCATGATATTTCCATTTCCCAAGGGTGTGATACCAATACTTTGAAAATTGACCACATGTTGACGTACCTGTTAGAAGAACAAACTATGCTTTATCTTCTTTTGTTTCCTGGTCGGAACTAGTTTTATGGTTCTATGATGTTGCCATTAATGTAGACAAATTTATCTATATATTTGCTTCTATGAACAAATGTTTATACGGCAATTGTCTTGTACTGTTTTCGTATGATGTAGAGACTAGACATATTTGTTATTCCATTCCCCCCACATCTGACACCTCATGCCCATTTTTTGACAACAACACATGTGCATGTTTGTCTACATAGGCCATGTGTAAGTCAATATGGTTTTAAACTAATTTAGGGCTGGGGGAATGGAGACTGCCCATTGTCAACTTTAGAGCCCCATGCCTAGAGGACTATTCGTGGGCATGTGAACATCTTTTTGTTATTGGTAAGAATGTCTATGAATCACATTGCACAATTTATTATTACTACCCTCCATAGACCTGAAAATACTTATTTTTGGGGAAATGTTTGGTGTTGAGTGCTTTCACCTTCCTTGATAAGATATACAATGGCACAACATAAGGTTTTCTTGAATTGTTGCATGTCGATGATAATCTGCCTTTACATGCTTACGTTGCCTCAAACTTTTGCTTGTTCTGGCAACTCTCATTCATGCTAAAAATAATCAGGTCCATTCCGTGAAATGACTCTCTGCATATGCACACTACAAATAATCTAACATCAACATTTTAAGAGCTTTTCATATTTTCATTAGGTTTCTATTTAGTAACTGAGATTTTACGTTTTTCTTCCTTGTCTTTTCATTTTTCATTTCTTTTACTGAACAGGCAAGATCAACCAGAGGAAACCACTGCCCCCCCAGATGGAACCGAATCTTCTGTAGTTGTTGATGAAGAGAACGATAGGTTTTTAGGTTTAGATGATGTACCAGGTAAATCAATTGAAACCATCTTATTGTATCTTTCATTCAAGTTACAGAATTATTGACTGGTTGATATTTCTTTACATCGGCAGTGGAAGCTAAGACCCGCCTGGACGATGGGTATGGTAAAGATGATGCTTTTAACCATTTTGTGAAGCCTCCTGCAAATTTACTTGTACTAGAAGGGGATTGTTTAGACACTACTGGTGAAGCTGGGGAGTTAGAATCATATTTGGTATTGTGGTTTCTAAACCTGGCAATGGAATTCTGCAATTTCTTTTGTTTTCTGCACTTAATGAATGCCATCACAATTGCAGTTAGCCACCAGCGATCTTTACCGGGATTTTCTTCTATTAGATCCATGTGATGCGGGAGCTGTTGATAATTTTTTGAAGGGGAATAATGCTGGCCAGGAGCACAGTATGGCCCACAGAGGCAGTTCAACAAGGTCTAAGGCTCACAAAAGTTTCCTGCAATCTCCAAGATCTGGAGGAAGTGCCCATAAATCAAATCTGGGAAAGAGCCCACACAGTAATCTGAATCAAACTCCAGGAATTAACCATGACTCCAAGATTAATAATAATGTATGGGATGATACCGATATTGCCCACAATCTTCCTGAGAATAATATGCATCATGGAGAAGAGCCGGATGGTGGATTCTCTGAACCAAGGGATGATTCAGATGATTCAGATGATGATCCATGGAAGCCTTTGAATCCCCATGAACCTGGGGACTTGAAAGTAAAACCATTTAAAAAAGGTCTGTTGATGCTTATTTATTTATTTATTATAAGTTTATCAGCTTTTTAATTTTTAATTTTTTAAATAAAAAAGTTGTTCTACACTCTAAATGCATGACAATTCTCTGTTTTTCCCAAGCAGGAAAATTTTGTGGAAAGCAGCAGAAAAGTTCTACTAAGCAGAATTCTCTAACTGCACAATTTCCTCTTGCAAGATTGGAAGGTACCATAAATCCTGAGTTTGCTGAAACATTGGAGGCACAACTCCATGCTCGTGAAAGAGTACAAGCATCTCAATCCCCTCCACTTTATGAAAAGGTCTATTTGCAAGCAATATGTTTCATTATGCTTATTCATGGCTTTTCAAAATGTAATACAGGGTATTTTCTTTGCAGCTAAGGCAATCACTTGTTTTGGGGGAAAGTGAAACATATGGTGGTTTTGATGACCCCATTGATGGAAATGAGGATCATGAATTTGAGAATGACCTCCCTGATTTTGAGCAAGCAGAGAATATCTACATGGATGCAGAAGTGCCTTTGCCCCATGAAAAGGTTGACCTTGTTCAGATTTTCTCTATATCTTATGTGTATTGGTGACTCAGGTTACACTTTTCTAATGTTTTGGGCAATCTTGATGCAGCATAATGACGATGGTGTGAGTTTTGATTGCAATGGAGCCTTTGGACAGGAGGATCCGAATTCACAAGCAAGCCTGGAAGATCTTTGTCGCTCACATCTTGTAAAGACAAGTTTCCTAGGATACCTTTTACATTCATTTTATGTGCATTACACTATCTGTTGTTATGTTTTGTTGTGGAAGCCATTGATTCATATTTATACATGAAATTCAAGTTGTCCTAGTGATCCATGAAGGTATATGATATCATACAGCTTAGTTTTGAAAGCTGAAAAGAGAGAAGCAATTAGATATGCTTCACCTCAATGTGTAGTTGGATTAGAGTTAGCAATCTGTAGTCAAGAACTTAATAGAATGATAGAATTTAGTGCTAGGGTCATGATAACCAAAAGTTTGGTCAACTCTCTGGCTATGTAATAAGGACATCGCTGTTTTGAATTTGGGCCATGTTGATTGATTTTTTAGGTTCACCACCACCACCACGACCAAGGTTTTGAATACCAGTAGCTGGGTGTATATTGGCCGGGCTCAAAAATGATACTGCACAAGGCAATTTGACCGTATCTGACAAGTGACAACAAGGGCCTGTATAGGATGGAATTTTTTTTGGCCCAAAATTTTTTGAAAAATTATCAGGAGAATAGGAAAAAAACTGTAAAACACCTGAATCTACCGTTTTAATGTTTTTGAACTTGTATTCAATGGTGCATTAGACCATTCTTTGATAAGAATGTAGTTTGTCGGATTGACTTGGTGAAAATTAACCAAACAGTCTCCTAATTGAACACAAATCAAGTATGATTTCATAAATCAGGGCCTGTTGTATCAAAATACAACAAAAAGAAACACACACACACACACACACACACACACACACACAAAGAAGTAACACAAAAATAAAAATAAAAAGAAAAGAATGGAAAAGAAAAAGAATTAAAGTCATAGTTTTCACGTTTAATTTTTTTCAAAATGGTTCATACCTCTTCGGTTCATCGAATCTCACTCAAATCTTGTGTTTTGATCCCAAAATTGGCCTAGATCTAGCATAAAATGCGTTTTAAGCTTCCTTGTGGTTGAAATGAAGAAACGAGCAAAGAACTAGAGAGAATTTGGATTTTTTTCTTTAAAATGGGGCTACTATGGTCGTAGCAGCTCCATATTGGCATTGATAAGGCCTGTATCGGCTAATATGGGCTGATTAGACCCCTTTTTTTGGTGGAAATGGACTGCTTGACCCCCGTGTTGCTTATCGACGAGGGCTGACACAAATACGATACGGCTGTATCATAGAGGATATTTAAAACCATAGTATCTTACTATTATTGTTCTTGTTATTTATCTTTGAAATTCTTTTACATTTGAACAATTACAAAAATATGATTTTTTAAGTTGTTGAGAGACATGCGAATGCAATAAATAGTGGTTTCATTTGCGACTCTTTTGGGTACTGGTCCTAGTTGTAACCCCAATATTGATACACTCGTGTGATATAGGAAAGCTAGGCAAAAGAAAAAAAAAAACAGGAAAAAAATTTAAAATAAGAGAAATATGGGAAAATATGAAAAATTTAGAAAGAAAGAAAAACACATAAATAAGCAAATCTAACACAAATTGGGAGAACCTTAGATTCATAGACATTACACAACTTGCACAAGTTCATACGTATAGTGCTTGCACAAAACCGCAAAATGTAGATGCATTTAAACAGAATGACAAACAATGTATATTGCAAATTGTAGTTTACACAACCTAGGCAGGCTAGCATGATTACACAAGTCCAAAATATATAGAGATTAAGACAGTTGCATATATTCATATGCAGTTGACCAATATTGAAGGGAGTTGAGTGCTAGTTGAAATCCATCCGCACTTCCCTCTCTATCGCTACGACGTGGGTAAGGGTATTTCCCTCCCTATCCATATCTAAAGAACATATCAATGTAGCCAATGTTGCTCCTGCCTTCACCTTGATATTGAGAATGAGATTGAGGGGCTTCCATATTCCACTCTTGGCCGTTACTGCTGTCAACGCCACTGCTCCTGAGGTAGGCTCCAAATCCATAAGGAACATAGCCATATGCTCCTCCATACCCTTGTACATAACTACATACCCATCTACTCAGTTGGCGACGGCTTCTCTATCACGATGCACTACCACTCAAGGTATTCCGTAACGGTAATGGTGGCTGTAACGGTCGTTACAGCCCCCGTAACAGCTGTTATGGTCTCTCTCTCTCTCTCTCTCTCTCTCTCTCTCTCTCTCTCTCTCTCTCTCTCTCTCTCTCTCTTCTATTGAAAAAAACTTGAAAAACCTGTATTGGCCCCGTAACGGGCCGTTACAGGGCCATTACAGCCTTTACGGGGGATGTAATGGGCCGTTACGAGGGCTGTAACGGCCTTTATGGGTCATTTTATCCGTAACGGCCTTTACGGCCTTTACGACCCCATAACGTGTAACGGTGGGCACCGTTACCTTTACGTAACGGCCTTTAAGGCCCCGTAACAGCCTTTATGACACACCATGCTACCACTGCTTATGCCAAATTTACATGGGGTTGGGATATGGTATTCATTTTCTTTACCATCCTGATCTGCACTGTCTGCTCCGAATCACCATCAACATCACCCTATATTTTTGTATCATGTGCACGGATGCCAATAATACCATCATTATCAACCATTATCACTGTGAGAGCATTAGTGCTAGTGCCTACAACTCCCTATGGCTGTGCCTGTACCTAATGGCCATTATCATCATCAACTAGCTGTGGCTGAGACCTGCCTGGGTTTTTGAGCGAACGGCTAGCATTGTGGGTTTGCTCCCAATAGACGCGGTTTCGATTCCCCTCCCTATGCTTTACCCGATGCACATGGTTTGCGGGTGATTGTGTGCATCCGCAAGGAATAGTCTCGCATTCAAAAGGGGCGGGGAAACCCTGTGGTCATTAAAAAATAAAAATAAAAATAACTGTGGCTGAGATTGTGAAGCATGAGCTGCACTTGATCCTTCTCCACCTAGGTGCTGCTGTGAGTAAGAAGTCAGATTATCTATGTTGCATAGGTTCATATCCGTGTTGTTGAGAGAATTCAAATCATTTAGAGCAAACCCAATCAATGGATCGATTATTTAGAGTTGGTTATGGGCTAAAAACTACCAACATCAAACAAAAATTATAAACATTTTCCTTGGATTTGAACAATAAAAATTTGTTTTCACCGGGAACTTCAGACCACAAATTCAAGAATTCAGAACTGCTAAAAAAAATCAAGAATTCGGTGCATTTTTGTTGTAATTGAATCTACCAAAATACGTTCTCTTTCCTAACCTTAAAAAAGAAAATGAAAATAGAAAATATCAGAAAAAACGATATGATACAGGTGTCGGTCATTGATATAGATTTTTTCTTTTTTTTTTTCCTTTTGCTAAAGAATTAAGAAAATATCAGAAAAAAAATAGAATAATAAGATATTCAAGGATCTATCATTATTTTATTTTGGACATGCATATGATAGTACATCGGACCATTCTTTAATGAGGATATTGTTTGTCGCTTTGACTTGTTGAAGGTCAACTTAATGGGTCCTAACTGAATACAAATCGAGCATGATTTGGTGAATTAGGGTCCATTACATTGAAATGCAACAAAAAGAAGATGAAAATATAAAAAAGAAAGTGAATGTGTACTCTTCTTTTTGATTTTTCCCATAATAGTCCACTTTGCTTTGATTCGTCGAATCCTATTTAAATTATTTGTTTTGATTCCAAAATAGGTATATATCTAGCCTAAAATGAGTTTTTAAGCTTCCTCCATGGTTTCAATGAAAAAATAAGAGATGTGAGTAAATTTTGAGAAAAAAATAATAATTTAAAATTGGGCTTTTATGGGCGGCATATATCAGCCCTGTATAGGTGTCAATACGCCTTGTATCGGCCGATACGGGTCAGGCTGATATGGTCCCGTATCACGTATTGTCTTGTGCCAATACGAATATGATACAACTATGTTGGCCGATACGATACCAATATTCAGATCTATGGTATCATGTTCCAACTGCCTGAAGTAGATAGCTTTTGGGGTTATGTTTCCAATTGGATGATACGGTTATTGTCCAACTAGTGCTTTGCGTCCTACATGTCATGTGTGTGTTAAATCCAACTTCAACAGGTTGGAGTTGTCGGACCCACCATGAAGGACACATGGTGTGAAAATCACATCTATCTATGCAATGGTTTGGACACGCATTTTCTTGCAAACCAATTTGGAGGTTGTCATTGCCGTGGCCCCCGTGATGAGTGGATTCGTCTTATTTTCTCATCAGTTGTTCTTGGTATATTCTACATGTATACTGTCCATTGAGAATCAAGCATACACCATCTTTGCCTGTCATAATGTGCATTGGATGTGCCTCGTCGTGTTGCATCATGTGTGATATCGGTCTATCTTGAGATTAACTTTTTGTTGTTTGCCTGGTGACCTATATTCCTTGATTCACACAGGATGCCCTCCTTGCAAGCATAGCCGAAACTGAGAAGCAAACGGAATTGGCAGCCCGAGTTTCAACATGGAAGCAGAGAATCGAAAACACTTTGGAAGAACAAGTAAATTTCATGGATTTTGTCTCATTGAAGCCATACTTTGATTCTCATACTAAACCAATAAAAGAAGAAGATTTAAGCATCTGTATTTCATCGAGATTGTGCTTCTCGCAGGATTCGCGCCCGCCTTTTGATATTCATGCTTATGGTGAGAGAATACTTGACAAGCTATGCTTGGAAGCAGACGATGGAGGGTGCATGTCCTTTGTGGATGTTGTTGGTGGCCAAGCAAAGCATGATGTCGCAAGGACTTTCTCTGCAATGCTTCAACTGGTGATTCCCTTGGTTAAGGCTCTGTTTTGATAGTGTACAAATACCCACTGGACCCTGTTTAAAATGTACTGATTATGAATTTTAAATTGGGTTTTGTTTGGAAAGTTTGTAATATTCCTTTCTGCATTGGGTGAATCGGGTAAGTCTGTCAAACCGGCTCAAAATATGAGTGTGCTCAATGTGCCGAATTGAGTCCAATGGCCATTCCACTTAACACAAATATAGCAACCCTCAAATGCTTGAAAGAAAACCTCTCATGGGAGCTGCTTTTTCACATTTTCACATGGGAGTTCTCTTGCATTAACAAATGAGGCTTTTGTTGCTAGTATTGCTCACCCTGCTGCTTCCTTTTTTTTTTTTTCACCCTGCTGCTTCCTACTTGTTGCTTGTCTCTTCCCTTGCCATGCGGTGATTCAGACCATATAGTAGCCCCATTGCGGATTAGCCTTGTTGCAGAACACCTACTGGCCGGAGCGCTTCACTCTCCCTATGGAGGGATGGGAGAAACAATGGTCCACATTTCAAATGATCCATGTGGGGTTGCCAGATGAATGGGTCTAGATCACCATTTGATGGCACAAGGGGAAAGCAACAATGAACAGATGCCAGCGATGCTTGCACAATTCTTATCAAATGTATGAAATGTAGTTTTCATTCATTTTTGTGTTTTCAGGTCAACAATGGAAACATTGCCCTGGATAGAAGAGAATCAGGCAGAGAGTCCGTATGTTATACAGCAGCAAATCCATTCCGTGTCCAGCTCCTTGACCATGAAAAAAGACGAGGTGAAATGCCGTTCCGGTCATCAAAGAAGCGTGTAAAATCTCCTTCAAGGAAAGGGTGCTTTAAAGGTCAGGAGAACAAACCACCTGTAGAAAAGCTCCCGGTGGTCGGTTCCACATCACCTGGAAAATCCTCACCACCAAATGGCAAGCTCTCTGTCAAGATTGGGAAGAGTAGTGTTGTCAGGTGTACGCCTGAAGGCAAGAGAAGGCGAAGACCTCGGCTGATCATGGAACCGGTTGACTTGCAATCGGCAGGTTGAGTTGGAGAGGAACTATATGATCCTTACACCAGGGATGTGCACAAGATCCTTGAACCTTGGGTTTCGACCAGTGCGACCATCAATACTATTGGTCTGATGGGTCTATTCATGGGGAGATGCAACCGACCAATATTCCCAATTATCAAACCATGGGCCCCATAAGTCAGACAATAAAAGAGTATTCTTGTGCTAAATCTATGGTCAAGGATGCTATTGTTTATGTGTTGTAACTGTATTTTGGGCTGTCGACAAGGCTCTGAGGCCTCAAACACCCTCTCGTTTGAGCGGCTTGAACCTATGACTGACATATGGCCCCAATCGTCTTGCCATCACTAACGAGTAGATTGGTAGCTTTATATGTACCTAGTTTTAACTTATGACAGGATTAGGTAGTTTAGAAATTAACATTCTTGTAGTACTTGTAATATCTATCAATGCAATGCCCAGTTAATGTTTTACATAACAGTATCCATGTGCTCTAACCATATCTGTACTGCTGCTTTCAAAAAGGGGAAGTCATTCTTGAGGACCTGTTTGCATGTGGATGGCTTCGTTCAATTCATGTGGGATTTGCATGATCTAAGGGGAGACAGAAAGAAATGAATTGGAAAACTGGTGCTGTTATCACATGTTTGGTGGGGTTATTGTTGCTAAAATCAAACGTTTTTAATTTTTAATTTTTGGATTCAAATAGTTTCAGGTAGTCACCATGTGGGTAACTGCATATAGCAGGTTGAATTGCCCATCAAGTAATGAGGATTGCTATTTGTTTGAAAATCAAACCTACCTGACAATCTTATCCATCAGCTCTCGTTTGACCATCAACCATTATATTTTCTACTGTTGTTCTAGTTGCCGTGGATCAGTGAATAGGAATGTCTAAACAGGTGTAATTTTTAATTTAATTTAATTTATTATTATTATTTTTTTAAATATACAAGAAGGTTTCAAGTCCATCTGATTGGACCATAATTATGGTCCAATTTTTCATGTGTGTGCAGTACCGGTCCACTCAGCAAATAACTTTCCAATTTTTCATGTGTGTGCAGTACCCAACCTGTCCAACGGGTTGTCCCAATCACTGGATTACGTTATGCAAGAATCAGTTCACATCCACTCGTTGAGTGGACCACACTTGTATTTTGTTATTTATTAATGGTTAAATATTGTTTTCTATTGTGTGACCTAATAATAGGGCTGATGTTTGCACAAGGTGATGGTCATGGTGGGGACAACTTATATGAAGGGTCGGATGTCGCACGAACATGGTAGCTTGGAAGGTATTCGTGTGATGGGCTGTAAATGACAGTCTACCCTGTTGGACTTGAAACCTTCTCTTTTAATACACAGAATTCAGATCGTCTGCCTGCCACAAGCAGAAAAATTCTATTTGGAATGTAATTTGACCACATCATCACACGATACATTTAATGCAGCAATGCTGACAATGTCATTACTAATATCGACCAATCACGATTGAGGAAAGCAGGATTTTCCTGCTTGTGGCAAGCAGAGGTTCTTGGTTCTAATACATATGGTGAAGGCTCTTAAAAGTTGTGAGTGGGTTTAAGTTGAATGTTCTTAAAGGACAAGGGCGAAGCCAAAACGACGGCATTGCAGCAAGATTTTTTTATATTTTTTTTTTGGATGACTTATAGTTAAACTGAAGATATGACCCTGATTGCACTGTAACAATATTCGTGCAGCTCACACTAAATAGATGGGATGAGGCTTAGATGATAAAGATAAGCCATCCGTGCTGTGGCCCAGTATACGAATGGACCTGATTGTCACATAATGATGCCAGTTTCACCACCGAAGGATGGCTTTATGAAATTGCAATTACTTATGGTTTTTATGGTAATTTCTTAGCACGTGGTTGGGGCTGGGCTTGGACTGGAGTCTATAGCTCATTGGCTAGGTTTGTAATGAGTCTGCCCAGTAAGGTCCGGCCCATTTTCCTCTATAAATGACTGATGTATTACACACATGCATCCATGGTTTTAAGATTCGGACAAATCCCATGCTGACTCGTCTGAGTCGACCCAGATTCGGCATCATGTGTCAACTGGATGAGTCAGCTGACTCAACCGAGTCACTCCGATTCATCACCGAGTTAGAAGAGTTGCAACTCGACTCGAATGCACCTGTGATATGCATGTATATGCCAACCTAGAGGTTCCAAATTAGGGTTTCATCGTGGACACACAACATGAACAAAGGCAGGAGTAATTGGAACCGATTAGATCTTAATGATGTGATTTTGCCCGTTGAATTTTGAATGGTTGATATTTTCTTCTTTGTACAAATGTACATTTGATGGCCGGATAAGATTTCTAGGATCATCTATTCACTGTAATTTTTGGTCATGCTCTATCCATGATGGGGTCAGGATCATTTGCTCATCTGTTGAGCTGCCACATGTGTACAAAATAAAAGTTCGGTCGAGAAAAAATTGTGATGAGCTGCCACATGTGTACAAAATAAAAGTTCGGTCGAGAAAAAATTGTCAAATGGTCCACTTCAACATGCATTTGTAGCCAACCAGATGAGCGGGTCACTTGGTATCTTAGGTAGTGGTGTATGCACAGTGGGGCGTGCCTGATGATCGGTTTGGATCTTTCACACGTGCTTTGTTGATGTGTGATCTCATCCAGTGTATATAATCCCTGGCTGTTTGTGAAGCCTGTTCTCCCACGCATGCGATCACATGCCAATGTGGCATTTGCTTGGGAGATCTTGGCTATTCATCAACTAGGTCCCTCATGTCCCCTGGGCCGTACCTGTCCGTGAATGTTGATTTTTGGTCCTTTTTTTGGGAAAATTACAGTCAAACACCCATATTTTGATATAATTAGAATCATCCACCTATTTAATCCTATAATTACACTTATACCATAATAATAGTATATTATTAATTTTACCTGCTCAAAGGTCAACAAATAAACTTTATTTAAATGATCAAAATACCCTTTTTATTAAACCTAAGCTGCGAAAAGTATTTTGGGGTCCACGTAGTCATAAAGGCTGTCCACTTAATCGTAAACGCGGGACTATGGAAGCACAGGGAGTCATGGTAACTTTAGGGCGTGTTTGGTCATTGGAATAAAATGGCATTGAGTTGTATTAGATGGGATTAACATCGTTATTGCACAATGATTGCATGTCAGAAAATACCATTATATTTTAGCTATCCAATCCCATGTTTGGGATACAATTTTTGCTACCGTGAAACAATGGATTAAGCCAAATCCTGTTTGGTGGAGTATGGAATTGTAATCCATGGACCAAATTCACAATGGATGTCGTTCACTTGTATAAGCATATAATCAAAATATTATGTGTAAATGGTGTATATGGATGGACGGCATGGATAAACGTATGCATTAATGTGGGGCTTGATGGGGTTTTTTCCCCGTCTACGACCGGTCCTGAGTCCCGCTCGACCGGTCGTGGGAGGTGCTCGACCGGTCGTGGGTTCGAGCCCTGGCACGACTCAAAATCCAGCGAGTTCGTGCTGTTTTTTACTGTAGCTAGGACTGGTCGTAGGAGAGCTACGACCAGTCGTAGGTGGTCTACGACCAGTCGTAGGAGAGCCAGGACTAGTCGTAGGTTACGCAGATTGTTCCGCGATTTTACGCGAAACTGCGGATTTGAGTCCTTTCGCAACTGGGATGCGGAAAGGAGTTTCCCAAAACTATAAAAGGGGTTGCCTAGGGTTTTTCTAGGTATCACAAAATAGCAAGAGGGTTTCCTAAAGCTTTGCAAGGGATTTGCTAAAGGGTTTAGGGCTATCAAAGGTGAGAGAGAGGGAGAAAGAGAGAGAGGAAGCTTATAGAAGGGAGGTTCTGCTCGTGGAGGTTCTCTACTTTGCAATCTACATCTCAGCGCTTCTATGTCCTCGTAATCGGTTAGATCTCTCCGTTTCTCTATTTCTCTTATTGTTTATCCACTCCTGCGTGAGTGAAGAAGATTGTAACGTTCTACTTCATAGTGGATTGTTGATCTGGACGAGGTCCCGTGGTTTTTACCTCTTTGAGGGTTTTCCACGTAAAAAACTCTTGTGTGGTGTGTGATTGTTGCTTTGATTTATTTTCATTGCTTTATCCATAATTCTGGTTTGTTTCGGGAGGCTAGATCCTAAGGTTTGTGCAAGGCATCCCAACAAAGTGGTATCAGAGCTAAGTTCATTGAACGGATAGGATCGGTTTGAATTATGGAAGGTGGCTCAAGGATGATCAGCCTCAATGGTTCTAACTGGACCATATGGAAGGCTAAGATGGAGGACTTGCTTTATTGCAAGGACCTATATTCTCCAATCTCAGGCATATCAGCAAAATCCAAGGATATGACTGATGATGATTGGAAGAAGATGGATCGAAAGGCGGTGGGGTTTATCAGACAATGGTTGGATGATTCCGTGTTTCACCATGTGTCTACGAAACCTCACCGCAGTAAGCTCTATGGCTAAAATTACAAGGGTCAGTATGAGAGGAAGACATAGGTAATAAGATATTTCGATAAGGCGACTTGTAAATCTCAAGTTCAAGGATGGTGGTTCTGTGGCCGAGCATATGAATGAGGTCAAGACAATATAGTAAACCAACTCACCTCTATGAAGATGGTCTGGATGATGAATTGCAGGCTTTACTATTGCTTAGTTCATTGCTCGACGGTTGGGAGACATTGGTGGTGTCTCTAAGTAACTCCGCGCCGGACGGAAAGATATCCATGGAACGGGTAACCAGTTGTCTCTTCAATGAGGAGACAAGGAGGAAGTCTCGTGGGTCTACTCGGAAGAAGAGGCCCTTGTGACGCAGAACGGGGAGAGGAAAGAACAGGAAGGGCGGGAAGGCCGGAGATAAATCAAGAGGCAAGTCGAGCAACAGAAAAGATGTTGAATGCTGGAATTGTGGCAAGAAGGGCCACTATAAGCATGAATGTCGTAAGAAGAACGACAAGAAAGGAAAAGGGAAGGAAGAAGAATCTGATTCCACTGCGGTCGCTTCAGATGGCGACATGGTAGTTATTCTTTCTACAGATCACGATGTATGTCTCACGGCTACGAGTCAGGGCACCGACTGGGTGATAGACTCGGGAGCTTCTTTTCATGCGACTCCACACAGGGACTCCTTCACAAGCTACAAGTCAGGTGACTATGGGACTGTGAAGATGGAAAATTCTGGCGTATCAAAGATCGTGGGAGTCGGTGATATTTGTGTGAAGACCGATGTGGCCGCACATTGGTTCTCAAGGATGTGAGGCATATCCCAGACCTTCGCCTCAACTTGATGTCGACGGGAAGGTTGGATGATGATGGCTATGAAAGCCGGTTTGCTGGTGGGCGATGGAAGCTCATCAAGGGTTCGTTGATCGTGGCTAGAGGAAAGAAGTGTTGCACCGTACAAGGCAAGTGTCGGTATGTGCAAGGGTGGGTTGAACGCAACGGAAGATTCGGCTATTGACATGTGGCACAGCGTCTAGGCCACATGAGTGAAAAAGGGCTTCACTACTAGCGAGGAAGCAGCTCCTTCCACGTGATGTATGCCTCTCAAAACCCTGTCTTGATTGTTTATCGTGGAAACAAATAGAGAGTTTCATTCATTAAAAGCGCTTCTCATGTTAATAAAGTGCATGCATTAGATTTGGTTTATTCGATGTTTGTGGTCCTATGAGGACAAAACCTTGGGTGGGGCATTGTATTTTGTCACTTTTATAGATGATGCATCTAGGAGGGTTTGGGTTTATGCTTTGAAATCCAAGGACGAGGTCTTTGGTGTGTTTAAATTGTTTCATGTTATGGTCGAGAGAGAGACGGGTAGATCATTGAAGTGCATCCGCACCGACAATGGTGGGAATACATTGGCGACTTTCACGAGTACCGCAAGTCCTGGGTATACGGCATGAACAGACGGTTCCCAAGACCCCCCAGGATAATGGTGTAGCTGAGCGAATGAATCGCACCATTGTTGAGAGAATCAGATGCATGTTATCCCATGCGAAGTTGCCCAAGACGTTCTGGGGAGAAGCAATGCGCACGGCGGTGTATTTGATAAACAGGTCTCCATCAGCCCCGTTGAATGGAGAAGTACCTGAGAAGGTGTGGACTGGACATGATCCATCGTACAGTCATCTCAGGGTGTTTGGATGCAGGACATCTGTTCACGTACCAAAGGACGAGAGGTCCAAGCTCGATATGAAGATCAGGCAGTGTGTGTTCTTAGGGTACGGTGATGAAAAATTCGGTTACAGGTTATGGGATCCGACCGAGAAGAAGCTCGTCAGGAGCAGAGATGTGGTTTTCTTTGAAGATCAGTGTATCGAAGACATTGGTAAGCCAGAGAAGAACCAGCCTAGTTCAGGTGAGCTAGAGGACATGGATCCGATTACTCCTCCCGTGGTGCCTGATGACGGGGGAGTACAGCAAGGTGCAGAGGACGAGGGAGTTCCTTCAGAAGATGGACCAGGGGAGCAGCCCCCACTTGATCCACTGTTGAGCCACGGGTGAGGAGGTCATCTAGGGACGACATACCGTCAAGAGGTACTCACCGCACGAGTACATTATGCTAACCGATGGGGGAGAGCCAGAAGATTATTCTAAGGCCCTAGCCGACGAGCATAAGGAGGAGTGGTTGAAAGCTATGCAAGAGGAGATGGAATCCTTGCATAAGAACCACACCTATGATATGGTGAAACTGCCTAAGGGCAAGAAAGCTCTGAGCAACAAGTGGGTGTTCGAGAAAGAAGGTTGAGCGAGAAGAATTCACGACGAGGTTCAAGGCCAGACTTGTGGTGAAAGGGTTTGGTCGAGGAAAGGCATAGACTTCGAGGAGATATTCTCACCAGTGGTGAAGATGACATCCATACGGGTGTTGCTTGGGTTGGCGGCTAGCATGGATCCGGGAGATAGAGCAGTTAGATATTAAAGCGCCTTTCTCCATGGTGACTGGAAGAAGAGATCTACATGCACCAACCGAGAGGGTTCGAAGTTAAGGGCAAGGAGCATATGGCGTGTAGGCCGAGGAAGAGCTTGCATGGGCTGAAATAAGCTCCACGGTAATGGTACAAGAAGTTCGACTCGTTTATGTTGAAACATGGGTATGACAGAACGGAGTCAGACCACTGTGTGTTCACGCGCAAGTTCTCGAGATGGTGATTTCTTAGTTCGCTATTATACGTCGATGACATGCTCATCATGGGAAAAGACATCAAGAAGATTGACAGTGAAACAGAGTTGGGCAAGTCTTTGCGATGAAAGACTTGGGCCCTGGCTAGACAGATCCTAGGAATGGAGATAACCCGTGTGAAGCAAAGCAGGAAACTTTGGGTCGTCACAAGAGCGGTATATTGAGAAAGTCCCAGAGCGGTTCAATATGAATGCGAATGGCGGTCAGTACTCCACTAGATGGTCACTTCAGATTGAGCGACAGGCAGTGTCCCAAGACGAAGGCAGAGGTGGAAGAGATGCAGAAGATACCCTACGCGTCAGCTGTAGGAAGTTTGATGTATGCTATGGTGTGTACACGCCCAGACATAGCATATGCGGTTGGTGTTGTCAGCCGGTACCTTGCCAATCCTGGCAAAGAACATTGGGCAGCGGTAAAATGGATACTACGGTATCTAAGAGGCTCATCCAGGTTGAGCCTATGCTATGGTGACGGAAAACCTGTGTTAGAGGGCTACACAGATGCAGATATGGCAGGTGACATAGATTCCAGGAAGTCTACATCGGGGTTCATGTTCACGTTTGCAGGGGGAGCGGTTTCTTGGCAGAGCAAGCAGAAGGTCGTAGCATTGTCGACGACAGAGGCCGAATACATTGCAGTCACAGAAGCATGTAAAGAGATGCTTTGGATGAAGAGGTTCCTACAGGAACTTAGCCTGAAGCAGGAGGAGCACGTGGTCTATTGCGATAGTCAGAGTGCTATACACTTGAGCAAGAATCCAAGTCAGCATTCCAAGTCGAAGCACATAGAGATTCGGTATCACTGGATCAGGGATACTTTGGAACAAAAGGTGTTACAGCTTGAGAAGGTCCACACGGACGATAATGGGTCAGACATGATGACCAAGGCTTTGCTCAAGGGCAAGTTTGAGGTTTGTAGAAACCTGGCTGGCTTGAAGAAGGTGGATCCCTCCCGGGTCAAAAAGGGGGAGATTTGATGGGGTTTTTTTCCCGTCTACGACCGGTCCTGAGTCCCGCTCGACCGGTCGTGGGAGGTGCTCGACCGGTCGTGGGTTTGAGCCCTGGCACGACTCAAAATCCAGCGAGTTCGTGCTGTTTTTTACTGTAGCTAGGACTGGTCGTAGGAGAGCTACGACCAGTCGTAGGTGGTCTACGACCAGTCGTAGGAGAGCCAGGACTAGTCGTAGGTTACGCAGATTGTTCTGCGATTTTACGCGAAACTGCGGATTTGAGTCCTTTCGCAACTGGGATGCGGAAAGGAGTTTCCCAAAACTATAAAAGGGGTTGCCTAGGGTTTTTCTAGGTATCACAAAATAGCAAGAGGGTTTCCTAAAGCTTTGCAAGGGATTTGCTAAAGGGTTTAGGGCTATCAAAGGTGAGAGAGAGGGAGAAAGAGAGAGAGGAAGCTTATAGAAGGGAGGTTCTGCTCGTGGAGGTTCTCTACTTTGCAATCTACATCTCAGCGCTTCTATGTCCTCGTAATTGGTTAGATCTCTCCGTTTCTCTATTTCTCTTATTGTTTATCCACTCCTGCGTGAGTGAAGAAGATTGTAACGTTCTACTTCATAGTGGATTGTTGATCTGGACGAGGTCCCGTGGTTTTTACCTCTTTGAGGGTTTTCCACGTAAAAAACTCTTGTGTGGTGTGTGATTGTTGCTTTGATTTATTTTCATTGCTTTATCCATAATTCTGGTTTGTTTCGGGAGGCTAGATCCTAAGGTTTGTGCAAGGCATCCCAACAGGGCTCACATGTATTTGGTTTCAAAATCTATAGAAATCTTCATCCGGACCAAATGCAATTCCATCCGACCTAATCCCAACCTTTCTCATCCTCCCCAGCTGAATGGAATTTGCGTGGACTAAATGCAATTCTATCCCACCTAATCCCATCTAATACCCTGAGCCAAACACACCTTAAGTGACTATAAGTATAATTAGATAATAGGTGGATAACTATAAATTAGCATGATCTTTTTGTAAGAGCACAACACTGTGGGGCCACCTGATGAACAGCTAGGACCTTAAGCCACATGCCACTCAGGTACTAGCGGGAGTATTGTTTTTTAACACACGTGCACACCCCCACACACTCACACTAGTGGAATTTCCCCACCTATGGATACTCAAACCCTTGACCGGGTGTTGAAACTCCTGAGAGTCTACCACCCGAGCAAGAGTAAGGATCCAGCGGGAGTACTGATCCAGTTGCTTGGCATGCATATCTCTATACACGTTAAAAGGTGATGGACGTGTAAGTGATATAAACGTCCACTCAATGAAATGACCTGCCTTCGCTTCATAATCCCATTTTCTTATACTCCAGATACAACAAAATAAGGTAAATAATAGTGAGAGCAAGTTGCCTCTGGTTCTTTTTTGTACACGTTGCATATGATAAGATCCAAATTGTTAGTCTCTTGATATATATTGGAATCCAGATCATCTGCTACCCACAAGCAAAAAATTCCAATTTTATACAATCCGGTTGTCCATCTCATCACACACACTCTGTTTAATGCAGTAATGTTGACAATATCAATGATGATGTGGACCAATCAGGATGCAAGAAAACATTAATTTCCTACCCTTATGGCAAGCAGAGGATAGGATTTCTATATATTAATCTGTTATCAACTTTTAGAGAAAATGGTGATTCGACGTGATATCATAATGGAAGGGTTTTGTGTTCAAATCCCAAGAACAGCAAATATGCCTTTCCCATTTAAGATATAGTCTATTAAATTGTCATTGACGCATGTATATATTTATTCATTATATTATCAATTTTTTTTCCGGTGTATGATTTTTCGTGTATACATATTATTATTTACGTATATATGTCCAAATATTTGGATTGACTGTCTTAAGATGTGGCCAATATTTATAAAAGCTTGGTCTGCTTTTGTGTGTGTGTGTGTGTGTGTGTGTGTGTGTGTGTGTGTGTGGGAAAATGTACTATGCCCTTGGTAAGCTCCCATGAGGTTGAGTTGTGTGGGCTCCACTGTGATGCGTGTCGACCATCAACACTGTGCATTTGATGGGTCCCCTTTAAATTATGGGATACCCCAAAAATTCTCAGGTGGGCCATACCATCGAAAATCATGTGAAGACATGCCAAAAACATATAAAAGCAGTTGGTGGGGCCCATATGAAATTTACATGCATCTGAAACTTGGTCTGAACCCTCATCCAATTGGGACACACATAATGGATGGGCTGGATTTGCAATCCACATCTCGGTGGACCCAAAAAATGATTATGAATGTTTTAACGGTGCACGGCCCCTCTCAACTTCTGTATGTGGTGTGGCCCACAAAAGTCACGGATTGACTTGATTTTTGAGACCTAGGCCCACTATAGAATGGTGCATCTGACTGATGGGGTAGATTTTCGAAAAGCATCACGGTGGGGGCCCACACAGCTCGACCTCATGGGACTGTCCCATCAGCTCGAGCGCATGGTACCTTTTCCCTATATATATATGAGATGTACTTCTATCCTGATTAATGAGATATCCATAATAAGATTTCATATAGATTAGCGAGATTGACTATGTATTATGCTAAATTGTTTATGAATGGAGGAAGACAATCAAAGTTTCACATTCAAGGTAATTTCATTCTTAAAATTTTTATATCATCATACCCTACCATGCTTTTACTTTGAACTTGGTGGCGTATTTACGACCAAAAATCAACAACTACTCTTAATTAAGCAGGGAAAAAAGGCCCATTTATTACAAGGTTGAGATGGTATAATGGAGTAAATTTTAGTTAATGGTCAATTGATGAATGAGTCCACAAGATGAATGGTTGAGATCATGATACACAATCTGGTGGAGAAAAATTCAATCAATAATAACAAATCAATAGGAAAAAAATAAAAAAAAAATCATAAGAACATAGAATAATTCAAACAAATCAACCAGATATGAGCTTTGTGAGGACCAGAGCATTGTTGCACAGCTTGCTCAGCTCGAAATTATGCTGGCTGAGAAGAGAGGCTTTGCCTGCTTGCTCCTTAGCTGACTGTTCGCATGAATCCACATCACTCATAGCAGCCGTCACCTTCACATTAACTTCACCATACATCTTGTCCAGCACTTGTCCGATCGAGTCCCCGAGCTGATCGACGGCATCTGAGTAATTCTCAGAGCAATCATTCAGGAATTGCTGAGTGAGAGCGTCTGCCGTCTTGTTTAGAACCTCAGTGATGTATTTGTATGTCTGGACTGCATTGTCATGAGCCACCTTGATTGAAATTGCTGCAAGGCCGGCAATATCGGCCTTGAGGCCTTCAGGGTCTGATTGGAGGGATGAAACACATAGGTCGTAGTACAATGAATCCTTACATGCTTCGCGAATGAGTTCAATGCCGGGTTCGGTGGCTGATGTGATGTGTGGTTGGATGGAGAGGATGGAGAGAAGAGATATGATGAGGGTAATGTATTTGAGGTTGGACATCATTCTACGTTTGGGAGGGAAATGGTGGAGTGGTGTTGTGGAAGGACGTTGGATACGAAGAATGACCGAATGAGAAAAGGGTTTGGTTTGAGCTTTTGAAGAGATGGGAGGATTGAAGGAGAGCTATAGTCGTGCAAGGAATGCGGTGGGCCAGTTACTTCGGGTTGGACCTGTTCATGGACGACTTTTGTGTGGTTAGTATTGTAAGATTCACCCACGATTAACGGAGTAAGTTACGATGCCAACTTCCATCGACTAACACAATGATATGGAGTTCTAAGTTTTATTCTCCAACATGATGTGCGTGGGGTGGGGCCCACCATGATTTGTGCATGACATCCTATTCGTCCATCATGTGGGACTGGTTATGTTTTACTTCGGGACTGCAAATTGGGCAGGTCCAAATCTTAGGTGGGCCATGCCATGCAAAATCATGCCTTGAACTTCTAAAATTACATGGTGTGGCCCACCTGATTTTTGGAATCGTTTGATTTTTTTTTTTTTGTGGGTGTCTATTCATTTTTGTGGGACGCATTTTTCGAATGGAAAGGGTGGCATATGGAAAACACGGGGGGCCCACACAATCCGGACTGCGTCCTACCTGGACGGTCCCCACCTGGGAACGGGCAGGAGCTTTGAGTGGCCATAGTGATGTATGAGTTTTATCCACACCGTCCATCCATTTTTTCGTGGAATTATATGGCATAGGACCAAAATTAGGCAGACCCAAGTGTCAAGTGGACCACACCACAGGAAGAAACGGTGATAATGATTCTCACCGTTGAAACTTTGCTAGGGCCCACCATGATGTTTATTTACCATCCAAAGTATGCATAAAATTACATATACTTGGATGAAGAGAAAACACAAATGTTAGCTCGATCCAAGATTTCTGTGGCCCCCAAGAAGTTTTCAATGGTAAGGGTTTAATCCCAATTGTGTGGTCCACCTATGTCTTGGATCTTCTTAGTTTTGTTCTTACATCTGAAATGACACGGAAAAATGGATGGACGGTGTGGATAAAACCCATACATCACGGTGGCCACTCAAATCTCCAGCCCGTTCCCAGCTGGAGACGGGCGGGGTAGGACAGCGTTCGTTTCTAAGGGTAGGCGTTCCCTTCCCAACTGTTCTCCATGGTGTGGTCCACCTGAATTATGGGTCTGCATGATTTTTGGTGGCCAAGGACGGGCTCACATGATGGACGGTTTGGATGTCATTCACACATCACGGCAGGCCCCACACATGGCGTTGTAGCTTAAACTACAAAGCTTTGTAGTGGATCCGGCCTACCATAGATGAATTTTAGGTCCTGAAAGATCAGGACGTATCCATACAAATGGATCCCATCGTTTGGAAATCCATGTCACTGATCAGATGGCCCAGAGTTCTGATCTGGACGCTACGGGGATATCCGGATTGCAAGATCCTAAAACCTCGATCAACATCCATGAATAGACGGTTGGGAAAGATACAAAGTACATCAACGGTTAGGACAAAAGATCGAGACTTCTCATCCTTGGTGGGCCACTTCAGGCCAACGGTTTGGATGAATTAACAAAGGTGGATAAACGTTTACGGCATGAACGCTTCAGTAGTCAAATAAGGCCGTTGATGGGCTAGGGCAAGTCATGGTGGCCAGATTAGTAGTCTGAGTGATAAACTTGCATGCCCGTACATAAATATAATCCTGTCCGTCAAATTGTGGGTCCTACAATTGATGGGAGTGGCCCAATAATCATCAGTCAAATGATCCTAACCTCTCAATTTGCAAGTTTTATTTTGATCCTATAATAAATTCTTTTTCAACCATTGATTTGATAGCTTCTGATCAGATGGCTATGATCATCTGATGATCAATGTAATTTTGACCCATGCCAAGTAGGGATGATTCGGATGGTCTGGATTGATGGACATTTATGCACATGCATGGTTAACGTTGATGAGGATGGTCCACCATTTCATCTCCACTTTTAAAGAAGCCAGAGATCCTTGGTGAAAATGGAGCCAAAAGGCCAGTTAATTTTCTGTAACTGGTGTGGGGCCCATTCTGGTGGGGTTTTATGACATCTAATGCATCTACAGCCGTGCGTGCCAGATGGATGGATCTGATTACCTGACAATCTCTCCTGGGGCTGTCAATGAGCGGGCTGGCGAGTGGGTCTTTTGGCCTTGGCCCGCTCCGGACTGGCTTGGGTGGACGTTAGGCCCAAGGGCCTGTCCGGGCCTAAAATTCGGCCCGCTTAGTAATCAGGCTGGCTTCAGGCCTGGGAAATATTGTGATCCACCCATTTATAATGGGCCCATCACAACAACCGTCCAATAGAAAACACTTGCATGAGATATGAGCTTTCCATCTGGTAAAATCAGGCAGTTTGAGTCCTTAGTTGGGCCATAACGTAGAAAATGAGACCGTTAAAACGGATCATTTTTTAAGCTGTCCATTTCTTTTGGGAGATGTGGCCCACTTGAGGTGTGAAATGGCTTGAATTTGAAGCCAGAAGATATAAACATTAAAGCCTACTTGATTGAAGGATTTGATCTTGCACATGTTTTCAATAGTGGCACGTGTGGTTGATTGGAGTAATTAACAAACCTCATGATACATTTAAGAACATCATGGGTATACACATCTTAATTGTTGGCTATTCTTCAAAGTTGTCCACCGCAATCAAGACTGCTCATATTGTGGGCCCCACTAACAACATGGATTTTAACCAACGGGCGTGGCTACAAAATTTGGGCCCAGATAACTTTTGTGGCCATCAGACCGTGGTGATCTATGATCATCCCCGTCCAGAGGTACCATGCGATTGGGTCCCACATGCGATCATATTGTGGTTGACAACTTGGTATATGGGCCCATCAATTGGACAGGAGGATGCTGAGCCTTAGAGATTGAAACGCGGCCCCATCAGGGGAACTCACAACTATTCATCTCCCTCCATTATTCTTTTCCATTTTATTCACCATAACAGTAATGGCTGCCATTGCTGTTGATATCTGTTGCAGTTCAATCAGACACGAGACGTGGCTGTGTTCGGTCAAACGTGCCTTGATTAGGATGGTGCTGAGCGTGCTAAAGTTGTACTTGATTCAAGTTTGATTGAACGTTTGCTACTTTGTACGCCAAATCAGCCTTAGGATCAAACATATGAAAGTTGACTTGATTGTCCAATCATCAATGTGTAGTGATCGAGTGATTTAGAAGGGGATGGTTAGTCCTTTTGAATGTAATTTTTTACCACGAGCTAAAGACTTTTTTATTTCCAACGATGATTGTGGGCCTTGGATTTCTCAATAATGCATAAATAAATTAAAAGAATTAAAAATAAAGGTCGTCAGTTTTAATGATTTATAATTATAATGATCAGTATAAAACCAGTGAAAACATAAAAAATAAGCAGAGGAAAATACTTGTACTCGGTTATGTGGACAAACAATTGAGATGGAGGGTCAACAAGATTTGACTGGTGTGATCTTCCGAGTATAGAATCAGTTGATTGAGATCCGATGATGGAAGATCATTGATATTTTTACTACCGAGTGTATGAGTGTACTGTGGCAATAGCATTGGACAATAACAATCTAAACGCTAAGCTTCGGACTTTCTGTAGCGGGGCTGAATAGAATTGGAGGAATTAAAACTAACACTAAGATAAGATACTGTTGCACAATGAGAGTGATTATGTGATGGCTCGGTTAGTTGCCATAAGCTCTTTGTCAGGTGCTCCTGATATAGACTGGGGGCGGTGGTCGTGCATAAATTTATGAATCGTGAGAGATTTGGATAATCAACCATGGAAATCTCCTTGATTCTCCTTTATATTCTCCTTTATAAGCATAGCCAATTATATCATGCCATGTGTAAAGAAAAGATTCTACAAGCCTCTAGCAATTTTTGGTTAAGTAATATTCATAAGAAGCTTTGTTAAAGTTTTAACCTGACTGGGCCTTTTCCTTTTGCAAAGTTTCTTTTCGATAGAAATATAGTATTTAATGCATACAAAGAGACTTGCCTTGATGTGACTCTTTGTGAAGAGTAACTTTTGACAAAACTCAAGCATTTAATACTCCTAAATGTGTACTTCTCTAACTCATCTTGAAGTCCATCTACACCACATGTCGCATGACTACCATGGTACCTTCTGAATTGTTCGATCTGGCCATGATCAGTTGGGTGAAAACAATATCGATGACACCAACAATAATAATTGTTGTGTGCCAGGGCTAATAGAGGCGCCCACAACTATAGTTTGGGCCACAAACATAGCGATACACTTCTAATCATTGCTACTAGCAGTTACACCCCTTTCCACAACTGTTGCTACTTGAGAAAGAGATTAGAAAAAGATGGGATTTGAAAAATTTTCCAAATTCACTATCATGTACGCCCAATTTTACCATGATATCATATGTAATCAAATAACCCAATGAATTTTACACATCTATCAAACTGAACTAAGGTGAGAAGCATAATTGAAATGTCTGCCACTAATGGTCGTCTATAAGTTTTATCGGATGAGAAATATGACTTCGAGCCCCGAATCTTTCCTCTTGAGCACTACCTTTTGCACGCTCTACTGAGATAGCCGCTGTGCAATCTTTGGTACTATGAATGCTCCTGCTACGAGAGGTTGCTTTCACTTCCTTTTCTATTGTGTAAATGGGGAGTAGTATTGACTTGGGCATGATACGTTCGACTGGAGTCACCACTAGCTGAATAAAGTTTAGAATCCATGGTTCGCTAGAAATCAAAAAATCACTTCAAGGGTGGGGAATCGCAAAGACTCTCCAACTTGAGTGACTCCATTGATTGCTTTGCAATCGTGAATTTTGGAAAGAGCCTTATGACATAAAATGAAGGGATTAGACATCATTTTGTGCCCACATGACATGCAGTCTCCAGTTCATGGGATTTTATAGTTTTTGAGAGCTTCTCAGAACCCAAGCGGGTCAAGAAAAATGAATAAAAAACAGAAGCAGAAAGAAACTCTTAGCAACGTTGACTCTAGACAAGCAATAAGAACATAAGCAGCACATAGCCATGCTTTGTAGGGTTTAAGACTACAAATAGGCCAAAAAAAAAAGAAGAAGCAACAACTAAGCTTACTTCACAGGGTTTAAAATCTCAGTTAGGTAAAAAGAAAATAAGCAATACCTAGCCCTATTTCACAGGGTTTAAGACTCCAGTCATGCAAAATAAAATAAAAATAAATTAGAGAGAATGTTGTAAAGCAAAGTAAAAGGAAAGTAAGCGCTGTAAATATAGTTGGGATGTGTGGAGTAGAATGCGATTTGGAATCAAGATATAAGAAGAAAAATGAGAGACCAGACACCCTTTTTCTATAAAAAAGATAGTCGAATATCCTTGATCTTAACTCTACTCTTGGCTTTAGTAACTTTTTTGATGGACTTTTTGGTCTCTTAGGTTGATTAGCATGTTGGCATATCAAAATTATTTAGGATAACTTGAATCCTTGGCTAGACCATATTACTATGACTCTCTCAAACTCTCTTTGCACTCACCCTGATCTCCTCCTCTCCTCTCCTCTCTACTCTCTCTGTCTCTCTCCCTCTCTCACTTTTCTTTCATCTCTCCTTTCTCTTTTTCTCCCTCGAATGTTTTGCTATCCTAATTTATATATAATTTTTTAAATATTAAAATAATACATATGGGAGGCCGTTGCTGGGATTGTAGGAGTTTTAATATTAAAATAACATATATCTGAGACGGTTGGGGACTGCAACAATTTTAATATTAAACTATTGAACACGTGATTTACCCTTAAAGTATATAATAATGTATAAAGTAACTTTATATATTAAAATAATATATAAAGTAACTTTTATATATTAAGATAATATATAAGGTAATTTTTATATATTAAAATAATATAAATACAACCATAGTAGCACCTTTTTTATATTAAAATAATTTTAAGTTTTGTTATTTTCAATGTCATATACTTTTTTAAAAAATGTCTATATTTTACTCATTACACTTTCGTTTTCAGTGATATCCGATTCATTAGAAAGATAATTTGATAAGCTTTTCAATGAAACTTTAATTACCTCAATTAGATACTATTAAACCTGTCAAAAGTGCGCCAAAAGTTGTTATAGTGTTGGCTACTCAGTATGTGAAATCTCCTTTATTACTTGTCGATTTTTAGTAATCTCAGGCTCATTGGAAAGATAATTTGATAAGCTTTCCAACGGGATTAAAATCACATCAATCATATATCATTTGACCTCTCTAAAGTGGGCCCAAAATTGTTACAAATTTGGCCCCTTGGTATGCGAAATCTCTCTCGTTATATGTATGTTTTCGATGATCTCAAGGTTATTGGAAAGATAATTTGATAAGATTTGTAGCATGACTTGAATCACTTGAATCATATATCATTTGACATGTTCAAAGTAGGCCCAAAGTTGTTACAATTTTGGCCACTCCATGTACAAAGTTGGCAACATATAATTTTAATAAATGGGTTGGATCTTCTTTATCATAATTTGGACTAGAGCAAACTTAAGCTTGTTGAAAAATAATTTGACCACCTTTCCAATGAATCATAAATCACTTTAATCAGAGATCATTTGACCTATCATCATCTGATCTAAAGTCTGTCTCCTATAACATTAGTGTTACTTTATGTATCAGAACTACCATATTAATATCGATCTTGGCATAACTTGAAAATGTGATCTTTCACACCTCATTACTACACTATTTGGGAGAGACTGGGTAGTAAAAAGAGTGGTCTGTGAATGGAAAGAATTTTTTGGTGTGTTTTGGATTTGCCAATCAAGTTATATGGTTATCTCCATGAAGTGTCGAGGACCCTTCTCATTTGACCTCTTCGGATTTTCAATGAATTTTGAGTCCACGAGAGACTTCTATCCATGTCTAGCTAAAGCTTAAAGAGTAGTTTATTCTTATTTAAAGTGAGTTGTCTACAAGTACTATGGGGCATATATAACATTAAACTGTACATATATATCACACTTGTGTGTATCACATTATGCCAATAGGAGTGATCTATACCATTCATCTGCTGGCCACATGAATAATGACATGTGTGGCCTATAATTCTTACAATATAGCTTTCAAATTCGAGTCATCCTCCAATGATCTAGATTATTTATAACATTGGATGATGAAAAGACTAAATAAAAGCTCTCAATCGAATTATTTCACTTCTGATAATGTGGTTCTTTTGCTGCAAGCATAAACGGCTGCCATAACATTTGCATAATCAAACCTTTAATAATTTGGCTCTTTTGCTTTATGCATTAACAATTACCATAACCTTTCTATAATCAACGGTTTTGAATATCTCCCATGCAGGAGGGGCCTTGTCAAATAATTTGTTTTGTCACCGGACAAAAGACCCCAAATCCAAAATGACACTTATCAAATAGACAATGAAAAAAAAGAAAAAGAAAAAGAAGCCATCGTAGTAGAGTAGCGAGACTGGCTATTGAAATGACGTCACCAAGTTCTGTGGGGCAGGCCCACCATGATGTATGTCCACACCGTCCATCCATTTGGCGAGATCATTTTAGGGCATGAACCAAAGAATGAGTCAAATCTAATGCTCTAGTGAACCCCACCACAGAAAACAAGTTAGGGCGAGTGACTCCTGCCTACGATTGTCTGCATAACTCTTCTGTCTGCTCTGAGCCGTATGTAGACGCCTTCGAATTATGTCTATCTTCTCTGTAGTCTCCTAGACTATTTCTGGTTTCAGTAAGCTCTTCTCTCCAACTTCGGCGCAGCAAGGCGGAGCTCAACAAGGTCGTCTGTATAGAGCTTCGAACAGTGCCATGCCAATGCTGGTTTGAAAACTGTTGCACAATTTCGACCTTATTCCCGACTGCAAAACATCTTTGAATTTCCTCAACCTAACCTTCTCTTCACCGACGATAGTCAGCACGTACTGAAAGAGTTCGGCAAAGCGGGCTTCGTATTGTGTGACCGTCATATTTTCCTGCTAGAGCTTGAAGAACTGTGATATTTTCTCGTTGCGGAACAATGGTCACCATTAAAAACTTCTAAGGGCCACAAAAGTTTTTGATCAAGCTAATATTTATGTTTTCCCTTCTTTCATGTCTTCATTAACTCATGAACAGGTTGGATCTCAAATAAACATTATGGTGGACCTTAGGAAGGCTCCAAAGGTGAGCGTCACTCTCCCCACTATTTTCTGTGGTAGGGTCCACTCCAACTTTGGATATGCCCCATTATTTGTATCATGCCCTAGGGTCCACTCCAACTAAAATAATATCTTGAAATGGATGGATGGTGTGGATAGCAAACAGATATCATGTGACGCCCACAGAACTTGGATGGACGGTGTGGATAGCAAACAGACATCATGTGACGCCCACAGAACTTGGTGACCTGTCAGTAGCTAATCCGGTTTTGATGGATCCGGGTCCCATCTTTTCGATCTGTTAATGAATCCGGGTCTCTGTTAATGAATTGGGTCAGGTGACTCAGGTTTAAGTTGGGCTCTCATCATTTGTACTTTGATAATAATAATAAGTAAATAAATAAACCAAGGCTAGTTGAGTTTGTGGCCGTCCATATGATGAGTCTTGGCACGTGTGTGCAAACATTGCCTATGATTAGTGGGACCACTTCCAGAAAATCTTATATGAGGTTTGTAGGGCCTTACCCATGATTAGTGGGGGGCCTTCCAGAAATTCTCAGTGGCACAGGGCTGGACCCTGGCCAAAGAGGGGGTTTGGAAATAGTTTTCAACCAGCAATTGACGCGCCTCAGTTATAACCTCACTAGCTGCGTCATTGCCCCAAGCGCAAAGATACCTTTCATCTCTTTCTTCCACTCTCTTGTACTCTTTCTCCTTCTACACACTCTCTCTTTCCCTTCCGATGTGGGATAGATACCCTTTATTCTTTTCAATGCAAATTGCTGACCACCCACCAGATCGTGGATGAGGTATCATAGCAGTCTTACCCCTTCATTGCATTTGAAAAAAATAATTACATGTTTGAAGTCACACACATGCAGAGATCCAAGCCATCCATTGAAGCTTGAATGACCCTGGCCTGAAAATTATCCCAGTCTAATAATCAGGTTGGCCAAACTGTACGGGAAATGTAGTGAAACTGGACGGTGAAGATCAAACTGTCCATGATCAATATACATCTGTGGACCACCTCTACTCATCAAGGATCCATCTTTATCCTGGGCAGTGGGGTGCATGTTGAAATCCAAGCCATTTATTTTATAGATCCCAAGCTGTATGCGAACCAGCTGTGCTGAAAATTAGGCCAGTATAATCATCAGGTGGGCCGAACTGCATTAAAAACTTAATGGACATGATCAAAGTCAAACAGTCCATCAATGTACATCAGTAGGCCATCTCTCATCATCAAGGATCCATCTAAATTTTGTGAAGGGGAACATATACAGTGTGGCCCACCCAACGAACTCCTTGTGATTAGGGCTGAAAGTTGGGCAGGTTCCACCCATCCGACCCAACATTGGGTTGGGCTGGGGCATGATGCATTGGGTTCAATATCGGGCTTGGGCTATATAAACACCAATCTGATAAAACTTGGGTCTGGTTAGGGTTGAAGTCTTGGGTTGCCCGACCCAACCCGAACCCGATCGATATATAAGTTACTTATAAATTATAAATATTGATTGTGGATAGTCTGTATTGAAGGCACAAGAAATTCCAGTGCAGTCGGATTTCACCAGTCTACGTCATTTCTGATGTGACTCAAGTTAATAAGATATGCCAGATTTCTCTCTCCTAAATAGACTATGTAGTTATCCTATATTATAGCTTGTTTGTTTAGAAAAAATAAAGTTCTTTACAATAAATAACTATATAAATCATTAATAAAATCATACATATAAAAAATAAGATGTATATTAAAAATATAATAGACTAATATGATAATGAAAATATTATCATGTATTCACCCAACCAACCGGACCAACCTCACTGAGCCTGCTTGGGTTAGGCTTGGATTGAGAATTCCTAACCTGAGGTTGGATTGGATTGAGTTAGGGTTGAGGTATAGGAACCTTGGGTTGGGCTACGGTTGAGCACTAACCCGACCCAACCTGCCCGTACTGTCAGCCCTACTTGTGATCCACCAATTCGTGAAGCTATAATTGAATACTTTCAATCTGGATTCATTATAAATACTTGTAAACATCATTCATTATTGCAATTTTATTCACTTATGCTTCCAAACATGGCCTAAGACGATAAAATACTATTACAATTAAAGTAGAAGAAAGGAGATAAAGCCTTAGTAATTCTATGAAGAACTTGCGAGCATATCGTTGATCATCATAGTGATACCAGATAGCTGTATCAAGAACAAAGTCTGTTGTGTCAATGGCGATGTAGGGAATGGCGGTGCAGTGAAACAGTCATCACATGTGAATGCAGCATTGAGTGTGTCGTCCATGTCATGATACAGCTTGGAGTAGTCCATTGCAGCGAGAGAGGTGAGCGCGTCTTTGAGATCATTGACAGCTTCTTCATATACGAACAAACATAGATTGAGGCAATTCTTCAGTATAGGCTCGGCGGTTTCGTTATAGAGCTTAGATATGTATGGACATGTATTTGTAACATTTGATAATGCGAGGCCGATCAGGATATCGGCGAAGACATTCAGATCTCCGGTTGAGCTTCGGGGATCTGATTCGAGACAAGCGACGCATAATTCATCATAGGCTGTTTGGCTGCACACTTCGTGAATAGGATCCATTGCAATTTGGGTCAACTGGGATATTGAGGATTGGAGGATGAGAGTTAGAGAAAGAAGAAACATGAGGGAGTAATGAGAGTTTGGGGCCATTTTGAATGAATGGATTGTAAGGGATGGAGATTTCAATGTGCAAAGCAAGGGCTATTTATTAAACCTTTCTATGATAGAATATAAATAAGGGAATTGATGTGGTATCAGAGCTCTTAGTTGCATCAGGACAGTTGCAACCCAACTGATCAAATCCAGACCTTCCATTAGGTCCACCCACACATTACAAGGGCTGCCTTGAAAATTTCTTGATGATCAGATCATCCAATCCATCTCTAATTTGGCCTTTTTCATTTCAGCCATCCATTTTCAAAGCCATTGATGGGAATGGTTAGGAACTTAGGATTTCCTAGAATTGTCTGATCATGTAAGGTCACACATGTGCCAGCATTGCATGTAAGAATGAGATCCAATCCATACATCAAAAGCGTACCACTGTGGAGATGGCCCAGCCAAGTAGGAGTTCAGTCCAAACCATTCAGGTGGGCCATAGTTTACGAAACAAATGTTTGAATGTAGTGGTTGCAAGATTTCGAAGCCATCCACCTGTTTTTAATATAGTGGCCATTTACTGGTTGATCATCAGCTCTATTTTTGGGTGAGAAGATCTATATAATTGGACCCAACCAAATGAACGGCTTGGATATTGCACATGTCTGCCACACTGGCAAGAATGGTGGCGTGTAGATGGTATGCCTTGTGCAAGCGTGTGGCTTAGCAAAGAACTAGATAACTTCTTAGTAGTACCAATTCAGCATGGAATGCATGCGCAGTGCGTGTTACGGCGAATCCGGCGACGATAGGCTGATTTTAAGGTGGTCAGCTCATCTGCATGTTGGCGTTCGTTTCATGGGAAACGGATCGGCAACTCCCTGCCACCAGCCAATGGCTGGTTGTCGGTGCTCTGTGGGCCCCACCATGATGTATGTGTTTCATCTATGCCGTCCATCCTTTTTTCTATATCATTTTATGGTATGTAACAAAAAATGAGGTATATCCCGATTTCAAGTGGACCACATTATAGGAAACAGTGTTGAATGAATGTCGACCATTAAAAACTTTTTGGGGCCATAAAAGTTTTAGATCAAGCTGATCTTTATTTTTTCCCTTCATCTGGGTCTGTATGATCTAATCAACAGATTGGATGTAAAATAAACAGTACAGTGGGCCTTAGGAGGATTTTAATGGTGGATATCCAATCACTATTGTTTCGCTGTGATGTGGTCCCTATGAGATTTATATCCCTCTCATTTTTGGAATTAAAGCCCTAAAATGATCTTTAAAAATGGATGAACGGAATGGATGAAACACATACATCATGGCGGGCCCACAGAGCACCGACCACCAGCTACGGGGCTGCTGGCAAGGGAGCAGCCAATCCGTTTCCGTCGAGTACACACTCGATTTGACCATCTTTTGAAAGTTGATGGCCCTCCTAGCAAGCAAGGGACGCTGTTTGGCTAGTGACGCTGCCACTAGCTAGGTGGCTAGTGGTCGGTGCTCTGTGGGTCCCACCATGATCTGTGTGCTCTATCCACACCGTCCATCCATTTTTACACATTATTTTAGTGCTCTATCCCATAAATGAGGCATATCAAAATCTCGGGTGGACCACACCATAGGAAAAAAATAGTGTCAGGCCCATGTCCTAGTATCCGTTCCGTTCCCTAGGGTCCCGCGGTCCTCCCAGTCGAATTGCGGCAACCCACGACCTTTTGATTTCATTTGTGTGCGACCCTGAGTCTTCTCCTGGAAACCTGAGCCGATTCAGCCCGAAACCCGCGCCATTGCGATCGCGCCGTCGCCTCGTCTTGCGTACCGATTCAACGCTTAGATCACAAGATGTAGGCCGCGCATGATCATGGCCGTGGACCACACATTGCGGGACCCACCTAACCCATGACACATTTTCCTAGGTCATCATGAGGATGACATCACCTACCTTCCCTAGCCACCCTACCACCCTACTCCATAGCCACCCTACCCTAGCCTATCTCTTACAACTCATAATTATTTTTCTTCCCCATGCTCTTACAAGTCATCATACCTACCTCTGAGAGAGAGCCTACCTAGCTACTCTCTCTCTCTCTCATCTCTTTTTCCCTCCCTTTCTTCCTCATTTTCATTTTCCTCCATTGCTAGCAAGAGAGAGCTCTCAAAAATTTCAACATCTTTTTCATCCAAACCCTCCCAATCTAACCATCAAGACTTCATCTTGAAAAGGCCGAGCTATTAAGTCCTAGAGGGGGGGTGAATAGGACTGTGCGAAATTAAAAAATAACAGCGAAATTTAAATAAATTAAATACTGATAGCAATAGACAATCCCACAATGCTGAAATTAAAGACAACTCTTAATGTACGAGTATTAAGAGGTTGATACAGATGTTGTTATAAGGACAACCTTACACCATAAAAACTAAGGGTTTATGACAAGACAACCTTACTAGAACGGTTTATGTATCAAAAACTTAAACTGATACAGAGGAATAAAGAAATAAATAGCAAGAAAAGAAATCTAAGCTATTACAACATTCTCAAAATAAAATAAACAATTAACCACAAGACCAGAAATTATAGTGGTTCATTTGTGTGTACACCAACTGTTAAACAACAACCACACAACTACTCCACTCCTAATATCCTCACACAGTGGATATTAGTGTTCACTATGAAAATAGGTTTTTCAAGGTTTACCTAAAACCCTCACAATTGTGTCTTTCAAGTGGGCTTACACAATTCAAAAATCCCACACTCTGAGTTTTCTGGATCACCCCAGACAAACCAAAACAGAGAGATTTTTCTGGCACAATCTCAATGAAACCAAAATGAAATTTACAATAATGTAAAATACCTGGATATTCTCCTTTTGATGCAGCTCGGAAGAACCAAATCAGAGTAGAAGTTCAACGTAGAAGTTCAATGTCCACACTCACAAATGAAATGGTTTTAGGTTCTAAATTAATTTTAAATTAAATCAAGTTGGGCTAGCTCTATTTGATTTTGATTCCAAGAAAAGTGTAAGTCTCAATCCCTTCTTCAAATATGATTGGAATATAGAATACAAAATCAAATATAATAAAGCTAAATAAAGAGAATATTAAATGAGCACAATATAGCTTAAAATAATAACTAACTTATCCCTCAGAGTGGTGTATTGATTTAGCTTGAATTGGATATGAAACTCTGAAATTCGTGCTCTATTTATAATTGCAGAAATCGATTGCTCGACTAGTTATGCAGTCAGCTCAACTGGTCGTAGAACCAACAGATTTTTAAAATTTTGAGTGCGATAAGATAAGACCGTTTCACAACTGGTCGAAGGACCTGCTCGACCGGTCGAGCGGCCTCCACGACCGGTCGAGTCCTGTCCACGACTGGTTGTGCGCGACCCAATTTAGTTGCTGGACTTTTAGTTGAGCCTTTAAGACTGGTTGAGAATGAGTCGAGCACTGTTCACACGACCGGTCGAGCAGTCTCCAGGACTAGTCGAGGCTTTAACAAAAATTTTTGAAAATCAGTAACAAACTTAGGACTTGTCGATGAATTCTTAGACTGGTTGAGACAATGCTAGGACTAGTCGAACACAGCCTAGGACTAGTCTAAAAACAGACTATGCACTAATATAATATGTCATTTGAATTATGTATTCAAAATGACCTACCCTAAGGTCAATCTAGGGTCAACCAAACCTTTTTAGTGAAATATGAACATTGAGTTCTTCTTTTCCTTTGGTTGATAGATGATCTTTGAAGTTCACGAAGCTTGAGATCTTGTCATATGTAGAAGCTTGAACTCGAGACTTCTGAAGCTTGACTTGAAGCTTGAGCTTGAGCTTGAGTCTTGAGTCTTGACTTGAAGCTTTGAAAACTTGAACCATTGAAGCTTAAAAGATTGAATTCACACTTGATGTTGTACTTGAACATGAACATATAAACTTGCACTTGAAGTTCTTGAGGTAAAGACCATTGTTCTTGTACATGAGAAGCACAGTCTTGAATATGTAAATGCGTTACACAAGACACAAATTCTAAGAGGTTTTGGCACTATAAAATTTGACAATCATAGGGGCTAGAAACCATAGTACTTACAATCTCCCCTTTTGTCAAATTTGTGACAAAGCACACTTCAAAATAACATAAGCATTATACGCACAAAGAATCATGCACCAGTTATCAACATAAACCAGTTACAATCTGGTTAAAGAATTATGCACCAGTTATCAACAGGTCATAAAGTAGCATCTACTCCTCTAACAAAACTCCCCCTTTCAAAAAAAGGATGAAAAAATGGACTACATTTCCACTTTCACAACCACACCACATCCATCACAATTCACATCAAAATTCTCCTCCTTTTTATCACAAAAAGACAAAGGAAGGAACCAATAAATAATAATGGAAGTAGATCAATAAGGAAGAAAAAGAAGAGTAATGAGGAATAAATGAACAAGATAGGCAAGATAATAAAACTATAAGTAAGCATTGTTCAAGCATAAGCAACCATGTTCAACAAAATAAAATCAAGTTTAACCAAGTGCAACCAAGTTCAACCGAAAGCCAAATATGATTAAGTTATTACAAACCAAGATAAGGAAAAAACTAATCAGAACCCGACGAAGGAGCAAGTATGGTAGGATCAAGATTATGAAGT
Organism: Magnolia changhungtana; assembly: GCA_030180095.1. Lineage (NCBI taxonomy): Eukaryota > Viridiplantae > Streptophyta > Magnoliopsida > Magnoliales > Magnoliaceae > Magnolia > Magnolia changhungtana. The sequence goes on from JASAUF010000191.1 coordinate 239,977, forward strand.
CCCTTGTTCAGGTGCCTAAGATACTTGCGTATATATTTGAATTGTAAATCATGGGACACATTCATGTTCTCTACCTTCTCCTCTAATGAGCGTAAATGCGCATCAAAGTTAGACGGTTGATAATCAGGATCATCTGCCGAATCGGATTCAATCTCATCAAAAATATCATCCATGTTAATGTCATCTGGTGGTAAATCACCTTCCTCTTCATTAACTGCATTAGCTCCACCAACACCCACATTGACTTGGCCTGCGGCTAACCTTAGATTCATTTTGTTGATATTGGAGTTGTTGAAGATTAGGTGTTGAATGGGAGCCTCTCCAACAGGCATAGGTACTAAAATATGAGTGGCCAACACAGTCATAAGATACGCAAAAGGGATGTCACTGTGCAGGATGTTGACAGAATTGAATGATACAATGATAAATTAGAGAATAAAGACATATACTAGTTCCAGAAACAATGGAATGAAGAATTCGAACCATGAAAGTGGTAAGTTTGGTTTTGTTACCAGAACGAGGATAAACATTTGAAATAAAAATCCTGTAAAGGACTCTGTATCTGTGTAACAAATACTTTGAGGCAAGCGCATTTTCAGAAGAATTCCATTCAGCATTTATATTACACAAATCTCTAGTAAGCATGCGCTTTTCAGATTCAGATAGTTTAGCTACTAGAGCGCTAATGAGAATACTTTCATCATTGACAGGTATGTCCATTAGACCAGAAATATCGGGCTACTTCAACTGGACCTTCTCTAGTGTCAATAATAAATGTTAGATTTTCAGTTAAAAAATCAGAAATACATGCATACATAGCTTGTTGGAGAGATAAGAGTCGACCGAACTATATCGTTCCATATCTAGACGTTACCTAGTAAAAACTCTGGATCTCCATCCAAGATTTTCGAGAGATAAAATAAGATCCTCGAGAATATAAGAATATCAGGGATTACGGATCCTAAGAGATTGAGATCAACTCTAATTGTGGAAGCCCTACAAGGTACAACACCATTATAAATAACAAGCCCTTCTTGGTGAAAGGTAGGTAAAAACTCTCGCCCTAAAAATCATTATTCTAGAGACTCATATTCTGACTTAAGCATCAGAGGGTCCCCCTGGTAAAGTCAAGGTCACCCTTCTCCTTCTTCCTGTGTAGGTCTAAGTATCACAAAAAGGGGCGAGCTAAAAACAGCACAACAGTTTGGTGTCGCCTGTGGGAAGCGATATGAAAAGTCGTTTTCTCTAAGCATTGAGTAGTCTCCAATGGTGATAATAAGGAGAACCGTCCAAAATTAATCCAATGAGATCCTTGTCACCGGACCACTGGCGACAGAGGATAGGCCTGGTACAAATGGAGCCCTAGGGGCCCAAAACCAACCGGATAATGTTCACTCCCCAAGTATAGGGTTGTGATGTAGTAATAAACTCGGTAAGACCGAGGTCGAATCCACAGGGACTGAAACTTGTACGTTATCTGAAACTATCTAGGACTAGAACTAGAATAAGATGAATTCTAAATCAATTGTGATTTGAGGAATAATTATTAAATTATTATCGAAAACTGAGGAGAAATTCAGAGGAGAGACACTAGGGATTCAGAGGATCCACTTATAGAGATCAGAGAGATCTTATGCTTGCTTCAAGAATCATGGAAATTAGACTGAACTTATTTGATAAAGTGTTCAAAAGATGAAAGGTATATGAATTAGAATAGATTCCATCACCAAACCATGCCCAGGAGATAGAGTAAACAACAGAATTAAACTAATTATCAACCAATCAACACGCTATGAAAGTTAGGAAAGGTACCGTCATCCGACCATGCCCAGGAGACGATGGTGAACAACAAGGCTTCTTGACGTCATAAACATAAAGAGGAAAAGAATATGCTCAAAGCCATCACAGACCCATTGTAATTTCAGTCACAATAGACCATTAACGACTAAAAACATTCCCTTAATAAAATTAAATAAAAATCCATTCAATCTAAATAAAAGGCACAAGTATAAATCCTCCCATCACGCTACAAGCTTTACCCCTTAGCCCTAGCTAAGGGGTTTTAGCCTGACATGGATGGACTGATCTCCATGTAAGTCATAGAAAGAAAACAGAAAAAATAAAAATAAAATAAATCCAAACTCTTTCTCCCTGCCAATCCACGTCCAAGCTCTCAGCCTCCAAGCAACCGGTCCCTGTCTCTCTCTGAATGCCTGATTCCTCAATACCCTCCACATTCTCTCTTTTCTCTTTTTATATGCAGCCGGGCGGAGTGGAGTCAGTGCTGGAGTTGGAGAACCGATGGGGGCTTGCAACATGCGTTTCTTTACGCAACCATCCGCGAACTAGGCTTCTTTGCAGCGCAATCAGTTTTGAGTGTTCCGAGCAATCAGACGCAAGATCCATCTCATTCAATGTCCTCAGCCCTGATTAGACAAACCTGGGATCATTTTTTTTTACGGCCAGGATCATTGATCCAATCCTACCTACGAATGTACAACAGCCCAGAAGGTACGCGTTTCCTGCGGACGCACATCTACGTAATTCTTGCGAAAAGTCTGATTTGCGTTAACTGTGGGACCCAGAATTGATGTCGTCAGAGAAATCCAATCTGTCCATTGACCTCTCCTCGAAAAATTGGTCGAAAATGGACGGTTTTAGATCGGATTTGGTGTTGGTCCACGAAATCAATCATGCCGCACTATTCTGAACGCTGCACAACAGTCTTTTTGTACTCTGTAGTGGCCATGTGCGTGTGTGAAGTTACGCAAATTCAACGTGGATTTGATTGATTTTCACCACTCTGCATGATGGACGGATTGGATCATTCGCGTGGGCTATGATGGTGGCCCACAAGGACCATCCGTAAGCTCTGTTATAAAACAGAGCCCTCACGGCCTCTACGCTGTTTGATTGGTGGGACCCATGATCAAGGTCGAAGGATTAATCCACTCCGTTCATTCGACTTGTGACGACGTTTCAGCTGGAGAGGGCCTATTTTTAATTGTTTCTGATGCGGCTCATTTGAATTTCTGCTCTGCCGTCCGTAGATGTTGTGGACACTGTCTCCACGTGTACCGTGCATGAATCTGGAAGACCACCGTGTGTACGGTCGGTTTTTCCTTCTGAATGCATTGGATGGCTTGGATCAGCCGTTAGGATGACGAAGGTGGGCCATGTAACCTCCCAGTGGAGGCCCTGCGTAAATGCTGAAGAAGGAAACTTCCTTCTTTCGCAGGCGTCGACTCGCTGTTGTCGTGCACATCGAGTGAAATAGTGCACTATGCACACTCGATCATAAATGGGGTCCATTCTGATGTTCTTGAGTAATCTAATCCGATCATCTGTTTTTTCTTGGAATATGATCAGTTGAGACCAAATTTGAGGCAAATCCAGATGCCACGTGGACCCCACTTAATGAATTATGGGGCTGATCTGACCGTTGGGCCACTTCTGCAAGGATCCAGTGGCTGAAATTTAATATGTACGGTTAATTTAGTGTCTTCAGCTCATGTATGAAGTCTTGAGTCAATCAGATGGCGGGAACCATGTGATCTCGCATTCTGGACTAGTTTTGGGCCATTTTTAACATGAACGACTTGATTTCCTCGGATCCCTGGCGTGTGCATTCATTGATCTTGGTCCTCTGGAGTTCTTCCCTTGCTCTGGTGACTTCAGAGCGTCAAATTCCATGCGTTTAGCACCTTTTTGTAATCCAAGCTCTCAAATATATCCTGTATCACGAACACAGTTAAACTCGGGTGTTAAACAATATTATGCACGTAAATCCAGGTAATAATCAGGGTCTGATATGAAATATTTGACCCTCAACACAACTCCCAACCAGCATTTTGCTAGTCCCGAGCAAAATATGCGAAAAATAAGTTGAGAATTACAGGGCAATTTCTATGCAACCGAGTGAAATCTTGAAAAACAATTCAGATATGAGAAATCCAAGATTCATGAATGTTGGACATTATTCTCTCCTAGACTCAAGCACACGGTAAGCTTCATAATCAAGTTCAAAGTATTCATCCATCAATTAGAAAAATTCTAAACATTGAGTTCCATGAGTGTAGCGTGTAATCTCGGCTTATTAAGATTCAATTCATTTTTTTCATGATAACGTTGGTAACCATAAGAGCATTCAGGACACCCAAACCCTAAACTAAAAAATGCCTCATAAATCATTCTTTCAATTTTTTTTTTTTTTTTTTAATAGTAATGCCAATAAGGGAAATCAAATCCTTACCTATAGGGAGCAAACCTATGGTGAAAACTTGTCGCCTAACTTCTGGTTTTTTAATTTTTTTTTCAACACCATGGGGAAATCGAATCTACACCTATAGGGAGCAGACCTATGGTGAAGTTCGATCACACAACCCTTTCAATTCTTCTTTATAAACTGATGCTGAAATTTTTATTTTTCAGGCTGGTTCCGTTCATGCTTAATGATTATCAAGTTAATCCTTCAATATCAAACTGAAATCTTAATGTGGAAGCGAGATGTGATATGTGAAATCATGACTCAATCAATGTTTAAAACCTCTAACCATGGACTAAAAATTCAACCTTAACTGTGAAATCCAACGGACAACTGAATCCAAGAGTAGTAAATCATCAACATTCCATATCCTGTAATTCTAAATCAAATATGGTCATCAAATCACTTTGAATTTACCAGAAAGTCCAGAAAAATTTTAAAATTTTTTACAATTTTTGCTCAAGACAAAGAAAACACTGATTAGGTAACCTGATCTCCCACCCCAACCTAAAAGCTACATTGTCCTCAATGTAAAGGATATGAGCATGGAATGCACATGGGACAACAAAAGTAAATGTGAAATGATGGGAAGATAGTACCTGGATGATGAATCGTGAGAGACTTTCTAAGAGATCGCAGCATGGAATCTAATCAGCACGAGAGAGAAAGCAACACAAAATTAACAAAAATAAAATCCTATCTATACCACTTTCACAGGTGCTCTCAATTGCATTTAGTGCATGCAACAAGCCTTTAAACCCCTAGGTTGCCCCTAGTGGACGAGTTGTAGTCTCGTGAGGGTTTGCAGTAATATTACCCACAAACATTGAACTAACTAACTAGGAAAATGAAATAAATTGAAAAGCTGGGTTGCCTCCCAGGAGCGCTAAGTTTACCGTCTTCAGCCAAACAAATAAAGCAACTACCTTAGTCCAATGAAAGCGATAAACCTACCTATACCTCCATCAGACTAGGAGATCAGTCCTGGTAAACAGGATCATTCAGAGGCATGGACATGTCCTCTGAATCAAATTTCTCGACAAATGGTTTTAATTGATGTCCAATTCCTTGCCATTGTCGGGATCTCTTATTTCAACGGCCCCATGAGGATAAGCAGTAACAACAATGTAAGGGCCGGTCCAACGAGATCGAAGCTTACCCGGAAAGAGATATAATCGAGAATTATACAAAAGGACTTTCTGACCTGGCGTGAATGATTTTCATAGAATATGTTGGTCATGAAACGCCTTCATCCTGTCCTTGTAAATTCTCGAGTTCTCATACGCGTCGTTCCGGATTTCTTCAAGTTCATTTAATTGAAGTTTGCGTAGCGAGCCAGCGTTGTTCAGATTGAAATTTAGATTTTTGATCGCCCAGTAGGCTCTATGTTTCAACTCTACAGGCAAGTGGCAAGCCTTCCCATAGACGAGTCTAAAGGGAGACATTCCAATAGGGGTTTTAAAAGCAGTATGGTAAGCCCATAAGGCATCGGTCAATCGGATTGACCAGTCCTTACGATCAGGGTTAACCGTTTTCTCCAAAATGTGTTTGATCTTTCTATTAGAAATCTTAGCTTGTCCACTTGTCTGTGGGTGGTATGGGGTGCTCACCTTATGAGAGATACCGTATTTCTTCATTAAACTCTCGAATGACCTATTACAAAAGTGTGAGCCCCCATCACTGATGATGGCTCGATGCGTTCCGAATCGGGAAAGGATGTTTTCTTTTAGGAATTTAATGACCGTGCGATGGTCATTAATTCGACACGGAATCGCTTCGACCCATTTAGTGACATAGTCTACGGCAAGCAAAATGTATAAATTCTCAAAAGATTGGGGGAATGGCCCCATGAAATCGATACCCCAGCAATCAAATGCCTCTATGATAAGAATGAGATTCAAGGGCATCATATTTCGACGGGATAATGCTCCCAATTTCTGACAATGCTCACAGGCTTTGCAAAACTCATGAGTGTCCTTGAACATAGTGGGCCAATAGAAACCATACTGCAGAATTTTGGCCGTGGTCTTTTTAGCAGAAAAGTGACCACCACAAGCCTGTGAGTGACAAAAGGAGATGACACTTTGATGCTCATCGTCTGGCACACATCTCCTTAAGATTTTGTTTGGGCAGTATTTAAACAGATATGGATCGTCCCAGAAAAATTTGCGCACCTCGGTAAAGAATTTCTTCTTATCTTGTGCGGTCCAATGTGTCGGTATGGAACCTGTAGCAAGATAATTAGCAATATCAGCGAACCAAGGTGTATGGGAGACTCTGAACAGTTGTTCATCAGGGAACATGTCGTTGATATGGGTCGCCTCAAGGGAATCAGAGGTATTAAGGTGAGAAAGGTGATCGGCCACTACGTTCTCTACTCCCTTTTTATCTTTAATTTTCAAGTCAAATTCTTGGAGTAGAAGAATCTATCGTATCAGGTGGGGCTTAGAATCATTCTTAGAAAGAAGATACTTAAGTGCCGCATGATCTGTATATATAATGATCTTGGATCCGATCAGATAGGACCTAAATTTGTCCAAGGCGAACACTACAGCTAAAAGTTTCTTTTCCATGGTCGAGTAGTTCACTTGGGCAGGATTTAAAGTCCTACTCGCATAATGGATGACATAGGGCCTCTTATCTTTTCTCTAACCTAGAACCGCTCCAAGAGCATAATCAGAAGCATCACAATAAGCTCAAAAGGAAGGCTCCAGTCGGGTGGCTGCATGATGGGTGCAGTGGTTAACGTGCCTTTAAGCTTGGTGAAAGCTTCCTGGCATTGCTCAGTCCACTCGTATGGAGCATCCTTTTGAAGAAGATTACATAAAGGATAAGAGAAGAGACTAAAGTCCTTTATGAATCGCCTATAAAATCCTGCGTGTCCTAAGAAGGATCGCATGTCCCTGATGTTCTTGGGTGGAGGTAGGTTAGAGATAAGATTGATTTTTGCCTTATCTACCTCAATTCCCTTGGACGAAATGATATGTTCAAGGACAATCCCCTTATGAACCATGAAATGACACTTCTCCCAATTAAGTACCAGATTATTTTCTTCACATCTTTTCAGCACACATTTGAGATTCTCTAAGCACTCGCTGAAAGATGAACCGAAAACAGAGAAATCGTCCATAAAGACCTCTAGGTATTTCCCCACCATGTCAGAAAAGATACTCAGCATACATCGCTGAAAGGTAGCAGGGGCATTACATAACCCGAATGGCATCCTTCTGTAAGCAAAGGTGCCATAGGGGCGGGTAAATGTGGTCTTTTCCTGGTCCTCAGGGGCGATTTTAATTTGGTTATAGCCCAAATACCCGTCAAGGAAACTGTAATAGGAATGACCGGCTAACCTTTCCAGGATTTGATCAATGAATGGTAAAGGAAAGTGGTCTTTCCTCGTGACGGTATTTAACTTCCTGTAGTCAATGCACATTCTCCAACCAGTAGTGACTCTAGTTGGCACGAGTTCATTATTAGCATTGGCTACGATGGTGATTCCGGACTTCTTAGAAACTACCTGAGTTGGACTCACCCATTGACTATCAGATATAGGGTATATGATACCCACATCCAATAGTTTAAGAACCTCGGCCTTAACCACTTCCTTCATGTTTGGATTTAGTCTACGTTGTGGTTGCCGAGCGGTCTTCGCATTATCCTCAAGATATATGTGGTGAGTACAAATCGAGGGATCGATTCCCTTGAGGCCCGCTATCGTCCATCCTAGGGCTCCTTTATGCTCAATGAGAGTAGATATGAGCATACTCTCCTGTTCTTTCTCCAGGTGGGCAGAGATCACCACCGGGTATGTCTCATCTTAACCTAAATAGGCATATTTCGAATCAGATGGCAAAGGTTTTAGGTCAAGTTTCGGTGCCTTGAGGTTAGACGGTAGAGATACAACATCAGTTTGTGGCAATTCTTCAAATTGTGGCTTCCACCGGTTAACTTCAAGTACCGGTGTAGTATCAAGCAAGGCACAAGTCTCCCTAATCATATCATCATCAAACTTATGGGAGTGGGCCAAGCACGTCTCTAGAGGATCAGAGGATAAGGTAAGGAGTGTCCTATCTTCCACGAAAGTATCGATCATGTTAATGTCGTGGACATCGTCATCATCCTCTGAGTTGCTGCCGTTATTAAAAAAAATGTTTGACTCCAATGTCAAATTTCCAAAAGACATAGTCATGACACCATTCCTGCAATTGATGATTGCATTTGACGTGGCAAGGAATGGGCGACCAAGAATGACGGGAATCTGAGTGCTCATGTTATTGATGGGTTCGGTGTCCAGGATGATAAAATCTACAGGGTAGTAAAATCTATCGACTTGGACTAACACATCCTCAATAATCCCTCTTGGTACACGAGAGTTGATCGACAAGTTGTAGTGTGGTTAGGTGGGTTTTAACTCACCCAAACCTAATTGTTTGTATACCGAGTAGGGAATCAGATTAACGCTTGCTCCTAAGTCAAGAAGTGCGTGATCAATTCGATGGTTCCCGATTACACATGATATGGTTGGGCTACTGGGATCCTTTAATTTCTGCGGCACGTCTTGCTTCAAGATGACACTCACTTTCTCAGTTAAGAAAATCTTCTTTTGAATACTCTGCTGTCTTTTGGTCGTGCATAGGTCTTTCAGAAATTTTACATATGAAGGAACCTGTTTTACGACATCAAGTAGAGGAATGTTGACTTTCACTTGTTTCAACACCTCCAGAATATCCTGAGAGTTAGAAAGACGTTTTGGTGCAACCAACCGTTGGGGGAACGGAGCAACTGGCTTTTCTAAAAGTTTCGGTTATAATTTTTGTGGGGCATCACCAGATCCATCATTGTTGTCCTCTTCTGGTTCTTGAGGCTTTTCAGGCCTAACCGGAAGGGTTTTATCAATGATCTTCCCACTCCTAAGAGTGGTGATGGATTTAGCGTGCCCCATTTGATTTACTGGGATCATTTATCTCGTACTGCGGTTTAGGATTGGGGAGCGGTTGTGCAGAAAGCATCCCCTTTTCTATAACCGTCATGCGTGAATCCATTTTTTGCATAAAATGAAAGTCCACGTATTCTGAGCCAACTCTTGTATGGAATTTTGAACCAGGTTCTTCTTGAGGTTTCCCCGATTTGGATTTTGATTGAAAAGACTTTGAGGGGTAGCAGTTTGTCCATTCTTCCAACTAAAATTTGGATGATTTCTCCAACCAGGATTGTATGTATTAGAGGTAGATCCATTGAAAGGTTCTTGATAGTTATTTACGGCATTAGCTTGCTCATTCAACACTCCTCGAAAGGCAGATATGGTAGGACAATTTTCAGTTGTGTGAATGTTGCAATCATAGATGTCGCACACAATTTCATTAACCTTATCCTTCTTTCCTTCCATGGCCTCGACTCTTCGTATGAGATTAGTCACTTTAAAATTTACATCATCCTCTTCTTTCAGGAGATATACTCCACCTTTCTCCTTAGATTGAGTTGGCCTAGACGTGGTGTTTGATTTTGGGTAATGGTCCCATGATTGTGCATTTTCGGCAAGTCTATCGAGATAATCCCATACCTCATCGACCTCTTTATTCATGAATTCTCCATTACACATTGTCTCGACCAGTTGGCGCATGGAAGATGTCAGTCCATCATAGAAAAAATTTGTAATGCGCCACATTTCAAAACCGTGTTGTGGGCATGAACTGACAAGATCCTTGAACCTTTCCCAACATTGGTAGAATGTTTCATCTTCCTTTTGGGCGAAGTTCATGATTACTTTTCTGAGGGTAATCGTTTTATGGTGTGGGAAAAATTTCTTTATGAATTCCCTCTGCATATCATTCCATGTGCTAATGGATCTAGGACGCATGAATGTAACCACGTCTTAGCCTTCTCTTTCAAGGAGAAAGGAAAGAGTTTCAGCCTGATTGTATCCTCGGATACATTAGGAAAGTATAAGGTGGCTATAATCTCATCGAACTCTTTCAAATGTAAGTATGGACTTTCTGATTCAAGCCCATGGAATTTAGGAAGGAGTTGGATAACTCCCGGCTTGATGTCCATCATCATCCTATGTTTTCAGGAAAAATCATACATGAGGCGTACTCACCCCGCCGGTTGTAAATAATCCCGTAAAGTACGAGGCGGGGGTGCTTGATGCACCTCATTCTCATCATGTACTTCCTCATCCATATGTTGAGGTAGTGCTTGAGGTTGATTTGCAGCCATAACCTCAATTAACTCAGGGGAATTCGAGCGGTGTCTAGTCCTGCGATGGACAGTCAACCCCTCAACTAATCCTCCTTCAGTCAAGAGACGTCGAGTGTCGTCACGGGCCCACTTGGGCATGAAACACTCGCAGCCCTCAATCAAATTCTAAACCTAATCCTAAGAAAGAAAATGAAAATCTAGAAAGAAAGAGAGGGTTGGAAGGAAGTTACCAAATTGGAGTCCCTAAGCTAAAGACCTGCAAAACAAAACAAAATAAGTTAGTTTCTAAATAGAAGAAGTTTCTAAAGCAAACCAAATCTAAAGAGTTAGAAAATCTAGAAAATCAGAAAGAGTTTACCAAATTAGAAGTTCTATCTTAACAACCTACAGAATAGGAAATAGGTTAGTTCTATGAATCAAATAGAAAACAAAATTAAAATTAGTAAAATCCTAATCTTAAACTAACTCTAAATCCAATTAATTTCAGAAAATCGTAGCCGTCAGTCCCCGGCAACGGCGCCAAAAACTTGTTCACTCCCCAAGTATAGGGTTGTGATGTAGTAATAAACTCGGTAAGACCGAGGTCGAATCCACAGGGACTGAAACCTGTACGTTATCTGAAACTATCTAGGGCTAGAACTAGAATAAGATGAATTCTAAATCAATTGTGATTTGAGGAATAATTATGAAATTATTATCTAAAACTGAGGAGAAATTCAGAGGAGAGACACTAGGGATTCAGAGGATCCACTTATAGAGATCAGGGAGATCTTATGCCTGCTTCAAGAATCATGGAAATTAGACTAAACTTATTTGATAAAGTGTTCAAAAGATGAAAGGTATATGAATTAGAATAGATTCCATCACCAAACCATGCCCAGGAGACAAAGTAAACAACAGAATTAAACTAATTATCAACCAATCAACACGCTATGAAAGTTAGGAAAGGTACCGTCATCTGACCATGCCCAGGAGACGATGGTGAACAACAGGGCTTCCTGACGTCATAAACATAAAGAGGAAAAGAACATTCTCAAAGCCATCACAGGCCCATTGTAATTTCAGTCACAACAGACCATTAACGACTAAAAACATTCCCTTAATAAAATTAAATAAAAATCCATTCAATCTAAATAAAACGCACAAGTATAAATCCTCCCATCACGCTATAAGCTTCACCCCTTAGCCCTAGCTAAGGGGTTTTAGCCTGACATGGATGGACTGATCTCCATTTAAGTCATAGAAAGAAAACAGAAAAAATAAAAATAAAATAAATCCAAACTCTTTCTCCCTGCCAATCCACGTCCAAGCTCTCAGCCTCCAAGTAACTGGCCCCTATCTCTCTCTGAATGCCCAATTCCTCAATACCCTCCACATTCTCTCTTTTCTCTTTTTATATGCAGCCGGGCGGAGTGGAGTCAGTGCTGGAGTTGGAGAACCGATGGGGGCTTTAACATGCGTTTCTTTACGCAACCATCAGCGAACTAGGCTTCTTTGCAGCGCAATCAGTTTTGAGTGTTCCGAGCAATCAGACGCAAGATCCATCTCATTCAATGTCCTCAGCCCTGATCGGACAAACCTGGGATCATTTTTTTTGACGGCCAGGATCATTGATCCGATCCTACCTACGAATGTACAACAGCCCAGAAGGTACGGGTTTCCTGCGGACGCACATCTGCGTAATTCTTGCGAAAAGTCTGATTTGCGTTAACTGTGGGACCCAGAATTGATGTCGTCAGAGAAATCCAATCCGTCCATTGACCTCTCCTCGAAAAATTGGTCGAAAATGGACGGTTTTGGATCAGATTTGGTGTTGGTCCACGAAATCAATCATGCTGCACTGTTCTGAATGCTGCACAATAGTCTTTTTGTAACCTCTGTAGTGGGCATGTGCGCATGTGAAGTTACGCAAATTCAACGTGGATTTGACTGATTTTCACCACTCTGCATGATGGACGGCTTGGATCATTCGCGTGGGCTATGATGGTGGCCCACAAGGACCATCCGTAAGCTCTGTTACAAAACAGAGCTCTCATGGCCTCTACGTTGTTTGATTGGTGGGACCCATGATCAAGGTCGAAGGATTAATCCACTCCATTCATTCGACTTGTGACGACATTTCAGCCGGAGAGGGCCTATTTTTAATTGTTTCTGATGCGGCTCATTTAAATTTCTACTCTGCCGTCCGTAGATGTTGTGGACACTATCTCCACGTGTACCATGCATGAATCTGGAAGACCACCGTGTGTACGGTCGGTTTTTCCTTCTGAATGCATTGGATTGCTTGGATCAGCCATTAGGATAACGAAGGTGGGCCATGTAACCTCCCAGCGGAGGCCCTGCGTAAATGCTGAAGAAGGAAACTTCCTTCTTTCGCAGGCGTTGGTCAAGAGTCGGTTTGACCGACTCTCTGTTGCCGTGCACATCGAGTGAAATAGTGCACTATGCACACTCGATCATAAATGGGGTCCATTCTGATGTTCTTGAGTAATCTAATCCGATCATCTGTTTTGTCTTGGAATATGATCAGTTGAGACCAAATTTGAGGCAAATCCAGATGCCATGTGGACCCCACTTAATGAATTATGGGGCTGATCTGACCGTTGGGCCACTTCTGCAAGGATCCAGTGGCTGAAATTTAATATGTACAGTTAATTTAGTGTCTTCAGCTCATGTATGAAGTCTTGAGTCAATCAGATGGCGGGAACCATGTGATCTCGCATTCTGGACTAGTTTTGGGCCATTTTTAACGTGAACGGCTTGATTTCCTCGGATCCCTGGCATGTGAATTCATTGATCTTGGTCCTCTGGAGTTCTTCCCTTGCTCTGGTGACTTCAGAGCGTCAAATTCCATGCGTTTAACACCTTTTTATAATCCAAGCTCTCAAATATATCCTGTATCACGAACACAGTTAAACTCGGGTGTTAAACAATATTATGCACGTAAATCCAGGTAATAATCGGGGTCTGATATGCAATATTTGACCCTCAACAGATAATCAACAAGGCTCTGCAGCTCGTCAAGCAACTTCCGTTTCTACTAAGCGCACTTCACGGAATCAAGGGAATAGACTGTTGGATAAGGAGGTCTAGGAACTCAGGACCGACATGAACTACATGAAGCAGATGCTGGAACAAATTCATCGCCAACAGGTCCAGCTACCTCAACAGGACGATGGCCGGGCAAAATGCCCCACGACAATTCGTCGATCCTCAGCCCGTCGCGCCACGAACTGTCCCTCAGCAAAGTCAACACCAGGGGTTCGGCTAAGCCTGCACCTTCTCATATCTCCATGACCTCCCCGCTACCTGCCACCGATCTACGACACGAAATGGATCGGAGAAGGCACAGCAGGCCCCCGATTGAGGGTACGACTGACAGTGGCGAACCCTGAAAGGCTGAGCTCCAGGACCTACGGAAGGAAGTGCAGGAGGAAATCGCGGATATGAAGCACAATCGTCATGCCAGTCAGGCAGGATCCGAAGCGAAGGCATCCCCGTTTACAGACGAGATTATGCAAACTCGACTATCGGAACGATTCTGCCTTCCTCATATCACGCCCTTCACCGGCAAAATCGATCCGATTGAGTACATTGAGTCCTTTTGGACTTATATAGAATTGCATGACACCTCGGATGCCGTGATGTGCCGGGCCTTCTCTCTCACTTTGGCCGATGTAGCTCGGCTTTGGTTCAAACAATTGAAACCAAAGTCTATCAGCTCGTTCACTGAGCTCAGCAACGCTTTCCTTGCTAATTTCATTGGATGGAAGAAAAAGTTGAAGTCATCCGTGCATTTAAACAATATAATTCAAAAGGAGGGAGAACTACTTAATGATTATATCAAATGCCTCAATTTCGAATCGCTCCAAGTCCGGAAGTATTTGGACGAGACAACTCTTAATTATATTATGCAATGAGTCAGAGACAGGTCGTTTCTTACATTCCTGGACAAGAACCCGCCCACTACTCTGGTTAAATTCATGGTCCGGTCGAAAAAGTATGCAGACGCAGAGGAAACCCGAATCCTGCTCGAGGCCACTCAAAACGCAAAAATTCCGGCTAAAGAGCCAGCCAAGAAAGAAGTTGACTCGGCTGGTGGTAAGAAGCATAAGGATGACCAGTCCCGTGACGAACATAGGTCGGGTAAGCGGCCTGACCACAAGTTTTCGACATACACTCCACTCAACAAGCCGCAAGAGCAGGTATTGATGGAGATCAAGGGCGAAGGATTCGTCAACTGACCAGATAAACTTCGTAGTAATCCGCATCGACGAAGTAAGAGTAAGTACTGCTATTTCCATCGCGATCATGGACATAACACAATTGACTATTATAATTTAAAGCAGGAGATTGAGAGGCTCATCCGAAAGGGCCACCTTGGCGAACATGTCGACCTAGGAGCCAGAACCACGAAAGAAAGCACGCTCGAAAAGATCATGCAAGGAATGTTGGTTGACCTGAGTCTGAAATTATGGTTCTAGCTCGGCCCTTATAGGAGAGAAAGCTCGAGAAATACAGTGTAACTTTCACCGAGGCAGACACAAGGGGCATTCATCACCCGCACAACGACGCTCTAATCATCACGGTCACTATCGTCAACCACCGAGTCTTCAGGGTTCTCGTCGACACAGGCTCATCTACGAACGTATTGTTTACGCAGACGCACGACAAGATGGGTGCAGAACGTTCGGCTCTGAGGCCCGTAAGGACTCCATTGATCGAATTCTCGAGTGGATAAGTTCTTCCCGAAGGAGCAATTTAGCTCCCCCTCACTATCGGGGATGCGCCAAATCGAGCTACTGTTATGGTCGACTTTCTGATAGTCGATCAGTCTTCGGTCTATAATGTCATCATTGGTCGACCTTCTCTTTGTCTCCTCTGAGCCATCATCTCAACTTATCATCTGTCTATGAAATTTTCGATTGAGAATGGCGTCGGGGTCGTAAAAGGAGACCATCACGATGCTTGGCGATGTTACGCTACTGCTCTGCGAGCACCAGCGGAAATTACGACGATCAAGACCCTGAATCCGCGTGACAAATCTCCCGGACGCGGCCAGCCCATGGAAGACCTCATCCAGGTGCCATTGAATGAGTCAGACGTCTCGAAGACTGTCCTGAGTGGCTCGTCCCTGGTAACACCTTTAAAGGAGAAGTTGATAGTCTTGCTCCACCGACACGCCGATGTCTTTGCATGGACTCCTGAAGATATGTCGGGCATTGACCCTTCAGTCATGACTCACCGCCTTAATATTGACCTAACTTATAAGTCAATCTGTCAAAAACGGTGCGCACTCGGCCCTGAGAGGTACGCTGTAATCGAGGAAGAGGTTAGAAAACTTCTCAAAGCCAATTTCATCGAAGAAATATACTACCCCGAGTGGGTGGCCAACATCCTATTGGTCAAAAAGGCGAATGGAAAGTGACGAGTCTGTATAGATATACCGACTTAAACAAAGCCTGCCCTAAAGATAGTTTTCCCCTTCCTCAGATCGATTAGCTGGTTGATAGTACCGCGGGGCATGAGTTACTTAGTTTTATGGATACTTACTCTGGTTATGATCAAATTGTAATGGATCAGTCTGATAAATCAAAAACCACCTTTTTCATTGACGAAGGCCTTTATTGTTACCGAGTGATGCCGTTCGGATTGAAAAATGCTAGAGCGACCTATCAAAGGGTGATCAACAAAATGTTCACACGACTGATAGGACGGACTATATATGGAGGTCTATATCGATGACATATTCGTCAAGAACATTAAAGCGACCAACCATATAGCCGACCTAGAGGAAATGTTCCTCATCCTACGAAAATATAAGATGAAGTTCAACTCGATCAAATGCGCGTTCGGCATAGGCTCGGGCAAATTCCTCGGATTTTTGGTCAGCCAACGAGGAATTGAAGTTAATCTGGAGAAAATTAAAGCTTTGCTCGACATGGAATCCCCGAAGATGATCAAAGATATTCAACGGTTGACTGGAAGGATAGTAGCCCTAAATCGCTTCGTGTCCCGCGCTACCAACAAATGTCCCCCCTTCTTCAAACAGTTGAAGGGCAACAAATTGTCGATTGGACATAGGAATGCAAGATCGCCCTCCAATAACTCAAAGTATTTAGGATCGCCGCCACTGCTTTCTAAGCTTGAGCCAGGTGAGCCTCTGCTAATCTATCTGGCAGTTTCTGACACAGCCGTAAGCTTGGCCTTGATTCGTGAATATGAAGGCAGACAATTCCCCATTTACTATATTAGCAAGGCCCTTGTCCCGGCAGAGACGAGATATTCGACCCTAGAAAAAGTGGCCTTATCACTAGTCATATCATCCCGACGCCTACGACTATACTTTCAGACTCACTCCATCATCGTCATGACCGACCAACCTCTATGCCAGGTACTACAGAAACCGGAGGCTTCAGGATGACTCACAAAATGGGCGATCAAACTCAGTGAATTCGACATCCATTACAAGCCCAGAATAACAATTAAGAGATAAGTTGTAGCAGATTTCTTCGTCGAAGTCACAGTGCAAACAAAAATCTCTTCTACTGACTCAGGGGCATCGTCCGAGCAAGTCCCTTTAACCTAACCCGTCTGGTCTCTCTATGTGGATGGCTCATCCAACTCCATGGCAAGCGGGGCAGGGGTAGTTCTTAGACTCTTGATCATATGGTTATTCAATATGCCTTGAGACTTGGATTTTAAGCCTCTAATAATATAACAGAATACAAAGTTCTACTCCTAGGACTCCGGTTAACAGCCAGCTTAGGAGTCACTCATCTAAACATGTACAGCGACTCCCAACTAGTCATCAACCAGATAGCCGATGTATATCAGGTTAGGAAGGAGAGGCTAAAAGCCTATCTTACAAAAGCAAAAGAGATGATCGCCGGATTTCACCAATGTTCTGTTACCCGGATCCTGAGGGCTGAGAATGCCAAAGCCGACCTCCTAGCGAAGCTCGCTTCAGCCGACGAAGACGACATCCCCAGATCCATTCCTATTGAATTCGTGGTCGAGCCAAGCATCGGGGGAACCAAACCCTCGGCCATGCTCCCCATCAATTCTGAGCCATCTTAGGTCAATCCAATCGTCAAATATCTTGAAACTGGCGTACTCCCCGAAGATTATGCCAAGGCTCGACAACTGAAGAACCACGCAGCCCGCTACACCATGCTCAATGGAGTGCAATACACAAAAGGATACTACGCGCCTCTCCTGCGATGCCTGAGGCCGAGTGAAGCTGACTATGTCCTGCATGAAATTCATGAAGGCATTTGCAGTAATCACTTGGGCGGTCGATCCCTGGCTCATAAGGTTATTCGGCAAGGTTATTATTGGTCGATCATTCAGCAGGATGCTCAGAAGTTCATTCAGAATTATGACAAGTGCCAAAGGTTTGCCATTATCCCCCGACAGCCACTTGAAGAACTAACGCCAATGGCCGACCCTTGGCCTTTTACCCAATGGGGAATCGACATCATCGGACCATTCCCTTTAGGGAGGGTTAGACTAAGTTCGCCATCGTCACATATATTACTTCACTAAGTGGGCCGAAGCCTAGCCCCTGGCCAAGATAACCGAGCAGAAGATCACAGACTTCATTTGGAAAAACATCGTTTGTCAGTTTGGAATACCTCGGACCATTATTTCTGACAACAAGAGGCAATTCGACAACAAGCATTATCGGGAAATGTGTCAGAACCTCGAGATCAGAAATGTTTACTCGTCCCCGCGTCATCCGCAAGCGAATGGGCAGATTGAAGCCGTTAATAAGGTTATAAAATAATACCTTCAGACTAAGCTAGATCGAGCCAAAGGGGCGTGGACTGAGGAACTTCCTAAAGTTCTTTGGGTCTACGAACTATGGCTCGAACAGCAACTGTAGAAACTCCGCTCTCATTAGTGTATGGTTCGAAAGCCATTGTCCTCGTGGAGATCGGCCTACCTACTGCCCGAGTAAGTTCGTTCAACGAGCAAGACAACGGGGAGCTATTGACCCTCAACCTCGACCTCCTGGATGAAATCAGAGAGTTGTCTCAACTTCAGACAGCCGCCTATCAACGACTGGTGTCCCGATCCTACAATGCTCGAGCCAAAGTCAAGCGATTTCAAGCAGGGGACTTAGTCCTTCGAAGAACTTTTTAAAATAGCAAGGAAAGTGGTGTAGGAACGCTGGGGCCCAATTGGGAGGGCCCTTACGTAATCGCAAATACTGTCCAGCTAGGTACCTACGACTAAAAGACCTAACAGGGCAGCTTCTGCCTCATCCTTGGAATGCCGAGCATCTCAAGATATACTATCCTTAGCTCGATCAAAGAGCAATCCACACTCGGCTCGATTACTTTAAACACTTGGAAGGATCAGAAAAAAATGTAGAATGCACAAATAAGTAACAAAAAATATATATTCATTGATCAATAAAGTGTTACATTGCCTGTTCATTGTTTATAATTGTATCGTATTGACAAAATAATAAATGTTCAACACTCGAATATTGGTAAAAGACGACGCTCGCCGCTGTTAACTTACTCGGCCTCGAAGTTTGGTGTGCTTGAAGTGCCTGAAGCAGATGTGGGGAGCAGAAAAGAATTTTGCTCTACCACACTAACTTCAGGGCTCAGCTTCGCCCGCCACACAAGGAGCTAACCCAGGAGATGCTGATGGAGCTACATTAGGGGCTGATGGAGTCGCATCAGAAGAAGTAGCAAGGGCGTCATAAGTGTATGCCTCGGGATCTACCGTCGCCTCGCCACCGGACCATGACTTGCCCTCATCAAAGCCAGACAGATCTAGATGGGGGAAAGACTCTTTCATCACCTTGACACACTTTGCATGGCCCTGTCGATAGACAAGGACCCGTTCCTCCTCATAGGCTGAAGATGAAAGATACTTTTCCACCGCTTCAACCTTCGCGGTCGCAAGAGCAACCTTGGTCCCCACCGCGAGCTCCTGAAGCTTCCTGTAAGTCGAGGCACGCTCCATGGCAGCCTGCTCAAAGGCCAACCTGGCCTCTTCCAATCGCGAGGTCACGCAGTCCCTCTCCGTCGAGACCGCCTCAAGAGCAGCCTTTGCCTTCTCGAGCTAACCCTCCACAAAGATAGCTCGAGACTTAGCAAATGATTGTTGAGCCTCCGTATCCCCAGCTCGCCTAGTAAAGGCAGATATCTCGACACGGGCCTTCAGCATGTAAGGGGCGAACTGCACAAGGAGGAAAGTTTAAAAAATGAAATAGGAGAGCTTGAAGCAAAACAGTTGAGGGAAACCACGCTATTACCTCGAGCAGTAGTGTCCCGATCCTCCCGAGCGTGTCTTTCATAAAGCCTCCTGAAGGCCAAAGAACTCTCCCGCGAACACCTGCCAACTCACCCATGAAAGAATCTCTTCAACTTTCTGATTGAAGGCTATCCTCTCTTCCTCAGCTGCTCCCGCCTTACCCAGCCCCCTCTCTTCTATCCTCGGGACAACGAGTGTCTTGGCCGACTCTGTCTCGGGCGCCTCTTGAACCTCTTGAGGCTGTTCAGAGGTCGTCGCTACTGCCTCCGTCGCTGCCGCTTCTATTGCCTCTGCCACCTCCGTACCTTCCTCGACCTCGATAACAGCCGGAGGAGCAGAAGGGGCGACCCTTACCAAGCCCTTTGCGACCACCTTATGCCTCTTCGAGGCTCGGGAGCTTAAGCGAGGTGGGAGTCGAACATGAGACAGGGGACGAAGAGTTGGCCGAGCCTCGGATATGTCTATATTCAAAAGACAAGCGTCAGTACAGTTAGATGTGCAATAAAAAAAAGAAAAACCTAAGTTTCTCACCGGTCATAGTGGAATCAAAGCCCCACTCGAAAAGAAGCTCCGGCTGAAGAAGCCTCTTACACGATCTCCTTTCCAGACTTAAAGCCCGAAAATTCTTAATCCAAGTCAAAGAGCTTGAGTCAAGTTTTGGAGGATGCCTGGGTATCACTGAAAGAAAAAGAGAAGATGCATCAGCGATCCAACAACGATTCGACTAAGTAACAACAATAAATCACATCAATACTACCTGCTGTGCAAAAAGCCTGAGGGACGAAAGGGCGGATAGGCCCTGTCTCGGCCGACTCCCATCTATCGAAACCACCTATCCCTCCAATGCTTGTTCAATGAAGGAGGGTTGGTTATTAAAGGCTCACCGGTATTCCACCGAGAGCAAAAAAAGAACCAGCTAGGATATTGAGTGTGCGCCCACACTTGGTACAAGTGAAGAAACCTCATTCACACTTAGCTCGGGTTGCTGCATCTCGGCCCAGAGCACCACACAACCGAACAAGTCTCTCCACCTGTTCAGCACAACCTGTCTCGGAGCTATGCCAAGACTGCCCAGTAGGTCTCGAGCAATCTTCTGAAGTAGTAATTGGAGACCGCATTGCAGCGTAACATGGAAAATTACAACTGTCCTGGGGGGAGGTTGGTCGGGTAGCTCTCCTAGTCGAGGGAGAGTCAAAATGACCGAGTCCAGAATGTGGTATCCAGACCGGATTTTAGACAACTCCTCTGTTGTCATCACCGAAGGCACGGGCCCTTTAATCCATCATTCAGTCTCAACTTCCTCCTCACCGCCCTCCTTAGGATCGGAATGACCAGAGGAGCCTTCAAAGGCCATACGCTCAGGAGGTGAGTCTAACACCTCCACTAATGCCACCAGCCTCTCTACCGGAGGGTCCACTACCTTCTGTGAATGATAGAATATGATGTCTGCCTCTCCAGCAACCTCTGCCAACAGGGAGGGTGATTCCAAAGCTGCCTAAAAGCCGCTCGCTTCACCCTTACTGTTGTATTCTCCCTCCCTAGGGCTTGTGGGGCCTGACATTGTTAAAAGAAAAGAAAGGGAGGAAGAAGGAGCTCACCGGGAGAAATCCAAGAATGCCGAAAACGGACAGCGTAGTAAAGAGTTACTGTGCCGGAGTCCGCAAGAGGAAGCGAGGCGATAAGGGGAGAGAGTCGAAAGAGGGCGTGAAAATAGCAAAAGCCTATTTAGGGTGACCCCCTTTTATAGAGCCGCCACATGTCTCCAATATTAAATGGGGAGCCGAAACGACGTTCCCTCGGACGCCCCAACTTTACAGGTGGCGACACCACGTGTGTTGCCATCAAATACTCTGCCACGTGTCCGATCTTCATACGTCCTAGCGCCGAAACAACGACCGCTCGCTCATGCTGCCTCGATAAGCGAATCAACGCGTGGTCAAGCGAGACGATGTGTCTCGAAAGCCGCGCGAACCGCCCTGTAATCAATAAATACTTCATCATGAACTCGGCTCCGATACAACCTGACTCAGTTGTAAAATACTCCCCGATCTCCTTAAGGTGATGCACGGAGTAGGGGGGCTCACTGTTGGGGGAAAATATAACAAGTCCTTGAGTCGGCTTGAGAGTTAGAAGAATCAATGAAGCGATGGCTCAGACTCATTGGGCGCTGAGTCCTAATAAAGCCTAAAGCCCGCAAACGCAGAATGGAGAGACGTAGCTCGGATCGTGAGGTGCCTAGCCCAACCGTAGCTTGAACGTCCTGAGCTATAAAGCGAAACCTTTAAGGGAGGAAGTGCAGCTCAAGGTTTAATCAAAAGCTTCACAGAGGAAAACCCAAACCGATCTAATATCGGTCGGCCTTAGATCCGCCCGAGCTTCAGTCCGACTCATAAATTGAGTCGGCCAATGGAGTGAGCGGAGATTAGCTGTAAAAACCTATCTCGGCGCGACCATGTTGGAGAGATAAGAGTCGACCGAACCATATCATTCCATATCTAGATGTTACCTAGTAAAAACTTTGGATCTCCATCTAAGATTTTCGGGAGAAAAAATAAGATCCCCGAGAATCTAGGAATATTAGGGATTACGGATCCCAAGAGATTGAGATCAACTCTAATTGTGGAAGCCCTACAAGGTATGACACCATTATAAATAACAAGGCCTTCATGGTGAAAGGTGTGCAAAAACTCTCTCCTTAAAAATCATTATTCTAGAGACCCAGATTCTGACTTAAGCATCAGAGGGTCTCCTGGTAAAGCAGGGTCACCTTTCGATCCTTCTTCCTGTGCAGGTCCAAGTATCACAAAAAGGGGTGAGCTGAAAAAAGCATCGACAGTACCCAAAGAGGTTGGGTGTTTTACTTGCTGTGTAAAAGAGGCATATAGACTCTTCCGGATAAAATGGACCAACTTCACCAAGCTTGCTTGGGTTGGGCTTGGATTGAGAATTCCTAACTCGAGGTTGGGTTGGGTTGAGTTACGGTTAAGGCATGGGAACCTTGGGTTGGGCTAGGGTTGACCACTAACCCGACCCAACCCGCCCAACTGTCAGCCCTACTTGTGATCCACCAATTCGTGAAGCTATAATTGAATACTTTCAATCTGGATTCATTATAAATACTTGTAAACATCATTCATTATTGCAATTCTATTCACTTATTCTTCCAAACGCGGCCTAAGACGATAAAATACTATTACAAAGTAGAAGAAATGAGATAAAGCCTTAGTAATTCTATGAAGAACTTGCGAGCATATCGTTGATCGCCAAAGTGATAGTGGATAGCTGTATCAAGAACAAAGTCTGTTGTGTCAATGGCGATTTAGGGAATGGCGGTGCAGTGAAACAGCCGTCACATATCAATGCAACATCGAGCGTGTCGGCGATGTCACGATGCAGCTCGGAGTAGTCCATTGCAGCGAGAGAGGTGAGCGCGTCTTCAAGATCATTGACAGCTTCTTCATACATGGTCAAACATAGATTGAGGCAACTCTTCATTGTAGGCTCGGAGGTTTCGTTATAGAGCTTAGATATGTATGGACATGTATTTGTAACATTTGATAATGAGAGGCTGACCAGGATATCGACAAAGACATTCAGATCTCCGGTTGAGCTTCGGGGATCTGATTCGAGACAAGCCACGCATAATTCATCGTAGGCTGTTTGGCTGCACACTTTGTAAATTGGATCAATTGCATTTTGGGTCAGCTGGGATGATGAGGATTGGAGGATGAGAGTTAGAGATAGAAGAAACATGAGGGAGTAATGAGAGTTTGGGGCCATTTGAATGAATGGATTGGTAAGGGATGGAGCTTTCAATGTGCAAAGCAAGGGCTATTTATTAAACCTTTCTATGATAGAATATAAATAAGGGAATTGATGTGGTATCAGAGCTCTTAGTTGCATCAGGACAGTTGCAACCCAACTGATCAAATCCAGACCTTCCATTAGGTCCACCCACACATTACAAAGGCTTCCTTGAAATTTTCTTGATGATCAGATAATCCAATCCATCTCTGATTTGGCCTTTTTCATTTCAGCCATCCGTTTTCAAAGCCACGGATGGGATGGTTAGGAACTTAGGATTTGCTAGAATTGTCTGATCACGTAAGATCACACATGTGCCAGCATTGCATATAAGAATGAGATCCAATCCATACATCAAAAGCATACCACTATGTAGATGGCCCAGCCAAGTATGAGTTCAGTCCAAACCATTCAGGTGGGCCATGGTTTAGCAAACAAATGTTTGACTGCAGTGGTTGTAAGTTTTCGAACCCATCCACCTGTTTCTAATATAGTGGTCAGCTACTGATTGATCATCAGCTCTATTTTTGGGTGAGAAGATCTATATAATTGGACTCAACCAAATGAACGGCTTGGATATTGCACCTGTCTGCCACACTGGTAAGAATGGAAGCGTGTAGAAGGTATGCCTTGTGCACGCGTGTGGCTTAGCAAAGCTCTGGATAACATCTAAGAAGTACCAATTCAACCTTTGCATGGTATGCATGCGGAATGCGTGTTACGGCGAATCCGGGGACGATAGGCTGATTTTAAGGTGGTCAGCTCATCTGCATGGTGGCGTTCGTTTCGTGGGAAACGGATTGGATACTCTCCCCTGCCACCAACCAATGGCTGGTTGACGGTGCTCTCTGGGCCCCTCCATGATGTATGTGTTTCATCCATGCCGTCCATCTATTTTTCTAGATCATTTTATGGTATGAGACCAAAAATGAGATATATCCCAATCTCAAATAGACCACATTATAGGAAATAGTGTTGAATGAATGTGAACCATTAAAAACTTTTTGGGGGTTATAGAAGTTTTAGATCAAGCTGATCTTTGTTTTTTCCCTTCATTTGGCTCTATATGACCTAATCAATAGATTGGGTGTCAAATAAACAGTACAGTGGGCCTTTGGAGGATTTTAATGGTGGATGTCCAATCACTATTGTTTTCCTATGGTGTAGTTCACCTGAGATTTATATCCCTCTCATTTCTTGGATCAAACCCTACATGATCTTTAAAAATGGATGAACAGAATGGATGAAACACATACATCATGGTGGGGCCCACAGAACACCAACCACCAGCCACCGGGCTGGTGGCGGGGGAGTAGCTAATCCATTTCCGTTGAGCACACGCTCGATTTGGCAATCTTTTGAAAGTTGAGGAATCGGATCGGCTACTCCCCCTGCAACCAGCCAATGGCTGGTGGTCGGTACTCTGTGAGCCCCACATGATGTGTGTATTTCATCCATGCCGTCCATCTATTTTTTTAAATCATTTTATGGTATGAGACCAAAAATGAGTTATATCCCAATCTTAAGTGGACCACATTATAGGAAACCGTGTTGAATGAACATTGACCATTAAAAACTTTCTAGGGGTCATAAAAGTTTTGGATCAATCTGGTCTTTGTTTTTTCCCTTCATTTGGGTCTGTACAGATTGGGTGTCAAATAAACAGTACAGTGGGCCTTGGGAGGATTTTAATGGTGGATATCCAATGACTATTGTTTTCCTGTGGTGTGGTCCACATGAGATTTATATCCCTCTCATTTTTGGGATCAAGCCCTAAAATGATCTTTAAAAATGGATGAGCGGAATGAATGAAACACATACATCATAATGGCGCCCACATAGCACCGACCACCAGCCGGGTGGAGTATCCAATTCGTTTTCCGTTGAGTACGTGCTCGATTTGACAATCTTTTGAAAGTTTATGGCCCTCCTGGCAAGCAAGGGTGCGATTTGACTAGTGACACTGTCACTAGCTAGGTGGCTAGTGGTCGGTTCCGTGTGTTCTATTCACACCATCCATCCAATTTTATACATTATTTTAATAGTCTATCCCATAAATAAGGCAGATAAAAATATCAGGGTCGACTACACCATGGGAAAATAATAATGATTGAATGTCTACCATTAAAAACCTCCTAGGGCACAATGTAATGTTTATTTGACATCTAACCTGTAGATTAGGTCATACAGACCTCAATGAAGGTAAAAAAAAAGAAATATCTGCTTGATCCAAAGCTTTTATAGCCCCAGTAAGTTTTTAGTGGTGAGAGTTCAATCAACACCATATGGCTCACTTGAGATTTTCATATACCTTAGTTTTAAGTTCATATCATAAAATTATCTTGAAAAATGGATCGACAGCATGGATGAGACACATAAATCAAAGAGCACCGACCACTAGCCATTTGGCTAGTGGCAGGGTAGTAGCTAATCTGTTTCCGGCAAGCATATGCATGTAGCGCAACGTCTGACTGTTGGTGTCACCTGGAAATACCTAATCCGCTTCTATATTAGGTTTGCTTGAAGGTATATATTTGAGTGGTGTGGCCCACTTGAGTTTTTGAAGCGGAAATTTTGAAACCTTCTCTATTATTGTGTAGGAAAGGTGTAAAATTGTTTAAATTAGGAATGCCTTAAAACCGTTCCTAAAGCAAGGACAACTGTTCCTCAGCAATTTTGATGTAGTGTGGGCGCCTTCAATTGCATAATTCATATTACTTTAGTAGGGGCTCAGCTGTTTGATTAGAAAGTTGAGCTATGCATGTATAAACAATAATGAAAGAGATCCACATATATGTGGATGAGAATTAAGAGTTACATAATTCCCTGTATGTATACACCTAGCCTCTACAAATACACATCATCTATAGATGTACATAATCAATCTACAAAAATACACAGTGGTATATGTATGACCCGGATTGAATTTTGATTTATGATTACAATTTACAATATCAATCATACACAACACACATTGCACACTAATATATGAAAAATCGTTCATCCATCAATTTGTTAAATTTCAACCGTTGATTTGTGTATTAAATCTATCCAGCTTTGGTAATTGATTCATATGCCAAGTCAGTCCAATTTTTACCATTGATTGGTGTAAAAATCTACGAAATTATGACCGTTAATTTGCATATTAATTAAATCAGCTCAATTATAACCGTTGAACCATGTGCTAAACAACCCAATTATGACTGTTAATTGTATGTTAGATTTGTCCAATTCACACCGTTAATATGAATGTCAAACCTGTCAAACTGTGACTGTTGATCAACATAGTATACTTGTGCAAATTGTGATCGTTGAATTGGGTATCAATCTGTCCAAAAGTGATCTGTGGACTGTGCACTGAAACCACACAAATCTGTCTCTTGATCCATATATATAAACCCTCAAAATCTGTCCATTGATTGTACAAATCCGCCCCTTGATTCATGACCATCCATCCACTCTTTCAACTGTCCAACCATCCATCCATACATCCATCTTTCCAATCGTCCAGCCATTCATCCACCAGTCCAACTGATCATCCAACAATCTTGTCCATCCATCCATCCCTCCAATCTAACTGTCCATCATGCACGCACTATGGGAGAGCAAGAGCAGCATGTGAGGGACGTGGTTGTCATGTGTTAAGGGCCTGGGTTGTCATGTGTTAAGGGTCTTGGTTACCATAAGGGTTGTGGTTGTACGTATTAAGAGTTGTGGTTGTTATTTGTTAAGGTGAGGTCCATAAGAGGGTATGTGGCGAAACCACTCCATCCATTGAATTCAAATTTTAATTTAAGGTCATAAGCTAAATAAAGTAAAATCATAAAAAATAGTTGAAAGTGAACAGCTATCATTATCGATTGTCATAGGCCACAAATCGCTCGTATCATGTTGAAATTAGTAACTTTCCACTGAAATGATGAGCCACGGAGAAAAAAAAAAAAAAAAAGGGATTGAATGTACCTTTAAGTGGGCTCAATCACCTTGTGATGGCCATATCATGCATTAGGATTTGGGCTACAAAGCTTTTCCCACAAGGTGCAGCTCATAAAGGCAATGACAATTTAATTATGTAAAAATTAAAAGATGTTTAGATGAAAAAAAAAATAAATAGAAAAGGGGGTTATTCTCTTGCAACCATGCCTTTTACAAATTGGTATCATGGTTTGTAAATTATGACATGTACACTAGTGATATATGAGTCGTGACTTTGGATGGGATCTGAGTTAGGAGTGTCAATTGGCCAGGCTCGGGCCTGAAAATCACAATTTTGAATAGGCCGGCCTGATGGCCTGATCCAAAACAGTTCAAGAACTGTGCCGAGACCAGCTACCCCCAAGCCTGGCCCGTTGACAGCCCTGATCTGAGTCGCGAGAATTCATGTACCGAATTTCAAGGCGTGACAGTATACCTCGCTGCTCACAATCTATTCTTGTCAAGTACATGCTCTGCGGTCCCTATTATATTCATTACATGAGGTGGGGCAGTTTTTCTATCCATTCCTGGCATTGATCAGTTGCAAGTGAAGCCAAAAGATCTACAGCCGCGTTTGCCTCATGGTAATGCTGAGCTGACCCGCTCTTCATTTGCTGAAGGATGAGGTGGCAACACCAGATCAAGAGCTACCTATGTTAGACGAGGACGGTTGTAGGGTGAGAGCGAGATATAAAAGGAAATGTAAGAATGGGAAGCTTGGAGCCATTGTGCTTGAATGCAATAAGAGAAGGGGTGAGCAAAAATCATATCCATCAGATGATCCAACTGGTTGTAGGTCGACATTTTTTCTATAGCCATCCGTTTGTCATGAATAAGATGGTTACTGGTTAGGATTCTCTGATAGAAGCGATGCTTTCAAATGGTAGGGTGACGCATGGATGGATGAACGTGATGAGGTCG
Source organism: Magnolia changhungtana (assembly GCA_030180095.1). Classification (NCBI taxonomy): domain Eukaryota; kingdom Viridiplantae; phylum Streptophyta; class Magnoliopsida; order Magnoliales; family Magnoliaceae; genus Magnolia; species Magnolia changhungtana. The sequence continues at coordinate 268,415 of JASAUF010000191.1, forward strand.
ATCACCGTCTTCTTCAAGGATAATTACTCCGAATCTGCGAGCTTCTTTGCACTCCGAGGCTTCTCGAATCCACAAGGAAAAAGCAGGAAAAAAAAAGAAATAAATTCTATAAAATTCGTAATTTGATTGATGAATGAAATAAACAAATTCGCAACCATTTAAAAATGGATACAAAGCCATGGAGAAGTTTCATAATCAAACTACTATGGCAAAAAATAGGAAGTGTCCTAATTGGCTTCACCACATTGTTCTCCTAATTATTCTAAAAACTTTTCATGTTGGGCTAAACTCCTAAAGCCAAACTGACAAAGAGTTATAACCAAAGTAAAACTTACAAACAGAATTAAAATAAGGAAACAATTGTCAAAACGATGGTATTTTGCAAATTCGGCTTTGCAACCTGGCATAGCGGGTTGGGTGGCTAAAGTAGCTCGTCTATCTAGTACGTCCAATAGCTCATTCTGGATTGCGAGATACACTTGATTTAAGGTCTAACGGTACGGATCACTTCTGTCGTCGACCGGACCTTTTCTGATCCATCTTGGCCATGAAACTGTCCGCGACCTGCTCTACATCATAAGGCCATCCATATAGAAACCGGATCATTTCTAATGACCTAAACCGTTCATGTGATGGGCTGGACCCATTCAAGCTGAGGCGCATCTAATAAATGGTTTGGATCATTGAAAGAAAACCCAAGATCCAACGGATAAAGTCCCTACATACCTTATAGGTATAGCATACCAACCCTGTACGGTAATGACTCGTTTGCGGGAGATTTACATAGAGAAGGAAGAATCGGAATATTATTGAACCATTATTTGTACGTGTGGCATGATGATGTACCTATCGGATCCATCTGTGATGGAGCCTAGTATGGATGTCATATGCATCCGAAGTTACCCGTACAGCCGTACTAGACATTCCTACCCATCTGAATAATCTTCAAACGAAAAGTGATTGATAGATTGTCTAATAGGTCTGATTTTTTTAACATAAGACCTTGTATGGTCCTGACAGATGGATGTACCATATTGATAATTTGACCTGCCATATGCAGTGCATATCCCACTGCTCCCAATTTCCCCAATAATAAATATTTCCTCTAATTATAAAATATCAGATATTCAAATGACACATTTTGAATAACCATACATTCAAATGATACCTAGCTTCTGATTCACCATTCTTTGGAAAGTCAAAGCCCCTTCTTACATGCACATAATCCTCATTTAGTTCCAATTGGCAAGTTGATCCGATCCTTTGCATTGGAAGTGTGGACCAAGCAATTTTGCAGCCTGTTTTAGGCCTGAACCATATCAAAACTGGTTCGAGATTGTAAAATCATCTTGGATATGAGATTCCAAAATGCTAGAACATTCTGTGGCCATCTAAAGACTTCGCTGATATCGAGGTTGAGTAGAAATTACCCCAATGTCTTCTCTAAAACGAGCATTTGGTCCTGAAAGATCTGTGATGTAATTTGGCCGGGCCCTTGGCACTTGTTCATTTGAATTGTTGCTGATCCCAAGCTTCACAACAAATGCTGCAGTGCATCCCTTCCCCAAGCCCTCGCTTTCAAGCCAAATATGACCTTCCATAAGACTTACGAACCTGATTGCATCATTTTTCAAAGGTGAGATGATGTTAATAACAGAACTCTGCAAGCAAGGCTCTCCCTGGGGGATTATCCAGGTTGCTCGACCCTTCTGCCCCACCATGATGTGATGATTCAGACTGCTCATCTAGAAGATCCCACCACATATGGCTTACATGGAAAAATCTCACTGATCGAAGAACCTCAACATCAATATGAAGATGAGTTGGAACATTTTTTTTCTGGGTTGTTGCTTCCAACTCATTTTCAATGGAAGGTGTGATTAGCTGATGAGTAGGACTTTTCACATACAGTGCATCTATGTAGGAACCCTTCTAGATGAACAGTCTTGGTCATCATGTGGTTGAGGTGGAAAGGCAAGTAACTTGCGTTGAGCCTTAGCATTCTTATAAACTTTAGTGCAACACATTCTAAAAGGACAAATCTATGTCAATAATGAAGATTTTGATGAGCATTTTCCAATCTGCAGAATAATGTTGGCACGTTCTACAGAACTAAACAATACTGATGGTTGACACTCGTCAAATTCGCAGCAAAGTGAGTACCAAAACAATGGGAGACAACTCGGGGTTAGATCCACATATCTGAGCTAGTTATCGACCACTCTTATCTCAGTAGACATGGTACACATGCAAAACATCCAAACCATTTATCTGATGGGCCCTACTATGGTGGTCCATACATCATGTCACATGGTCAGATGATCCTAGCCACCAAATGGAGGACTTCTGACTGTTTGGCATTTTTTTCCCTGTCCAGAAGTACTAGCTGAAAGTCCTTCAATAGAGTGGCCTGAATGGTTCAACCAATGTGATTCCTGAATGCAGCCCTTCCTAGGTAGGGCCCTATAAATGAATGGTCCAAATCTCATAATGCATACCAAATATGTACACAGTTGAATTGCTTGATGACTAATCTGGATATGGGGGGTCTTAACATCGCAATCTCTACAAAAACAATTTCCATGTGTTCAAAGGTGAGAAGTCATTTGTAAACATGCATGAGAAAATACTAAAAAAGGATAGTGACAATTAAATGGTAATACACTTCTCTACAAGGATGGAAAGAATAATTTTCACATGTTTATATCTGGAAAAAGCATAAAATAAGGATCCTTACTCTTGCTCCGGTAGTAGACTCTCAGGAGTTTCAACACCCGGTCAAGGGTTCAAGTATCCATAGGTGGTGAAATCCCACTACAGCGTGAGTGTGTGGGGGTGTGAGTGTGTGTGTGTTAAAAGAAAAAAAAAAAAGCATAAAATAAGGAGTTATATGGTGGCTGATGAGGGGGAAAAGGGTCCTGGGAAGATATCTCAATAAGGTATCCCAAAGAGTGTTCATGAGAGATGATTTCCCATTAGCAGCAGGTCTTCATTGGGACTTGGCATCAATCTCTTAATTTTTGGACTTCTTGTTGATGAATTAAACACTATTGTCCATAATGAGGACCCTTGGTTTACGTTGTTCGCAGATGGGTGTGGGTCAACAAGACTAGAGAGGACCAGGGCTATTAACGGGTATCCAGACTGGTGGGTACCCGGCAGGCCCGACCCGTGTTAAAACGGTTCTGGGACCATTTTTTAGACTCATTTCAGAAATCAGATCAGGTCAGTCTACAATAACAGACCTGTTTTAAAATCGGGTCGGGTCATTGCTCAGGTACCTGGTTAACTGCATTGTATGCCACGTGCGCTGGATGAGTTGCTACACCTTACTAAGGTGCAGCTTGCCAGATGGCATCAGCCGGGTATATGTTGCATGCAGTGAGGATGGATTCTAAGGGGTGAATCCACTACAAATTACAATACCTGTTTTACAAAGCACGTAAAAGCCCCAAGCTCTTTGGGTCCCATCATTTGTATACGTGAAATCCACTCCGTCCATCAGCTGAGATCCTCAATGCCAGAAGCTAGGGCCAAAATTCAGCCAGATCCACAACTCCGGTGGGCCACACACTAGGGAACAATTAGGATGGGAAGCCAAGCATAGGTATTCTTGTGGGGCCACCATGGCATCTGTCTACCATCAAAACCCATTTATCAGGTGTGAATCAACAAGATGAAGGGAATATGCAGAAATAAGCCTGATCCAAAACAGGTGTCCCACAACGAGGGGACTTAAGAGGTTTTTCAGAACAATCATACACTATTCCCATTTATGTGGCCCATCTAAGTTTTCCATTGGGTTGATGTTTTGTATGTGCGATGAATGAATGCGAGGGTTAACACCTGATGGACAGAATAGATTTCATCTATACAACATGGTGGTACCCAAAGAGACTGGGTGTTTTACTTGTTGTGTAAAAGAGGTGTATAGACCCTTACAGGTGATTTGCACTCCCATTGGTGGGCTTTCTTGCAGGCTCAGCTTTCCAAAGGAAATGCAACTAGTTGATCCAAGTTTTACGTACACTCTTCAAAGACCGTCTTGCCTTTGCCGCTATTCACAATCTAGCATGTGTCGCAAGCCACTGAGCCCATATGCTTATTATTCCAATGATCTGAACCATTCACGTTGTGCCTCTATGTTGTATGGCCCACCATAGGGAACTTACACTAAATAGATGCTATTACCTCTCTGTCATGAAGTTAGATTTTTTATGGCTCATATTCTCCAAATCAAAGGTTAGGATCATCACCGAAGCGTCATTACGGGATAATGGCTTATTTATTTTAGTAAAGAGAATATGAATGGTTCAAATCAGGGGATAATCTCAGCTTGTGGGCCCTAATGGATGGCAATAGGACTCGTAATCGACTGCCAATTACCCAATGGGTACCCGAAACCCAGTAGGTAGCAGCTCCAGGATCTTATACATAATAACTGAACCAGTGAGACCTGATCTGGCAGGGCCCAGTGCCTGAACTGTCCTGGCATGGGTACCTGAAACGCAGTAGGTAGCAGCTCCAGGATCTCATACACAATACCCGAACCAGTGAGACCCAATCTGGCAGGGCCCAGTGCCTGAACTGTCCTGGCATGGGTACACCTTGACCCAATCTGTTGACAGTCCTAGAGAGGGCACAGAGGGCACAAACGCTAAATTGGAGGGTTGGAGGAAAGCTCTAGAATCTAGAAGCTTAAACATTAGCAAACCAAGATGAAGTATTTGGAATGCACCTTTAGTAGCAATAGGTATCGAGGTGATGCTTTAGTAAAAACCAAAGATCATGAGAATCCTCAAAGCAGTTTGTTTCATTACCTTGCTCTACTAAAAAAGGATGAAGAGATTGATGAGGATGTTTCCAATATGTGGAAAAAACGGAAATGTGCCTCCGCATTATTGTGTGATAGCTGCAAATGGAACTTACGAAAAATCCTATAAGACAACTTTTGACTGTTTATGTCAAATGGCACAATGTTGGGCAATTAGGAAGCAACATGGGCAAAGAATAAGCATTGAAAACATCGTGTGTTGAGATGGATAGAATCAAGAATGAGGTCATCCGAAGTAGCCTAGTAGTCCCAGTAAGAGAAAATGATGGAAAGCCGATTGAGATAGTTTGGCCAGTACTGAGGGGAACCTTGGTTTAGGTTGAGGGACTAACGTAAGGACTTGGATCAAGGTAGGGATAAGGGATATGAAATCTTGTTTACTTGGCAGTGATAGGGTCTTGGGTATCGTTGGGAAAACAAGATACATAAAGCCGAACCCAAATAAATAGGTTAACGTGCAGCAGCAGCAAGGATGATAAAAATGAAGACATTGATGATAGCGATGTAGTTTGGGTGGTGTTTACCATGGTATTCCTGCCTTTCAACACCATCTAATCAGCCTACATATTAAAATACATCATATTCAGTAGAAAATGCCGTCAAATACCGCATAAATGCATGCATAGGGTTTGGTCTCCTTTTAAATATCGACAGGAGAAAAGCTCGGTAAATACTGTGTTATTCCGATGGCTAAACGCAGCTTGCAATACAACAGCAGGAAAGAGTCCAAGAAGAAAGAGTTTCTAGCCGACGAATATACCTTTTACAAATTGCGAGACCAAGCCCTGTTCCACCTTGATTTCTATTTGTTCCACTTCGTGACTGTGCAAATTTGGTAAAAAGATGAGGAATATCTTGAGGACTAACTCCGCAACCGGAATCCTTAACCTGTAGCAACAGAAGCGTTAGCATCACAGTCAAATATGCGTACAAAGAAAATTAGCACAATCATTTATAAAAGAGAAAAATAGCCTAACGCTGTATAAGCTTTTGTTATCTTCCATGTAAAGATATGCTAAGATGCAGATACAAATGCAGCAGAATGGGCATGTACTCCTATCATCATCATCATCTAAGCCCTATCCCAACTAATTGGGGTTGGCTACATGAATCCTTTTCCACATTTCCTGGCATGCAAATTTCCTTTGCTTTTTAGGTATGCATGCAGATGGGTTATCACCAATGGCTATAGCCGGCTACTCTTTGTTTTTGGCATGCTTCCGTCAAATTTCCTATTTGATACAGAAATTTGAAGAACATCTAGCCAAAGCCGTTGGTGAAGTCCCATCTGCATGCATACCTAAAAAGCTAAGGAGATTTGTATGAAGGCAGATCGAAGATGGGATTTGTGGTATATGTGCCAACATGGCAAGTGTGAGCGAGATCTGGGCCATCACAAAGTGGGACCCACATTCAACATGCGCTGACCCAAAAATAGGCCAATCCATTCATCAAGTCAGCTGCACATGTACTGGATATAGGCTGTTGGTCCTTCTCTAATTGTTGATTGCTTACATGCATGTGATGTGACACTCACCTGATGAGTGGACCAGACTGATTTTTGGGCCACAGCCTGTTCATGGCAGCCTCACCTAATGAACGGAATCTTGACCATGCATACCCCTTTTATTTTGCCCTCGTGTCAATTTTCATAGCATTCCCCACATGGATTTTTTTTTTTTTTTTTTTTTTTTTTTTTGAGAGGTTAATTATAATAACAATGAGCAGCTGCATTCTCCAACATAGAATATTGGGAAATAGAAGCAACTAGGTATCATAGCCATAAAGATACAACTATAATGAATAACATCAATATCAAAATTGGAAAAGCCAATCAAAAGTTTCTAATGTAAATATTTACTATCCATCAACCTGCACTCGTAGGTAAAATCGACCATCACTTGACACTGGATAGAATTCAGGAGCTCGTGGGTCTCTCAACATCTCTGGCTTTGCAACAGAAGCCGTAAGTGAAACATATCCCTCCTTTGTGAACTTCACGGCATTACCAGCAACATTTAGAATAGTCTGCATGAGGCGTTTTTCATCACCAATGGCATACACTGGTACATCTGGTGCCAATATCAGTGACACTGACAGCTTCTTCACAGCTGCAATGGGCTTTATCAAATTAATGACCTGCAATGTAAAACAGAAAACCAAGAACACATAATTTGAATACTCTTACTGTAGACATCACCAACAAGAAGTAATAATTGACGATAGTCTAAGATTTACCTCTCTGAAAGCTGCATGAATGTTGAATGTTCCAATATCTAGCTCCAGGCTACCATCTTCAAGCTTTGAAAGATCTAAAACATCATTAATTAGTGTCGCGAGAAGGTTGCTACTCTTTAAAACTGTCTCTACCATGACACGTTGTTCTGGTGTTAGCTCAGTTTCTAGAAGTAGGGAGGACAAAGCAATAATTGCATGCATTGGAGTCCGCATTTCATGGTTCATAACAGCAAGAAAATCGTTACGGGCACAGATGGCCATTTCAGCATCTCGTCGAGCTAAATCTAGGGCAACGTTCTGCTCCATCAGCAGATCACGTGCCCGCATGGACTCTTCTAAAATAGAAGCATGAGAAAGAGCAACAGCTACCTGGACAAAAAAAAACAATAATAACAATAAAAATGAGTATGAGAATAAAGAATGCAATGGTACCATATTTTTTATGATTAAAAAAATAATAATAATAAAAATAAATAAATAAAGAACTAGAACTATGGATGATCCTTACGGTTGATGTAGGTTTAGAAGTACATAATGGGGTTTAGCAAAGAGTGTATAACACCAATTGACAGTTTGAGTTTATCATTAGTGCAACTGGGTGGAGTAACATGAACTGAATGGACATTTCCACCTTTCTTTTTTTCTTTTCTTTCTTGTGTGTGCATGTGCGTTGGTATACAAGGAGCTGACAGCTCATAACCCCTCCAGATAAAATATTGGCCACAGCCCTTGGTCCACATGGAAAAATTGGATTCACTGGGCCCAATTTTCTTGCTGAAATCGAACAATATGACAATGAACCAAACCCCAAGAATTGGATTCACTGGAAACTAGGATCAAGCATCAACTTATGAAGCAGCGTAGCAGGAATAGTAGCTGACATTTTGCAGAAACACAAAAATCCTTTAAAACTCCAACTCATATGCAGAAGAATAGACATAGATTCAAGTGCCGTATTTATTGAAAGAGGAGAAAACACTAAGGAATGGGGACAAATTCCCTATACAAGGAGCTGACAGCTCATAACCCCTCCAGCTAAAATATTGGCTACAGCCCCTTGGTCCAAATGCAAAAATTGGATTTCATTGGCCTAATATTTGCCGAAATTGAACAATCTAACAATGAACTAAACCCCAAGAATTGGATTCACTAGAAACTGGGGATCAATTATCAACATAAAGCATCTCAAAATGTAAAAATGTATAAATGGGTAGGAAGCAGGAGCAGAGCCAAAGTCTAAAGCGCAATTCGGAGCGGGAGGGGGAGGGTTGAGTGTGAAATATTGCATATTTCCCCTTATTTACACCTTGGTTTTATAAACATGATAGTGCTTAATCAATTTAATTATGCATGTTTTCATGTGCGAGGTGATTTCGAAAGCTTAAGATGAAATTGATGTCAAAAGGAAGATTCATACTCAAAAGATTATTAAATGAAGATTTGAAGATTGGGAAGTCATTAATGAAGAATTCACATGCCAAAGATCCAAGAAAACCAAGTGAGGAATGAAGAAAATCAAAGATTTGAAGTGAAGAAAAGGAATCCTGAAATTGTCCTGAAAACAAACATATTCCTGAAATTATCCTTAAAAAGCATATTCTGAAACTCCGAGTATATTTTGGAAAACTGCGTAGAGTGCGTAAATTTGAGGCGGTTTAAACTCCGAGCCTATTTTGAAAATTTGCTCAAAGTGCGTAAATTTGAGACAGTTTCTAGATTTTTCCAACTAGGTGCGAAAGCTGGAGTTCCACAATTATAAATAGGACTCCCTAAGATGCTCCAAAGCATCTTCTAGGGTTTAGAAAGGTCTCAAGGAACATACACAAGGGTGGAGCAGCCGCCAAAGAGTTTTTCTTCTTCCCTAGTTTATATTTCATGCTTTGTTTAAGAGATTTGATTTCAATCATGTCTATGGTTAGCTAAACCTCTTTAGCTAGGGCTAAGAGGTGAAGCTTGTAGCATGTTTGGATGTTTATTTTGCTTTGATTCTTGTTCTTATTGAACTTCATTGATTGCTAGTTTGAATTTAAGAAATAATTTCAGTTTTCTATAGTTTGTTGTGACTCAAATTACAATAGATGTTGTAATAGCTTTGAGTATCTTCTTTTCCATTATGAGATTGTGAGATTGGTAAATCCTGTTGTTCACCATCATCTCCTGGGCATGGTAGGGTGATGGAATCCATTCCACTCATCACAATTCTCTTCCATTGAGAATTAGGTCAATGAAAGTTCAGATTTAATTTAAATTGTTTTATCTTCCAATTGGATAGGATAGGACTCCAATTCCAATTGCATTCTTTGAATCAAGTAAGGTAACATCTTGATAGTTACAAGTGGATCCTTGGCACCCTAGTTCCCACCTTTAAATTCATAAGTCAACATTATTCACCATTACTCTCGATTATTCAGATTTCAATTTAGATCTTTTTCTAGTTCTAGTTTTAGTTATTTTTAAAATACGTACAAGTTTAGGCCCTGTGGATTCGACCTCAGCCTTACCGAGTTATTACTACATCGCGACCCTACACTTGGGGTTGTGAACAGGGAGCGAGTTACAAGGATCCTACAACTAAGAGGCTATGAGACGCATATCCCGAAAGACTGTCCGTACACCTAGCATCCGGTATCAGCACACTCCGGATAGACTGGATCCAGGAGATCCATCTGACACTCTATTTTAGTACCTTAACGACCCGAGACCTATACCCAAAAGACCACGCGGACGCTGTGATTCCAACGCCGCACAACACGCCTCATCAAAATCAACACATGACACACATCGTTCATTTACGCATATCTAACGTGGGGCTTACTTAGTATAAAATATTTAGAATAGTAAAACATCACTTTCAAACCTAAAAATCAAACATATTTATCGAAGCCGCCTCAACCGATACTGAGCCATTCCTCTCCCAAGTTTTCTCGACCCTCTTTTCAACAACAGCCATACCGTCCTCACCCATTCAACCCGCTCACATCCATCTCACCAACTCTATTGCACTCCTGCATGAAAGAAATTAACGTGGGAGGAAAATAAATAATACAAAGAAAGAAAAGATAGATTAAGGGAGTTGGATGAGAGTTAGGGGAGATCAGGGAGGAGGAGAGGCAATTTCAACCGTTCGTGTGCACCTCGTCTCCAAATCAACCATTGAAGTGAGTGCACGAGTTGTTTATCCATTGTCTTGATGCCGGGCCCATTAAATGGACTCCATCTTGATGTATATATTGATATCCATGTCATCTTTCCATTTTGCTAGAAGGTGGGACCCACCTGTCCATGCTACCCAGTGTGGCCAACGTGTAGTCCACCTTAATGTGCATCTGGTTCATGTATATGGGCCCCATAGTGGCGGAAGGACATTCGATGGCCGGAATTACATATTTTCTTTTCCCTTTCCATTTCTCTCTTTTCTTTGGTTTTTGATGGATAAGTGAAGCTCATTAGGCCCCACCATGAGCTAACCAACCTCATGGATGGAGTCGATCACCCATGTAGGACCTCACCAATGCATTTAAAAACAAAAACAAAAACAAAATAGGTAGTTAGTATCAAAGACACTGCATGCAGAGACGTTGTCTACTGATGAGTGAGGTTTTTCACTCACGAGCCCACTTTGAAGCATTTGATTAATCCATGCCATCCATCCTCTTGGCCAGATCAATTTATGGACGGGGGCCCAAATAGGAGGTAGACTCCAACCTGAGGTGGGCCACACTGTAGGAAACAATGGAGACAATGACAACCACCGTTGGAGCTTCTCTTCGGTTTAATTTCCATCTAGCCATTTTTCGACCCACCTTGATAGATGCATCTCATCTAAGCCATTCATTCGATTTGCCAAATCATTTTAGGCCTTGGGCCCAAAAAATAAGACCTATCTAAATCTCAGGTGGTCCATACAAGTGAGGTGGAGCGTCCACCATTGATACCATTTCAGGGCCCAACACGATGTCCATAGGCTACCAAAACCTATCCAAGATTGGTCTTCTTGGGCCCACCACGGGTTGGCCGACCTAATGAACAGATTAGATCATTCGTATGTGGGACCCATTTCAAAGGAAAGGAAAAGGAAAAAAAAAAAAAAAGAAAGAAGTGAAAGTCGTTGGAACAACAACATCCAGAGGACGCTGCGGTCCAACAACGTGAGCGTGAGAGAACCCACCTTGATGCACATGGTGTATCCACATCGTCCACCTGCTTTACCATATTATTTTAGGCCGAGGCCCTGAAAATGAAGCATACCTGAATCTTAGATGACCACACCACATGAAACAGTGGGTTAAACGTCCATTGTTGAAACTTTTTGGGTATGGGGCTGAGATCCCACTCTTAGGACCCACTTTGATGTATGTGCTTAATCCACACTGCCCACCTATTTTGCGAGATCATTTTAGGTCGTGAGTCCAAAAATGAAGCAGATCCAGATCTCAAGTGGACAGCACCACATTAAACCATAATGCTGAACGTCCACCCATGAAACTCTCTTTCCGCACGTGATCTTTATATAATATAATATATAATATCATATCATATGTATTATATAATATAATATAATATAATATTTTATATAAAGGGAAGAGAGGAAGTCCTCTATGGTTGTCAGCGTCCAAAGAGGGACATCCAGTCCCTGATTTGCACAAATGGACTGTGGGACCCCGTGTGAGCCCCACCGTGATGTGTACTATCCATACCAACCATCCATTTTGTGTGGTCATCTTAGACCTTGGCCAGAAGAAAAAAAAAACAGCTAGATTCAAACCTCAGGTGGGCCATACTGTAGTAAACAATGGAGACAGGACATTCACCATTGAAAACGTCCTAGGCCACCATGCTGTTTGTTTGCCATCCAACGTGTGGCACATGACCACACAGGCCTGAATGAAGTGGAAATACAAATATCAGCTTTGATTAAAACAGTGGGGACAGGAACGTCCATAGTTGAGACCTCCCTAGGCGCGTGGTGATGTGTCTATTTTATATACATGCTTTCCACCATTTTTCTAGCCCGTTTTGTGAGTTGGCCCACCATGCAGTGGGGCCCACATGTTGTTGTGAGAAATTCACACTGCCCATCTTTTAGTCTAACCCATTTCAACAGGTAAATCCTGATCTCAGATGGACCACACTCTAGGAAACAGTTGGGGACAGGGATGTCCACCATTGAAACCTTCCTACGGCCCACCTTGAAGTATAATTTGCCATCCAACCTGTGGCACTAGATCACATGGACTTGGGTAAGGTAAAACACCAATATCAACGGCATTCAGAAGCTTAAGTGGGCCCAACCACAAAACATTTTGGTTATTCAATATTAGCCAATGAAACAGTCCAAGGGCCCATTGTAACGTTTGCCGGACATCTAACAATTCTACAGGTCACACAGAGCTGTATGCAGGGTAAAAACAATTGTTAACATGGTCCAAAATGTCGTGGGCCCCACCTTGATATACTTGTTGTATTCAGGCCATCTATCTGTTTTGATGGATCATTTTAGACCGTGAAACCACCTTGATGTATATGATTTATCTCTACCGTACATTAATTTCACCATTACATTTTGTGTATAGGACCAAGTCCAAGGCCGATGCAAGTCTTAAGTGGGCCATGCCACATGGACATTTAAATTTCTAATAGTGACCATCGTTCAGCTCCCACTCTCTTTATATTGAGCCATTTAAGGCAGATTATCACGTGTTGTGTATATGCATTGTATACGTATTAATGAGAATATGTAAGTGTGTGCCATGATTGGCAACATGCTAGTATACCTGGCCTGAAAATGGTCAACACTGATAATATACTTCATGTAATGCATACCATGTTCATTCATATACTAATACGCATCATATGTATGCCTGATTATAGATGTGAATGTATCATAGCACACACCCGACCACGGGCCGTGCTCGGTACTCATATCATGAATTAGATTGCCTGACAGAAATACAAACCAGCAGTACAAGACAAGGTCGTCTGCATGATCATCATATGACTTGGTGCATGACTTGAATAGTGTGATTCATGGATGACGAATTATATATGACACGTTGCATCTACTCTCTAGTGTTGGGGAACCGCGGAAACACACACAAACCAATCAAGCAAGGTACACGCAATCACACAACCAAGTCCAAACAAGAACAATCCAAATTTTACGTGGAAAAACCCTTGTAAGAAAAAACCACGGCACAAAGCGACGAGTAATGCACTATGACAGCAGAAATTACAAGAGATAGAGTCTTACCAATTCGAACAAGCCTTGAATCTACTTCACGAGCCCTAGCTATGCCCTTGAACCCTTACGAACGATTTGCCCTAATACATCACACTCCCTGCCAAATCCCGATTACACCCGACATACAAACTATCACAACCGAAATAGGAAACAAATCCTGCAGTAACGCAATTTTGTGCACGCGCTCGATGGGACCTTTGATGGCATCAACAACCCATCAAAGACCTTGATATCATCGAACACCTTCAATGACGTTGAGTAGCAACACCAAAACGTTCCAACATCCAACATGGATTTTTTCTGATGGGATCGAACACCTATCGATGGCATCGACAGACCCTGTTATTGACATATTTAAGACATCAAGAACACCTAGCAACACCAAGGATGTGGTCCCAAAGCCGGAATGCAGCTGATGTATATGAGTATGGACACTAAAAATTATTGAGTTTACAGGGCGTCATAGGTGTCCCTGGGTGAAAGTCCATAAACCTTGTCGTATCAGTAGAATGCTCCAATGTCTAGATTGAGTAAATTCATGAGCACATGATAGCTGGATACTGGTACGCCACGTCTCTCACTGTGTCGGGGTCAATTAGAAGTGGATTGAACCTTACCCGCCTGGGTGAAGAGGACTATACACTAGATTGAGTCTGACCAGCTCGTGAAATGGGTTTGCTATCAACAAGCTGGGTGGGTTTTCGTATACCACTGACAAGGCAGATAGTGAGGTCTCTTGCACTCGCTTGGTCTCGGGAAGCCCTAAGGGCCTGTTTGATTTTCGAAATCGCATGTAAATGCAATGGGAAATAGTAATTATTACTACTTCACTTGTTTGAAAATGCACTTGCATTTCTGTCTTGAAAACTGAGTAAAAAAGACTGGTTTAAATTTTTGGGCCCCACCATGATATATATATATATATATATATATATATATATATAAAAGTCATCCATCAGTTTTAGCATAACATTTTAAGGCATGAGCCAAAAAATGAGCCTAATCCAACACACAGGTGGCCCACACTAAAAGAAACAGTGGCACCGATACGTTTTTAACGGTAGATGTTCGATTCCCTAAATCTTGTGGTGTGGCCCACTTGAGCTTTGTATCAGCCTCGTTTTTTTGGTCAAGCCCTAAATTCAGCTAGCATAACAGATGAACGATGTGGATAAGGCACAAACATCATGGTAGGCCCCACATATTTCACAATCTCCTCGGGTTTATATAAAAAAAGTAAGTGTCAAATCAAGCATGGATAACAACACTGTAATTACCTAGTGAAATAATTATTACTCGCTGTGTATTTACCAAATCTTTGGAAAATCAAACACACCCTAAAGAACCCTTTAGGCAACTCGTTCACCAGAATTGAAAAGGAGGCAGATTGAATGCAAGATCGAATCCACCCTCTCCACTTAGCACCGCAACCCAACTTGTTAAGCATGTAATCTAAGAACTCCCAATCTACATGATCGTAGGCCTTCTCAATGTCTAATTTACAGACTACGCCACTCTTCCTTTCGCGGAATCTGGAATCGATACACTCGTGAGCAATGAGAGCGGTATTCAGAATCTAGCAGCCCAACACAAGGGCCCCCTAGTTTTCCGAGATCACTTTAGAGATGAGGTCCCTAAATCTATTGGCAAGGATCTTGGCCAATATCTTATAGGTGTTGGGGATTTGTGTTGCGGAATCACACAGATCTAGATCTAGGATAGCAATTCAATAACATCAAGCAGTCACAGAAGAACACAAAGATTTAACGTGGAAAACCCTTGCGGGAAAAAACCACGGCACAAAGCCACATAAATCCACTATGAAAAGAAAATTACAAGAGAGGACTTACCCGATTCAAACAACCTCGAATCTCACCCTTGCTACACCCTTTGATAACCCTAGAACCCTTTTAGAAAGCTTTAGAATACTGTAGAATAGCCCTAGGGACCCCTATTTATAGTTTAGGAAACTCCACTTACGCACCTAGTCCGAAAAAGTCCGAAAACCGCCTCAAATTTACGCAGTCTGCACAGGATCTGCGTAACCTCGACTGGTCGAAGGAGGTCCTCGACCGGTCGAGCCCGACGGACACCCAAAAGACGAGCTTGCTGGACTTTGAGTCGAGCGGGCCTCGACGGGTTGAGCGGCGAAGACTTCTGACAACAATCTCCACCAAGTCTTCAACATTTAACCGTGTAGCTGCTTGACCACTTCTCTTATCTCTGCCTCATAGCTTCTATCAACGCTTTTCGTGCACACTCCGTCTTTCTTTTACGCTATTGCCAAGCCCAGAGAAGTTGCACAGAACTTGAACTTCTCTGTAGGAACGACCTTGGTGAGCATGTCTACTGGATTCACACCGGTATGAATCTTCTCTAGTGTTACACCTCCTTCCTCAAGCACATGTCGGATAAAGTGGTGACGAACATCAATATGTTTAATACGTAAGTGATAAACAGAATTTTTATCCAAATTGATGGCGCTATCGCTATCACGGTTAATCGGCACGACCTCCTGCTGAAGTCTCAACTGATTTATCATGCCTCTGAGCCAAACACCTTCTTTAAACGCTTCCGTCATTGCCATATATTATGCTTCAGTTGTGGAAAGAGTCACCACGGACTGAAGCTTCAACATCCAACTACTTGCTCCACCCGCTAGTACAAACGAGTATCCTAAAGTAGACTTCCACGAATCTATACTGCCTGCATAGTCGGAATCCACATACCCTACCAACCTTGTCCCTGTTTTCTCAAAAGTTAAGACGTAGTCTTTCATACCTCGAATGTATCAAAGTAGTCATTTCACCGCTTCCCAATGTTGTTTGCCGGGGTTTGACATGTATCTGCTCACAACACCAACTGCCTATGAAATATCTAGTCTTGTACAGACCATGACATAAATTAAACTGCCAACCGCGTTCGTATAAGGCACATAAGACAACTTATTTTTCCTCATTTGATTTAGGACATTTTTCTGAGGAAAGCTTGAAGTGACCCGCGTGGGGAACACTCACCGACTTTGCTTGGTTCATCCCATACTTGATCAACACTTTTTCAAGATATTTTGCCTGTAATAACCAAAGTCTGCTCTTCTACTTGTCTCCATGAATATCTATGCCGAGAACCCTCCCCAGATCTTTCATCTCGAATGTCCCTAATAACTGGGTCTTCAGTACGTTGATTTCAAACATATCATGACAGACGAGCAACATATCATCAACATACAGTACTAGGATGATGAATTTTCCATCACTTAGTGTCTTGTAATAGACACAGTGATCATATTCACTCCGAGTAAATTTCTGACTCACCATGAAAGAATCAAAATTTTTATACCACTGCCTAGGCGATTGTTTTAGGCCATACAACGACCTCATTAACCTGCAAACTTTTTTCTCTGACCCTTTAACTTCGTAGCCCTCTGGTTGCTTCATGTAGATCTACTCTTCCAATTCCCCGTGCAGGAATGCAGTCTTCACATCCATCTATTCCAGCTCGAGATCGTATTGGGCAACCAGCGCCAACATGAATCTGATAGATACTTGCTTAACCACCGGCTCGAATATCTTTGTAAAGTCGATTCCTTCTCTCTGAGCATAACCCTTCGCTACCAACCTTGTTTTGTATCTATCCTGTTTCCTTTTGAATAACCACTTGCATCCGATCACTTTTCGGCCCACAGGAAGCTCCACCAGCTCTCATGTGTGATTTTTGTGCAACGAGTCCATCTCATCTTCCATAACCGCCTTCCACTTTTCTGCATTAGGCTCATCAAGAGCCTCCTGAATAGTAGACGGGTCCCCCTCATCTGTAATTAGGGCATATGCAATATTAGAGTCGTCCATGTATCTTGCCGGTAATCTGCGATCACGCGGTGGTTTCCTTCTCACAGGTGGCTACTCCACCTGATCCTGTACCTCTGTCTTCGCATCTGTTTCTGCCTAAGTATTATCTGTGTCAATTTGGACGTCTACAATCACCCTTTTTGGTTCCTCTTGCTCCTTTTGATCATTCTTGTGAAATAGTGAGCTTTCATCGAATCTGACGTCACGGCTAGTAATGACCTTGCATGTGACCTTGTCGAATAACCTGTAACCCTTCACACCAATGCCATAGCCAACAAAGATGTACTTTTTGGCTCTATGGTCTAGCTTATCTCTCTCAACTGACGATACATGAGAGTAAGCTTCACAACCAAATATGCATAGATCTGAGTAGTCAATTTTCTGACCACTCCATACTTCCTCTGGGATTTTACATTCAATTGTCGTTGAAGGAGATCGGTTTACCAAATAACAAGCCGTGTTAACGGCCTCTGTCCATAGGTCCTTGCCCAACGCGACATTATTTAACATGCATCTGACCCTCTCCAGGAGAGTCCGATTCATTCGCTTAGCCACACCGTTTTGCTCAGGCGTGTGGCGCCCCGTGTTGTGCCTAATGATACCTTCATCCTTGCAATAATCATTAAACTCAGTGGAAGTAAATTCTCCACCATTGTCAGTCCTTAAAACTTTTATTTTCCGCCGACTGTTTTTCCACCATTGTCTTCCATTACTTGAATATGGTGAAAACTTCGGATTTACGTTTTATGAAGTAAACCCAAACTTTCCTAGAGTAGTCGTCAATGAATGAAACAAACCATGACGACCCCTAATGGAAACTTCTGGCGATGGCCCCCATACGTCAAAGTGCACATAATCAAGCACTCCCTTACAAACATGTTTTCCAGATTTAAAAGACAATTTAGATTGTTTACCATATATACAATGCTCGCATATATCTAAATCAGAATTTTTAAAAGCTAGAATCAAACATCGATCAAAAAGTACCTTCATGCCCCGCTCGCTCA
Source organism: Magnolia changhungtana (assembly GCA_030180095.1). NCBI lineage: Eukaryota > Viridiplantae > Streptophyta > Magnoliopsida > Magnoliales > Magnoliaceae > Magnolia > Magnolia changhungtana. The sequence continues at coordinate 286,583 of JASAUF010000191.1, forward strand.
TGTGGCCCAGACGAGCATGCCACATACGTAGAGACATGGAGTCTGCAATAGTTGCTGTCACTCCACCTGCTGAAGTGCTCCCAATCAACCTATAAAGGTTTCCGTGTCTCTGCGCTCTCATAACCACGAGTGCCTCTTTTGAAACTTTTAAGACACCATCAATGCCAATGAACTTGCACCCTATAGCCTCGAGTACACCGAGACAAATCAGACTTTTCTTCATATCAGGAACGTGTCTGACATCAATCAAGGTACGCTACATCCCATCAAACATCTTAATGCTCACCATGCCAATAGCCACAACATTATAGGCATTGTCATTGCCCATAAAAACTTGTCCACCATCGCATTCCTTGTAACTAGCGAACCAACTCCGATGAGGAGTCATGTGATATGACGCTCCTATGTCTAGGATCCACTCATCTGCATGATTGTCATGAACATGTCCGATCATGGACACAAACAGAACTTCACCACCACTTGTCTCTTCATCAGATGTGACAACATTGGCCTCCTTGGAAGAATCCACTGAATTTTCTTTCTTCGCTTTAGGATTTCTACAATCCTTCTTCACATGTCCAGACAACCCATAATTCCAACACTTTAATTTTCCTTTGCCCTTGCCCTTGGATTTGGTTCTAGGCCTTGAGGATCCTATACCTCGCTCAGAATCTCTGCCCCTCGTAATCAGTGCATCGGAAGATGCCCCCATGTCGCTGTTTAGCTTTCTCATAGCCTTCCCTTGAAGGGCTAAGATAACGGTGTCAACACTTAGGGTTTTATTTGCGGTGCACATCATGTCCCTGAAAGACTCATATGATGCAGGAAGAGAATTCAACAATATACATGCATGTTTCTCATCTTTGACCACTTCGTCCACATCCAGCAATTTGCACATCAATTTATTAAAGTTGTTGATATGGGCTTCTAGATCTCCACCCTCTGCCATCTTGAAGGTATAGCACTGTAGCTTCAACTGTAGGCGATTTTCAGAGGACTTCTTTGCATAAATGTTCTCTAACTTCGCCCACAAACTAGCCGCAGTTTTCTCCCTCGAAACATTATAGAGAACCTCATCCGTGAGACATAAACAGAGAGGCTAAAGCATTACTATCAAGGTTTTCCCATTCATCATCTTTCATGGTAGATTTCCGTTCCTCAAGGGCCTTAATCTCGCCTTGCTTGGTTAACAAGCTAATCATCTTAACCTTCCATAACTCAAAATTATTTTTGCCTGAGTACTTCTCAATATCAAACTTGTCGTTTCCCATTATTACTAATCCTGCAGATTCAGATCTGTGGCCCAACGATTGCTCTGATACCACTTGTTGGGGATTTGTGCTACGGAATCACACAGATCTAGATCTAGGATAGCAATTCAATAATGTCAAGCAATCACAGAACACAGATTTAACATGGAAAACCCTTGCAGGAAAAAACCACAGCACAAAGCGACAGAAATCCACTATGAAAAGAAATTACAAGAGAGAGGACTACCCGATTCGAACAACCTCGAATCTCACCCTTGTTACACCCTTTGATAACCCTAGGACCCTCTTAGAAAGGTTTAGAATACTGTAGAATAGCCCTAGGGACCCCTATTTATAGTTTAGGAAACTCCACTTACACACCTAGTCCGGAAAAGTGTCTGGAAACCAGCTCAAATTTACGCAGTCCGCGCAGGATATGGGTAATCTCGACTGGTCAAAGGATGTCCTCAACCGGTCGAGCCTAACCCTCGACTAGTCGAGATTGACGGACACCGAAAAGACGAGCTCGCTGGACTTTGAGTCGAGCGGGCCTTGACAGGTCAAGTGGACCCTCGACCGGTCGAGCGGTCCGCTCGACCAGTCGAGCAGCGAAGACTTCTGACAACAATAAGGACCCCCAATAAGGCTAATAGGTCTGAAATCTTTCAATTGCTCGGCCCCTTTCACCTTAAGAACTATAAACGATGCCCCCATTTCTACCGAGAGCCGAACATGCTCCAAAAACTCCACCACAAAGTCCGTAATATCCCTCCCCACTAAATGTCAGAATTTCTGAAAGAACGCCATAGGAAAACCGTCGAGACCCGAGGCCTTGTCCCCACACATAGATCCAAGGACTGATTTAACCGCTTCTTCAGACACCGATCTTTATAAAAAAAGACGCGTCAATATCAGACAACCGACGAAATTGCAGATTTTCCAATCTCGGCTTGCCCCAATTGCCACCTGAAAGAAGATTGCTATAGAACGAAACAACAGCATCACAAATATGATCCTTACTTGTGAGAGTTTCATCATCTACTTGCATATTGTAGATTCTATTGAGCCGGGCTCTAACACTGGCGAAATTGTGGAAGAAGTGAGTGTTCTTGTCCCCTTCCTTAAGCCAAATTGCAAGAGATCTTTACCGCCATCTAATCTCTTCTTCCCTAGCCCTGGCCGCATATCTATTATAAAGATCTGCCCTCTTCAATCAATCTGCCTCAAAAAGATCTAAGACCTCCTCCGCAAAATCTAATTCATTAATCTCTTCGGCCAGCTTATCGAAAGATTCTTCTCTCTTACCGAGAACCTCTTTCTTCCTCATTTTCAACCTTTCTTTCAACAATTTAAGTTTTCTAGCTAATTTGAATCTTGTGAAGCCTTCCACCAAGAAAGAGGCCCACCATTCTGAAACTAACTGGTTGAAGCCTTCAACAGCCCCCAACCAAGCAAGTTCGAACTTGAAGGGTTTTGGTCCCCAATCTTCCTTATCTATCTAAAGAACAATAGGTCTATGATCTGAGATAACCCTCGGCAAACCTCGCTGATAGACCAAAGGAAATTTCTCAATCCAATCAACTGATACAAGAAACATGTCCAATCTCGATAAAGGAGTCTCTTGGCCATTGAACCATGTAATTCTAGCCCCCCCTCCCAATCGAAAGATCCCTAGCCCGACCAATCCGAAAAATAAACCGCCCCCCCAACGAAAGATCCACTAGCTCATGGCGACCAATCCAATAAAAAATAAAAATCTCCATGCTTTTAGAAATCTTGCCCCCTCCTGACTTCTCGTGGGACAAACGCACAGCATTGAAATCGCCCCCTATACACCAGGGAGCCCCCACCTAAGCCTGATTTTGTCCTACTCCCAGAATTGCTCTCGAACCTTATAATCGCACGGCCCATACACAACCGTAAACATCAAAAGGAAACCTGAGGAAACTTCAGATATCAAGACCGAAACAGAAAAATTACCCACAAAAGAATCGATTTTATTCCATCTACTAAAATTCCATGCTACAAAGATGCCCCCAGCTGACCCACTAGCATTAAGCACAACCCAATCCTTAGATTTCACCCCCCAAATGGATAGATTATTAGATTGAGACTGTCGCCAAGTACTTTGCAAACTACTAGTATGTTTAACAAAATATTCCAGTTGAAAAATGAATGATCCCTTTATTTATAGAAAGAAGAAGAACAAAAATGTGAACAACTACTTGCATTTGATTACAGTTCATTCATTTTCACAAAGTGATGCGAGTAGGGGAAAAAAAAAAAGTAAGACCTTTTTGGTTGGGTAAGATCAGGCATGATTCTCTTGCAGACAAAATTGTAATACTAGAGACTGCACATCTATAAAATATAAAAAAAAGTTAAGAAAAAAAATATATATATATATATATATATATATATATATAGAGAGAGAGAGAGAGAGAGAGAGAGATCACGCTAGTTAAACCAAGAAGGAGAAAAGACAAAAACAAACATTCATGGTGGAAAGGCGAAGTTCAAAAAAAACAAAAATGTTGTCAATTTTATGATATGACCTGCATCTGAAGGTTAGGATATTAGGACTTTAACGAATGCTCTTTAGATTGTGATTGTAAAAGCTACATATGGATAGGAAGGCTCAGGGATTCACCCAATGAGTGGCGGATTCCCTAATGTTCCAACTTCCATACCTTATAAATTATTAGAGATCTCCTCCTGTAATCCTAATCTACTCCATTTCTCACCATTTTCAAGCCTAGTTACATTTTGAAACAGCAAATCAGCAAATGCTCCAGTGTTTACCGTCATTTCAACTGAGGATCAACAGTTCTTATGGCTGGCTTTATTTGTGATGGATATGCCCAAAGCCTCTGGACCTATTATTGAGATATTCTTGTTACCTTTTTTGATAAACACTCTACAGTCTAAGGATACCAAAAATCTTTAAAAAGACTTCTGGTAAAATGACTCATCTCCCGTAACAACACCAAAACCATGCTCCTTCCACTAACCCAGACAGTTTATTAGTTCATGATTCTCATAGACAGCATTCCTCCAATTCCTATCATCCATCCACTCATATATCAGAGTTGATACTGGCCTAATCAGATGCCAACAGGTATGCAAGAAAGAAATAATATATGAATAAAAGCATAAGCACAATGTACATAAGATATGCAAATACATATGTATGTGTGTCAGTGCATAACACCAGCAACAAATAGTTTTACATTTAAACATGCTTGCAACAAAGAAGGACAGATAAAGAAGTTACACTTTCCATATGCAGCTAAAACAATGAGAGCTCAGGAAAATATTATGCATGATTTGCATGTAACTTAGGCCTGACAATAGACAGGGTCTAGGCAAGGAAAAAATCAATATTTTGAAAAGGCCCAGCCCGTAAACCCAGTCCAACCAGTTCAAAATCCAAGTGCAATGCCCACCCATTGTGAGGCCTAATGTAACATTGAAGAAGAGACTGCAACGTGTCCTTGATAAATGTTGCCCCCAACAACATTAAAAAAATATTGCCATAGGAGGTCATCTAACACCTGTGATGGTTTGCATGAAGAAGTGTGAACTAGATCAAATTTGAGCAGGGAACAAATGCATATACTTGAATGATTATGCAAAAGGCAAACGCATACAGAACCATTTCAGGCATCTTTTCTGTAAAAATACCACAAGATACATGCAAAGGTAGCCAATGAAGAAAAGTAGAGAGCTCATAACAACCTGGTCTGCAACCACTTCAACGAGTTCCAGTTCATGAACATGCCATTTTCTTGCACTGTCTGAGGGAAGCATCAAAACCATCACCGCATAACCTTTTGTAGAGAGCTCGGGCCAATCATTAGCTTGGAAATTTGAAAGATGCAGGAGTGGTACTCGCACAGCAACAACCTCCGGCGGCACATATCTTCCTGTAATATGTCGAATCCTTGCTAATGGACATGTGTGCGGAATTCTTATTGCACGGTTGCTACTGAAGACCTGATTGACAACAGGAAGTTGAATAGACACGGTGGATCCAAGAGGTACTTGATGACGCAGAGTGTGAGAGAGCTGGAGATTCAAACCAGTACGCGTTGGCATCCATAGAGCACACTCTTCCAAACCCAAAGTCCTGCCCAGCTCGACAAGAGTAGTCTTCAAAATGGTATGCCTGTCAAGCGTGCTTCGGATCTCATGTGTCAGCATCCTAACATGTCTGCCTGTTTCTTCTTGTGTACGTATAAGACCCATCTCCCTATCTAGTTCTTCGGCCTTATTCTTCAAAAACAGCTCCCTTGTTTTCACACTTAACAAATCTGGAATGATGTGAACAAGCATGAGAGCCGTCGCACATGATACAACAGCCGTAGATACTTTTGCAGCAGTCATTACAAGTGCAACAGTCTTTGAATGCATGGTGAAAGTCCACAAGTTTATTAGGTGAGTAGCCCCACATAGAACAATAAATGCCCCAAACTGCATTAGCACCCATCGATATGGGAAGAAGGCAGATTTCTTTACAAAGTAAACAAGCTCAAGAGGAATGGAGAAATAAGCAAGGGCAATGAAGAAGTCTGACAAATACTGATATTTCACCAAAAGCTCATCAGGAGACCATAGTGGCTCAATGCAGTCACAAGCCTCCATCTTCAAACAATCACATCAACTGGTACCTTGATCCTAAATTCCTGAAAATATCAGAAAACAACAACAATCAGATTGAAATAGGGACCACACCGATGAAATTGAATGATTGAATAATAAACCTTGTAGCAAATAATGAGCTACAGAACTCTCCAGTTCTAAAGGAAAGGAAATTCAACTTTACAAGCAGGGTCAATTGGGAAGTGGATGCAACTGCCATTAATCTCGGTCGGGTAGACTTGAAACAACAAGGGGAAGGAATGCTCTCACTGCAAATCATGAAAGGAGTCATCTCTACCCCTCCTAGAAACAACGAGATTTGACGCACTCGTGATTTGGTAAGAAAAGTGCCTTCTTGTTTTGAAGTCCAAAAAAAAAAAAAAACTGCCACACCGTAACTGCCCCGGTCCGAATTTGAATAAAAATAACACACCCAGAAGTGGACTTGGTTGGATACCAACCATGCCCTTAACTAACAATTTAATATATGGACAAAATCAATTAATACTGCCTACACAAAAATACATGACTTGGCAAATGCCTATCCCTGCAAAACAATAAATAAATACACAGCCTATAAGGTAGCTGGACAAGAAAAATTAAGTGCAACTCCAGGAAGAACAAAACAACCAATGAGTTGCATGTAATACAAAATATTGAGTGGCTTGCTTCTATGTACATCGATTTGTTCTGTGGACAGAACTGATTGCACTAGCCGATTTTCTAAACGACTACAGGGTATGATTCAGCCGCTAATGACAAACCTGATCAGTGGAACAATTGACTCAAACACCACACTAGCGGAAAAGACAATTGTACACTTGTACCTCTTCTTGGCAAAAGAAAGTTCCTCTGTTTGCAGATTCTGGGTTTTACAATTGCTGTTTTCCTACGTTGTATGTTTTTCCCAACGATCAGAGGGTTTCTCCTTCATGGCAGCGAACCTCATTTACATCCCATCTATGAAACTAGGGTGGCCCTTCCACCCACATTCTCATAAGCGTCCAAACACGCTCACACTGCATTTCATTTCTGTTGACTTTTGTGGCAAAAGGTCTTTAGTTGGTAATCTACTGGGAATCAGATCTTTCCCTCGATGAGCAGAAGAAGAAGAAATGTATCCAACTCCAAGGAGCGATTTCAGGCACTAAAGAATCAAATTGCAATAACTAGTCTAATAAGGAGGAAATGATCAAACTTAAAGTCACTTTCCTCAGAATTGATGCAGAGGGACCAAGCCCCAAATCGCAACATGTTTCTTTAAAGTCGGAGTTTCATGGAAGAAAACTGCAATCCGAGGGATGCTTCGACATCATGAGAACTAGGAAACATCATCTATTTTTTTCCCATTTCCTTTTCATAAAACTGAATTTTGCAATTCTAACTCACTTGTGCATCCAAACATAGTCAACACATATATGGAAGTTATTGAGAAAGACTTCGACCGCTAGAGTAAATCTTACTGACATCCATAGATTACGGAGAAAGAGGTCGAAGAAGAAGAAAAAGAAAAAGACGATTACACAGCTGAACTAAAGAAGCCGATCAGTTCGCGAATTCTGCAACACGGCTTATACCAAAAATCCCCAAAATGCCCTTCCTACTAGAGAATTGATATACTCAGGGCTTTGAAATTTTCTCCACTGAATCCGCATCAGAAATAAATAGCTCTGAAACCTTAAAATCTAATTCACAGAAAATTTCAGATACAATAATAATAATAATAATAATAATAATAATAATAATAAGAGAAAACCCTAATCCTTTGTAAACAAAACAAAGAAGAAAGCATCTGTAGAGAAACCTTGTAGTAATTAAAATACGAAATGCAAAAAGAGAAAATCGAGGAAACAATGATATGGAGAAATTATTTTGTGGAAACGAGATCTCTGCCATGAAAGGAGAAGATGAGAGCTTTCACACATCAGAAGAGAGATAGAGAGAGAGAGAGAGTACCCGAGCATGGAAAAAGATGACGAGGAATTTCAGGGCACGATCGAGAATGGTGGATGTATCTGAACATGAGCGTGAAGATGAAGGCGAAGCTGCTGTTGATGCTCCACCTTCTTCACGCAGCCCAAGACTCAAAAAGTCTCTCACCTGCTGAAAAAGGCAAAACACTAGTAAATATCTCTGTACTCCTCCTTCACGGACAAGAAAGCGAGATATGCTCGAAGCCTATGAAAAACGGCAAAGGGTTTGCGTACCTCGCGTAGGTTCGTACTGGGGTAACTTTCTCTAACACGAAGAAAACAGCTTAAACATGCATGAAATCCACTCCGTCCATCAGTTGCACCACTCTTTTTTAGCCTTTGTGCCAAAAATCAAAATGATTCAAACTCAGATGGGCCACCCCATAAATATATACCTAAAACTTCTAAATCAATTGTGGTGGCCCACCTGAGTCTTTGAATTCTTTAATTATTTTTTAATTATTTCATCCTGATGATACACATCAGATGAATGGATTGGATAGGAATATAATTATATAAACACTACAGTGGGCCCTGTATAAATTAATAGTGGGCGTCCCATACCAACTGTTTTTAGAGTGTGTCCTACCGAGATCTAATGGTTTTGGTTTTTGGATTTCAAGTTGAAAATGAGGTAACGTAACCGATGGACGGGGTGAATCTCATGAAAGTTTCATCTACATTGGCTCTCTCTGCGCGCAGTACCTAGCTCGATGCACCCAGCGCGACGTGAGCTAGCTGGGCTGAATAAAAAAGTAAAAAAGGAGTCGCAATCTACCTTTTTTAGGAAGAGCGTGCAACTCTCAAGTCTCGATCCCTATGGCTCAGGTGTGAGGAAATGGATTGGCTCCTTCCGCTGCCACCAGCAACGGTGCTGTATGGCTCCATCATGATGTATGCGTTTCATCTATGCCGTTAATCCATTTTTACAGATCATTTTATGGTTTGATCCTAAAAATTAGAGGGATATAAATCTTAGGTGGACGACACCAGAGGAAAACAATATTGATTGGATATCTACCATTAAAATCCTCCTAAGGCACATTGTACTGTTTATTTGACATCCAATCTGTTGATTAGGTCATACAGACCTAGGTGAAGGGAAAAATAAAGATCAGCTTGGTCCAAAACTTTTATGGCCCCCAAAAAGTTTTTGATTGTCGACGTTCATTCAACACTGTTTCCTATAATGTGGTCCACTTGAGGTTGGGATATATACTATTTTTTTGTCTCATATCCTAAAATTATATAAAAAAATAATGGACCGAATGGATGAAACATATACATTATGGTGGGGCCCACAGAGAACCAACCATCAGCCATTGGCTGGTGGCAGGGGGAGTGGCCAATCCGTTTCCAGTGCAATGCAACATTCAGGTTGCCTACACAGAAAAAGCGGGGACGGCCCAAACTTGAGTTCAAACCTTTATGAGGCTACCGTATTGTTTATATGTCATCCAACCCGTTAATCAGGTGGCAGCCACCAGAATCAAAATAAATGGCATAATTCAATCTGAGAAAAATATCCGTTGGGCCACACCGTGTGAATTTAGAGGTGTTAGAGTTGATTTTGCATTGTTCCCGTGTTAGGACAACCTTAGTTTTTGATGGAGCTTGCTTTCGTCGTTGACAGTGAAAAATGAGCTGCTTCAACTGATGGACGGGCTGGATTTTCAGCAAACATAGGGTGGGCCCCACACAGCTCGAGTGTTGTTTGTCTGCTGCCACCAGTTTTGCAGAGGATTCCTGTGAACTGTCGTGAAAATGGGACGATGTACGAGAGAACCGGCGTAAGGAAACGGATTGGCTACTCCCCCTGCCACCGGCCATTGGCTGGTGGTCGGTGCTCTGTGGGCCCCACTATGATGTATGTGTTTCATCCATGCCGTCCATCTATTTTTATAGATCATTTTATTGTGTAAAAGAAAAAAATGAGGTATATCTCAATCTCAAATGGACCACATTAAAGAAAAAGGTGTTGAATGAACATTGACCATTGAAAACGTTTTGGGAGCCATAAAAGTTTTGGATCAAGCTGATATTTATTTTTTACCTTCATCTGGGTATTTATGGCCTAATCAACAGATTGGATGTCAAATAAACAGTGCAGTGGGCCTTAGGAGGATTTTAATCATGGATATCCAGCCATTATTGTTTTCCTGTGGTGTGGTCTACCTAAGATTTATATCCTTATTATTTTTTGTATTAATCCCTAAAATGATCTGTAAGAATGGATAAACGGAATGGATGAAACACATACATCATGGTGAGGCCCACGGAGCACCAACCACCAGCCACGGGGCTGGTGTCAGGGGGAGTAGCCAATCCGTCTCCCCGGCGTAAAGTGTCTCCATCTGGCTAAAGTACACTTGGCAGGGTCAAGTATCAATCTGGATCGTTCATCTTAGTGGGACCTACTGTGGATGGAAATTTGTTCAATATATATATAATTTTTATGATCCTTTGCATCTGAAAATGTGCCCTTCCAAGTGACGGTAGTGATGAAAACCAGTTGATCCTCAACAATAACTGACCGGAATTGAAGAAATTGATGGCTATCATCGCACGTAAGTACAATTTTCGATCACATAAACCATGCAATTATGAGAATGATTTTATATGTAATCTAAGGTTTCATCTTAGATTTGAAACCCCCATTTACTTTACGGTCCCAAACAACCCAAGGAATTTCAAATCCCCCCAATCTATGATGTCAAACAATATTATATTAACAAACGTGCAATCATTATACAATAATAATATTAATCAAATTTAAGGCTGTGTTTAGCCCGGTGCTGGATATGGTATTAAGAGGTAGTTATTGAGGGCCATCCCATCCCAACGGCTGTTTAGGATGGCGGGATAGAATTCAACCGCCGCGCCGTCATAAACACTGCCTGTCTCATAAACGGGTTTGGCAAATGTGAGATGTGAGTTTCCTATGCTATGCAGGCCCACCCAGATATCAATGAGATATCCACTCTATCCATCATTTTCACCGGCCTACATTCAGCCATGAGCCTATTTTGAGACAGATATAAAATAGTGCGTGGGGCACACCACAAGAAGCAGTGGAGATGCAAACCCGTGAGACTTACCATTTGTCACTATCCATACACACTGCTGTATATCCAATGCACGGGCTATCCCAAACCCATGGGAGGACGAACACTGACATCACCGTCATTACCTTAAAATTGATCCCATGCCTCCTAATCCCATAGCTTACGCCTGACCAAACACAACCCATTAAAATTCCATACCATTTAATCCCATGACCAAACACACTTTAGTTGACCCTTCACTACACTCACGGTTATGCAGTTGTGGATCCTGACCGCCCATATGAGGGGCCATCCTGTCAATGGTCACGTTAAGAAAATGTTAGATGCTAGTTTCCAACCAGAAATTGATTGGTGAAATAATGTGACCGGAACGATCCGCATTCAAAAGGGAAAGTCTATTTCTTTACCGGCTAGGCTTTTCCAAAGCTGCAATCTCTATGATGGGATTGACAAAAGATCCGTCTGGATTCGCTATCCATGACAACAATAATTGCAAGGAATCAAGACTATTTCATTGCACAACGGATGGCTATTAAGTGCTGAAAAAGGTTCAAGTGCACGTGCGAGCTTTGACAATGCAAGCGTGTGCGAAGTGTATACAAAGTCAATAAAAACGGGATAGCAGTGATTGTTTTGCTGGAGACCTATTGGCTGGCGTTGAAATATATTTTGGAGTTTTCAATGGACTCTGCTTCTTGAGAGCGGATTGCTTGTGATCTGTGCCCGGGGCTGTGTGGGCCCACATAGTCTGTGACATATCCACTCCGTCCATCTGTTTCACACATTAGTTTCCCCACAAACGAAACGGTGGTAACGAAAATGTCCACTGTTGAAACCTTCCTGGAGCTGACTATGATGTTTATATGCCATCCAAACCGTCCACATGGTTATTACAACTTAGATAATTTGTAGGAACAAATATCATCCTGCTGCAAAATTACTGTCACCTCAGCTGTTCAATCCCTATTGTTTCATATGGTATGGCTTACACGAGTTTTGGATATGCCTGATTTTTAGATTCTCATCCTATTATAGTCTTTAAAAACATATGGACGTACTGGATTTGTCACGATATCTATGTGGGAGCCACGCAGACCCGGCACAGGTGTATATATATATGTGCCTGGGGCACATGCATTAATCCGCTCTCCTACTTCGTAGCTAGAGCTGGGCATTTTTTGTCTGATCCGGTGGATCCAACCCAATCCTAGCCGATCCGACCTGATTCGATCCGATTCAAAGGCTTGGATCGGTGCGGTTCAGCTTGAATTAGTCGGATCAGACCGTTCATCAGATTGAAATCGGATCATGGCGAAATTGAACCGTTCCGATCCGAAATCCGGACCGAATGGATCCGATCCGGAGTGATTCAACGGTGGAAATCAATACTTCTACTTCTTCTTGTGGTGGTGTCCACTTGAGCTTTGGATATTCATCATTTTTGGGTTCAACCACTAAAATGATTTGAGAAAACGAATGAACGGCGTGGATAAACCACATGCATTCATGGTGGGCCCAACATAGTTTACCAACAGACGTGTGTGTGCACGTTAACCACTTGATGTGTGCACGTAAGTGACATACAACTGAGTTGCGGGACTCGCTACTGAAGTTACGTCATCAAGTTCCATGGGCTCCACCATGATGTATGTTTTGTACCTTCCATTCATTTGGAGAGATCATTCTAAGGCAATATCCAAATGACGAGTTAAATCTAAAGCTCCAATGAAACCCAGCACGGAAAATTTCTAAGGGCCACAAAAGTTTTAGATCAAGCAGATATTTGTGTTTTCCTTATTTCACGTTTTTTCTAAAACTTTTTAATAGGTTGGATTTCAAATAAACATTATGATGGACCTTAAGATAGTTTCAACGGTGGAAATCACTCTCCCCACTGTTTTCTTTAGTGTGGTCCACTAAAGACTTTTATTTACCTTGTTCTTTGGCTCATACCATAAAATGATAACTAAAAATGGATGAACGGTGTGGATATAACACATACATCATAGTGGGGCCCACAAAACTTGGTGACGCAGCTCAAAACCTCTCGATATTTAATCCGCGTCCAGATGTAGCCCTGTAGGCCTGTAGGCCTGTACCGATATCGTGCTCAGCACGTCACTAGACTGTGACAACCATACGTGTCGTGCAAAGAGAAGCAGTGATAGACTTCGAGCTCCAAGTTGTACGAATAGCTCAAATGAGATAAAAGTTACGTGGGCCCCACAGTTATGTATTTATTATATCCACAACATTCATCCATGTTTTGAGATCATTTCGGAGCATTATAAAAAAAAAAAAAAAAAAAAAGAGAAAAAAATCATATCCAAAGATCAAATGGACCACACCACAAAGAGCAGCGAGAATAATGATTTTCACCGCTAAAAATTCGTATGGCCCACCGTAACATTTATTTTCCATCTAACCCGATCTAAAATCTAACCAACCCAATCCGACTCCGTTTCCTTGACCGGGTCGGACCCGGTTCGGGTCAGGCAAACAATGCGTCAGGCCTATTCGGATTAGGTGTCCTGGACTCGATCCCGGATCAAATCCTGTTCGGATCAGATCACATAGCTTTCAGCTCGGATCAAGTTGGACCAAATCCGATCCGACTCGGTCCGATGCCCAGCTCCATCATAGCTGTAGAGAAAAAATCCAACCTGATGCGTATTTTGCTCTCTTGATGAGATAGCTGCCATTATTCTTTAAAATGCATCTTGACTTTTGGTTAGTCGCATTTCAAATGTGAAATGATGGACTAATCTTAAAAAGCGTGGCTACATAAAGTAAAGCCAAATCAAGAATAGTTGAACCATTGGATCGGTGTAATTTTTTTATGGTAGCCCATGAGATGTGGTATGAACTTAGTAGACGGTTCAGATTGATAGATAAGACTTTCGAAGTTAACCAATGCAAGTAAGAGTACTATGAAGCATGAAATATAAAAGGTAGTCGTATAGTTCTCAAGTGGCCGAAGACACTTGAGACATAAGCATCCAAAATCTATACACGTGGAATACATTAACTCACAATGAGCTGACTAAGCTGTGGACCTAGTGGTTGATAGCCACTGTCGGAATATCAAATTATATTGGTTGGATGATCCTAACATGGGCTTTTGTTTGTTGAATTAGGACCATTGGATATTTTCATTTTTAACCGTTCAATAAGTTTTCATCTATCCAATAGGTATAATTTTTGGCTCATGATACATTTAAATTGGGAAATATTATTTAAATAGCTTAATTTGAATTAATTGTATGTTAAGTATGGGATGTTCCAACTAATTTTTAATTGACTATTTATCATCCATCATACCTAACCATGGTTAGACTCTGTGTGGCATGTCAGATCATTATTGACCAGTGATAAGATGTTTCATGATAACAAATGCGTGTAGATATTCAGAATCACCACTATGATGAAATGTGGCTAACATTCATTTTTTAAAGGATTGATCCACATCTCGCATGGGCTTAGGTCAATGTGTAGGCATACACGATGAGAATGAGGTATATTGAGATGTATGTATATATGGGATGTATCATTGCCTCAATTTTATAAAATGATCAAGATGAGATCTCATAAAGATCAACACCAGTAGCTTTGTACTTGGTGAAATCATATAAAACTATGTATACATGGATCAATTGAATCTCAAATGATGATTGCATAGCGATGAATGCTTGATCATTTATGATGTGTTAATTGAGCCTCTAATAATAATTGCCACAAGCGACGGATAAACGTTAGTCCAGTTATTGTGCGAGTCCTATATAGGTAACTCATGTGTTCTTATTACTCTATGCTATTTTGGTGTGCATTATCAATGCCATGCACACAAATTGAGTTTGGTTAGGAGCATGCTGGAGAAGCGGTTAAATCAAGATTAAGTCGTGAAGATAGATTACAGATTACAGCAAGATTGTAGATAATCATCCATTGGTGATGTACATGAGACTTATCTAAGGTATTGGATCGAGTGAACAATCATATTTTATTGTATACTATTTTTCAAACAATATTTATATTTTATATTAATATTTTTGATAGGTTGTAATTAATCAAGTTTGCAATGAGAAAATTCATTTGATCTCAAAAGTAGATATGTATGCATCACGATCAAAACATTGGGATTTGTGCTTGTGTACATGTGGAATTAGACATGTCTGATGGTGTGATCAAATTAACAATCTATGATAAGCGGTCGGAGATTGGGGTGAATCATTTTTAATCTACTTGTGGATTTGGTGTGATATCATCCCGTGAGAAAGATTATAATATAAAGATCTCATATTGAATCCTTGATTGGAGGTTCTATTAATAGGAAGAGTGTGATAGTTTTGGAGATTTCATTGCCACTATAACTTGAGAGATATTGGAGTTGCGATTTAAATGATATTTCTCTAACATGAAGCTCTATATTATATGGGCATGACTTTGGTTTAAAACGTTTTTCTCTCTTCTCCACTCTATTTTTAAAGAAATCTCTTCCCTTCTAAAAACTTTGGTCTACTAAATCTTGAGATTCCATAGTGTACAATGTTTTTTTTTTCCCTTCCTTTGTAGTTCGTAATCTACATCTCTAGTAGGCATTCTTTTATGTCTGTGCATGTTTCCTCACAAATAAAAAAAAAACGAAGGCGATCATGATTACACATTCAAATTTTAAAGTTTATATAATTTTCGACATTCAAAATTTTTACTTTAAACTATAGTAGTAATGTAAGCCTTCCTGTGCTTATATTTATAGTTGTATTTGGACTCGTCATCCAAATCACCGTGTAAACTGTCCATTAAGTGTGGAATACTCTTCATAGGCTACCTTAATAATATGATACTAATAAGATGATCTAAACCATCTAGTTTGTGGTATGAAAAATGGATGGACATTATATAAATGATAAGTCTAACAACAATTGCCAAAACCCTAAACCCTCTAATTACTATGATTTTTTTCACAAAAGCGAGTAGATTAGACCTAATGACCCTCTAAATACGTGACGTGAATGCCAATTATTCCAAAACAAACTATGTGCATAAAAAGCTTTTCATACACTTAGCACACTAGATCATTTTCCGTTCTTGTAAGTAATTCGTTTTGTTGATTATAGAACAATTTAGATCTTGAATAGCTAGTGAACTTTAGTTTTGGCAAGCAAGAAAAAAAGACTCTTATTACTCATTAAGGCTAAAAGCCCATAAATATAAAGAACAGAGAAGCTAAAAACCTCAATGCAATAAAAGAAAAAGAAAAAAAAATAAAAAAATCACACTCTAAGCTAGAGAAAGCACATATCCTAAGTAAGGAAAAGCCCACACCCCATGTCAAAGAGAAAAGAAGACAATACCAACACACCGGGCTAAGGAGAGAACCTACACAAAGGATAATGAATCAACTAATAAAACAAATTAAGCCAAAACTGCGCATGAGTGTAAATAATGTGTTTAACTGTGGGGCCAACTTGTGATATTTACATATAATCCAAAGCGTACATATGATGCACACCCCATGTTCATATTGTTGAGATGTGGAGCCACATCTGGACAGTTGCTCGACCGGTCGAGTGGTCCATTCAACCAGTCGTGGATTGGCTCAACTCAAAGTCCAGCAAGCATCAATTTTTGAGTTTCGCAGTACTCGACCGGTTGAGGCCCATGCTCGACTAGTCGAGGGTCCGCTCGACTGGTTAAGCAGCCTGCTCGACCAGTCGAAGTTACGCAGATTCGTTTTCGGATTCGATACAGACTGCAGATTTTTGAGTCGGTTTTCGCAAGGGTGCAAAAGGAAAGTTGCCTAAACTATAAATAGGGGTCCCTAAGGCTTTTTTTAGGTATTACGAGAGTTATTCTAAGGTGTGGGCAAAGAGTTTTCTCTGTACTTCTAAGGGAGAGGTTAGTATATTGCCTTGTAATCTTTATTTTTCTTCATAGTGGAAGTTTGCATCCGTAGTTTTTTACCCTTGTTGGGATTTTTCCACGTATATCTTGTCTTGCGGTTTGTTTGGAATGCTTTGATCTTTTTCTAGTTTATATTTCTTCTTGTTTATCGTTTGTGGGTAAGACCTGAGATTGGATCTCGGTTCATTGCGTTGTTGGCGTACTGTGCAACAACTGGTATCAGAGCTATTGGTTTAATTCTATTGGGAGCGATGACGAAAGAAGAGAAGACTAGAATTAACAAGTTTAATGGTTCAAAATTTACCTTCTGGAAGATGCAGATGGAGGATTATCTGTGTCAGAAGGACCTCTATATTCCTCTAGGAGGAAAAGAGAAGAAACCATAAAAGATGACAGATAGTGAATGGTTCTTATTGGATCGGAAGGCTTTAGGAACAATCCGACTCTCTTTGTCTAAGAGCGTCGCCTTTAATATATCCAAGATGAAAACCACAAAAGAATTAATGGAAGCCCTAGCCACCATGTATGAAAAATCCTCAGCGTTCAACAAGGTTCATCTTATGAAACAACAATTCAACATGAAGATGTCAGATGGTGGCAGTGTGGCTGAACATCTAAACAAGTTCAATACAGTCACAAGCCAGTTGGAATCCGTTAGCATTGTTTTTGAGGATAAGGTCAGGGCATTATTGATCTTGTCCAGCTTACCAGATAGTTAGAATGGTTTGGTGATTGCTGTGAGCAATTCTTCAGGGTCGACAAAGCTGAAATTTGATGATGTGGTCGGTCTAATTCTCAGCGAAGAATCTAGAAGAAAGGCATCAGGAGTTTCAGGGGATTCAGGGAATGCTCTAAACGTTGAAGGAAGAGGAAGATCGCTGAACAAAGGAAGCAATAAACACGAACGTTCTAAGTCGAGAAAGAAGTCTAAGGGACCAAAAGACAAAGACGGGTGTTAGCATTGTGGTAAGAAGGGGCACATGAAACGTGATTGCAGGGCGCTCAAGAAACAAGAAGGAAGCTCTCAAGGTAGGAAGGATTCGGTGAATCTATCTGAGGAGAGTGACACAAAGGCATTGATCCTGTCTCTTGATGCGAGGAATGAGTCTTAGGTTATAGACTCGAGTGCTTCGTTTCATGCCACTTCATGTAAGGAAGTTCTGCGTGATTATGTGTCAAGTGACTTTGGGAGAGTCTACTTGATTAATGATGAGCCGTGCAGTATTGTTGGAAAAGGAGACGTTCATATAAATCAGAAAGACGGAACGGTGTTGAAATTGAAGGATATCAGATATGTACCGAGTTTGAGACGGAACTTGACCTCAGTAGGGCAGTTGGCCAATACCAGTTATGTGACGACATTCACCAGTGATTCCTACAAAATCACAAAAGGTGCCTTGGCGATATCTCGAGGTAAGAAGGAAGGTATCTTATACGTGACTTCAGGATTGTATAGTTCACTCGCAGTCGCATCAAGCTGAGGATTTGATGAATGACGCTATGATATCGAGAAATTTGGGACATATGAGTGAGAAGGGGATGAAAGTGCTATTGTAAAAAAGGAAGCTACCAGGGCTGAAGTCTATTGACTTGAAATTCTGCGAGGACTGCGTGTATGGCAAGCAGAATAGGGTAAGCTAAAGAAGACAGGACGCGTTCCAAATACGCATTTGTTGGAGCTTGTACACACTAATGTGTGGGGACCGACATAGGTATTATCTCTTGGTGGCTCACGTTATTTTGTTTCCTTTATTGATGATGCTAGTAGAAAACTGTGGGTCTATTTCTTAAAGTACAAATCTGATGTATTTAATGTATTTAAGAAGTTGAAAGTAATGGTAGAAAACGAGCCAAGTAAAATAGTAAAATGTCTCAGATCTTATAATGGGGGAGAATACTGTGATAAGAGGTTTGAGAAGTATTGTGTAGCAAATGAAATCAAACATCAGAAAATGATTCCAAGGACGCCACAGTAGAACGATGTGGTTGAACGCATTAACAAGACCATCCTTGAATGCACTAGGAGCATGAGGCTACATGCAGGGTTGCCCAAGACGTTTTGGGCAGATGCTGTGAATACTGCCACATATCTCATCAATAGAATTCCCTCAGCACCATTGAATGATGGGCTACCAGAAGAAACGTGGACTAGGAAAGAAGTGAACCTTATACATCTCGAAGTGTTCGGTTGCACTTCATATGTTCACATTAATGCAGAGCACAGAAACAAGCTAGATGCGAAGTCCAGGAGGTGCACGTTTATAGGCTACGGGCATCATGATTTTGCCTACAGGTTTTGGTATGCAGAAAACAGAAAAATCATCAGAAGCAAGGACACAGTCTTCAACGAAAAAGTGATGCATAAGGACAATGTGCAGGAAAATAAGGCCGAGGAGAAAGAATTCGTAGAGTTGGAAGAGCTGGGACACGGTGTTACTGGTCTGCCAGGATGATCATGCACATGAGCATTATGAGGCAGAGCCGCAGACACCGGTTGTGAAGAGGTCTACTCGAGAGAGGAGACACACGGTCCGATACTCACCCTCCTTACATTATCTACTGCTGACAGATAATGGTGGACCAGAATGTTTTGAAGAGGCGTTACAGTTAGATACACGGGTTAAGTGGGAGTAGGCCATGGATTTTGAGATGGACTCAATTGAGTTTAATCGTACATGGGAGCTAGTCACTCTACTTAAGGGTAAGAAAACTCTTCATAACGAGTGGGTTTACAGACTGAAGGAGCAGGATAATTCGAAACGGTACAAGGCCAGATTGGTTGTGAAAGAGTTTCAACAAAAGCCAAGTATCGATTTCACTGAAATATTTTCATCGGTAGTGAAAATGTCTACAATTCGCCTGGTCTTGAGTATAGTGGCTACAGAGGACTTACATCTAAAGCAGCTAGATGCTAAGACAACCTTTCTTCATGGGGACCTTGAAGAAGAGATATATATACATCATCTGATAGGATACGTGGCACCAAGAACGGAGAACAAAGTGTGTAGACTGAAGAAGAATCTATATGGCCTGAAGCAGGTCCCGAGGTAGTGGTACAAGAAGTTCGACAGTTTCATCCTTCTTTTGTATGTTGATAATATGCTTGTGGCCGATTCAAGCATGAAGGACATCTCAGATCTTAAAAGACATCTGTCTAAAGAATTTACCATGAAGGATTTAGGAGTTGCAAAACAAATCCTAGGCATGAGAATAAAGTGTGACAGAGAAAACAAGAAATTGGTTTTGTCACAGGCAAAGTACATAGTCAAGGTACTTGATCAATTTAATATGGGCGGTGCTAAGCCATTTAGCACTTCATTAGCCAACCACTTTAAGCTATCTAAGGAGTAAGGTGCAAAGACGCAGGAGGAACGAGACTACATAGCTAAAGTCCCATACGCGTCAGCTATTAGAGTCTCATGTATGCTATGGTGAGCACGAGACCAGACATTGTTCAAGCAGTGGAAGTTATTAGCAGGTTCATGAACAACCCTGAGAAGGAACATTAGGAAGCTGTGAAGTGGATCCTCAGATACCTGGTAGGTACTGTAGATGTAGGGTTGTGCTATGGTGGATCAGAAATCAAGCTACGAGGCTACATAAATTCAGATTTGGCAAAAGATATCGACAACAGAAGAAACACTATAGGTTATGTCTTTACTCTGGGCAGTGTTGTAGTCAGTTGGGTCTCATAGTTACAGAAGATAGTATCTATTAGTACGACGGAAGCAGAATATGTTGCAGCTATAGAAGCGTGAAAAGAGACGGTGCGGATGAAAGGTTTCATGGAAGAGTTGGGTAAGAAAGACATAAGTCGACAAGGACGTAGAGGCAATACACTTGACTAAGAATTTAGTCTTTCATTCAAGGACCAAGCATATTGCCATCAGATATCACTTCATACGTTCTTTACTGGAAGATAGATCGATTGCTCTGGAGAAAATCCATACAAGTGAGAATCCTGCAGATATATTGACCAAG
Organism: Magnolia changhungtana; assembly: GCA_030180095.1. Classification (NCBI taxonomy): domain Eukaryota; kingdom Viridiplantae; phylum Streptophyta; class Magnoliopsida; order Magnoliales; family Magnoliaceae; genus Magnolia; species Magnolia changhungtana. The sequence continues at coordinate 307,397 of JASAUF010000191.1, forward strand.
GCGGTCACACGGGAGAAGCTGAAGCTCTGTTCAGCTTTAATTGGTCTTCAGGCTTAAAGACGGGGAGGTGGTGTACTCCGGATGAAGAAGACGAAGGTTTATGGCGATGTGTCTCCAAGTGGGAGATTATTGAGATGTGGAGCCACATCTGGACGGTTGCTCGACCAGTCGTGGACTGGCTCGACTCAAAGTCCAGCGAGCATCGATTTTTGGGTTCCGCGGTACTCAACCGGTCGAGACTCATGCTCAACCAGTTGAGGGTCCGCTCGACCGGTCAAGCAGCCTGCTCAACCAGTCGAGGTTACATAAATTCGTTTCCGGATTTGATGTGGACTGCGGATTTTTGAGTCGGTTTTTGCAATGGTGCGAAAGGGAAGTTGCCTAAACTATAAATAGGGGTCCCTGGGGCTTTTCTAGGTATTGTGAGAGTTATTCTAATGTGTGGGCAAATGGTTTTCTCTATACTTCCAAGGGAGATGTTAGTATATTGCCTTATAATCTTTATTTTTCTTCATAGTGGAAGTTTGCATCCGTGGTTTTTTACCCTTGTTGGGGTTTTTCCATGTATATCTTGTCTTGTGGTTTGTTTGGAATGCTTTGATTCCTTTTCTAGTTTATATTTCTTCTTATTTATCGTTTGTGGGTCAGACCTAAGATTGAATCTCGGTTCACTGCGTTGTTGGCGTGCCGCGCAACACACATGTTCATTGTGCATCTTAAGAATCATATTGATCCAAAATTCAGGTGCGCGCAATCATACCTAAAATCTACATATTCAATTAGATTAGCCCACCAGAGTTTGTTGGAAATTTTGTTGTATCCCTTCACCCTTGTGGTTGGAATCTGATGAATGGTTTGGATGGTGTATAAAATACATTGTGGATGCATGTTGTTGAGAAAAGTCTTAAATCGGAAGGTTTTTGAGGTTGTTCGACCGATCGTGGGAAGCTTCGACTGGTCGTGGGAGGCGCTCGACCAGTCGTAGGTTCGAGTCCTGGCATGACTCAAAGTCCAATGAGTTTTTGCTGTTTTTTATTGTAGCTAGGACTGGTCGAAGGTCAGCTACGACTGGTCGAAGGTGGGCTACGACCAGTCGTAAGAGAGCTACGACTAGTCGTAGGTTATACAGTTTATTCCGCGATTTTGCGCGCAAATCATGATTTGAGTCCTTTTCGGTGGGATGCGGAAGGAAGTTTCCTAAACTATAAATAGGTGTTCTAGAATTTTTCTAGCAATAGTAATGTATGCAAAATCTTTCTAAAGGGGTTCTTGGTTTAAAGGGTGTAGCAAAGGGTGAGATTCGAGGTTGTTGAATCGGGTAAGTCCTTTCTCTTTGTAATTGATGCTTTCATAGTGGTGAAGTGAAGGGTTTTCCACGTTAAATCTGTGTATTCTCTTATATGCTTGGTGCCATTGGATTACCATCCTAGATCTAGATCTGTGTAATTCCGCAGGACGAAAACTCCAACAAGTGGTATCAGAGCAATCGGTCGGGGCACAGATCTAAATCTGAGGGATTAGTAATAATGACAAGTGCTAGGTATGATATTGAGAAGTATTCAGGGAAAAGTAATTTTGAGTTATGGAATGTTAAGATGATTAGCCTGTTAACCAAGCAAGGCAAGGATGGTGCTCTTGAGGAGTGGAAGTCCACTATGACTGATGATGAATGGAATACTCTTGATAAGAAGGCATTATCATCGATCCGTTTATGTCTCACGGATAAGGTTCTCTACAACGTCATGAGGGAGAAAACTGCGGCTAAGTTATGGGCGAACTTAGAGGATGTCTACGCGAAGAAGTCCTCGAAAAATCGCCTACACTTGAAACGACAGTGCTATAACTTCAAGATGGCAAAAGGTGGAGATCTAGAGGCTCACATCAACAACTTTAATAAATTGGTTTGCAAATTGCTAGATATGGAGGAAGTGATGAAAGATGAAGAACATGCATGAATGTTACTGAATTCTCTCCCGACGTCCTTTGAGGCATTCAAGGACACTATGTGCAGCACGAACAAAACCCTGAGTGTCGATACCATTATCCTGGCTCTTCAAGGGAAGGCTATGAGACAACTAAACAGCGACATGAGGACGTCTTCTGATGCACTGTTTATAGTGGGTAGGAATTCTGAACAAGGTACAGGTTCTTCTGGTTCTAGATCTAAATCCAAGGGCAAGGGCAAGGGCAAAGGAAAGGTAAAGTGCTGGAATTGTGGGAAGGAAGGACATGTAAAGAAGGATTGTGAAAATCCTAATTCGAAGAGAGAAGGTCGAGGCTTCATGCGTGGGGGAGGCCAATCTTTGCCACGTCAGATGGATGTGATGGTGATGTTTTGTCTGTGTCTTCGCTCAGACGATCATACGATGAACGTAAGGATGAGTGGATGCTAGACACAGGAGCATCTTTTCACATGACTCCTCATCGGAGTTGGTTCACCAACTACAGGGAGTGCGATGGTGGACAAGTATTTATGGGAAATGATATTGCCTGTAATGTTGTGGCTGTTGGTTCTGTGTGCATCAAGATGTTTGATGGGGTGGAGCGTACCGACTGGCGATGTCGTGCATGTTCTGATTTGAAGAGAACCGATTTCTCTTGGTGTGCTTGAGGCAAAAGGATGCAAGTACACATGTATTGATGGTGCTCTTAAGGTATCTAAGGGGGCACGGGTAGTCATGAAAGCGCAACGACTTGATCATGTTTACAGGTTGATCCGGAGCACTTCAAAAGGTGGAGCTATAGTAGATGTAGTGGATTCCACTTCTACACGTGTGTGGCATGTTGGGCATGGCCATATGAAGGGGCGGGAAGGTGAGATGTGCGGACGAGGTGAAGCGGTGCAAGCGGCCACTGTGTGAAGAACCATACGGCATGATCGCAGGATATTTGCGTGGTACATGGACGACTCCAATATCGCAGGAGATTCATCTTCTATTCAGATGGCTCTAGGTGAGCCTGGTGCTAAAAAGTGGAAGGTGACTATGGGTGATGTGATGGATTCGTTGTACCAGACCGACATATGGGAGCGGGTGGAGCTTCCAGTGGGCCGATAAACGGTTGGATGCAGGTGGATCTTCAGGAGGATACAGCATAGATACAGGGCGATGTTGGTAGTGAAGGGTTATGCTCAGAGAGAAGGGATTGGCTTCTCGGAGATATTCACGCCGACGGTATAGCAGGTGTCTATTAGATCCGTGTTTGGCACTGGTTGGCCAATGTGATCTTGAGCTGGAAGGATGGATGTGGAGTCTGCACTTCTGTAAGGGAATGTGAAGAGAAGATCTACATGAAGCAACCAGAGCGGTTCGAAGTTAAAGGAGCTGAGAAAAGACTTTGCAGGAGGTCGTGGTTCGACCTGTCGCCTAGGCAGTGGTTTGATTCCTTCATGGTGGGACATTCAGGATGAAGGATCGGGGGGCTGCAAAGATGGTTCTCGGCATTGAGACTGAAGGAGGAGTAGGCTTTAGTAATCACAGGAGGAATACCTTGTGTGTAGGTATTGATCTAGGATGTGATGGGCTAGGTAAAGCTAGAGAACATTCCCTACGCATCTCTCTTCAAGTTTTCCTCAGGACATGTGCCAAAACAGATGAGGAAAAGCAGGATATCTCATGAGCCTTATTCGAATGCGCTGGGCAGTGTATGCCATGGTCAGACTAGGTTATTTCACTGAAGCTATCGGTGTTATGAGCAAGTACCTATTTTGCAATATTGGGTAGCGGTGAGATGGTAAGAAGACTACGTCATTCTTTTGTGAAGACGGGAGCAAAGGTGGTTGGGCATGTAGATTTAGATCCGGCAGACATGATCAAGAAATTCTGTAGAGAAGTTCAAGTTTTTCAGGCTCGGCGATGGCGGAAAAGAAGGACGGAGTGTAATCTTGAGCTATGATGTGAAGCAGAGATAAGAAAAGAGGTTAATGAGCTACACGGTTGAAGATTGAAGACTTGGTGGAGATTGTCGAGAAAAGTCTTAAATTGGAAGGTTTTTGAGGTCAGTCGATCGGTCGTGGGAAGCTTCGACTGGTCGTGGGAGGCGCTCGACCGGTCGTAGCTTCAGTCTGGCACGACTCAAAGTCCCGAGTTTTCTTTGTTTTTAATCGTAGCTAGGGCTCGAGAAGGTCGATTCTGATCGGTCGAAGGTGGCTACGACGGTTGTAGAAAGCTACGACTAGTCGTGGATTACTTGATTTGTTCGCGATTTTGCACGAAAACCGGATTTGAGTTCTTCAACCGGAATGCGGAAGGAAGTTTCTAAACTATAAATAGGTGTTCCTAGGATTTTTTCTAGGCAATGGTAATGTATGCAAAAGCTTTCTAAAGGGGTTCTAGGGTTTCTAAAGGGTGTAGCAAGGGTGAAATTCGAGGTTGTTCGAATCGGATAAGTCTTTTCTCTTTGTAATTGATGCTTTCATAGTGGTGATCTGTCGCTTTGTGCCATGGTTTTTTCCCGCAAGGGTTTTCCACGTTAAATCTGTGTATTCCAACTGCCAAACGACCCTTTACTTTTATTGAGTGAAACAGCAGTGGTGACTGCCGTGTAAATAAAAAAAGGAACCATCACCCTCTAAGGACCAAGAAGGATTAGTGGTGGGAATGAGCTGGGAGGCTCATCCTAACCCTGTAGGGCCAGGGTTTTAGGCTGCTATATTTGCCCAAGCTTAAAATCTTGGCCCAGTGTTCAAGCATGGCTGGGGCTAGCCAGTGATGAATGGTCGACCTATCCAATCCCCAATTGAACCACCTTTATAAAAAAAAATTAATTGAGAGTTCGAAGATATTTTGAGCCGTTCTGTTTATTATATATGTGTAGTTTAAAGACACTGCTTGAACCTGAATCATGTTTCATACAAATGGTTTATAGGATGGAACTTGTTGTAGATGGATGGTACCCATAAAATAAAATAAAATAAAAGAAGAAAAAAAAAAATTAAACCTTTGAAGGGTGAGACTATGGGTTTAAGCAATTGGTTAGGGACCCAACTGCTGGAGCTTGCTTTTTGGTCGCATCAGTCTATCTTGAACTAAGTCCAGGGTTGTTTGGCTTTGATTCTTAGACCCTCTTTGTTTCGGCCTAATGTAAAGGTCCAACATTGTTGGAAAAATGTGTTGGATATACCGAAAAATAAAAGAGTGACTACTCTGCAATACGATACAGGCACGTGCGAAGTGCGAAGTATGTCAATTAGCACCACTACAACAACACTGCCCACACTCGTGTCCGATTGCGTTCCAGTGGCAACCTGATCACCTCAATCTCCAAAGCTCCAAGTAAGAATACCACACACACTTCCACATATAAATCCTAATACTTTTCCTTTCATTTCTGATATGGGACAAAAGCACACACCACACCTTTTCATTTAAAATTTTCAAACGTTTTGGCAGTAAAACAAAAATCTCAAAATATTCAAATTTGATTTTTCAAAAAACCAGAAATTTCAACAAGAAAAGTCACCTTTTCGGAAATGAAAGAAAACCGCCCAACCATTGCCACCCACAACATCAGTGGCACCGTCTAATTGGGGCCAATCAACTGTTTCTATAACACACAAAAGGTCCACTGATGCAACACCCAACTTCATTTTTTTAATGAAATTGTTGCTCTTTTAGTTGGGAAGGAATTTGTTGAAACACTGTTATTATTATTATTATTATTATTATTATTATTATTATTTTCCCCGTTGTTAATGAATATATCACCATGCACTGTCTGTGTATTAGGGCCTGTTTGGCCGGACCGATCCCACAGTATTAGGAGGGATGGGATCGCGATATCCCAGGATATGCATTACGAGCCCAAGTGAACTTGTCCCAGGATATAAGCAATCCCATGGATCTTAAAACAATCCACCGACATCACCATCATTACCTTAAAATTGATCCCATCCCTTGGTTGGACAGATTGGAAGGTAAAATCCCGGGATATGCCGGGCATGCCAAACAGACCCAGTGAACTTGTCCCGAGATATAGCAATCCCATAGATCTTAAACCAATCCATTGACACCACCATCATTAGCTTAAAATCCATCCCATCCCTCTTAATCCCATGGGATTTGCCTAGCCAAACAGGCCCTTAAACACCCTGAGGTGTATAAGTAAATCCAAAATCACATCCTAACCATGCAAGAGGTGTATGAGTAATATCCAAAATCACATCCTAACCATGCAAAAGGAGGACTTATACTTAATAACGTGGACAGTAGTCACGTGATTGCAAGCTCGACTGTGTGTTTTGTAGTCTATTGATCAGATGGTTGGAAATCTAATCGGCATAAATTTTAAAAGTGGCTTATTTATGATGAGTCCACCATTTGATAGCGGAAAATTTTCTTAAAAAAGACACAAGCACGGAAGGGAAGAAAGTTTACATTTCTATATTCACCACAACAGAACTATTAATATCATTCACGGGGGATGGACCAGGGCTTGGGTCCCTAAAGTTGGCTTGCAGGCGGGCCGGCTAGAAATCTTAGCCCGTTGTCCACGAGGCCAATGATAAATAGCCAGGACCAATAATCAAGTCAATGATGTAGGAAGTAGCACATATACATTCTTAGCATGGTTAAACCCAAAAAAGGTAAATCTTAAATTGGCCATAACTTTTGATCCGGGAATCGTTACAGGGCGCACAACCTATCAATCTTTACTGTAACGGGCCATCCGAGGTAAACTGACCCATCAGGTCGTATCTGTTCGTTTCGTCAAAAAACGCACACTTTCAGCTCAAAAATGAAAATTTAAGGAAAAATTACTATTTTAATAATTCTAAAAAATTTTATTTTTTGTTTTTATTTTTAGAGTTTTAGATTTTCTTCTTTTTTAGAAATAACTAGTAATCATGCTAGGACTCTTCTAGCAAAAGTTTATTTGAAAATTTTATTTTTAGAAATTAAGTTTTAGAAGAGTTTTACTAGAATTAGGATTTTTATTAGATTTAAAATTTTACTATTTTTGATAATTATGAACTTTGGTTTAGTTATTTATTTATTTATTTAATGGTGTAACAAGGACATACATTTTAGACAATTATCAATCGAGTTATTTTTTATTTTTATTAGAATTTATCTCTTTCCTTTGTGGATTCAAGGAATCTTTGCGAGGAGTCTAAAGAAACTCTGTGAATTAGTAGTTATCATTGAGGAAGACGGTGCTCAGCCTCATCAAATCCATCCCTGTGTCACGTAGCCCATTGGCTAGATCGTTGATAGAAATCTAACCCTAATATCTCGATCGGGCAAGGTGACCCATGAAAAGGTGTAAGGAGAAAAGATTATCGTTTAATTCAAGCGTACAAAACCTTAAATTCACAAGATATAAAAAATAAATAAATTATTATTATCTAATAATCTCCAGTTTTCTGATTATATTACTTATAAAGAAGAAGCAAAAATCTTAATTAGAAGTCGTAATTTAATTAAATTAGAATTTACCTGAAATAGTAAATTTTATTTAAAATATAAAATATCAATTTAATCATGCCAGATGATTCATAATATAATTAAAAGCAATTCCTAAAAGAACCGCATATGCTAAAACTTTAAAATGAAGTAGATACATCCAAATTAAAACTTACAAAAAAATAGTAAATTTTTTCTAAAATTGTGATTTTAAATTGGAAGGAAGTGTTCTCTCATGAAATGAACCGACGCGACCCAGTGCATGTCGGTTTACCCCGGATGGGCTATTACAATAAAAATTTATAGGTCGTGCATCCGATTACGATACTTGGATCAAAGTTATGGCCGATTTACTATTCACACTCCGAAAGGAAATTTCTCCCTATCGGAAATGAATTTCTTCAAATTAGATGTGCCTAAGTCACAGTTACATCATTCCCATTAAGACTGGGCCTAGATTTGATGGACTACATTCGCTTTCATTTGGACTTCATTTGGTCAAACTGTGCTAAGAATAAATATGCGACATTAGGTCACAAGGCTGGTTAAAGTCCTTGGTATACATTGATACACCATCTTTGACGGCTCAAACTTTTAAAGAAAGTGATTGTTTAACATGGTATCAAAGAGGAAGGTATTGCGTTCGAATCCTAATGAGAGTGGTAGACTTCCAAGTTGCTCTATATACATTGATACTCCATCCCTTGAATAGGTGGTAATTCGGTGTTCCTAATGATCCGATTGCTGGCCATTTAATGGACGGTTAGAAAAGACGGTCATGGTTCATGCATACTGCGGTTCCATCCGACGTTTACGGTGGGACCCTCATTTTGCACGTTTTGGACCGCACAGCGTTGATTAAACGCCCACCATTAAAAACTTCTTGGGGGCCACAAAAGTATTGGATCAAGCTGATATATTTTTTTTTCCCCTTCATCCAAGTCTTTATGACCTAATCAACAGGTTAGATGTCAAATAACCATTACAATGGGCCCTAAGAGGTTTTTAATGGTGTACATTCAATCACTACTGTTTTCCCATGGTGTGGTCCACCTGAGATATAGATCTACCTTATTTTTGGTATCAAACTCTAAAATTATCTTTCAAAATGGATGGACGGGAGGGATAAAACACATATATCATGGTGGGGTCCACATATCACCGACCACTTGGCTGGTGGCAGCGTCACTAGCCAAACCGCGTCCTTGTTGATGAGTGCACGAGTATGATCCGTCCGACTCAGCGCCAAACACCAAAGAGCTAAGACGCTGACAGCCGGTAAGATCACCAACGGCCTACATTCGATGTATGAGACCTTGTCTTTTGGGCCAGGGCATATTAATAGATGCCCCACCTAAAAAGTGGCCCTGGAACTTGCACATGTGCCTTAGGTGGCCTCTTGGGTTCTTTTATCAACTTAGGAATCATAAGATCCGAACCATCTGGGGCTTTACAAGTTGAGCCCATGGTTGGATGATCTGGAGCACTGGTTTGTGTCTCCCACCTGGAATGGACCATGCCTCCCTCCAAAAGAGGTTTGCCAAGTCCACACGAATGTAGAAGGGATACCATGTCCATGCCACCACATGTGTTAGAATGGCAGGCAGGTGGAGTCTTCCAGCCGTTCACCATCTTTGTCTGACCTTGAAGATGATCTGGCACAAAAATCAGGATGGCCCATATTCCAGATAGGTGAACTGCTTAGAAAATTTCAGCCAAGTTATCTTATAATCTGTACATTTTTCCAGAAATTGTGGTCCCTTGAATAGAATGTAAGACTTCTATAATAAGTGGGCTCCATATAATAATATTTTGGATGAGCATACTGATGAGCCCCACAGCAGTTGTGATCGACTCAGATAAATAACGGGGTGGTCAGGCTGAATTGAGTTACTCAGCTACATTACTTCCAATGCGGGGACTCTTCATATCGGTTGGAACCTTTAACTTGAATGAACTCACTTCTAACATGTACGATTCTGGCTCCAAGAAAATGGCATACACCTCTCAAAACCTCCTATTTTAAGTGTGGCCCACTTAATATTTTGTCCAGTTTGATCTCTAGGGTGTATGTGTTTATACCCATTTTCGGCACCTTGAAGTGGTTCAATAAAAGGTTGCCATGTGTTGGCGTTATAAGTTTGGTGTTCAAGGAAATCCTACTCGCAATCGGGAGTAATTTCGTTTGATCCTCCTTCAACGATACAAATTTCATTATTAATGTGGAGTCATAGAATCTTACGCAAACCTTTAAGGGAGCGAACCATCACATGCCACGTGACCATTAATTAAACAAGCCAATTAATGAGGCAACATGCCATGTACATGTATAAAAGACCCACCGATGCAAGAATCCTAGAATGGATTTGGCTATGATATACTCGATGACTCTGTCTCTTACAATCATTCTAAAACGGGAGATCATCCCAAATACGATTAGAGAGCTTGCGAAGTCCATAAAGACCTCGAATATCCAAAGATTGGACCAATATCTAATCAAATCTGACAATGGTTTCGTCCCAGATCCGAAGAGAGTGGATATCAGGTAGATCGGGTCCTAATTCTGTACATCAATCAAAATTAAGAGAATAGAAGAGCTCAACAAAAGATCTGATATTCCCCATCCGATAATAGATCAGTATCAAGTGTCACCATCCATCTAGCACTCCAAACCATCAAGGAGTAGGTATTTAAATGCAGGAGGTGAGCCACTTGGCCAGTGGCCATGATCGATTTAAGATTCGGGATTAACGAACCTCAGATTGATCTTAAATCCGATTAGTGGGCCACAAACATCTCCCATCAAAGGAATCAACTACAAGAAGCCAACAGTTTCGAATCTTCCCAAAGACTTTTATTCGGAAAGCATCTTGAATACGCGAAAGATCTAAGATAAACAAAAAACCGAGCAAGGATTTAGCCACATCGACAAGTTATAAAAGGAGCATGCAAAGAAGTGCACGAGGCCCCACATTAAACACATTTATCTAATTTTCAATTTATCTTTCATTTAATGTTTATCTTTTATCATAACATAACATAGCCTAGCATATATCGCTATTGTCCAGCTTACACCACTACAATATCGTAGTATTAGATTAAATGTCCAAAATCCTAAGCTGTTGGATCTCAATCAATTGAGTTCTTACCTAAGCGATCACACCTTTTTGGTCACATCCTGTTGACCATTTGCCTCAATCATATGTTTTTATGAATAGATCAAATATTTATCCCTCATTTATTTATTTCTTTGGTTATTCTAATACTCCGTCGATTGTAATGAGGCCATATATTAATGAAATCAACATTGTTTAGCCTTTAAAAAAAATAATAATAATTTATAAAATGTTTATCTTTATTCCCTTTTTAAATCGCTGATCGCTGATCATAATCGTTGGTTGAGAGAATAACCATATCTTGCGTCCATTTTTCAATCAATCAGAATCAATGCGAGGGCACCAACGTTCAATCAAATATTGAGTCGAATAAGAAAGACTAGCACATCGGTACATCATAATCACACAAGAAATCTAAATATAAGCCCTCAATCACATGTGTGGCCTTGTTTTGATTGAATTCAGCCAACAATATGCTCATCATGGGAAGCACCCGTGGGATATATTGGATGCCTTATATACACCACATAAGCCCCACCATGACCGTCTCAACCACATTTTTGTTTTAGTTTTCTAAGCGAGGGCGTTTAGATAATTTGGCTCCTCTGCTTGTATGAGTTGGGCTGCCGTTTATTGGGTGGGCCTTGGGTTGCTGTCATAAGCCTAGGCCCACTCAATAATAAAATGATAGAGCCCGATCCATCACAAAAGGGCTAAGCTTCGTATGTTTGGGCCTGATCTGGCCCAACTCACTAGAGAAAGTAAGAAAGTAGACTCTTTTTTAAACTAATGAAGTAAGCAGAGATGTATTATTCATCCAGTCAGCACTGTTGCTAAGGGTCATAGGATAGCCCCAGACTTAGAAGGCAATTATGTAATTTTAAATACTGTTTTATATAAATCCTACTTCATTTTAAGGTAACATATTCAATTTGGGGGGAGGGGGCATACCTAAAAAGAATCGTGTAAAATTTTATGAGAATCATGTAAATTTTTGTATTGTGGTTTATATCTTTTTTGAGAAGAAATCTTCTCCCAACACTCAGACTAACCCAGCTCGATTGCTAATTAGGTCCGAAATTATAGACCCAACCCAACAGGATGGATCTAAGAGTTCAACAGCGAGCCTGACACGAGACAAGACAGGGAAGGACAGGCCTTAAGGCCTGCCAGCTAGGGCTGGCCCATCCTTTTGCAAAACTCCTCAACTGGCCTGCTAAAGGCCACTGCCCAATCATATATTTGTGCTAGTGCTACAGGCCTGTGTGAGATCCATCCATTCATCTAATGGGGCTTATTGGTTTTGCACTATGACATGGAAGTCCAGCCGATCCACTTATCATGTGTGCCACACAAACAATTGATGGAGACTCTAGGTGTTAGGACATGCCTGGCCCACCTAGAAGGATGGTCTGGATGCCATTACATGAATAGACCAAAGGTCGGCATTTCGCATTAAATGCAGCCTGTGTAACGATAAAAATGGCTTGATATTTGCATCAGGGAACATACAAATGGTGGCCCATTTGAATGAACAGCCTCACACAAGAATCAAACGGTTAAGGCCTAGCAACTAGCAATGTTGGAAGCGACAGGACAACTTACCATAATTGGCTTATGTCCTGCGGTAGAGGAATAGAGGAGCTTACACAGCCTTTGATTTGTCCACGTAGGCAGTAGGCCTCCAACATTTCCCTATGTGAGAGCTATCTTTTCTACTCGGGTTGCATGAGTAGGCTTAGTAGAGTCATGGGGCCAGATTCAGGTGGTTTGACCCTGGTTGCAGTCAGTCATTTTTATTGATTTGAACTAAGGGCCCGAGCTAAACCGAACGCAACTCGACCTGACTCGAAACTTGACTCAGCTCAAATCAATTAGACTTGGATTCAACTCGGATCGGGTTCACTTAGTATAAATATTGTGTGTGTGTGTGTGTGTATATATATATATATATATATATATATATATATATATATATATATATATATATATATATATATATATATATATATATATATATATAACTATAAAAACTAAAGTCAACTCAGCTCATAGGTTTGAACTCTAAATCGGCTTGAAAGACCAAGCTCAAGCTCAACTCAAACTCAGCTCAAGCTGGCCTGAGTTGCTGACCGAGCCGACCTGAGTTCGAGTTGGGGTAGCCTGTTGGCTGAGCTGAGCCAAGCTCGACTCGGTTCAACGGGCCCTTAAACACCGAGTCCGTTCATTGATCGGGGCCAACATGTAAGGCGGGGCCAACATGTAAGGCCCAACTCAACTCATAACAACCACAACCGTCTTTGGATCTTGACTTGGGCGGGGCAAAGATTTCCAACTCTGACCACCGCTCGTGGTTGGGTAACCCAACCCATCGGTTTTCTTAATACTGTTGTCTCATACAATGTACGCGTGGCATACCTAGGGTTGTACATGAGTCAAGCTAGCTCGAGTTGAGTTCAAGCCGAGTTCGACCATAGTGTATTTCAACTCGACTCGAAGCTCGACTTGGCTCGAGTAATATATTTTAATATAATATATATATATATATATATATATATATATATATATATATATATATATATATATATAAAGTTTTAAAAAAGAAGTTAAAACTTAAAAGATTTTACTTAAAAAACCTTACCCGACCTTACCCGTCCTCATTCCCTCTCTTTCTTTCCCTTACCCTACCGAGGTAAACTCGACTCGACTCAAACCACTAGCTCGACTTGATCTCAACTCGAAAGCTTTAGCAAACAAGCCAAGCTTCATTGTTGAGCTCGAGGGCTTGCTCGAGCTAGAACTCGAGTATAGCATGGATGAGTCAAGCCGAGCTTGGCCCACCTGGACTCGACTCGGCTCGATGTACAGCCCTAGGCATACCTATAAGTTTATCCACACCATACAAATCATGGTGGCCATTATAAATGGTTTATAACCCAAAAGCAAGAATGTGGACAACTAAAAATAGAAATTATCAACCGTTTGCTGCGTCCTACTCTACAAAACAGAGGCCAGGATTGTTCCTGCAGGGTGGTTTTTAGATATAGGCCATCAGAGGCTTCAGCTAGAAGATGGACGATTCTAATCAATGGACCATCCAGACGAGCGCAAATGAAAGTCATACCCTTCGGCAAGTAAGGAAGACAAGCAGTAAGAGCTGATCTTAGACCCGACCTCACCCACTTGTCCTTCAACAAGCCCAAGCCGACCCAACCAACCCATTTAATTATAATCAGGTTGACCACGTACGACCAAAGTCTAAGAAGAATACAACCACTCGGCCCTGTAGGGTTAGGGCTTGGCCCGCGGCAGGGCCATGCTTGAACATCCCCCCTCCCAACTGTTTCTCTAAGTGTGGCCCACTTGAATTACGGCTCAGCCAGATTTTTGGTCCTTAGGCTAACAATTGAAAGAAGCATATAACTGTCTGAGTGGATTTCCCATACAAACTATGGTGGGCCCATCAAAAACCAAGGGAGTTTCCCTTGATGTGGCCCACCAGAGTCAAAGATCTGCCTGGCTTCTGTGCCTTGAGCCTAGGATGCAGTAATGCACCTGATTGCTAGAGAGGATTCACATAAACTCTCGGTTGGGCCACCTGAGCCAGAGCCGTTTTTGATCCCAGCAACCAGTCCACTCAGTTGATAACTTCCAACCTATTAAGTGCAAGCGACATCCAATGCTTCAAATATGGTGGCCGGTTTATGAGGATCACATATTGCAAAAATCAGCTCTATGTACACATAAGGTGGACCACAACGTAGAAAATAATGTCTAGCCATTGATAAATGCCAAAATACAAGTATGGTCCACTAGATGAGCGGTTACAGCTTCTTTTACACAAGGTGATTTTCATCATGGGGCCAACCTATCAGACAAGTAGGATGTTCGAAGTTATCCACCGGGCAAAAATCCTCAGCAATTAACATTTTACCACATAATGCCTCCACGATTAAAAATTCCAGGGAGGTGCTCCTTGAATAAATTACAAATAGTGCGGATCCTCTGTTCCTGGATTCGACTATGTGAAGTCGTTTTCATTGGTCCACCTCATACGAGTGTCATGTAGGCAGCTATTTAAATACATAAAAAAAAAAATTCAGAAAAAATTTCTAACGGAGACGGCAGCCTCTCTCATGGCTCTTTTTATTTGGGTTTTCTATTTTCGGATTTTTACCGAAATCTTCTTCTTCTATCAAATTTTCTCGTTTTGATTTTCAAAATCCTTCCTAATTTAGAAATGCTTTCGATCAAAGCTTCCATTAGAAGAAAAATGCCCATTTTTTCTGCAATTGATTCATGGCCCCCTCTTTCCTCAGTCTCTCTTTAGTGCCATCTTGAGTGTGTGTACGGTTAATCACCTCAGAGTTTCGACACGTTTGCCGCCGATAGCCGATCTCCGTGCATTGAAGCCTATTTCATCTATTCCTCCTTCGACGATTCACGGCATATCACCAAAGTGGGCTCCCCGAACAGGTCGCGCTCATATCAAAGGATCTGGTGTCCCAATAAATCCCTATCATATTTATATCCACAACGTCCATCCTTTTTCAGTGATCATTTTGCGTACATGGGAAAACACATACATAGGCTTAGGCTTGATCAAAAACTTTTGTTACACCAAAGAAGTTTTCGACAGTTATCCTTATCGAAGGGGTTTATCATTTTAATTTGACAAATTCTTCAAGGCATATTATATTTAATATGGTGAATTATTTCTCTTTATGTTTCTAAATTTTTTTTATTAAATTTTAAAATGAGATATAAAAATTATGTATGACTTAATCGTTATTATTTTTCATAATTGTAGGATGAGTCATTTCAATCACAAAACTATGATTACAACACCAGATGTACTCCATCAAATTTTTTTGATTTTATCCATCAAATTAATTTAAAAGATAAACAAAAAAATAAAATAATATCAACCACTTATTTTAAAGAATTTATGCGTTTTCCAATGTTAACAGTTCAACGCACATTTTTAAATACTATTTCACGTACATGGGATAATGAAAGCAAAACTTTCATCATTAGAGGAAATAAGCTATTTATTAAACCCCAAGACATTGCTTTGATATTGAGGTTAAGTATGAACAAAGAGTCTACAGATATGAAGAAGAAATTAGATGATTGCGATGAAAATCTAAAAGACAAATACTTTCCAAATGCTCTGATATTGAGGAGTTTGATTGAGGAGAATATTAAAAAGTTGATGGAAAAAACTTTGGATGATTGTTTAGCTGACTTTACCAAACTCTACTTTTTGTATATATTTAATATAATTTTATTTCCAACTTCAAATCATGGAACACCTAAATTCTATTACACTGTGAATAACTTGGAAAAGTTGCATAATTATGATTGGGCGACTGCCGTTTATGAGTTTTTGATTAGAAGTATTTCTAAATGTGTAAAGGAGAAGAAGACTTATGTGAATGGATGTTGTACTCAATTACTCAATTTTATTTATCATATCATAACACATCCGTTCACATAACTCTTCTTCTTCTTACATATTTAAAAATACTTCTAACCAAAAACTCATAAACAACAGTTGCTCAATCATAATTATGTAACTTTTCCAGGCTATTCACATAGTGCAATTAGAATGTAGGTGTAAAATGATTTAAAGTCAAAAATAAAATTGTATTAAATATATACAAAAGGAAGAATTTGGTAAAGTCAGTTAAATAATCATCCAAAGTTTCTTTCATTAACCTCTTAATATTTTACTCAATCAAATTCCTCAATATGCATTTGGAAAATATTTACGTTTTAGATTTTCATCACAATCATATAATTTCTTCTTCATATCTATAAACTCCATTCATACTCAACCACAATATCTAAATAATGTCTTGAGGTTTAATAAATAACATATTTACTCTAATGATGAAACTTTTGCTTTCATTATCCCACCTACATAAAATAGTATTTAAAAATGTGCGTTAAACTGTTGACCTTGGAAAACGCATAAATTCCTTAGGAGTGGTTAATATTGTTTTTTTATGTTCATCTTTTAAATTAATTTGATTGATAAAATAACAAAATTGACGAAGTACATCTGCTGTTGTAATCATAGTTTTGTGATTGAAATTACTTATTCTACAATCATGAAAAATAATAACGGTTAAGGCCATAAATAACTTTTATATCTCATTTCAAATTTTGATAAAAAAAAACTCAGAAACATAAGGAGAAATAAATCATCATGTTAAGCATAATATGCCTTGAAAAACTTGTCAAATTAAAAGGATAGACCCTTGCTTAAGGACAATGATAAACAAACAAAGTAATAATATAAGATAAAAACATCTTTGAGATACAATTAAATTTATAGTAAGTTTCCTACTATTATCGAAGATAAAGAAGACAATAGACCGAGTGGTTCGGCCCTGTAGGGTTAGGGCTTGGCCCGGGGCAGGGCCATGCTTGAACATCCCCCCTCCCAACTGTTTCTCTAAGTGTGGCCCCACTTGAATTACGGCTCAACCTGATTTTTGGTCCTTAGGCCCACAATTGAAAGTAGTATATAACTGTCTAAGTGGATTTCCCATACAAACTATGGTGGGCCCATAAAAAGCCAAGGGTGTATCCCTTGATGTGGCCCACCATAGTCAAAGATCTGCCTGGCTTTTGGGCCTTGAGCCTAGGATGCAGTAATGCACCTGATTGTTAGAGAGGATTCACATAAACTCCCGGTTGGGCCACCTGAGCCAGAACCAATTTTGCTCCAAGCAGCCAGTCCACTCAGTGGATAACTTCTAAACTATTAAGTGCAAGCGACATCCAATGCTTCAAATAGGGTGGCCAGATTATGAGGATCACCTATTACAAAAATCAGCTCTATGTACACATCAGGTGGACCACAACGTAAAAAATAATGTATAGCCATTGATAAATGCCGAAATACATGTGTGTTCCACTAGATGAGTGGTTACAACTTATTTTTGCACAAGGTGATTTTCATCAAGGGGCCAACCTATCAGACAAGTAGGATGTTCGAAGTTATCCACTAGACAAAAATCCTCAGCAATTAACATTTTACCAGATAATGCCTCCGCGATTAAAAATTCCAGGGAGGTGCTCCTTGAATAAATTACAAATAGTGCGGATCCTCTGTTTCCTGGATTCGACTTACCGACTTCGGCGTTTTCATTGGTCCACCTCATACAAGTGTCATGTAGGTAGTTATTTAAATACATTTTTTAAAAAATCCAAAAAAAAAAAATTCTAACGGAGACGGCAGCCTCTCTCACAGCTCTTTTTATTTGGATTTTCTATTTTCGGATTTTTACCAAAATCTTCTTCTTCTATCAAATTTTCTCGTTTTGATTTTCAAAATCCTTCCTAATTTAGAAATGCTTTCGATCAAAGCTTCCATTAGAAGAAAAATGCCCATTTCTCTCTAGTGTCATCTTGAGTGCATGTACGGTTAATCACCTCATAGTTTCGACACGCTTGACGCCGATAGCCAATCTCCGTGCATTGAAGCCTATTTCATTCATTCCTCCCTCGACGATTCACGGCATATCATCAAAGTGGGCTCTAAGGACATGTCACACTCATATCAAAGGATCTGGGTCCCAATAAATCCCTATCATATTTATATCCACAACGTCTATCCTTTTTCGACGATCATTTCAGTACATGGGAAAACACATATATAGGCTTAGGCTTGATCAAAAACTTCTATTACACCAAAGAAGTTTTCGACGTTGATCCTTATCTTTGTTAATAGTAGGAAACTTCCTATAAATTTAATTGTAACTCAAAGATTTTTATATCTTATATTATTACTTTGTTTGTTTATCATTGTTAATTTGTCCTTAAGCAGGGGCCTATCCTTTTAATTTAATAAATTCTTCAAGGCATATTGTGCTTAATATAGTGAGTTATTTCTCCTAATGTTTTTGAAAATTTTTTTTAATTAAATTTTAAAATAAGATATAAAAATTATGTATGCCATTAATCGTTATTATTTTTCATAATAGCAAAATGAGTCATTTCAATCACAAAACTATTATTACAACATCAAATGTACTCCGTCAAAATTTTTTTATTTTATCCATCAAATTAATTTAAAAGATAAACATAAAAAAGTAATATCAACCACTCATTTTAAGGAATTTATGCATTTTCCAATGTTAGCAGTTCAACGCATATTTTTAAATACTATTACACGTAGATGGGATAATGAAAGCAAAAGTTTCATCATTGGAGGAAATAAGCTATTTATTAAATTCAAAAACATTGCTTTGATATTGGGATTAAGTATGAATGGAGAGTCTACAGATATGAAGAAGAAATTAGATGATTGCAATAAAAATCTAAAAGACAAATATTTTCCAAATGATCTTATATTGAGGAGTTTGATTGAGGAGAATATTAAGAAGTTGATGAAAGAAACTTTGGATGATTGTTTAGCTGACTATACCAAACTCCTCTTTTTGTATATATTTAATACAATTTTATTTCCAACTTCAAATCATACAACACCTAAATTCTTGTTACACTATATGAATAACCTGAAAAAGTTGCATAATTATAATTGGGCGACTGTCGTTTATAAGTTTTTGGTTAAAAGTATTTTTAAATGTGTGAAGGAGAAGAAGACTTATGTGAACGGATGTTGCACTCAATTACTCAATTTTATTTCTAATATCATAACATATCCGTTCACATAACTCTTCTTCTCCTTACATATTTAAAAATACTTTTAACCAAAAACTCATAAACAGTAATTACCTAATCATAACTATGTAATTTTTTCAGATTATTCACATAATGCAATAAGAATGTAGGTGTGACATTATTTGAAGTCGGAAATAAAATTGTATTAAATATAATACGAAAGGAAGAGTTTGGTAAAGTCAGCTAAACAATCATCCAAAGTTTCTTCCACCAACCTATTAATATTTTTTTCAATTAAATTCCTTAATATGCATTTGAAAAATATTTGTCTTTTAGATCTTCATCGCAATCATCTAATTTCTTCTTCATATTTATATACTCTCCATTCATACTCAATCCTAATATCAAAACAATGTCTTGAGGTTTATTAAATAGCATATTTACTCCAATGATGAAACTTTTGCTTTCATTATCCCATCTACATAAAATAATATTTAAAAATATGCGTTGAACTGCTGATTTTGGAAAACGTATAAATTCCTTAAAAGGAGTGGTTGATATTGTTTTTTCATGTTCATCTTTTAAATTAATTTGATTGATAAAATAAAAAAATTGACAAAGTACATCTAGTGTTGTAATTATAATTTTGTAATTGAAATTACTCATCCTACAATCATGAAAAATAATAACGATTAAGGTCATACATAATTTTTATATCTCATTTTAGAATTTGATTTAAAAAATTCAGAAACATAAGAAGAAATAACTCACCGTGTTAAGCATAATATGCCTTGAAGAATTTGTCAAATTAAATGGATAGACCCCTGCTTAAGGACAATGATAAACAAGGAAAGTAATAATATAAGATAAAAATATCTTTGATATACAATTAAATTTATAGTAAGATTCCTACAATTATCGAAGATAAGGATGGCAATAGGCCGAGTGGTTCGGCCTTATAGGGTCAGGGCTTGGCCCGGGGCAGGACCATGCTTGAACATCCCCCCTCCCAACTGTTTCTCTTGGTGTGGCCCACTTGAATTACGGCTCAGCTTGATTTTTGGTCCTTCGGCCCACAATTGAAAGAAGCATATAACTGTTTGAGTGGATTTCCCATACAAAAGTATGGTGGGCCCATAAAAAACCAAGGGTAGGCACACCCCTCCCAGTTGTTTCCATTGATGTGGCCCACCAGAGTCCAAGATCTGCCTGGCTTCTGCGCCTTGAGCCTAGGATGCAGTAATGCACCTGATTGCTAGAGAGGATTCACATAAACTCTCGATTGGGCCACCTGAGCCAGAGCCATTTTTGATCCCAGCAACCAGTCCACTCAGTTGATAACTTCCAACCTATTAAGTGCAAGCGACATCCAATGCTTCAAATAGGGTGGCCGGATTACGAGGATCACCTATTGCAAAAATCAGCTCTATGTACACATTAGGTGGACCACAACGTAGAAAATAATGTCTAGCATTGATAAATGCCAAAATACAAGTGTGGTCCACTAGATAAGTGGTTATAGCTTATTTTCGCAAAAGATGATTTTCATCATGGGGCCAACCTATCAGACAAGTAGGATGTTCGAAGTTATCCACTGGCCAAAAATCCTCAGCAATTAACATTTACGAGATAATGCCTCCACGATTAAAAATTCAAGGGAGGTGCTCCTTGAATAAATAACAAATAGTGTGGATCCTCTATTTCCTGGATTTGACTCACCGACTCCGGCGTTTTCATTGGTCCACCTCATACAAGTGCCACGTAGGCAGCTATTTAAATACATAAAAAAAAATCAGAAAAAATTTCTAACAGAGTTGGCAACCTCTCTCACAACTCTTTTTATTTGGGTTTTCTATTTTCGGATTTTTCCCGAATTCTTCTTCTATCAAATTTTCTTGTATTGATTTTCAAAATCCGCCCTAATTTAGAAATGCTTTCAATCAAAGCTTCCATTAGAAGAAAAACGCCCATCTTTCTGCAATTGAATCATGACCCCTCCTTCCTCAATCTGTCTCTAGTATCATGTTGAGTGCATGTATGGTTAATCACCTTGGAGTTTCGACACGCTGGCCGCCGATAGCCGATCTCCGTGCATTGAAGCCTATTTCATTCATTCCTCATTCGACGATTCACGGCATATCATTAAAGTGGGCTCCACGGACACGTCACACATATATCAAAGGATCTAGGGTCATAATAAATCCCTATCATATTTATATCCACAACGTCCATCCTTTTTCGGCGATCATTTTAGTACATGGAAAAACACATATATAGGCTTAGGCTTTATCAAAAACTTTTGTTACATCAAAGAAGTTTTCAACGGTGATCCTTATCTTTGATAATAGTAGGAAACTTACGATAAATTTAATTGTATCTCAAAGATTTTTTTATCTTATATTATTACTTTGTTTGTTTATCATTATTAATTTGTCCTTTAGCACATGTTTATCCTTTTAATTTGACAAATTCTTTAAGGCATATTGTGCTTAACATGGTGAGTTATTTCTCCTTATATTTTTGAAATTTTTAATCAAATTTTAAAATGAGATATAAAAATTATGTATGACATTAATCGTTATTATTTTTCATAATGGCAGGATGAGTCATTTCAATCACAAAACTATGATTACAACATCAGATGTACTTCGTTAATTTTTTTTAATTTTATCCATCAAATTAATTTAAAAGATGAACATAAAATAGCAATATCAACCACTCATTTTAAGGAATTTATGCGTTTTCCAATGTTAGCCGTTCAACGCACATTTTTAAATACTATTATACGTAGATGAGATAATGAAAGCAAAAGTTTCATTATTGGAAGAAATAAACTATTTATTAAACCTCAAGACATTGCTTTAATAATGGGGTTAAGTATGAATGAAGAGTCTATAGATACGAAGAAGAAATTAGATGATTGCAATGAAAATCTAAAAGATAAATATTTTCCAAATGATCTTATATTGAGGAGTTTGATTGAAGAGAATATTAATAAGTTTATGTAAGAAACTTTGAATGATTGTTTAGCTGACTTTACCAAACTCTTCTTTTTGTATATATTTAATACAATTTTATTTCCAACTTCAAATCATGTAACACCTAAATACTTGTTACACTATGTGAATAACCTGAAAAAGTTGTATAATTATGATTGAGCAATTGCCGTTTATGAGTTTTTGGTTAAAAGTATTTCTAAATGTGTGAAGGAGAAGAAGACTTATGTGAACGGATGTTGTATACTCAATTACTCAATTTTATTATAGTATCATAACACATCCGTTCACATAACTCTTCTTTTCCTTACATATTTAAAAATACTTCTAACCAAAAACTCATAAACAGCAGTTGCACAATCATAACTATATAACTTTTTCAGGTTATTCATATCGTGCAATAAGAATGTAGGTGTGACATAATTTAAAATTGAAAATAAAATTGTATTAAATACATACAAAAGGAAGAGTTTGGTAAAATCAGCTAAACAATCATCCAAAGTTTCTTCCATCAACCTCTTAATGTTTTCCTCAATCAAATTCTTCAATATGCATTTGGAAAACATGTCTTTTAGATTTTCATCGCAATCATCCAATTTCTTCTTCATATCTATAGACTCTCTATTCATATTCAACCTTAATATCAAAACAATGTCTTGGGGTTTAATAAATACTCTATTTCCTTCAATGATGAAACTTTTGCTTTCCTTATCCCACATATGTAAAATAGTATTTAAAAATGTGTATTTCACTGCTGACATTGGAAACGCATAAATTCCTTAGAAGGAGTGGTTGATATTGTTTTTATTTTTATTTATTTTTTATTTTTATGTTCGTCTTTTAAATTAATTTGATTGATTAAAAAAAATAAAAATTGACCAAGTACATCTGGTGTTGTAATCATAGTTTTGTAATTGAATTTACTCATCCTGCAATCATGAAAAATAATAACAATAAAGGCCATACATAACTTTTATATCTCATTTTAAAATTTGATAAAAAAAAAATTCAAAAACATAAGGAGAAATAACTCACCATAAATGGATGTTGTGGATGTAAATAGGATAGAGATTTATTGGGACCCAGATCCTTTAATATGAGTAGGTTGTATGCATGGAGCCCACTTTGATGTATGCATTGCATGGATATGTCGTCTATTGAAATAATCTATATAAAAAAATATACAACTGTAAAATACCGTGAATCGTTGAAGGAAGAATGGATGAAATAGGCTTCAATGCACGGATATCAGCCATCAGCAGCCAGCGTCTCGAAACTCCGAGGTGATTAACCGTACACGCACTCGAGATGACATGAGAGAGAGATAAAGAGAGATTGAGGAATGAGGGGGCAATGAAAAATTGCAGAAAAATGAGTGTTTTTCTTCTAATGGAAGCTTTGATCGAAAACATTTCTAAAATAGGAAGGATTTTGAAAATCAAAACGAGAAAATTTAATAGAAGAACAATATTTCGGCAAAAATCCGAAAATGGAAAACCCAAATAGAAAGAGCCGTAAGAGAGGCTGCCGTCTCCGTCAATCTCCATTAGAAAATTTTCTTAGATTTATTTTTTTTAATATATTTAAATAGCTGTCTACGTGACACTCGTATAAGGTGGACCAATGAAGACGCTGGACAGAGGATCCGCACTCAATTACAAAAATGGCCACGTCAATTTTATTTCTTCTTTAAAAATTAGTGAAAGTCAAATACTTGTAGGCCAACATGGTATGTGGATTACATCCAATCCATCCAATTCATGGCCAGTTATCACCATGGATGATCCCTGATGAGGCCCACCAAATGAACACTTTCCAGTCACTGATGTGATTATTTTTCAAACCTGCTATCGATCCATCAGGATGCTCGACTCAAAATAACTGTTGAAATGTGAAGAATATCGTTTCTTGTGCACTAGGATGCAAAAGACCTGATCTCTTTAAAAATACGAGCTATTTCAAGGCATCTCAAACGCACACATCCCTGATCTTAGATATTCTTGTTAATTGACAGAATATACACTTTCTGGATATGATTCAAGGTCCACTTGGATGACAACTCTCATTTCTGGAAATGGCTGACAAGCTCCTGTTCCAACAACCCCCATATTCACAGGGACAATGGAGTGGAGATTAGCTTGGCAATTTTGACAGTCCACATAAGTACCACCGAAGGGATCCATACCATCCATTAGATGGGTCTTACCGTGACCATACCCTATGCATAAATCAAGCTCCTCCCGTCTTCATGTGTGGGACACAGTCCTTCAAATCCAAACTTATAGCCACCTTTCTGCTAAAATTGAAAACCCATACAAAAATCGACTGACATGACTGTGGTTGTGTTTGGTAACCATCTGTGTAAAGATTAGTGATTTTTTGGAATCATCCAAACAGGTCCTTAAGGAAGAATCTGCACTCGAGGGAGCACATATTATTGAGTTCCAGTCGGTCTTTTGAAACGACACTCTAGTCAGTGTTCCAAATATTGGCAATATTATCGATAATGTCGCTGATAGTGTCAGTATCAAGTATAAAAAAAATTTCAAATATCACTAATATTTTCAATAATATCAGAGATACTTGGCGATATTTATCAATATTAACGATAAGAATCTCTTATAAAAGTTCCCTGTGAACTATTGATACTATCCCCAATGCCAGAGAAAATATCCCTGATATCAAGCAAAAATCCATAAATATGCATAAATTGACAGCAAATTGGAAAAAAAAAAAAAAAAAAAAAAAAAAACAGAAAATCTATATTTTTAGTTTTTAGTTTATATATATATATATATATATATATATATATATATATATATATATATATATATATATATATATATAACATATGGCTAGGCCCCAAATAAAATGAAAACTTATTATATATAATTGTTGTTTGCAATATTTTAATTCCTACATATAAGCATGCCTGTTTTAACATTTCCTGAAGTTTTACTGAAAAATTCCACCTTTTTCCCAACATTTCCATCAGACAAGGATATCAATACATGTTTCTGTATCCCTGGTCATCGATAAATGTAACGATACTGATACTCTGGAACACAGTCCAGTAAATGATACTCTGAACAATGTCCAATAAAGGTTCAGTTCACAGTTGTGCAGGATTCTGCAGATGAAGCCCATGGTTCAAAAAATGCATACTGTTGATCTGATGGGCCCAACGACTGAATGAGGATGCCCAGGAAATCTCCTTGCTTGGAAGATCCAGTATGGGAGATTGTCAGGTCATCCTCGTCCATGTTGGGGCCCGTCAAAATCAGCAGCTTGGATTGTCAAACCATGGACCCGACATGTAGAGAATGCAGTGTCAGCAAACTATATGCTTTCAGATGACTAGGACCCTAACGGAAGCAGATTGGGTGGTGGTGTTGGGCGTTGTGGGGCCCACTGTGATGTGTGTTTTATCCAAGCTGTCCATCCGTTTTACCAGCTCATTTTAGGGCATGACCCCAAAAAATGAAGCAGATCGCAAGGTCAAGTGGACCACACCACAGGAAATAGTGGTGATTGAACGCCCACCATTAAAAACTTCTTGGGGGCCACAAAAGTTTTGGATCAAGCTGATATTTGTCTTCCCTTCATCCAGGTCTGTGCGACCTGATCAACAGGTTGGATGGCAAATAAACATTACGGTGGGCCCTAGGAAGGTTTCAATGGTGGGTGTTTCTTGCGGTGTGGTACACTTGAGCCAGTTCTGCTTCATTTTTGGGCCCATGCCCTAAAATGATCTGGAAAAATGGATGGACAGCCTGGATATAAAACACATACATCACAGTCGGCCCCACAGCACCCAACACCACTTATCTGGGTGGTGTTGGGGTCAGCACCCAATCCGCTTCCCCCAACAACACCTGTTTAGAACTCCAGGTGTAAGCACACTCAGCGTAAGCATAGGACTCGGCGACAACTTGAGAGTATATGAATCAGATGATTCACTGGACACAACATTGTTCTACACATGGAAGTATAGAAAATACTTGCAAGATCATGACACATTCAGATGCCTTGCAAATGGGCCCCCAATCATGTGACCTCGGTGACTTTCAAGCAAAGTGATCATGGTTAAAAGGCTCAGTGACTTGGAGTTAACTCGTTCAGTCACGAGTCAAGTCGGGACATGCCTGAGTGAGGGTGACTCAGGGTGCCGAAATGGATCGAGTTCTACTGAGTCTGAGTCAACTCAGGCGAGTTGCATCAGATTCGTCGAAGTCTTAAAACCGTGGTAGTGATGCCATGGGTCCATGGTGGCATCTTGGGGTTAGAAAGCATATTATGAGCAAAACTCACTTGTTAGCAATTTCACAAGCCAAAAAAATAATAATAATAAAGGGAAAAAAAGGCGAGGAATTATGAGATACACTGCCTGAGGATAAGCACGTATACTTGGGGTTCTCAGTTTGTACACCTAAGCATTAGTCGGTCCCATGCAACCTATGGTGGATAACCCTTGCCTCGAAAATCTCCTAGATTGGGGATCCAAAAGCCACCAATCTTGGACCATTTTGCCTGCATACTGTTGCTGTATTTGTCCTTACCCATCTATTTGCAGGCCACAAAACTGAAAGGTCAGGATCATCCACTTTTGTGTGGTCCATCTATGGCAGGGTGCAAAATCACGGGTTCATTTCTGCAAACTAAAATCCCAAGGTGTACTCTGAGTACCTCATTAGAGGATCTTATTGCTCGGGGGTAAGCCTGTGGGATGTGAGAGGAATTATAGGATCCTTTACTGGAGGCTCTGCACTGTATATTAGGGATTTCAGGTCTGAAAAGTGAGGTCCATAGTTCGGTGATCCTGATCATTGGACTGATGGGCCCACCATGGCTCGCTAGGATATTCTTAAACTTCACTAATAGATGATTGGAAAGAGGAATAGACCAACAATTGCATTCAACAAACACACACACACACACACACACACACAAAAGAAGGCAGATCATCCCCTCTGATGCAACAGACAAATGGTCCGGATTATTGAACCATGGGCCCCTACTTTCAGAGTTAAATACCTGAGACTACTGCGCAGAGCTTCAGGTCGAGGATCACATAGTTCCTTGTATGATGACCAAATGATGTACCATTTTATTCATACAAAGATGCATGTAAGGAGCAGTAATTTGGTGTGCAAGGTAGAGAATACCTCTCATATTTGAAGCAACCGATTTTGGGCTGCTCGGCCAATACCCATCTGGACAGCCCAAACCCTGCAGTCAGGAACTCCCACCAACAGAAATCGAATATACCAAGATAATGAGGTCAGAAACGTGGTAGAGTTGAAGGTAGTATGTAGGGTTTTAATATTTGAATCCCAAATCACTTACATATCGCCATTACTTCAGGAGCAGTTTCCTCGGAACATCAGAAGAATAGTTGCAAAACCAACTGGACTAAGTAAGAAAAGGAGAGAGCTAGGGGAATTTCAAGTCCTCTTGATCTTTGAGAACGTTCCTATTTCTGAGAAATAGGTACTTTGAGTGCCACTGCCTAGCTGATTCGCGTGAGCCTGTGGATTTGTGAGCTCAATTCCCTGCAATACAATCATAGCCACATTGTTATTGACATAAAAATAGAAAGACAATCACAAGAGAGAAGAATCAAATCAACAAGATGTGCGAAATCCTGAGATAATTGCTCCACATAACAAAGCCAAAATCCGAGTCATAGTAATGTCAGCTTTCACCACCACGTGCTTGGCTGGCCTATCTGCAAAGTTTAGTGGGAGCACGTAGACTTCCTGATTCTGTACATTGATTATGTTCTTCTCATCAGCAACGATGTAGGAATGTTGCTGTCAACTAAATCCTGACCCACTAGAAACTTTGACATGAAGGTCCTTGTAGAAGCTTCATACATTGCAAGCATTTAGTTGCTCAGTGATAGGTCGACTTAGATTCGGTTTATGTCAGTTTACGTATATTGACAAAATGTTGAAGAGGTTTAGCATGTTAGTCTCTAAGGGGTGTCTAGTTACTGGTTTTTATATTTTTGGGCTCAGTAATTCCTTGGTTTTTACGAAAAACATTTTTGGTTCACACTTTTTTGTTTGTTTTTACATTCCCCAAGAATTCCCTTCCCCAGCTTTTGCTCAAAAAGCACACCTCGATTATAGTGAGAGAGATGGTAAGAGAAAGAGGGGGGGAGAAAGTTGGGGGAACACAGGCCAGACAAAGGGAAATGGATAGCAGCGTTGAATCCGAAAGAACAAAGCGGGATTGATGCTGTCAAAGAGGTACAAGAAGCATGGATAACGGTTCCCAGCAGGAGTGTGAATCAGCAAAGGAATGCTAGAAGGGGCTCCTATCGACTGTCAGAATATCCGATGCTGTTTATGGAGAGTTTTCCAGAAGGGTGGCTGCTGGTAAACTTCAAAAGAGTATTCGGACACACCGGAAATGTAATGGAAGTGGTAATTCCTCAAGAACGAAATACTTTTAATCTCAGGGGGTTTGCGTTTGGACGTATGAGCATGGAGGAAGAAGTGTATAGGGCAGTTTTGATGTTGAATGGTGAAAGGTTTGGAGGGATGCCACTGAATGTTCAAAGAGCCCGGTTTGGACTGGAGGTTTAAAAACAGAGAAGGGGAATATAGGAAGGAAGAATGGATGAAGGATCACAGGGGGAAAATGTGGAAAGGGCATAGGGCAGTAAAACAGATGCCGAAAGATTTTACACGGGCAGAGAGGTCAGGATGATGGAAGATCCTTTAGGGGTCGTTTGGATGGTGGTAAATGAGGTAAGTTGTAAATGATTTACTAGTAAATCATTTACAAGCTGTGTTAGGATGCCCTAAAATGCTTGTAAATCATTTACTAGTTGTACATGACTTACCACCTTTTCCCGCCTTTTCATTTGCTAGCAAAATGCTGGGATTTCGTTTGCTAGCGAATGATTTACCAGCAAGAAGCCACCAACGGCTTTTTTTTAAAAGGTTGGGCTATGAAAGGAGATATGCACCTCCCTCTCTCCATTGTACCTGAGAACTCCAACAACTCTCTCTCTCTCTCTCTCTCTCTCTCTCTCTCTCTCTCTCTCCATTGAAGCCTTCAGTAGTTTGGCCTTATAAAAGAGCATTTGAATTCGTGGGCCCACTTCTATGGCTCACCTACTGCTTGGTTTTATGTCAGGATCGACCCTAAGCTTTAGTGAAATGGGTTTAATCCAATGATCCTGATGCGGGACAATTAACCACTTGCTTTAAAAGCTCGAACTGAGAGAGCATGACGAATTAATCCCTTTATCTCATTGCCCAGGCCCCAAATCCATGGGTTAGGTCCTCGGCCAAACCCTCCTCGTGGGCCCCAAATCCATGGGTTCCACCCTACACGAGCCACCTACCTCACACGGGCTCCAAATCCATGGATTATGCGGGCCACCCACCTCGAGTGTGCCCCTGCATCCCACAGGCCACCCCACTCGAGCCCAGGTTGAAAATGCCCTCGCATTAATTACCCCCGGTGAGGAGTCTTAAACATGAGACCTCCCGCTTTGATACCAATTTGATACAGGACAATTAACCACTTGCTTTAAAAGCTCGAACTAATAGAGCGTGACGAATTAATCCCTTTATCTCATAGCCTAGGCCCCCAATCCATGGGTTAGGTCCTCGGCCGAACCCTCATCGTGGGCTCCAAATCCATGGGTTCCGCCCTCCATGAGCAACCCACCTCACAGGCCACCCCACTCGAGCCCGGTGTGAAAATGCCCCAGCATTAGATCTACTTTAAAATCCACTCTTATATGCCATTTGAATGTTTTTTAATGAATTACTTCTCCAAACTATCTCCGGTGTAAATACACAATTATAGAATATAAACCATTTACAGGCTATCCAAACACTAAATCATTTACAACTTAAAGCCAAACAGCCTGTAAATGATTTACTAGTAAATCATTTACAACTTAAACCATTTACCACCATCCAAACGCCCCCTTAAGGATGTTGTAACAAACACAATAAAGAAGGAAATCCCAAACGATTCAGCGAAAGGGGAGTCTGAGAAGGAGATAGAGAAGAAGTGGGTTCATAGGGATTGTAGTGATGATGATGACATGGTGGAGTGATTAGCTTGAAATTGTAGTGATGTTGATGAGGAATATATTATGGTAAAGAGATTAAAGGGGTATGCGATGTTGGTTTCCTTAAGCAATGAACAGATTGCTGAAACAGTATTCTTAGCCTGTAAATCCTCTTTGCATAACTTGGTGTTAATATCCAGATATGGGAAAAGTGGTCAGTATTCGGGTGGGAGGAGTATTGGTTTCAAATTTGGAGCATCCCTTTGGAATTATGGATTAAAGATATATTAAGTGAGATTGGAGCTTGCATCGGGTCTGTCATGCAGATCGACTCGCATATAGACAATAGCGAGGAGCTTCAATATGCAAGAATTCAAATTAGGAAGAATGATGCAGAACATGAAATTCAAGTATGATGTGCAAGATTTTCATGCTTTAGATCACACTAGTTCAAAAACAGTTACACAAAATTCCACATCCCACACAAAAGTTCAAACACTCAATCGAGGGGAATCTAATGCAGATTCAGGCCTACACATGCTAGGGCTGAATCAATCAAAATTATAGACCAAACAAGAATCAAAGGAGGATAAATTCATCCACATATGCACAGAAATAATTCCCCAATCCAAGGGATTCACAAATTTCAATTCGGGGAACCCTAAAGTTGAAGAAAGCATAAAATTGGGGATTTGAATAATTTAGGATTAAGTTTAGGGATTTTGGGTGAAAGAGAGGAGAGAGACGAACCGGAGAAGTACCGCATGTGTGGACAACAACAATGGCCTAGACGCATGTGTGTGTGATCCCAGCCGCACGTGTGAGGCCCACTATTGAGAAAAATTTCACCTTGGCCCTGGTCGGTTAGGGATGGACTCCAAAACACCCAAATCTCAGCTCAATCCGATGCACGGTTTGTGTATGGTGCTCCGCCGAAGTTTCATCTCTCCTACAGGGCCAGATTCCAGAAATATTAATGGATTTGCAGATGGAATGTTTGTAGGAAAAGAGAAATATGAATGATAGAATGTGGGACGCGGATTGCGTCCTACCCTCGCCCGGATGGTAATCCGTCCGGGCAGGGCTCTGTGGAGCCTACCGTGATGTAACTGTTTTATCCAGCCGTCCAACGATTTTTTTAGAAAATTTTATTATGTGAACCAAAAAATGAGGCAGGTCCAAGGCTTGAGTGGACCACACCAAAGGAACCTGCACTGATATGACACCCACCGTTGAAACATTTCTAAGGGCCCACGTGATGTTTTTTTACCGTAAAGCTTATTTATAAGGTCACGTAGACGTGGATGAAGTGAAAACACAAATATCAGCTTGATCCGAAACTTCTCTGACTCCCAATAAGCTTTTAATGGTGGACGTTCAATCCCCACTTTGTGGTCCACTCAAGCCTTGGACCTGCCTCATTTTTTGGTTCACATATTAAAATTTTTTGAAAAAATCGTTGGACGGCAAGCAATGATGAAAGCGAGTTACATCACGGTGGGCTCCACAGAGCCCTGCCCGGACGGATTACCGTCCGGGCGGGGGTAGGACGCAATCCGCGTCCATAGAATGTGGGGGCGAATCGGGATACGTGTGGCTTCGCACCACGATAGTCAGCCTTTCGAAGAAGAGAGAGTTTCACACCCAATTAGGTTTTTACAACTCAATGAGTAGCAGGAAAAACACAAAAATTTTATTAATCTTCCATGAAAATAAAAAGACTACAAGGGGTGCGTATTTATAAGAAAACCCTACACCCCAAAACTCGCGCCATGTGCACAACCTATTACTTGGCGACTAAGTAATAAAAAATAACAACTAATCAAAGTAATCTAAACCATCCATGATACTTGTAATAACAATAATAAGCAAAACCTAAAGTACTAAATTAATTGGAATAGTGGGTCACGATCATGAGAACCCATGGTGGAATTCACATGACTATCGGGTCCACTTCAACGAACATAAACATAACCCTCTAACTAGGAGGCCCTACCTAGACATCGTCATCGATCCAAATCGATAGTAGAGCCCTCCTCCTTGCGTACGTGCGTAGGGGGTGTGTGCATATGTGCGAGATGTCCCCATCAAAGAAGAAGCTTGTGTCAACACCTAATCAGTTTAAGAGTCAACTAAGCTAAAATCACAGTGAAGGTAGTTAAAGAGAGAGAAGATAGGGAGCAGGAAGATGAAACAGAGAAATCAAAATAGTTAATGGCGGAAAATCGAAACGACGATGACGAAGTACACAGTAGGTACTCCAGCGAACCACTAGTCAATGATGAAATTCTGTGTCGTCTCCCCATTTGCCAAAATGGAGTCGTAGCAGATATGGTAAGCTGGAAACATGACAGGTGGCAGAGAAAGAGGTGGAAAGGTCAGCATCTCCAGAATGAAATAAAAGCGAGGTGGCGGTAGGTGAAAAGGAAGACACACGAATGGTGACACGTGAACTCTCTGGTGAAGCAATTAATGAGGTAGAGAGAGAGAGAGAGAGAGAGAGAGAGAGAGAGAGAGAGTATAACTGCGGTTGCAGTTTCAAACAAAGACGTGAATATAACGTTGGGTGCTACTGTTTTAAATTCTTCTGGAAATGAAGTGCAGCCACATGCAGAGAATAATATGCATGCGAGTCTAGCCCCCCTTCTCGACACATCGAGCCTTAAAGGAAGGCATGTGCAGCAGTATCATAACAAAAGAACAAATGACAGAATACCCTAAAGTGGTTTCTGCAGGCAGATACAAGAAGGGTCAGGCACAGATACGAAGCAAAATACTGGAGCTCGAAGTGATGAATCGGGCGAACAGGAGGAAGATCCTCAATTTCGGCTAGTTTCCTAAAGCAAATCCACTGAGGAATCTTTTTCAAGGGCCGGAGAGCAAGAGGATCAGGGTCAGGAGCTCACAGTGTCAATCA
Organism: Magnolia changhungtana; assembly: GCA_030180095.1. Classification (NCBI taxonomy): domain Eukaryota; kingdom Viridiplantae; phylum Streptophyta; class Magnoliopsida; order Magnoliales; family Magnoliaceae; genus Magnolia; species Magnolia changhungtana. The sequence continues at coordinate 340,507 of JASAUF010000191.1, forward strand.
GGGAGGAGGAGAATTGCCAAGTTGAACAGAAAGATTTCTTCCAAGAAGCGGGAGAAGTGCTGAGGGATGCCCAACTAGTAGCTCCGCTGGCTGTAGATCATCAAATGGCTAACAAAGAACAGGGGAAGTTAATTCCAGCATTAGACAGGGAAGCAGATGAGAGTATTTTTTCTCGACAGATACAGAATAGGAAAGTGTCTATGGCTCAGGGTATGAAACACATTAAAGTGGTTACGGCATGGATAGTTGTGGGGGTAATTTTCAGAGTCAGACCAGAGGACTACGTGGCCCTATTTGAGTTGGTGGAAGAAAGGGGCAGACAACTAGATCATCAAGATAGTCAGGAACAGAATTTGAGCAGCTCCAGAGAAATGCCACAGATAGAATTTTGAAATGTACATAAAATGGGGGAGCTTGTGAGCAACACGGGATGGGAGAACAAGGGATCGGCAGGTCTCCAATGAAGAAAATTAGTTGGAATGTGAGGGGATTAGGGTGTCCGCAAAAAAAGAGAACAGATTAAGGACATGTAAGAGAAATAAGGTTGAATTGGCAGCATTTCAGGAAACCAAACTGCAAAACATGGATCAGAATTTGGTGAATTCCGTATGGTGGGGACGGCCAAAGTAATGGGAAGCAGTTGATGCGAATGGGGCAGCAGGAGGCATTTTGGTTATATGGAATTCTACTTTATGGTGCAAGGAAGATTGTTGGAAAGGACAATTTTCCTTATCTTAACTTTTCAAAGAAATCCCATCAGGTTTTCGGCAGGCTTTTACGGTAGTCTATGGGCCAACTAGGTCAAGTTCAAGACAAGAATTTTGGGTTGAGCTAGATACATGTTGGAGTCGGTGGCATATGCTGTGGTGTGAGGGAGGAGAGTTTATTGTGCTTAGATTTTCTTATGAAAAATCAAATGGGAGGAAGATTTTCCATAGCATGAGAAACTTTTCAGAATGGATTTACATGGTCGATTTACCGATGGGAGAAGTGAAGTTCACGTGGTCTAACGGACAGGCCAATGCAATCAAATCAAAGTTAGATCGGTTTCTTTTATCACAGAAATGGGTAGAAAATTTTCCATTAGTGCATCAAAGAGGTTTACCAAGGCCGATATCCGATCATTGTCCTATTATGCTAGAGTTGGAGGAGGAGAATTGGAGTCCTCAGCCGTTTCGGTTTGAACTCGCTTGGTTATAAATAGAGAGTCTTTCTCAATTGAAGGGAGAGGAGGTTTTATTTTATTTCAGAAATTAAAAATGTTGAAAGGTAAAATAAATGTATGGAAGAAGGAGACTTTGGGGCAAAGAGAGGAGGAGCTAGACATCAAAGAAGAGGCAGGAGAGTTGTCGGAAGATGAAAAAGCTTTGAGAGAAGTTTATAAAGCAAAGTATAATGCTAGATTACGAGAGGATTAAATCAAATGGAGACAATGTTCAAGCGCCCTATGGTTAAAAGAAGAAGATAAAAATACGAAATTCTTTCATGCAACCAGTGTTCGAAATATCGAAACTATCGGCCGATATTATCGTTATCGCACCACTGCGAGACGATACACTCGCGATAACCCCCGGAAGATACCAAAAAATCCAAAATCCAGATATCGGCCGATATATCGTCGATATCGCACCAAAAAACCCAAAAATTTGAATTGGAAAATAAAAATAAAAATTGGAGAGTACCTGGCTGTAGCGGTGATCAGAGGTGGGCCATTCGACAGGTAAGTACGATTTTCTTGCCATTTTCTTCTCTTTCTTGGAGATTCCGGCAAGGAATCAGGCCCGATCAACGAACCGTTCCTTCCAGAACGAGATTTGAGGGGTTGTGAGTGTAAAAGACGGATCGGACTGCGTGGATGGGGGTAAAAATTGAGAGGGAGAGTGAAAGAGGGGCGCGGATGGGGAAATCAGAGACAATTAGGGTTCGGAAGTTGCTATTTTGAACGAACGAGTCCGTACGATGCCTTTTTTATTTTCGCTGGCTGGAAACTTATTAGGGTTTGGAAGCTGCTATTTTGACCAAAATACCCCTTGACTGTTAGGGTAAGCAGCTGTAGAGGAGGGGTATTTTGGTCTCAGTAAACTCACTTGGGCCCACCTTTAATGTATGTGGTCCATCCACGTTGTCCATCGGTTTTTCCATCTTATTTTAACGGTTGAGCCCAAAATTTAATCATACCCAAAGATCGAGTGGACCATACCATAGGAAATAATTAGAATAATAATTTCCACCGTTGAAACCTTTTTAGGGCCCACAGTCATGTTTACATGCCATCCATACCGTTAATAACGTCATTCTTACTGGAATGAACTGAAAACACAAATATTAGCATATTCAAAACTTCCGTTGGCCCATGAATATTTCAACTGTGGACGTTCAATTATCCCGTTTTCGGCCCACTTGGGTATTGGATACGGTTCATTTTTTGCCTCATATCCTAAAATGCACTCACAAAACGGATGGACAGAGAAGATTTCTCACAAACATCACAGTGGACCCCACCTGGGTTCCCAGCGCAGGAACTTCTTGCGAAAGGCTTTCCCAGGAAATCCGTGTCTGAAACAGATTGGCTACTCCCACAGGCACCAACCAATGGCTGGTGGTTGGTGCTCTATGGGCCCCACCATGATGCATGTGTTTCATCCTTTCTGTCCACCTATTTTTATAGATCATTTTATGTTATGAGAGAGAAAATGAGGTATATCAAAATATAATCTGGACCACATTACAGAAACAGTGTTGAATGAACGCTGACCATTAAAAATGTTTTGGGAGCCATAAAAGTTTTGGATTAAGCTGATATTTATTTTTTTCCCTTCATCTGGGTCTTTATGATCCAATCAACAGATTGGATGTCAAATAAACAGTGCAGTGGGCTTTAGGAGGATTTAAATGGTGGATATCCAATCATTATTGTTTTCCTGTGGTGTGGTCCACCTGAGATTTATATCCTTATAATTATTTTTATTAAATTCTAAAATGATCCGTAAAAATGGATGAACGGAATAGATGAAACAAATACATTATGTCGGGGCCCACATAGCACCGACCGTGGCTGGTGTCGGGGTAGTTCTCCCACGTAGAACGCGGATTAGATACTGACATCTTGCATAGTCAGACTGGCTACCGAATTGACATCACCAAGTTCTGTGGGGCCCACCATGATGTATGTGTTGTATCTACACCATTCATCCATTTGGCTAGATAATTTTAAGGCATGAGACAAATAATGAGTCAGATCCATATCTGAAGTGGACCCCACCACAGAAAACAGTGGGAAGAGGGACGCCCACCATCCATCCATTTCTCAAATTTTATTTCTTCAATTCTTCTTTTGTTTTTCAATGAATTGGTTGTGTTTTCATACATGACTCTAATATATTTATAAATATCATGCATCCAATTTAAATATAGTTGTATTAGTTCAGTTAAACATCGCATAGCTTGGGACCCTATACAAAGGAAACTTATTATGTGCATATTTTTTTTTTTTTTGAGACGTTATGATTTAAAAGTGTGTATTAAGGCCTTTTTTAACAATTCCCAAAGTTTCATTAAAAAATTCAACCATTTTCTCAATGTTTTCCCATGTTTCCCAAAAAGTACGATAAACTATGAGATACAACCGATATATCCCGTGTGATAACCGATATGTATCTGAATCCCAAGGGTGCGATACCGATATTTCGAACACTGCATGCAACAACAAGAACTTGAGCGAGAGTTAACAAGATGAAGTCATTAACGGTGGAAGGGACAAGAGTAGAAGGAAAAGCAAAGGTGTGCAAATCTATAGTTAATTTCTATAGAGGTTTCTGACTTGGCTGTGTTCATCTTAAGCCCCGAGACCGCCTCAAAACAGACTGATTTTCCGCAAATTATCAACTGAGGTCGAATCCGCATCACAGAAGAGGAGCATCATCCGTGTACTAAAGATAAGTGAAGGAAATAGTGTCATTAGCTACTTTGAAGTTTGAACCCATTAATCAAGCCATTTTCCTTCCCCCTTTTAAGCATCATGCTGAAAGCTTCTCCAATAACCACGAATAAGTATGGCGATAACGGGTCCCCCTGCCTTAGGCCCTAGACGCCTTGAAGAAACCATAAGCAGATTCGTTAATCAAAACGGATGAGGCATACCTCACACAAGCCTGCATCCAGCCTCTCCATTTTTCGTTGCACCCCACTCTGAAGAGCATGTAGTCTAGAAACTCCCAATCGACATGGTCATATGACTTTTCAATATCCAATTTGCACACTATTCTGGCCTTCCCTTCTTTGTGTCTAGAATCAATGCACTCATGGGCCATGAGAACACTATCTAGAATCTGTCTTTCCTCAATGAATGCTCCTTGATTCTCATATATGACATTTCCAAGGATCATCCTTAATCTTGATGCTAGCATCTTCACCAAAATCTTGTACGGCACCCCAATCAGGCTAATGGGTCTAAAGTCATTTATTTGTTCTGCTCTCTCCACTTTTGAAATTAGAGCTATAAAAGTCGTCCCAAGCTCAGTAGACAAATGAACGCGATCATAAAATTCTGACATAAAGTCCATGCCATCGTTCTTGAGAAGAGGGCAAAATATCTGAAAAAAAACATAGGAAATCCATCGGAACCCGGAGATTTGTCACCACACATGGAATCTAATGCAACTTTCACTTCTTCTTCTGATATACTCGCTTCAAGCATCAAGGCGTCCTCGGATGAGAGCTGTCAAAAGTGAAGATTATCTACGCGTGGTCTCGCCCATTTATCAGAAGAGAGTAGTTCCTCGTAGAACTGGAGTATAGCTTTGCAAATTTGCTTCTTATCTGACGTGCATTTCCCATCCACCATCGGATTTGAAATCCTATTGTTCCTTGCTCGGGCACTAGCCATGTTATGAAAAAATCGCGTATTTTTGTCCCCTTCTTTGAGCCAGACCGCTCTAGATCTCTACCTCTATCTAATCTCCTCTTCTTTCGCCGATTCACATACTTTAACAATAAGGCTTCCCTCTCTCTCTCTCATAAATAAAGTCTCATTCTCCTCGAGAGCATCGATTTTTTGAATTTGTTCCAACCAGTGTTCAAATTATCTTTGATATTATCTTTATCTCCAGCTCAGCGATTCCGATAACGTTGGAAGTATCAAAATTTTCAGATATTACCAATGTACCACAAGTATCGCCAACGTATCAATATCATTAATGTAATCACCAATATTTTCAACTACGTAAATTCTAGGTGTCACTTGTATTGCCAATGCATCAATATCACCAATATTTTCGACTATGTAAATTCTAGGTAATGCTTGTATCATAAGTGTATCAACAATATTTCAATAATATCACCAACGTATTTATATTATCAAATTTTTGTTTATTAGAAAAAAATTTATTTCAATTTTTTTTCATGGGCACATCGCTATATGTAGTGTTCAATTTGTCATCAATAATATTGATAATGTCTCAATATTATCGATATCACAACATGTGCGATATTGAGACCACAATCTTTCGTTTCCTTTCCAATTGTTGATGATTTCTTGGTGAAATATCATGTGTTGTTGATATTTTACAATATCGATGGATGTTTAGATGGGAGGTTAGATTGTTAAATAGGCTAGATGGGATGGTTGGACTGATTTCTTACAACAGCACATGCTTTTAAGGCCCCATTCATCCACGTCATTGTGACCCAATTAATAGGTTAGATTGAAAAAAAAACATTACAGTGGACCTTAAGAAATTTGTAATGGTGAGCATTCTATAACCACTATTACCTATGGTGTGGTCCACCTAAGATTTGGATATTACTAATTTTTTGGATCCTGACCTAAAATGACGTGGCAAAATGGATGGACGATATGGATAAAATATATACATCATGGTGAGGCCCACTCAGGTCTGATCAGATTGGTTGGAAAATAAACGTTACCGTGCGCCCTACGAATTGTTTAACCGTGAAAATCATTATCTCCGCTGCTATTTTTGGTGTGGTCCAGATGATCTCTGGATATAATTCATTTTTTGGGTGGTGCTCTAAAATGATCTCTGAAAATAGATGATGTAATAAATACATCACTGTGTGGAGCCCATATAACTTTGATCTCCTTTGAACCGTTCGTACAACTCGGAGCTCGAGGAGTGTCAACGCTCATCTTTGCGTGACACATACCTACAAAGACTGACTACGGTGCAAATAAATAAATAAATAAAATGGAGAGAGAGGGAAGCTGAAAAAAAAAAAAAAAAAAGAGGAAAGAAGAGAGAAAAAAAAAGAGGGAAAGGGGGAAGAAGAGATTGAGAGAGAGAGAGAGAGAGAGAGAGAGAGAGAGAGAGAGAGGAAGAAGAAGAAGAAGAACATGGAGAAGCCGCGGCCAAGAATTGCTCGAGAAGAAGAAGAAGAAGAAGAAGAAGAAAGAAGAAAAGAAGAAAAGAAAGGAAAAAAATGTAAGTTTTTTTTTTCAAGGCCCCATAACGGCCGTTACGGTCACAAAAATCCGTAACGGCCGTTTCGACCCCATATCGCATAACGGGTCCCACCGTTACCGTTACGTATTGGCCGATACGTAACCGATTTGGGATACCTTGGGTCATTTAAATCGGGTTGGGTCAAGTAAAGAAGATTGTGGGTTGGGTTCGAGTTGGGCACCTCAGGTTGGAACTCAGGTCGGGTCGGGTTGCAGGTTGGGCCCCATTGTGGTTGGGTTAGGCTTGGGTCGACTCCCCCACCCCAAGAAAAAAAAAAAAAAAGCCCAGTACCCCTAGCTGACATGGTCATTTGGATGTCTGTCAAATCTTTAAGTTGTAATCAGATTATAGGTGTAATGTGTTTATAGCTTGTCATGTTTGGCTTTAAGTTGTAATTTGTTCATGGGTAAATAGATGTTTGTGTTTGGATAACATGTAAATTAATTACAACCTGTAATTGGGTATTCAGCTTGGAATAGTAAATCCTTTAAAAATCATCAAATAATATATAGTCTTCATTTAAGAATGATTGAATCCCAACTTAAAAAAGCATAAGGCCGATCCTTACACTAAATGAACCATTTGGTGAGCCACAAAAGTGGGTCCACTAATTCAAATACCCTTTTATGATGAGAAACTATCGAATATCAACGACTACTCTCCTTAGCATTTGTTAGCAAGTCAAGATGCACCATCCCATTCACATTTCACATTCTCTTTTATTATGTGGACAATGAGAGCTATCAACGAGCAACAAAAATTCAAAAGAACCAAAATAAAATAAAATCAAAGGGAGTAAATTTGAAGATTTCATACAGAATACAAAACCAATGACAACGTGAAGATATACATAGACTAACAAAGAAATTATTGGATCCTTGATCTAGGAAATGCACATTATGCTCTAGCTTTTAACTTGTTAAGGTGGAGCCCACAATTTAGTGATCCAGGCCATTGGCTTATTAGGCTCCACCATGGATGGCCATGGGCCACTGAATCGATGGTTAGAACCATTGAATCCAAACCTTTCAATTGATGGCTACAATGAAGGCATGGTTAAAAGAAAAGAAAAAAACGATTAGGCTGTCAATGGGCCAAAGCCAAGACATGAATTTCAAAAAAAAAAAAAAGACATGAATTTTCAAAACCATACCTTTTGATCCTTAAAAAAAAAAAATTTTAAAAAAAAAAAAAACGATGTACCTTTTGATGCTATTGGATGCTATTGAATCTCTCCTTGAAAAAGCTTCCCACTGTTGCCTATTGCAGTTTTTTATATATTAAAAAATAAGCATTTATAGGCATTGGGGTATTTTGTCTTTAGGCTTGAAATATCTTAGCAGTTGGATTAAATTAAGGCCGTTGATGGAGTTAAAATCTAATGATCTACTTAGTAGACCATGTTGGCTCTGAGCCAATGGCTAATAATCTCTGAGATGGACCATGTGTGCTGATTAACGGTTGTAAACAAAGAAAATCAATACTAGAAAGTAGGTATTGCACGTGTACACATACGAGGGAATGAGAGACTAGGGACGTCTTTTAAACGGCAACCATTCAATGGCCTAGAAAAAATACTGAGCTGTGGACAAAAGATCTGCACCGTTAATCCCAGCAATATGATCCGCTAATTTTGATTTGATCGCCCCACATTGGATGTATCATGCCCCACCATCCTCCCTAATGGGGAAATCCTAATCCTTGGATCGACCGACTTGGAAATAGATGGTATATAAATATACAGCAGCTGTCCCATTCAACTAAAAAGAAGGCCAAGGATCACATGGGCAATTTTGGGGCTTGCTCCAGACATTGCGGGCCCCATCAAATCAACATTCTCAATCACCCACCAGTAAATAGTTCCCCCACAGCCACTTGTAGACCAATGGGCTCTCTCTGTAAGAGTGGTTTTAAAAGTAATCATGTGGTACCCTAGAGAGAGAGAGCTTTCTAACCCTAGAAAGAAGGGGAGATTTGTAGAAGGAAAAAAAAAAAAAACCATTTGGGCGGAAGATGAGAAGTGAGGAGGAAGACAAATTGAATGTCCAAAGATGCTGGATTTGAGGTATGAACAATCTTTTTCTCTTCTTCAATAGAGATGAGTTTTTTAGTTCCCAGATTCAACAATTTCACAAATGAACCATTGCAGCACTAGCCATTGGAAGAAGGCATAACTCTCATTGCATCGAGATTTTTTTTTTTTTAGAGGTAACGAAACTTTTATCAAGCAAGCTCACCAAAAGGCAAGCAAAGAATATAGCACCTGAACGAATTCACACCCAAGAATCTAAATACAAAGAGGTTCTACTAATAACCTCCTCAACCCTCACCCGAATATTGTTGAAACAACAACCAATAGTCCATAAAAGACCATCGATTGACTTCGACATCACCCAAGACAGCTAGAGCGCCGAAAGGAAGTAACTCCAAACCTACCAAACTAGGGAACAATGGATAAAGAGATGATCAATGGTCTCCTCATTACCCATGCACATGAAGCAAATGATCGGAAGGATCATAGCCCTCTACAAATTATCTATCGTAAGGATATGCTTCCGGCAAACCAACCACACGAACACCACAACACGAGAAGGAGCCCCATAAAACAAGCGATGGAATGGATGGCTAGGAAAACGATGTGAAGCATCCGATATCACACCAAATAGCGACTTTACTGAGAACTTCTCCAAAGCGCTTCTTCTCCGCACCATCGAATCTTCCTCGAGAGGGTCAAACTTGACATTCCTTAGAAATTGTTGGAGGCTACTGTATTCAACAGTCTCATCATCCAAAAGATCTCTATGACAGGGTGACGACCAAACCGTCGATTGACCCGAAATAAAGAAGCAATCGGGAGTTAGCTGAGCAATCTTCGGGAATATAGCCTGCAATTCCTGATCCCCGCACCAAATCTCAACCCAAAAGTGAATCCGGATTCCATTTCCCAAAGCAAAGGAGGTGCCCCTGTGGACAAAATGCTTGGTCGTGGACACTGCTTTCCCAAAGCAAAGGAGGTGCCCCTGCGGACAAAATCCTCCTCTCCTCCTCGCATTAAGAATTAAAAAACCAAAAACCAAAAAAAAAAAAAAAAACATGTAATCTGTTTTATTTGTAAATTAAAACATGACCTTTTGCCATGTTTCATATTACAGCTAAAAGTAGTAATCTGATTACAACTTGTAATTACTTTACATGCAAATGCACCCATCCAAACAACCCATGTAATCGGATTACATGTAATCCGATTACAACTTATGGAGTTTACAAGCATCTAAATGACCCCTAAAGGATGTCTTTCAAAACAATTTTGAAAGGAAAAACAGTCTTTTATTTACTTAAAATGGTTCTTGTTTGGATTATGGTTGATCGCAAATCCAAGGTAGATCTTCAAGTACCATTAGGTGGGGTTCGCCTTAAGACCTGGACCTACCTGATGGATCGATGATGATGAAGTGGAGGGAGAGACATAATGTAACTAAATGGGCGTGAGCTCATGTGCGTGAAGGCCTCCTTAATAAATAAGGTAGTGATGGGCCTTTGTGATTAAGTTGAGGACATTGGATATTTACCTCATGGAATTATATAAATAGCCCCATAAGGATCCAACCTCAAGCACTATTATGCTCTTCATCTCCTCAAAAATAAGGGCTTAGGGTGTAGAGAGAATGAGCCACCATTTTCTGAAGGGTTGAGCACTTGGGAAATTGGGGACACGAGCTAAAGGAGGTCAGTCTACTATAGAGTTTGGTGGCTCATCTTCTACTACACGGGGTCTATTTCTTCTCTCGAGGTATGCCTAGATTTATCCCTTGCTGTTTGATTATTTTCTTTTTATTTTTGTCTACCATCCCACATTTTGAGCTCTTCATGGAAAGGCTAGTGAATTCTTTCTAGACTACAACAAAAATCATGTTGTGGTGCCAATAACAACTGTAGACATACAAAATGGTGACAATAAAGCATGTATGCTGAAAACTAGGCATTTCATCATCTTCATCTTCTACACAAGGAATCTTCTTCTCTAGATGTATGCCTAGATCCATCCTCCATTGTTTATTATTTTGCTTTTGATTTTTGTTTATGATCACACATTGAGTCTTCCTGGAAAGGCTATTGAATTCATTCTAGCCTACAAAACACATCATGCTATGGTGCCAATAACAACTTTCGACACTCGAGATACAAAACCTACGTTAAAGCATATGTGCGGAAAATTTTGTCTAGTCTCACTACTTGCGTACGTCTACTCAAACAGAGGCCATGGTGAGCTGAATTGCCCACCAAAAACAGAACTCAAGAAAAACTATGCATGGTTAACTTGCTGGATTTATTCTGAATCATAGAAACCTTGCCAAATTGTCAATTGCAAATTTCGATTTTTACAGCAAATGAATCAAAGCGAGAATTCCTATTAACTTCCTGTAGTGCTCGACTAGGATGTTACTGTTCATTGCTTTAGTTACTTTCATTCAATGGAGGTTGCATGAACAAAATATTGCATATTCTCATCTTCTTCATTTTTATGCAGGCGTCAGTACACATCCTAATATCCAGATAACAAAAAAACCCAATTCGCATCCAAATAGATATGACCCAAATGCAATGCCACAAACAACATAATTCCAAGAAGCAATTTTCCATAGCCAAAGTACCAAGGAAAAGTAGAAAAGAGCAACATGGCAGTGGCTATACAGATGCTCACCTGCACTGGTGTAAATGCCAGACTTGAAGTCAATCCTGAGGTGGCACCACTGCTTCCATAGTGCTTTTCCTTGAACCTGAAATATTGAGATTTTCCTGGAAAGTCAGGTAGCTTGAGATAGACGGAAATTGAAGTGAAGAACACGAAGGTTACAAGAAAACAGAAACAACAATAACGGCACTAATTCCCAACTCTGACTAGAATTATTAAATTAATAATCATCATGTCTCCAAAAGAAAGTGATGAGAGATTGCAGCATCTTCAAGGATAAGATGGGAGATGCATAGAAACTGCCTACTTTTTAGCAACTTTTGCAGCAAGTTTGCTCTGGCCAACTGATACACGCAACTTCCCATTTCCAGCTTGACCAAGCATGCCGTACCCTTCGCCCAGTCCATCCCCTGAGACAACAAATGTGTAAAAGACAAATAGATATAAACCTGCATAACTCGATGCAAAAATTTTATATTGAAGTTTCAACTTGAGCAAGTAAAATCAGATGAAAACTTCCTCTAGAAGTGCAGTAGATAGATTCTACCACCCATCAAACATGTTCAAAATGTAATCCATTGTCAACAATATAGATCCTTTTTCCAGCAACTTCGCACAAAAATATCTGTTGAAGCTGATACAGCAAGGGTGTTGCTAGAAACTTACACACAAAAATACCAATTATAGATAAACCCCACAACAGCATCAGATATTTTGGGAAAATGGGATGAGTAAGAAATGGCAACTGCCTTGTTGTCGTTATCATTTTTTTTTTTGAAGGATGAATATTATTAAAAGGGATCAACAGCAACCCAAAACAGAAAAACACAACAGAGCTATACAACTCGAAAGGCTCGAGGGGGGTCCACACAGAGAAACAAAGCAAAACGAAAACAAAACTACAAGAGCTTCCCAAAACTACAGCTATATCAGCATAAACTGGGCCGAAAAGAAAGAAGAAAAAGCCTAAACAAAAGCTACCCAAACCCAAGCGAAACAGAAAGCCTCCCACAGACAGGATCTCAGCCCAAAAGAGAAGAATGAGGCTTCCATCTGAGCAAGGGAAGCAGACCAATCCTTTGCCGCTCTAAAAACTTGAGAAATCACTGAAGAAGGGAGGAAGAGTTTCTGAAGCATCAAGAATTCCTCTCTTTCCAGATACCCCAGAGTGTCGCTAAGAGCAGCATGCGCCACACAAGTCTGAGGTCACTTTGAACGTGGACATCATGCCAGGCGTGAAGTAGAAACAAGATGTCTTCCAGCATGACCCAGAATACCCAGAACTTAGCAACTATAGAGGACCAAACTGCAGCTGTGAATGGACGGTGAAGGAAGGTGTGGAATAGATTCAGCATCTCTACCACAAAGGGAGCAGATATTGGGCAGGATCATACGTTGATGTTGGAGGAGGTCGATCGTAAGCATCCTTCCTCTAGCTAGGATCCACGTGAAAGCCAACACCTTAGGAGGGGCATTGTAAGACCAAAAGAAGGAAGGAAATTGAAGAAGAGGCAGCGTGCTTCGCAATCTGATTAGATTCCAATAGATTTATGGGAGAACAAGCCCAAAGGAGAGAATGACCAGTGGAGGTGATCTTCCTCCCCAGGAGTAGGTTGCATACCATGCAGGAGTCTCAGCAACTCGAGGACTTCGATCTCTGATAGGGGCTCACCTACAAGGGGGACACCAGGCACCTGAACTATAAATAGAAAAAGCAATGAGCCACTGAAATGGAGGTGTTGGAAGACACTCTGGCCAGAGCCGGAAAGACATCTGCAAGAGGTCTGTTGGAAATCCAACAGTCTCCAACCAGAATCTTATCCTGGAACCCTCCCTTAAACTGAAGGAGATGGCCTTCCAAATTGCAGATGCCCTATATAGAGAAGAGGGTTTAGTATGCGATCCCCCCTCCAGGATCCCCATATTTACAAGCAATGATTTCACTCCATCTGGAACTAGTTTAGTATGCCAGTTTCGTTGTCGTCGTCATCATTGCCTTGTCCAGCTATTTGAGGTCTCCTAGTGATGAATGAAATGATCACATCATGAGGCTATGGTCCTTATAGCATTATGATATTCTAGGCATGAGAGCTATCAATTGATGTGTTCTAATCCAAGCAGTTAGAAACTTAAAAGGGGATTCACCCATGCCTTGCCTTCTATTTGCCTTAAAGGAAGGATCCAACCAAATTCCAATGCGTTTCTGCAATCTCTGTATCATCAGCCTCAGTTGGCCATCCAAAGCTCTCAAGCAAAACCGAATCTCCCCATCTGACAGAGCAGGTAATCGACGGGCCAATCTGGGTCGCAATTTTCCACAATCCAAAACTGCAACGACTATAGAATAATCAACAAAAAAAAAAAAAAACCATAGGAACGATTCCTGACAGTCACTAGTCTAAAACTAGTATTCGCACACACCCGCTCTCTGCTACTGATTAACAATTACTAGAATGAGAAGCTTTTTTTTTTCTTTGAAAAGTAATTGATTTTCTTGAAAGGGCGTAGATATCGGCATAGATGAGATATCTACGCTGGAATGACAAAAAACAAGACCAGCAGGGCAGAGATTAAATCACAGTTACAAAAGGCCTTGATGGAAGAGACCCAGTCTATAACATTTAATTAGCCTTTCTAAATGCCATATCCAGCATACTCCAAAAACATCAATTGTTTCACTCCCTTCCATATTGTCCACAGCCCAGCCAAATGAGTGAGCTGCCACTTCTTCCTCTCAATATGCCCAATCTGCTCCCCAGCCATGCAAGAAAGAAAGCTTTGATCGATGGGGGTATCATCCAACCAACTTGAAAAAGGTCGGGGAATCGATTCCACACTAACCGAGAAAAAATACAATGCATGAATAGTTGACCTGCCGACTCCCATGTCCCGCACACACGAGGCACACATTGGGAATGATCATATGGTGCTCTTAAAGATTGTCCAGTGTAAGGAACTTGCTTCTGCCTACCAGCCCAGTGAACTCCGCAACCTTGCGAGGCCACCCACAATGCCAAACGAAACTAGTTGGGGCTAACGACAGTCTTGGCACAGGAGCACAAGTATCACTATAAATGGAACGAATCAAGAATTTTCCAGATCTCTCCAACTCCCAAAACCAACAATCTCGACACAAAAGCATGAATCTCCCTATAAAAGGAGTGAAGTGAGAACTTCTCGATTATCTCCCCCTTCCATACCCAAGCATCAAACTAGGAGCAAGAAGGCTTGCATTCGTAAAGAAGAGAGAACAAGCAAACAAGCTCATCCATCTCCTCAATCACCAGCAAACTTCGACGACAAGGCAGATTCCACATTATGTTGTTCCCAGATTTTAACCAACATCAAGATTCTAGAATGTTCAATTCCGGGTAGCCAACCCTAGGAAAGACATGGATAGAGAAGAGTCCCCACACCAAGCATCTTCCCAAAACCAAATGCAAAATTCGTTGCCATTCGAGAAACCAATAATATCCTCAACTTGATAGCCATCCCCACGATCACTTTCCAAGCTGCCAAGGCTCTATACAACAAAGATTCTAGGTAAACCACCCACCCTTAATAACATGCTTACTAGAAATAACTTCACTCTAGAGCCAACTTCTTCCACCCCAAACCTCCACAACCACTTCGACAAGGAAGGCCAAATTTCAACGATTTAAGCTCTCTTGAACCAACTCCAAAAGTTTGGCATACATCATCCCAACTTCACAAATGGAATTTATGCTTCACCTCTACCCTTCTCAACAGGAATTTGAGCTTGATTCTTTCCAACCTAATCAAGATAGTGGTCAGGCACTTAAATAAGGACATGAAATACACGGGCAATGTCTGATAAAGCTAATTAAACTGAGGTGAATCGTCCCACTAAGGATAGGTGCCGACTCATCCACCTCGATAGTTTCCTTTCTATCATTTCTTCACCTCGTGCCACAAATGCTTAGTTAGTTTACTAATGCATAGCGGAATACAAAAATAAGAAGCAAGACACCAGAATTTGGACCCAAAGACTCCTGCAAAGCTCCCACAACTTCATTCAGCAGCTTACCTACCAAGATTTCACTTCTATGGATGTTCATTTGAAGCCCCCAAACCAATTTGAAATATCAAACGATATTCTCATTATGTCCACCTGCACCATGTCTACACCACAAGAAAGAGTGGATCGTCTGCAAAATGGAGGTTAGACATTTGAAACAATGCATGCTCGACTTCGAAACCACTAGATGAGACCTGAAAAAACCTTTTTCCATAATTTCACTCAACACCTCTGCCACCACAAAAAGAAAAAACATATCCACTTGCCTTAGACCTCTCAACACCTTGAAGAAGCCTTTGGGAGACCCATTGGCCAACATGGAGAATCTAGCTGAGCTGATACATTTCTCAATCCACTTCCTCCACCTCTCACCACACCCCAACCTCTCTATAGCATATAGTCTAGAAAATTCCAGTCCATAATCGAGGTTTTTTCTAAATCTAGCTGACAAATGATGTTGCTCTTGCTTGCCTCGTACCACCAGTCAATGCACTCATGCACAATCAATGTACCATCCAAATCTGTCTCCAAAACACAAGAGCTCCCTACACCTTAGATATGACATTGCCGAACACTCGCCAGAATCTAGATGTCAAGATTTTAACCAGGATTTTATAAGGGCCACAACCAAGCTCATTGGCCTGAAATTTCTCAAACATTTTGTTCCTCATCTTTCCTAGATGAGAGTTATTAAAGGATGCACCCAGAGCAATCGAAAGCCACCCTTTGTCAAAAGACTCTTTAACAAAAGCCATAAAATCGTCCTTCACAATCTCCTAGCGAACCTAAAAACATGCAATTGCAAACCCATCTAGCCTAGGGGCCTTAACCCTCCCTAAAGAAGACACCATCTATTTGACTTCTGCTTCCTCTATCAGCTTCTCTAGGCTTGCCACCTCATCCCTAAACACTGACCAAATGACAAATTGTCTAACTTTTAGATGTTTCTAATCCTCGCCTTTAGGAAGACTGGCATAAAACTATAGAATTGCATCAAAGACCTTATTCTTCTCCTCTACCCTGGCTCCATCTACCATCATGCTATGGATTCTATTGTTTCTTAATCTTGCAGTTTCAATCCCATGGAATAATTTCATGTTCTTGTCCCCTTCTTTTAACCTTCCTTGGATCTCTGTCTTCACTTGATTTTCTCTTCTTAAGTCTATTTTAAAATTTGATGGAGAGCAGTGTTTTAAGGATCAGTATCGCTACAAGTTTCGCTACCCGAGGATACGGAAGCAATATCGATATCACCGTTAATATCGCTGATAACTGGAAATACGGAGAAACATTGGGAAAACGATGGAAGTTTTTAGTGAAACTTTAGGCCGTGTTTGATAGCCAGTAAACGAAAGTAGCTGGTGGTAAAAATACCATCATTGCATTCACCAGGTGTTTGATAGGAATCACATGCGTATATGGTAAATGCAATGGTAGCTTCATTGACAAGCCCCATCGAAATCATACCCTCCCCGGTTTGGTAGTAGATTAGGTGTGGCCGATGTATGCACTCAGTATGGTGCGGTCCTTACCAAGGGTCCCACAGTCATGAATGTATTATACATCCAGGGCGTCCATCCACCTTGAAAGTTCACATTAAGGCACAAACCAAATAATGAAAGAGATTCACATCTCGAGTGGACCATATGATCTGGAAACAATTGTGATTGATAAACTCACCATTAAAATCATATGGGCACACCTTTCTGTTTCCATATTGTTTATTTGCCATCCAATAGGTTTATAAGCTCACACAAGCCCGCAAGTTTGGAAAAGACGGATATCAGATTGATCAAAAACATTTCTAAGCTGTAAACATACATTTTAATGGTCAACCACCGATTTCTCTATTGGTATGGTCCATCAAACATTCAATGTGCTGAAATTTTCAAGCTCATGTCCTAAATCCATGTCCAGAAATTGATGGATGGCATGGATGTTGAGTACAATATCAAGGTAGGCCCCACGGTAAGGTTCGCACCATCCTCGATTTGGCAGTGAACGTACCAAACCAAATTCCCCTCGCTTCTTACCCGTATGTTCAAATACGAGATACAAAATAAATTTTGACACGACCACATATGACCGTTGACATGTAGGTAGACCTCAAGTTCACACAAATTTGTGGTCCCGCAAGGATAAAAACTATTCCATATTCAGATACGTCGTTTCAGCAACGATCTTCCCAACCCCAGCATGGTCCGATCGTTTCTCTCCAATAGAAGCCATTGTTGTGGTCTTTCGAAGGTACTTCCATGAAGTCGGAAGAAAACAGTCACCTAACAGGGAAGAAGCTATGTCCATTGTTCTCCTTTAAACCACCATCTCGGTTTTACAGTCTGCATACGAAGACATCAGAAACCCTAACATTTGGATCATCAAGTATGCCATATTCCATCCCAATCTTCATCTCCAACATGCATGCACTGTGACATTTTGGATGCATGAGTAGTTCAAACTCCATGACTGAAGTATGATCTGGTGCATGAATGGGTTTGAAACGGTTATAGCAATTCAACCACCAGCCGATGTGCAGCCACATTCTGTAGAGTGATAAACCTAGATTGATCGGCAATCGTCGAACGGCATAGCTTGCATTTTCCTATTTCGGCCTTGGTAAGTTGTGATTTCTCCAACCGTTAACTTGTAATGAATGATAGGCCCCAATCTGACGTATTTGCTTAATCCATACCGTAAGGTTTGCTTTTGTTCAGACAGCGTTCTCACATTCCGCCAGAACCTTGTATTTGGGTCTGCCCTCGCATCTTCTTCGGCCTCATGGTGCATGCACTATTGTAGATTGTATGCATTTACAACGTGTTGAATGGTAGTTATTTCAGCCTTGGTAAGTTGTGATTTCTCCAACCGTTAACTTGTAATGAATGATAGGCCCCAATCTGACGTATTTGCTTAATCCATACCGTAAGGTTTGCTTTTGTTCAGACAGCGTTCTCACATTCCGCCAGAACCTTGTATTTGGGTCTGCCCTCGCATCTTCTTCGGCCTCATGGTGCATGCACTATTGTAGATTGTATGCATTTACAACGTGTTGAATGGTAGTTACAACGTGTGTACGCGGTTTGTACGAATTTACACCATGTTGAGGGACATAGGTTGAAGTTGTGTATTGATGAACCACCATAGGTTGGCATCCCTTGTTCGATAAATTTTCTATGTTGCTACTATCAAACATGGAATTTGGACCATTAGTGTATGGATGACGGTTCTAGTCACTGAATCAAACAACAGAAATGGATCTACCATTGAAGTAGATGGTAGAGAGAATTATTGATGTAGAGCGGGTCGCGGACACTTTCATGTCCAAGATGGACCAGAGAAGGCCCGATTGGAGGCGGAAGTCATCAAGACCGTCATAACCTTAAAATAGGCATATCTTGCAAACCAGAATGAGTTACTCAACATATCATATATGATTTTGGGGTAGGATGAGCTACTTTAGACAACCAAACCGGCTATGCCGAGTTGCCCACACCGAATTTGCTAGATTCCATCAGATCGACGGTCGAATTCCATGTTTATTTACATTTTTACTATTTTAATAAGTTTTGGTTTGATCGTAACTCTTCGTCCGTTGGGCTTTAGGAGTTGTGTCCAACATGAAAAGTGCTTAGAATAATTAGGAGAATAACGTGGTTAAGCCACCTATGACACTTACTATAAAAAGTAAATTTACTATTTATAGTAAGTTACGAATTTTAGGGAATTTTAGTTGTAGTTTAATTTCGTAACTTCTTCCAAGGCTTGGTATCCCTATTTAAAGGGTTGTAGACTCGTTTATTTTGATCATCAATCAATTTACGAATTTTCATCATACCATTTCTATTTTCTTAATTTTTTCCTCGTGGATTCGAGAAGTCTCTGTGAGGAGTTCAGAGAAGCTTCGTGGATTCGAAGTAGTTATCCTTGAGGAAGAGGGTGATCGACCTCATCACGTTCATCCCTGCGTTGATTATTGATGTAATTATCATTACTATCATTTACCACACTTTACATTCATTTCGGGGTTATCAAACGCAGCCTTAGGAGATGTTAAAATAAACATATTTGCATATTTAAGAGTCAAAATTTTGAAAAAAAGAATGTACACGGTAACTTTCCCTTTTAATGGGGGCCAAAAAGCATGTGTTGTCGTAGGAAATCAAACCAACCATCCCATCTATCCCATCTATCCATCCAACTATCCAACCTTCCATCCAAACATCCATCGATATTTCAGAATATCGACAACACATGATATTCACCGAGAGATCATCGACAGATAGAAAGTAAACAAAAGACTATGAACTTGATATCGCTCATGTTGCGATAACAATAATAGCGTGATATTATTAATATTATCATTGACAATTTGAACACTTTATACAACCATGCACACATTAAAAAAATTGAAATGGAAAATTTTTTAATTAACAATTTTTGGCAATATCTATACATTGACAATATTACCGAAATATTGTTGATACACTGGCGATACAAGCAACACCTAGAATTTACACGGTAAAAAATATTGGCGATACCTAGGCAATATTGATACATTGGTGATACAAGTGACACCAGGAATTTACACGGTCGAAAATATTGGTGATACATTGGCAATACTTAGCAATAGATCACTGACACCTGGAATTTTTTATACTACCAGTGCTTTGGGTACCGCTACAAGTGTTATCGATATCGCCGAGCTAGAGATACGGATAATATCGAAGATATTTTGATAATATCGAGGATACTCTGAACAATGATGGAGAGAGAAGCCCACCCATTCTTTTCTACCTCGAACAACACATCCATGTTTTCCTTGATTTCAAGCACATAGATCTTCTGGAGGATGCTCTCTCTTCCTCTTCTTCTTGCTTCCCTTAGAAGTATTATTTCCATAGATTGAGCTTTTCATGATAAGCCGTAGGGGGGATATCTTGGCCAAATCCAATTCTTTTAAGGGAAATAAACTAAAGATAAACAAATACATAATACTAAGTATATCACTCACTCACTAGTGTTATATAGGGTCCACACGTATCATCATATAGGGAACACAAATGGGATTAGAGTTCTACTTGCATCACCATTCACTTTCACCATTTCTAGCCACCAATTAATCCCATCCACATGCTTCCATTACCTCTTTAGGCCAAGAAACCAACTCTCACCTCCTAAAGCACAATTGCTTTAACTTCTCATCCCACAGCATAATGAAGTATGCTCTTCCTCATCAAAAGTTCCCCCTTCCAAGCACTTTTCAAGCTTGATGCATCCCTATTGCTATAGGTTTTTGTTATCCTTCTATTATCAGTGTCCTCTATTATCTTTTGAAAAAAGAAAATCAATGTCCTCTATCACAGTATAAGATCTCTAAGATCTTCTCAAACACATGCCCCTAAGAAGAAGTGTCCCAAAATGTGGCATAAATACAAGTTCACCCTACTAGATGATAGTCCTCCATATCTCCCAAATGGACTAATCCTCTCTTCTTGATTGGCAGATCCAGCTCATTAATTGGAACATGAACTCTTTGGCAAATTGGCCAAAAGAGTTGTGATATCATCTCTAATTCTCTAGAGTTGTGATATCATCTCTAATTCTCTAGTATGATGATGCGATATCAACGTCCAATATGTAACATGGGATGAGAATTTGTCAATCAGTACATATACAGAAAGTTCATTTCACCATAAATGAAAGCAATTTCAACTTTATAATTAATTGGATCGGTTCATTGGAGTTGAACGGCCTGAAAAGAGGAAGAAAGGAAGAAGTTTACATGGAGCAACCTCCTGGTTTTGTTGCTCAGAGGAAGAAAGGAAAAGTGTATAAGCTATGGAAAGCTATTTATGGGCTGAAGCAATCTCCTCGGGTGTGGTTCGAGAAATTCATTCAAGCTTTGGTGGAATTTGGATTTCATAGGTGCCAGGTAGATCACATGGTTATTGTGAAGCAAAATTCCAAAGGGATGATGGTGTTGATCGCCTATGTTGGCGACAATCATCACTAGAAGCAATGAAGTTGGCATTTTGGAAACCAAAAGTCACATCAAGATTCAGTTCCAAACCAAAGATCTTTCTTTGGTCCTCTACAATTTTTCTAGGGATTGAAGTGACCCAATCATCCAATGGTATTAATCTATCCACGAGGAATGATTCCTGTAAGGTGAATAGAATGGCAGATGTTTCCGGAATGATTCCTATAAGGAAGCAGTTGTTATTTCTAAGGTTACGGACTTTGTAGCTGAGTGGGTTTCTCATACAAGTTATGTACAAGATTTTAATCTTTCTTTCTTGCTTAGGCTGTAATTCTTTGTGCCTTTCGGCGGTGTCTCAATAAATTTCATGTTAATCCTCGAAAAAAAAAAAAATTATCCCCAAGGAAATACGCTCTAGATTTGTTGGAAGAAACTTGACTAATGGGGCATAAGCCATGTGATACTCCAATGGACCCTAACAACAAATTATCCAGTGATAAGGGTGAGTTCTTTGATAGTCCAGAGAGATACAGGAGACTTGTTGGTAAGCTAATTTATTTGACTGTTACGCACATGATATATCTTTTGTCATTGGCGTGGTGAGCCGATTTATGCATCAGTGCGGCCCGCGGGTCCAACGCTGGAATGCAGTCGTACTTAATTCTCTGGTATTTGAAAAGTGCTCCAAAAAAAAGGACTTGTCTACAAGTCTAATAGACATCTCCGAGTCGAATACAGGAAGTCCACTTCCAATTATTGCACGTTCGTTGGATGCAACCTGGTTACGTGGAAGAGTAAGATGTAAACAGTCGTTGCCAGATCTAGTGCAGAGGCAAAGTATAGGGCCATGGGTCATGTTGTCTATGAAGTTTTGTGGATCCGATCCCTTCTACAGGAACTTTGATTGTTTAATGGAAGTCCAATGACTCTTTTCTATGACAACTAAGTAGCATCATATAGTAAGCAATCCAATATTCCACGATCGTACAAAACACATAAAGGTGGATGGTCACTTCATCAAAGAGAAGATTGCGTCAGGCGAAGTTGTGACAAAGCATGCTCCTTCCAAGTCCCAGTTAGCGAATATCTTCACCAAGCCGCTACCACGTGTACGAAGATCATTTATCAGCAGCTAGCTAAGAATGTTTGATGTATACACCCCAGCTTGAGGGGGAGTGTTGAAAGATTGACAGAGCATGCATAGTTGAATAGACTAATGAACATGGTTGAATAAGCAGAAGAATTAGTTATTGGGCCCCGCCCATGTCATAAGATGGGTCCACGCGGCTTGCACATGGAATTTAATTAATAAAAGGGAGAGGATCTTAGGGTTGCAATATGTAAAACCCTCGCCTCTTCTCTCTCATTCTCTTCCTACAATCCCACGCCCATTCACCTCTCTTATCTATCATCTCTCTATATGTATGCAAGAATAACAACCACTAGAATAGTAAACAGAAAAAATATAGTAGCTAAGGGATATTGACAGTCTCCACATGAAAATAACTTCCAATTGTAGGAACCCATACCTTTTGGGCATCCTAAAAAGTAGGAAACTAAAATTACAAGTATTTGCAAATAACTATGTAAATAATAAGGTATTTGCAAATACCCACATAAAAATAATACGTAAATAACCATATTTTTAGTTCATGGTTACCCACTTCCAGTTAGTTTTTTATAACGGCTGTTAACTTTTTTGGCATATTTTGAAAAAATAACAAAACTATGCCTACCCTAAAAACTCTCTCTTTGCAACTCAAAAAAATTAAAATTAAAATTATTTTTTGGTGTGTTTCATATGGAGGAGAATTGAAGGGATTATGTTCTTGCCAATTAAAATTATTTTGTGGTATATTTCATATGGAGGAGAACGAAGGGTTTATGTTCTTCCGATGAAGGAGAATTTTGTGTTATGTTCAATACAGACAGTTTCATCATCTTCTAACAATTGCCAGCGGAAGTTATGAAAAAAATAACGGAATGCGAGTATTTACAATAACGGTGAATTAACGATGTGGTTATTTGAAAATCATATATTTTTATGTGGGTATTTGCAAATTGAAATACCCTATTATTGACTTGGGAATCTGAAAGAAAAAACAAAAAAAAAAAAACCCTTAAAGTCACAAGAATGAATAAATCACAAATCTGCAACAAAAATTCTATTGTCAGCTACTGTATTTAGCATTCAGTTGCAGAAAGTTTGATGGAAATGGGAAGATTCGGGTGAAAGAGAGGGTAAAACACTTGACTCAAAACATTACCATGTTCAAAAGCATTGGAAGTGGGAGTAGGATGCAAGTCTAAACAGCAAGTTCGACACAGAAGACACCCTGGTTGAAAGGCTTGTGCAACTAAGAATTAGCAACAACACCCATTCCGGTTGTTCACACAGTTGACCTTGCCATAACTTATCAGGGCTCTGTCAGATGTTAATTTTGACCTCGGAAAATGGCTGTGGCGATTTGGAACAGAGATTGGGAGCTGGTGGAGGAAACCATAGCAGCTAAATATGGCAATGAGGGTGACTGGTTCACCAAATCCTCCTCACTTTACAGAGCCTCCACGGTCTGGAGAGTCATTACTGGTCTTAAGAATACCTTCCTTGAAGGTGTCTCCTTCAGCCTAGGAGATGGCTCTCAGATTAGGATCTGGCTGGATAGTTGGATTTTAGATAGGCCTCTCTTATTTGTTTTTCCCAGTCTGGCCGGAGTCTCCTCAAATATCTAGCTGGAGGGAGAGTTGTGACAGTGGATATCTTGCAAAGTCCCAATGATGCAGAGTTCATCCCCCACCTATTCATCCACTGCCCTTTTGTGGTTGAAGTCTGGTCTGCCATCTATTTGAGATTCAATGTCTTCTTTGGTTTCCCTCCAAATTATCAGGGATCTAAAGGAGTGGTCTATCAGTCTAAAACTCATGGACAGATCTATCATTCCAATCTTGGGCTAATTTGGTTGTGTTTTGGTTTCTCTGCTTTGCAGAAGCCTTTGTTTCGAGTTGTATAGTTGTTTCCTAGGTTTCTATTTGTTTTCTTTTGTTTCCTCTGTTTTGCTTTTCTGTCTGAGCCTCGCATTTAAGCAACTAAAACAAACTTAAATATTTCAATAAAGAACAACATCTTCAATTGATTACATTCACCAGCAACCAGAGAACCACATTTACAAGTGGAACTTAATTTCAAATTAATGCATAAATACTTGCCTAAGGAGCTCTCTTCTGGTACACCAAACTGCATTCTATTGGCCAGCTTCCTCATATCTGTTATTGCATACCTGAAAAAATAGGGTGAATAAATACAGGAAAGCCCAAGAATTGAATCCTGCATGAGTAGAAGACCATTGAAGAGAAACTGTAATACCTTTCCTTCATCTTCCGCAACCGACGACCTCCTCTCTTCTTTTTAGGTTCAGAATCAGGAACTGGAAGAGGTTTTGGAAGCTTTGCGGGAGGTGGCTCTTGCCATTTCTCAATCTTTTTCCGGATCTCCTCTCGCAAGTCTCTCCCAGTCTTCCCTGTTGGATCTCCTCTTGTTGAATCTACTCGTGCTGCAAGTGTTGATTTTGCAGCCAATAACCGGCATGCTCGCATCCTCAAAGAAGGGGGTGTGCTCTGGAAGATCTCGGTTTGCTCAACATAGCCCACTCGAAACTGAGAGGTCGCTGTAGAGAACCCAGCCAGGTTCTTTTTCTTCGCACCAAGAAGCTGAACATTACATGCTGGCATCTTAGCTAGTGCAGAAAGACCACCGGCTGTCCCCATTAGCTTTGCTGCGACTGCACTCCCAACAATAGCAGAAAGGTTTGGTGCAATATATCCCATTCTACTCTCTACAAAGTCAAGGACCTTCTTCTTCGCTAAATCAAGTGCAAGAGCTCGGTCACATGCATCAATTGTCTTTTTAAGGTTCTCTTCTGGCAGGGGCTTTCCACTGGTAGTTGATGCCGTGACAGAAACAACCATAATAATAGCTGAGGGTAAAAGGCCTTCCAGATCAACCAGAGTTAGATCCACTTCATTTCCAATTTTCTTCACGACTCGGGCATAATCAATTGGGTGGTGTACGAGGGATTCAAGCTCAGGAAACTTCAAGCGATAATTGTCACGAATAAAATTGTGGATAATAATAATTTCATTCTCAATGTCAACTGACAAAGCATTGCAATCAACTATAAGCTGATATTCAGGATCATCCTCCAAAACCATCCCATGGCTTGACATATCTGATCCCTTTTGAAGTGCATCTTCGACTTTCTGCAATTCAAAGCCAAAATAAATAGTGTAGCATGTGTAAAGTAACATATGAAAAATAGATGTTTCCAAATAGACTTGCATATGTAGAACTTGTATGAGCCTTTATAAATTTATTTTTTATTATTATTTTTTTAAAATGCAGGCTCGACTACCAAAATGTAATTTGCTAAGACACAAGCTTGAAAGAAACTAAAGGAGCAAAAGGAAAGAAAACACTGATTACTCGAACGAAGACAACCTTGTAAAAAAGGAAACAAGACGTATCAATTTACCGATACTACGTGCATTTGACCACACATGCCAACATGGCACAGGTGTGCGACATCCTTACAGAGCAACAGGGGGGCCCTGCGCACCTGATGATTGAACCGGTTTGATTTTGGGCCAGTTCATCTGCCCGGTGTGGCACACATTGACACCTGGGTTGGATGGGGCACATGTGGCTTTCTTATACGTGGGCATGTAGGGAACGGCATGAAGAATTAGCAAACCTCAGATGTTTTAATACATTAGAGGGAGAAAAATAATAAATAAATAAACTGAAGTGTTTATATATAACGTGGTAAAAAGGGAAAAAAAAACCTACGAGCAAATAGAGGAAATTTTCACATGAAAACATTGAAAGTTAAATCAGACCAAGGTTAGCTCATTTACCTGCATGATGTCAATATAACGTTGTGTTTTCTGCAGTTTTGAAACACTATCCAGATCATCATAATTGAGAGTTTCGATGTCAGCCATGTCACCATCAGCATCTTCCTCCACATCTCCTGCATCCTCACCATCATCATCCTGAGAGAACAATTTCTTATGAGAAACATGCAGCAACCATTAAGAACAATAAAGACATAATTTACTGCAGGAAAACATGAGGAAGACAAAGGCAGTGGACTCATAACCCTGAGTAAAAACTCAACTACACTAACAATTCCAAGGAATGCTTCCTTGGCATGAAAACATGTAAATGTTGTAAGAAGAGAAGGAAATAAATACTCACAAGAAGAGTGGCTTCATTATCAGATAAATCATCAAGGTCCGCCAAGAAAGAATCAGCAAGGGTAGCCTGGAAAGAATTAAATATCGATGGCAATCAATATTAAGCATGTACGGATCAGTCTGGAAGTAATCAATATTTACAGTAACAAAAGTCAAAACAATAGCAAAGCTCTTCTACAATGAATGAATCACTGATAAGTATGAAACAACAACCAGAACTTTAAGATCTAACTCGGGTTGATTGTTCAAAAAAAAAAGGAACTTTAAGAAGAATTCTAAATCAAAAGGCATCAATGAATTGTCATACATTTTCAAATACGTCCATCATAAGCACCAGAAACCAACATCAAATATATGTTCAAAGCATTCTCAGTTAAACATTTTCCGGAGCTACCTGATGATCAGCAGTGCTTCAATTAAAGTTCAGGACAAATGAAACTATGCAACAAGCAGCAAGACCAATTTTCTGGACAACCCTTCTAGAGATTCAAAGGTGTGCCAAAACAGTTACTTAATGGTCATTACCTAACGGTATCGGCTGGAACCATTACACAATTCGAGATTGAATTGGTCACCATTAAAAAACGTGACCATAAAGGTCGTTCCAACAAATGTAGGATGATCGGATGTACAACACCATGATTTTTTATTTTATTTTTTTGTTGATTTTCAGATGAATACTTTCTATAATGAAAATTTATATATATATATATATATATATATATATATATATATATATATATATTGTGTCTAATATTTAATGTGGATGATTCCAAGATATGTAGGATGACTGCATGTACAAAATCATGCCTTAGATTAGGGATGTTAACCTCATTGTATAGTTTTTTTATTTTATAGTTTTAGCTAAATACTGACTGTGAATAAGCATGTGAAAATTTTGTTGCTTTTTTTTTTTTAAACTTCATCTTGATAATATTTATAAATTATGATAATTGTATGTATCTGTTTGTATTTTGAGCAGTTGAGAAGCTTGATTCATTTTCATTTAGAGGCTTTAAAGTTAGATAACCTAGAATTTACTACTTATGAGTTTAGACTTTAGCTTACACTTTACACATTAGTTTGCTTTAGACTTCTAGGGATTAGTGAGAAAATGGCCGGCCAATCAGGATCTGCAAAATATGTTTTGTCAAATTGGCCACCTGTAATAATTCTGGTCACAAAAAGCAAGCCTCATAAAGGCCAAAGTTGATGCCCACAGGCTAATCACTCCATGTACGAGGTCAAGGTGGATCCCACCACATCACATGAATAAATAGGGAGCCGTTACCCATTTTTGGGATTTTCTACTGTAATGATAGAGTAATGCAATACAGTAGGAGGATGCAGACTGCAGCATATAACCTAAAACAATTAAATTATTTAAATGACGAATATGCTCCTATAGGAAAATTAAGGGCCTGTTTGGTTGGGATGTATAATGTATTTGATAGGAGTTGTAGTGTATTTTACACTTTTTTAGCATTAATTGCATACCAGAGGAATTTGTGATGGAAGGGCTGCTGTATGACATTGACAGCGCTACTTTCAGGTATGGAAAACGAGATGGACTATGTGGGTCCCGCCAAGATGTATATTTTTTATCCACGCCGTCCATTCATTTGGCCAGATCATTGTAGGGTATGCCTCCTAAAAATGAGACAGATCCAAAGGTCAAGCGGACCACACCACAAGAAGAACATTTAAATGGTTAGCATTCAATCTCCACTATTTTATGTGGTGTGGGTTTGATGTATGTATTTAATGCTGATTTGAGAGAAAATACATGTAATTACATGATTTACATCGAACCAAACATGCCCTAGGGAAAAATACAAAGTATTTGATTTTTTGTCCAATTGGGGTCAGACCAATGCCAAAATGGTCGAAAAGTTATAGTTTGATGATCTTCTAGTTGGTCTGCTCCATCTATATCTTGCATTAATCCTGAAGCATTTTAGGGCCCCACGTATCACGATTCACGAAGCAAGCCAAAGTTCGCCCTTTTGGATTTGTTTCTTGCTTCTAGCAACATTCAGATTAAAACAAAAAAGTCTCTCCCCCTCTCAGATTGTAAACCCCAAGACATACATTTGTCATTTGACTAGATTTACTTTGTAAGCCATTTTCTTAATAGATTTGGTCAATCATCTCTATCTTGAACAAGTTCTCTTTGTTACCAACAAATTTAGAACATGTTCTCTTTCCTGTTAATACCATAAGACAAATAATGTCTCTTTAACAAAATCAAAAGGTTCAAACATGGTTCTTTAGTAGAACAAATGTCATAAATAAAAACTTACTAATAGCCAATCACAATAGAATAGAGGAAATATTCTAGAGTAAAGCAAATATTCTAGAGTGAACTTCACTCTCCTAAAAACAAACATGATATTGGCAAGATGCAATAATAAAAAAGATTAGTAAAATGCTTATGGAAGGAAAACATAAATAAGATTGATAGCATAAGAGAGGCATGAGAACGAGATATATATATATATATATATATATATATATATAACCCATGTTTTATCTCTAGGAAAAAGAAAAGTGGACTAACCATTCCCAATCTTCCAAGACTCTTTAACAGTATATTTCAAGTGCTGAAGATTGGCTGATCCAATGAGGGTACTGCACAAATACACACAAAGAAGAAAAGAGTAAAGGTTCTAAGCTAGTTTCCATGTTGACTCAATATAGTCAACATCTCAATCCTATACAATTTACAAAAAGACACTATAATGCAAATTAACCAAAAAACTCTCATGCTTATGTACTCCCAAAATCTCAATTGTATGCAAATCCTGTTAGGACGCTGTCACGCAAACCACACTACACATTATAGAGATTATGTTTCTCATAATAATAGCTGCTCTAGGAGAAATACTTCTATGTGGTGCTAAGGATTCACTAACTATTTTTGCAGCTCCAGAATGTGTCATCTGGATATACCAAGAGCGATGTATAGTGTAATAAAGCAAGTAGGAAATATTTACTCATGGTGGGGCAAGCTCTTCTATTCTAGTTCACGATTTCTCTTGCTTCATGGCTTATAAGGGCAGAGAATCAAAAACCCTATGAAAATTACAAAATTTCTTACAATAACCTAACCATGGAAATGAATATCAGTATCGTATCGGCCGATACGGCCATATCGTATCCAGTGTTCAAAATATCGGTATCGCACTATGTATCGCACTCTTGGGATACAGATACGTATCGGTTATCGCATGGGATATATCGTTTGTATCGCATAATTTATCGCATTTTTTGGGAAACATGGGGAAACATTGAGAAAATGGTTGAAATTTTTAATGAAACTCTGGGAATTGTTAAAAAATCACTTAATATACACTTTTAAATCATAACATCTTAAAAAAAATATGCATATAATAAGTTTCCTTTGTATAGGGTCCTAAGCTATACGATGTTTAACTGAACTAATGCAATTATATTTAAATTGAATGCATGATATTTATAAATATATCTTAGTCATGTATGAAAACACAATCAATTCATTGAAAAGTAAAAAAAAAGAACTGAATAAGTAAAATTTGAGAAATATACATATCAATGATGGGGACTAGTTGTGGTCTAGACCCACATAGAGTTGCATGGTGGCTCGTAATCATCATCTCCATCTCAATTTGGAAGCGTTTTACATTCCTCCCATTGGTGTGGCCTACCATAATTTTTTAATCAAACAGCTTTTTTTATGTATGGATCAATGGATGACGGTGGATTTTACGAGGCCCTTAAGTGACGTCACCAAGTTCTATAGGGCCCACCATGATGTGTGTTGTATCCACACCGTCCATCCATTTGGAGATATCATTTTAGGCCATGAGAAAAAGAATGAGTCAGATCCAAAGCTCGGGTGGACCCCACCACGAAAAAAGAGTGGAGAGAGGGATGCCCACCATTAAAAATTTTTAAGGGCCACAAAAGTTTTCAATCAAGTGAAATTTGTTTTCCCTTCTTTCAATCGGCAACTTATAAACGGGTTGGATCTTAGATAAACATCACGGTGGACCTTAGGAAGGTTTCAACGGTGGGTGTCCCTCTCCCCACTTGTTTTACGTTAGGTGGGGTCCACTCATTTGGATCGACTCATTTTTGTCCCGTACCTTAAAATGATATAGCCAAATGTATGAACGGTGTAGATACAACACATACATCATGGTGGGCCTCACGGAACTTGGTGTGTCACGTCGTCATTAGCCAATCGGCTGCGCATCGCGTCCGGACGCGGATTGCGTACTACCCCCGCCCGTCCCAGCTCGAACGTGCGATGCGTGGGTGGGCCCACCATGATGTATCTTTACATCAAGCCGTCAATCCTTTTCTCAGATTATTTTAAGGCATGAGCACAAAAATGATAAGATCCAACGCTCAAGTGGACCACACCAAATAATAAGCTGGGTTGCATTAAAATGCACAAAGCATTCAATGCCAGTTGCTTTAACGCTGGTGGTCGGTGTTCTGGGCCCCACAATAATGTATTTGTTTCATCCATTCCGTTCATCCATTTTTACGGATCATTTTAGGGAAGAAATGATGGGAAGAGAAATAAATATCAGGTTGATCCAAAGCTTTTATGGCTCCCAAAACGTTCTTAATGGTCAATACTCATTCAACATTGTTTCTGTAATGTGGTCCACTTGAGTTGTGGATATGGTTTAATTTTGTTTTCAACACCTAAAATAATCATTAAAAACGGATGGATGGCGTGGATAAACCACATACAATCACGGTGGCCCAACATAGTTTACTCAGTAAAATAAAGAGCGTACTACGCTCGGTACGCAATCCCACCCGTCAATGACGGGGCACCAAAAGTCACCAAATTATGTGGGTCCCACCATGATGTATTTTTTTTGTATCCACACCATCCATACATTTGAAGAGATCATTTTATGGAATGAGCCAAAAAATAGGTCAGATCCAGAGCTCTAGTGGACCCCGCCATAGAAAACAGTGGAGAGTGAGGCCACCATGAAGTCTACCGTTGAAAAGTTCTCGAGGCCCACAGAAGTTTTAGATCAAGATGATATTTGTTTTTTCCATTCATCCATGTCTGCGTAATCTTATGAACAGTTTGGATGACAAATAAACATCACAGGGGGCCTTAGAAATGTTTCAACGGTGGAAATCAATACTTCCTCTGTTTCCTTTGGTATGGTCTACTTGAGCTTTTGATATACTTCAGTTTTAGGATCAAGCGCTAAAATTATCGGAAAACGTATGGACGGTGTGGATAAACCACATGAATTCACGGTGGGCCAACGAGTTTACTGATGACGATGAGAGTGTATTGCGTAACTGGTACGCGTTTCATAAACCCATCCGCGCCCCTCCTTCGCATTCCCTCTTCTTCACGAACCCATGTGTTTTGACGTTCGCGGCGAGGTTTCCGCCCGATTTCGCCGGAATCTCGGAATACTTCCACATGGACCATCTCTATCACCGATCTTCGCCAGACCCACAGGTACTCTCAGGATTTATCTCTTTTTTTTTTTTTTTTTTTTTTTCTCGATTCAAATTTTTTTTTTTTTTTTTTTTTTTGGATTCTTCACATATATGCGACTTTTTATTGTCGGTTGTGGCGACGATATATCGTGCGATATCGCCGATATATCGACCGATATCTGATTTTGGGTTTTTTGGTATCTTCCGGGGGTTATCGCTAGGGTTTCGTCTCGCAGGGTTGCGATAACGATAATATCGGCCGATATATCGGCCGATAGTATCGATATTTCGAACACTGATCGTATCCATATCAACATGAGCCGATACGCGATACGGGGTCGTATCGGTCAGATAAGAAAAAACTAACCTGTATCGGTCTGAATTAGCCCATATCGGCCGATACGGGGCCGATACACCTATAAAAGCCCAATTTTGATTAACTTATTTTTTCAAAATTCCACTTCTTCTCTTCTTTTTTAAATTTAAACCATGGAAGAAGTTTAAAAACTTATTTTAGGCTAGACCTAGACCTATTTTGGGATCGAAATAAATAATTTGAATGGGATTCAACAAATCAAAGCGAAGTGGACCATTATAGGAAAAATAAAAAAGAATGGTAAATCTTCACTTTCTTTTTTATATTTTCATATTCTTTTTGTTGTATTTCAATGTAACGAGCCATTGTTCACCAAATCATGCTTGATTTATGTTTAATTAGGGCCCATTTAGTTGACCTTCAACAAGTCAAATCGACATATATCATTCTTAGCAAATAATGGTCTGATGCACCATTGAATACATGGTAAAAATACGGAAAAAAAAAAAAAGATAGATTCTTGAATATCTCATTTTTTCTATTTTTCATATTATTTTGCTTTAAAAAATAAATAAATAAATTTGACTGATATGGGCCAATACGGCCCTGATACCGATACGCAACACCATTTTTCCGTCGGGCCGATACGCAACCGATACCGACATTCAAAACGATGAATCTAACTACACTTGTTGGTGGTTAATGGATCCCATAGAATCTGTTGCCAAATGCATGCTAAACTCAATTGCCCTGCTACCTCTCGATTTGATCACCGCACGCACGCCATGCACCGCAGCAAAGAGAGAGAGGGGACAAACCCCGCTCGTCATTAGAAGGAACGGCTACAAGAGATTTTTTTTGGTGTGGGGGGGACGACAGAAGTCTCCCTCTCAAACATAAGTGTGTCATAGAGGGGTCTAAGTTATAGAGTCAAGGACAAATCGGGTCCAGTTTTTTAAACCGGTTAAGCGAGTTAACCTCTTATTCCAGCGGACTCATTCTCAACCGTTCATCTTAATGCAAGAAAGTTTCGCATGAATGCTATGTGCCCAACAATTGGCAGGTGAATTTCACTCCCTGTATGGCACGTGAAACATGCATAGAGATAGGAAGTGAGGGAAATTTTTCCAAATTTTTTTTGAAACAAAGCAACAGGGAAAAAATAATTTTTTCATGTGCCAACAATTCCTCAATGCCAAAAGCATCATCCATTCAAGGCCAAAATCATGATGCAACCCACGAGATGAACGGTTCAAATTACAAATCATTATAAACATCTTCGATTATCAAAATGACTAAAGAATACTAGAACTCTAGAAAGAAGAACCTTCCAAAATAAAGAAAACCATAGAAACTTCTATAGAAATTAAATAAATTTAGTAAAAATCTTTAAAAATGAAAAAAATAAATAAATAAATAAGAACCCTACAAAAATCAATATATCAAGAACACAATGATATAGGAATAGATTCATTTAATACAGCATCAAGAGCATGATTATCTAATTTCTAACAAATAAACAACGAACGTTTGTAAAAAAATCTTTAGACCAAAAACAAAAAATAAATAAAACTTTGAAACACCCAAATCTGATGGAAACCATATGCGCAGGTGGTGCCCAGCAGATCAACAGTCCAAAATCTTGAAAAAAAGCTTACCACCTCTTGTTCTTCTTGGTAGTGGCTTCAAAAGTGATAATAATAGAAAAAGCAAAATCGAGAGAGATAGATGAAGGCAAGGGAGAGATTATAGCTTCCATAGAAGAACAGATGCCAAGTTCACAAGGTGTGGTCCATGTGAATTTCTTATCACACTGATTTTTATATATTTTATTCACCCTTGTGAGTTAGACGATGGGTTTCATGAAAGGAACACAACATAGTGCCCCCCACACAAACCTATAGTCAACATTTTTTTCCATATCGTTATCACATAATGTATCGCACCCTTGGGATACGGATACATATCGGTTATTGCACGGGATATATCAATTGTATCGCATAATTTATCGTTGTTGTTGGGAAACATTGGGAAATTGATCGAATTTTTCAATGAAACTTTAAGGATTGTTATTTTAAAAATTTTAAAATTTTAAATTTTAAAAAAAAAAAAGACACCAATACACAGTAAGAAATCAAAAGGTCACAAAAAACAAGTGCACATAATAGGTTTCCTTTGTATAGAATCCTAATCTATGCGTTGTCCAACTAAACTAATGCAAACTATATTCAAAGTCAATTCATAAAATTTATTAATGTAAGAATACATGTATAGAAACACAAACATTACATTCAAAAGCAAAAGAAGAAGTAGAAATATAAAAACATATTTGTGGATTTTTGAAGAAAAAATTTATATTTTAACATTTTTAAATAAATTTAATTAAAAAAAAATTTTTATGAAAAATACCCAAATTACCAAGAATGTATAGATCAGGCTATATACATGTTTGATTTCATGTTTGGACACTAAAATTGCGGCCAATTTGGGAAATTTTGGGAAACTTTAATTTTTCCCCAATTTTACGCAACTCATCCCATCTCCCCCAAATCTCGAAATTAAAGATCCAAATCCATAACTTTTCATGCAAAACATGAAGAATCATGGATTTCTTACCATTTGACAATATTTAGAACATATAAAAACAAATCAAAACTAAAAAAACATGCACCTTTTAGAATCCAGCTTCAAAAAGCTTCTAATCGTGATTTCAAAGAAATTTTGAAGATTTTCTTTCAACAAACTAGAGTGGATTGGTTAAAATCACCTTACAATGTACTAAAAAGAATGTGATTTCTTTTTGGCAAAAAAAAATTTATTTTTTTTGAGGTTTTAAAGATTTTCTAGAGAAAATAGCACTGGTTTCATTATCCCTTTCAATATTGCACTCGATATCGATATATCACATGATACGTTAAAAATTTATAACGGGGGAGTGTAGATATATCGCACGGTATCAGGATATCCACAGTATATTGAGATATCATGCAATATATTACACAATATTATGAAAATTGGATATTAAAATTAGGTTTCATATCGCCTAACTAGGATAACGGATATATGCGGGATATATCGATGATATTGCAAGATACTAAAAACATTGGGCATAACGAAGCCTCAAAGTTATAACATTTCAATTTGTCCTATAAATAGACATTACAGACTATTGGCCAAGAAGAGAAATACCATACCAATCTAGATTCAACTGAAAATTTCCTACTGGCCAAGATCTTCCAATTTGATTAAACTTTGGGCATAATAGAGCAATGGTCTAGATGATGGATTACTGAATCTGGACTCCACTTTTGAGAAAAGAAAACTTGATGTACACTGTTCACAGCATCGGGTCTGGGATCATAATTCCACTTTTTCAATTAAGTATGGTGGCAACTTAACATGTTTAGTTGGGTGAAGTGAGAACCATTTGAATGAAAAAACAATACCTTGTTGTATTAAGAAAAGAGAAACACAGGTTATGGGCACCTCTCTCATTGTACACATGGAAAACACTTGTGGTTATCAGGGTTGTTAATCTAGCGGGCCATCGCATAAGTAGGCCATACCACGAAGGATTAGGATTGGATTGTGTAGCAATCTGATGACTGGGATGCAAATGAAGTGTTGGAATAGTGGTCCATGATCAACCAACAAGCTCCTATGTGATTTTTATAGAAAAATGCTCGACTAATCTAAGAGTATCGTCGCTCAATATGGTTATTTTATGATGATTACAGTTGTCATATCAATGGATGTAAATTTGTAAAACAATCTTCTGACCAGAGGGAGGGCAAAATGATCAAGATGTCCTTCATCTTTATTACT
Organism: Magnolia changhungtana; assembly: GCA_030180095.1. NCBI lineage: Eukaryota > Viridiplantae > Streptophyta > Magnoliopsida > Magnoliales > Magnoliaceae > Magnolia > Magnolia changhungtana. The sequence continues at coordinate 376,543 of JASAUF010000191.1, forward strand.
ATAGAAGAATGTGGTAGAAGCAAGCATTGCGGGGCCCATTTGGTGTGTATGACATCCAACCTTCAAAGACATGCATCCAACTATGAGGATTGTGTGCCACTAAAAATCAAGATAATCCAATCTGCGATGGGCTACAGCATAGAAAACAATATCCCCATCGTCATCATCAATGTTTTAAGTATCGACAATATCGACCGATATATCCCAGGATATATCTTGTATCCCACCTGTGCGATATGAAACACAAAAGTAGTGGGATATATCCCACATGTTCGATCCGATGAGTATTTTCAATTTTCGATCCTTTTTAAATTAGTGTCAACTTGTTACAAATTCATAATTTTTCATATTTTGCATGAAAAATCATGAATTGGGATCTTTGATTTTGAGATTTGGAAGAGATGGGCCGAGTTGCGAAAAATTGAAAAAAATAATAATAATAATAATTCAAAATTTCTCAATTTCTCGCAAATCGGTTGCAATCTAGGTCCAAACATAAAATCAAACATGTATGTAACTTGATCTATTGATTCTGCTTTTGCTTTTGAATGTATTACTTGTGTTTCCACACATCTTCTTACATTTATAAATTCTATTAATAGAGTTTGAATATACTTACATCAATTTAGTTAGACACGGTGTTCGAAGTATTGGTATTGCTACAAGTTTCGCTAGCCAGGGATATGGAACAATATCGATATCACCGATAATATCGCTAATAACCGGAAATATGGGGAAAAATGGGGAAAACAGTAGAATTTTTTTCGAAACTTCAGGAGACGTTAAAATGTACATATTTACATATTTAGAAATTTAAAAAATTTCAAAAAAAAAATAAAATTTGCATACATAACAAGTTTCCATTTAATGGGGGCCTTAAAAGCATGTGTTGTTGTAAGAAATAAGTCCAACCATCCCATCTGGCCTATTTAACCATCCAACCTTCCATCCAAACATCCATCGATATTGCAGAATATTAACAACACATAATATTTTACCAAGAAATAATCAACAATTGGAAAGGAAACGAAAGATTGTGGTCTCAATATCGCACATGTTGCAATATCGATAATATCGAGATATTATCAATATTATCAATGACAAATTGAACACTGCATACAACCATGTAACCATGAAAAAAATAAAAATAAAAATTTACTATTGAAATATCATCGATACACTTCGGATACAAGCATTACTTAGAATTTACATAGTCGAAAATATTAATGATACATTAGCGATATTGATGCATTGGCAATACAAGCGACACCTAGAATTTACATAGTTGAAAATATTGGCGATTACATTAGCGATATTGTGCATTAGCGATACTTAGCGATACATTGTTAAGACCTGGAATTTCTAATACTACCAGCATTATCGGTATCACTACCAGTGTTATCGGTATCACTAAGGTGGAGATAAAGATAATATCAGAGATATTTCGATAATATCGGAGATATTTCGAACACTAGTTAAACAGCGCATAGATTAGGACCCTGTACAAAAATAACAACAACAACAACAACAAAACTAATTGTTATGTGCACTTGTTTTTTGTAATGTTTTTTATGCAAACCCGAAAGGGAAAGGAGATAAATCAATTGAAAAGAAAGAGATTGTGGGAAAGACCCAACAATCCTATAGCCAAATGCTAGAGATCAATCGGCACGTGTGGCCATTTGGTTGCATCAGTTTTGATTCATAAGTGTGTATTGATGTCTTTTTTAACAATCACTGAAGTTCTAACAAAAATTTTGACCAATTTTCCAATGGTTCACCATATTTCCAACAACAGCGATACATTATGCGATATAACCGATATATCCCATGCGATAACCGATATGTATCCTAATCCCAAGGGTGCGATACATAACGTGATATCGATATTTCGAACACAGGTCATCATCATGATCTAAACCTTATCCTCGCTATAATTGGGGGCCATTGCACAACTGTTCTGCCATTCCATTCTATCAAGGACAAAATCCATTGCACAACTGTCATCAAATCTTTCTGTGTATGCGATAGTGATATTATCGATATCGCACCTGTCCGATACAAAACCCCAATGAAGTTCATGAGTTTCCGATGAAGTTCATGAGTTTTGAGATATCGGCGATATTATCGCGAGATACCGCCGTGTATCGACCGATACATAGCCATCTATCGCCAATATCGATACATAGAGATGAATCGTCGATATATGGCGATGTGTCGACGATACCGGCGATATGAGACAAAAACCTCAAAAAAAAAAGTGGTGGGGGGAATAACAAAAGAAAACCTACTCTTTTTCTTATTCGCCTTCTCCTCCTTTCTTTGGTACGTCTCTCTCACGCGCTCTCTCTCTCTCTCTCTCTCTTTACTCCGGACTCGGATTGCGTGGTGTGGTAGATCACAGCGCCGACCTCGGTACTTGTATACGTGGCAAAACTCCGTGGCCCACCATCATGCGCGCGGATGGAAACGGATTGGCTAGTCCCCTGACACCAGCCAATGGCTTGTGGTCGGTGTTATGGGGACCACCATGATGTATTTGTTTCATCTATGACATCCATCTATTTTTTAGAGATCATTTTACAGTATGAATCCAAAAATAAGGTATATCAAAATTTCAACTGGACCACATTACAGGAAACAGTGTTTAATGAGGGTCAACCATTAAAAATATTTTGGGGCCATAAAAGTTTTGGATCAAGCTGATCTTTGTTTTTTATCTTCATCTGAGCCTGTATGACCTAATCAACGGGTTGGATGTCAAATATATAGTATAGTGGGCCTTAGAGGATTTTAATGGTAGATATCCAATCACTATTGTTTTCATGTGCTGTGGTCCACCTGAGATTTCTATCCCTCTCATTTTTGAGATAAAGTTATAAAATGATCTGTAAAAATGGATGAATGGAATGAATGAAACACAAAGATCATGGTGAGCCCGCAGAGCACCGACCATCAGCCACGGACCCGTGGCAGGAGTGGTAGCCAATCCGTTTCCCATAACACCAGCCAATGGCTGGTGGTCGGTGTTAGTAGCACCTACCGTGATGTATTTATTTCATCTATACCATCCATCTATCTTTAGAGATTAATTTAAAGTATGAGTCCAAAAATGAGGTATATCAAAATTTCAATGCATCACATTATAACATTATAGGAAACCGTGTTGAATGAAGGTTGACTATTAAAAATATTTTGGAGGCCATATAGTTTTGGACAACCTAATCTTTGTTTTTTCTCTCCATCTTTGCTTGTATGACTTAATCAATAGATTGGATGTCAAATATATAGTATAATGGGCCTTAGTAGGATTTTAATAGTGGATACCTAATTACCATTGTTTTCATGTGGTGTGGTCCACCTGAGATTTTTGTTCCTCTCGTTTTTAGGATGAAGCCATAAAATGATCTGTAAAAATGGATAATTGGAATGGATGAAACACATAAATGGTGATGAGGCCCACAGAGCACCGACCAACAGCAACGGAGCCGGTAGCGGGGGGAGTAGCCAATCCGTTTCCCGCGCGGAAGGGCGTGGATTAGGTACTACCCCTGCCTGTTCCGGGGCAGGCGGATGCTTCCAGGGCCACTGAGGGCCACCATGATGTATGACTTTTATCCACACCGCGCATCCAATTTTTTGTATTATTTAAAAATATTGGATGGAAAATAAGATAGATCCAAGGCTCAAGTGGACCACACCACAGGAAGCAGCTGTGTTAAGGATGCCTACCTTTGAAACTTTATTAGGGTACATCGTGTCGTTTATTTTCCATCCCACCTGTTGCATTAAGGGCCTGTTTGGCCCCACCGATACCACAGTATCAGGAGGGATGGGATCACTATATCCCTGGGATATGCATGACGAGCCAAACAGACCCGGTGAACTTGTCCTGGGATATAGGTAATCCCATGGATTTTAAAACAATCCACTAACATCACCATCATTATCTTAAAATTGATCCCATCCCTTGGTTGGACGGATTGGATGGTAAAATCGCGAGATATGCCGGGCGTGCCAAACAGATATAGCGAACCTGTCCGGATATAGCAATCCCATTGATCTTAAACCAATCCACTGACACCACCATCATTACCTTAAAATCCATCTCATCCCACCTAATCCCAAGGGATTCGCCCGGCCAAACAGGCCCTAAATGGAAGCGAATTGCATACTGAGTAAACTCTTTAAGGCATACCATAATTCATGCATTATATCAACTCTGTCCATCCATTTTATTATATAATTTTAGGGATTTAAACTAAAAAATAATTATATCCAAATCTCAAGTGGATCACACCACCTAAAACAAACTGAATTGAAGTCTACTGTTGAAAAGTTCTTAGGCCCACAAAAGTTTTAGATCAAGATGATATTTTTGTTTTCCCTTTATCTATGTCCGTGTGATGTTATGAACAGTTTGAATGACAAATAAATATCATTGGGCCTTAGAAAGGTGTCAATGGTGAAAATCAATACTCCCACTGTTTCTTTTGGTACGGACTACTTTAAATTTTGATATACTTCAATTTTTTTGTTCAACCACTAAAATCTTCAAAGTAAGCCTAACTGTGTTTACTCAGTAAGATAAGAGCCTACTTTGTGAACCCAATCCGATTTCGCGTTAAATGAAGTCACTAATATCAGAGGCCAATCACGATGGAAGCGGATTGGCGGCACTACTCGAGTTGTACGAACGGTTCCAAGGAGATCAAAGTTACATGGCCCAACAGTGATGTATTTATTATATCTAAATTGTTCACCTATTTTTAGAGATCATTTTAGAGCATTATCTAAAAAATGAATTATATCCAAAGATCATTTGGACAGTACCACAAATGGCAGCGGAGATAATATTTTCACTGTTAAAAAAATCTATAGGGCCTATCATAACGTTTATTTTCCATCCAATTTGTTTATAAGGTCACAAATACTTGAATAAAGAGAAAAAACAAATATCATATTGATCCAAAACTTATGTGACCCTAAAAAGGGTTTCAAGGGTATACGTTCAATCCCCACTGCTTTTTGCAGTGTGGTCCACTTGATAGTTAAATCTGTCTTATTTTTAATCTCAGCCTTAAGACTATCAAACCAAATGGATGAACGGTTTGGATATAACACATATCTCATGATCATACTCATTTGCTTAAGTCAACCCAGCAGCCACCAGCCAATCCGCTTTCAATCACGATGCCGCCGGTGGAAAATTTCGAACGCGGATTAAATATGACATGTTGAGTTGCCTAATGAAGTGACGTCACTAAGTTCTTTGGGCCCACCATAATGTATGTGTTGTATTTTCACTGTCTGTCCATTTGGAGAGATCATTTTAAGGGATGGGACAAAGAACGAGTTAGATCCAAATATGGAGTGGACCCACCCTAGAAAACAGTAGGGAGGAATGCCCACAGTTGAAAACTTCCTAAGGTCCGCTATAACATTTATCTAAGATCCAACCTGTTTTTAAGTTAAGAAAGACATTTAAGAAGGGAAAAAACATATTTCATTTTGATTGAAAACTTTCATTGCCCTTAGAAATTTTTAAGGGTAGGCATTACTCTCTCTACTGTTTTCTACGGTGGGTCCACTTGAGCTTTGGACTTGACCCATTCTTTGTACTCTCTCTACTGTTTTCTACGGTGGGTCCACTTGAGCTTTGGACCTGACCCATTCTTTGTTTCATGCCCTAAAATGAAATCTCCAAATGAATGGACGCAGTGGCATGTGATACATCACATACATCATAGTGGCCCCATGGAAGTCGGTGACGCCGCGAGTTTGGCTACTCAACCCGTCAGTATCTAATCGGAGTCGGAAATTTTTCGCTTTTACCTCTAACGTGATTCCCGCAGCCGAAATCGGATTACGCAGAGTAAACTGAGTTGGGCCATGAGGAAACTGATTTGGGCCCACCTTGAATGTATATGGTCTATCCACACCGACCATCTCTTTTTTCATGTAATTTAAGCGGTTGAGCCCAAAATTTAAGTATATCTAAAGATCAAGTGGATCATAACACAGGAAACAGTGGGGATAATAATTTCTACCGTTAAAACTTTTATAGGCCCCACAGTGATGTTTATTTGTCATCCAACTTCTTCATAATATCATACAGACATGTATGAACGGAAAACACAAATATAAGCTTGATCCAAAACTTCGGTGAACCACAAGAAATTTTCAACGGTAGAAGTTCAATTCAACTGTTTTGCTGCAGTGTGTTCTAATTGAATATTATATATGCTTCATTTTTAGGTTCAAGCCCTAAAATTACTTGGGAAAATAGTTAGATGGATCAAATAAAATAAATAAATCATGGTGGGCATCACAGAGTTTACTTAATCCGCTAAGCGTATCGAGTTACTCACCATGCAATCCGCTTCCCTTGCAACCTACCTCGATAAGCCGCTTTCCTGTATCGGCGTTAACAAACAGCTCTTGATACGGATCATTTTCTTAATTCCGCATTAGTTATTATTTTTCAGAGTTAACAAATAGGCACTAAGGCTACTGGCAAATCCTATACACGTGCCAGTGTGACAAGCTTGTGTGAGATCCCATCCATTCATCTGGTGGGGCTTATCATTTATGCACTATAACATAAAGTCCAGCCGATTCAGTTATCATGTGTACCACACAAACAATGGACATCGACTTAGGACGGCATTACGCATTCAAGTGAAGCCTATGTGACGATCAGAACGGCTTGATACTTGGGTCAGGACACATAAAATATGTGGCCCATTTGAATGAACAGCCTGGATCAAACGATTCAGCCTTAGCAACTAGCAATGTTGGAATCGACAGGACAACTTATCATAATTGGCCAATATCCTGCGGTTGAGGAATAGAGGAGCTTGCACAACCTTTGATTTGTCCACATAGGCAGTGGGCCAGCCAACATATTCCCAATTTGAGAGCCCCTTTTTTCTACTCGGTAGTAGGCTCAGTAGAGTCATGGGCAATGTGCCGGTCGTATCCTGGTTGAAATCGATTATTTATCTAAAAGTCTGACTCGGGCCCACACCTAGTCCGTTCATTGATCAGGACGTAGTTTGGCGGTGACCACAACACCAACTAGTTAGCCGGTGTCAAAGCTCCGTGACCCACAATGATGGATGCATTTTATCCATGCAGCCAGATATTTTTAAGGCACGACCTCAAAAATGAAGCGGATATAAGTATAAGGTAGATCACACCACAAGAAAACAACACACTACTAAAATTTTCTTATGGTACATCGTAATGTTTATTTCCCATCTATCTTATTGAGAAGGTCACATGGACCTGGATGAAAGGAAAATACAAATAACGGTTTGATCCAAAACTTGTGGACCCCAAGAAGTTTTCAATTCTTGCTGTTTCCTATGGTGTGGTCCACTTGAGGTTTCGATCTGCCTTAATTTTAAGCTCATACCCTAAAATGAGTATAAAAAAAATGGATGGATGGCGTGGATAAAGCACATATATAATGGTGGGGTCTACAAAGCTTGGACACAAGCCAAACCGCGTCCCATTTATCAGGGCCAACATGTAATGCCCAGCCCAACTCATAACAATCATAGACGGCCCTGGATGGAGCGGATTTCCTGCCAGAGCCCTTCGGACTGAGTTCAAGCAACGGAAACCTACGTGGGGCACTGTGGTGCTTTTGAGAAATCCAATTGGTTTTCTGAATTCATTTCAGGACATTACGTTAAAAATAAGCTGTATCGGATACTCAAGTGAGGTGATAACATGAGGATTAAATGTCCATAGTTAAAATATTCATAGGCATGGAAGTTTTGAATCACACTAATATTTATTTTTTCAGTTCATCCCAATAGAAATGACGTTATGAACCGTTTGGATGGCATGTAAACACCACCATTGACACAATGTGGTTTCAATGGTAAAAATTTCCCTAACCACATTTTCCTTCACTAGGTATCACTGAGTCTTGTACCCTACTTACTTTTGATCTCTATCCTAAAATATACTCATAAGATGGATGAATCTTATAAATTTCTCACTAACTTCACAGTGGCACACCTAGGTTTGAACTTCCTGCCAAAGGCTTTGGCAGTAAATCCGCCAAGTCGTCCATTTAACAGGCTTGCTGTTCATTTGTTTCCAGTAGTACCAATGGGCCGGGTTCGGGCCTATAAGTTGAAAACTCCGGCCCGACTTCTCGCCCGAAACAGTTCAGGTTCTGGGCCGAGTGGGGTCTGGTCCTCTGGTTGAGGCTATTATCAGCTATATGGGTGGATTGGGTTCAACATAGACCCGACCCATTTTCTTAAATGGGCCATGATTTTTAACACAAGCCTGACCTACTCATTTAGCTTGACTCAAACCTGTAAAAGAAGTGGGCTGGGCCAGTTGACCCGTGGGCTGAGCCAACCCATCTCCACCCCTATTTCAGCTAGATATGGCCTTTGTTGGGCACATTGGCAAATGCAACATAAGTCCAGTCCAGCCAAGTACTTGTTGGGCCTAAAAATCAAACCGAAGGCCCGAACACAGGATAAAGCAGGAATGGACTTGATTGGGGTGGGCCCACCTGGTTTGACACCCTCTTTCGTGCACTAGAACTTAGAAGCATCTTCCAGAATCAATCATAGCAGGTGGGTCACACCGTCCATCAAGTGGGTGTAACTCTACTCTAATTTCAGTTCGAAGGCAGGGGATATGTGGGGCCCAACGTGATGTATGGGTTTTATCCACACCGTCCATTCATTTTTTCAGATCATTTTAGCATCTGACTCTAAAGATCAAGCAGATCCAACGGTCAAGTGGACCACACCATAGTAAGCAATGCCGATAATGATGCCTGCCGTTGAAACTTTTTAGGGCCCATGGTGATGTTTATTTGCCATCCAACTTGTTTATAAGTATACATAGACCTGTACGAGGGAAAACACAAATATCAGCTTGATCAAAAGTTTTTGCGGCTCCAAAGAATTTTTTAATGGTTGGAGTTCAATCCCCACTGTGTGGTCCACTTGAAATTTGGATCTGCCTAATATTCGGGATTAAATATTAAAATGATTTTAAAAAATGTATGAACGGTGTGGATAAAACCCATACATTACTGTTGGCTCCACAGAGCCCTTGTCTGGACGGAGTCGATCCACACGGGGGCAGGATGCAATCCCCATCCCTTTTCGGGAGTTTTCTGGAATACTTCAGTGGGAAGAAGCCACATCGCGAAGAGTTTAAATCCTCTTCCAGAGTTCTCTGGCTACAGGCAATCCCTATGGTGTACATGCCACGTGTCAGCAATGAGGATTATCTGACCTGGCATCATCGAATTTGGATCGATGGTCCAACTTTCCGAACTGCTCCTTCTTTTAAACACACGTGGCCCACCTGATTATAAACCGTCCAAACAGGGACACGATGTAGATGGACCAGCCCAAAAATGAGATTGATTAAAATGATTCTGATCTTCGATGAACGGACGGACAGCTGTTTGTTGAATTTGGACTGTTTGCTGGTTTCCGTTTCGTCCGTCCAATAGATGCCCACAAATCAAAAGGCTATAATCTTACATTCGGTATAAACCCTGGATCATTACCCATTTCTATAGGGGCCCACCATTTAGACGGTTTACTTTGACGGATTTATCATCCAGCTGTATAATTTCTACGTGCATATGTATGGAGCATCGCCATCCGCCTGAGTATCAAAGATTTTCCCGCCCCCGACCGCTTTACCTACCGATACGCATTCTAGGATTAACGTGTAGCTCTAAAAGTTCACACGTGTACAACTTTGACACGTGTCAAATGTAAATTTATCGACGCTGCATCATGTGTCCTTATAAAGAGAGAGGGGGTAGCATCTTCTCTCCATCGGGAAGGAAGAATGCAATCGAGAGTGGTAGCGACCAGGTCGCGTTTGTTCTTCTCCGCAGCCCGCACGCGACTTCCTTCATGGTCACGTGCGACGAACTCTTGTGCAAGTGGGCCTGGGGACACTGCAGTACACTCGGAAGACCCTCAAGTAGCAATCTCAACCCTTCATTACATACCTTTTAAAGGGAGGGACGCGGATCAGGTGGCCCAGCGGTGGTGTGTCGATGGGTGGGTGATGTGGGTCCAGCGTGATTTATATATTTTATATCCATGCCGTCCATCCGTTTTCTCCCTCATTTAGGGAAGTGGATCGCACGACAGGGAACGGTGGTGATTGAACGCCCACCATTAAAAACTTCCTGGGGCCACAAAAGTTTTGGATCATGCTGATATTTCCCCTTTCCCTGAGTGACCTTTTTTCAACGGTGGGTGTCATTATCCACATTGTTTGCTGTGGTGTGGTGCACTTGAGCTTCGGATCTGCTTCACTTTTGAGTTCTTGTCATAAATAAGATGGAAAAACGGATGGACGGCGTGGATATAAAACACATCACGTTGGGCTCACAGCACCCTACACATCAACACCACCCGTGGGGGTGGGGCAACGCCACCGAATCCCCGTCCGACGGGGAGTTCCTGCCGGAAACGGAATGGATGTCATCAGCCAATGGCTGATGGTCGGTGCTCTGTGGGTCCCACAATGATGTATTTGTTTCATCTATGCCGTCCATCTATTTTTCTAGAATATTTTATAGTATGAGACCAAAAATTAGGTATATCCCAATCTCAAGTGGATCACATTACATGAAACAGTGCTGAATGAACGTCAACCATTAAAATCTTTTCGGGGGCATAAGTTTTGGATCAATCTGATCTTTGTTTTTTACCTTCCATCTGTCATACACTAATCAACAGATTGGATGTAAAATAAACAGTACAGTCGGCCTTAGGAGGATTTTAATGGTGGATATCCAATCACTATTGTTTTCGTGTGGTGTGGTCCACCGGATATTTATATTCCTCTCATTTTATTGGATCAAGCCCTAAAATTGATGAACGACATGGATGAAACATATACATTGTGGTGGGGGCCACGGAGCATCAACCATCAGCCACCGGGCTGGTGGCAGGGGGAGTAGCCAATCCCTCGCCGTTCCTGTTAGCCAAAGCTACGCGAGACCCATAGATGTCTGCGTGAAATTGATGTAAAGCGGGTCGTAGACAGTTTCATGGCCAAGATGGATTAGAAAAGGCTTGGTCGACGATAGTTGTGATCCAGATCGTCGAATCTTAGATCAGGCGTATCTTGCAATCCAAAATGAGTTACCTGACATAATATATATGATTTTAGAGTAGAACGAGCTATTTAGCCAACCAACCCAGCTATGCCGGGTTGCAATGCCCGGAATTGCAAATATTCCTTGGATCGACGGCTGTTTTCCTATTTTAATTGCTGGTTATAACTCTTCATCTTTCGGAGTTGCGCCCAACATGAAAAGAGCTTAGAATAATTAGGAGAACGGTCCGGTGAAGCCAAATAGGACACTTATTATTTTTTGCTAAAAACCTTACCTCGTTTTTAGGAATTAATTAATTAATTTCGAATTTTTTAAAATTTATTTCTATTTTATGCTTTCTTTCTCCGTGGATTCGATAAGTCTCTGCGAGCAGCTCCGTGGATGGGGAGACATTCACTCGGTCCATCGGTTTCATCAGTTTAGTAGATGAGCCTAGTTAAATCAGGCAGATCCAAAACGCAAGTGAGCCACACTACAAAGAAAAGGAACAATGGGTATTGAACGCTTTCCGTTGAAACCTTCTTGGGAACCCACATCCCAGTGGGAATCACCTTTTGAACGGCTTGGATGACATGTAAACATTACAGTGGTGGACCCCAGGAAGGCTTTCAATGGTGGCCATACCCATCCCCACTATTTCCTATAGTGTGCCCACTCGAGTTTTGGATCTTCGTCGATTTTGGGCTAACATGGTTAACATAAGGTGGCGAAACTGATGTACGGAGTGGATTTCACGCGGACATAACAGTGGGCCCCACAGAGCTTTGGGTTACAGAAATCCCTGTAATCCTGTAACAGAAACTCGCGTCTCTTTTCTTCTACCATCTGATGGATCTGATGGATATGGACAACTAAAACAAACGGTCCATATTCATCAGGGCCCAATCGGGTTGTTACGATTAGCCAATGATGCAATCTTCTTGCAGGGAGAAGAGCCAGATGAAGCTGCAAAAGCTTCCATGGTCCAAGAGCAACAGCATCCTGACAAGAGCCGCGAAAAGAGGCTACCACCACCATCATCAAGAACACCTTACGCTCCTTCACCGAAGCTGCAGGAGAATTCGAGCGTAAATCTGCCCATGGAACCAACGTTCCAACAGAAGCGAAGCTGCCATGCGGCAGCAACTGTTGTGATTGATGATGTGGTGTGCGTCGGGTTGGATGGAATGCCTGTCGATGTTGAGCAACGGGAAGAAGAAGATGATTACATAGCTTACGACAGAGAGCACAAGCCATCTCCGCTGTCGGAGATAGAGTTTGTGGACACGAGGGTGCCCTTAAGGCGGGCGACAGATGGAGGATCGGTTGATGATGAGTATATTGAGGTGAGAGGATGGAGAGAAGAGCAGCTAGATACTGCAGAAGCTGCTCTCTTGAGAGCTGAAGCTATGTTTAGAGAAGCGGCTGAGAGGGGCGATCCTGACTCTCCTCAAGCAAGGGTTCTTGCGGCATTTAAAGCGGGAGAGCTACCGTTGTAGTGTTGTTCTGTGTGTGTGAGAGAGAGATGTACAGTTGTTTTCCGGTCGTCATTGGATGATCTACTCTAACAAGTGAAATGCAGCGTCACCCATGCGAATCGTGTGGGGGTGTTGGAATATTTGGTTGAATCAAATATATTATTTAGAATTGAGAAAAAATAAAATAAAATTTGAGACAGAAGACTTTACAGTAGAGAGAATTTTTATGTGCCAAGGAAGTCCTTGTAAATAAATTTTTGCTAATAGCATAAATTAAAGTTATTGACGTAGCTCCCTATGAAGTTAAATTTACATTCCCCTGAAGGGGGATCAAACCCAAGGCAAAAATCCCATCTTATATACTAAATTTTCTTTCTTTTGACAAATATGATGCAGGACTAAACTCATAACTCAAAAGTTACAATAAGTCACAATAACAAAGAAAATCGGAATATTTAAAATTTTATTTTAAGTATAAATTTTGAAACAAAATACAACATGGAGCTCGTATGGGCTTTAAATAAGAGGGCTTCGGTCTTACATCTAGAATCGATGCTAAATCGTATTAATCAGGTCCTTATTTATTGTCGGGTCTCAGAACCATGGATGGTTGTTGTGTGCAAGTCGTGGGGTTGCGGGACTTGGCCAAGATATAGCTTGCTGTGGGCTTGAGCTAGACCGACTCAGCTCGCTGGTTGGCTGGGCAGGGGCGATTGGCCTGCTGGACTTGAAATCCAACCGACGCGGATTAAATACTCACGGGTTGAGAATGAGTAGCCAGACTTGGTACTGAAGTGATGTCACGAAGTTCTGCGGCCCCACCATGACATATGTGTTTGTATCCACACTCTCCATCCAGGAGATTTCATTTTAGAGGATGAACCAAAGAATGAGCCAGATCCAAAGCTGAAGTGGACCCCACCATAGAAAACAGTGGGAAGAGGTCCACCATGATGTTTATTTGAGACCCAACCTGTTCATAAGTTAACACAAACATTAAATAAGGGAAAACACTGCTATCAGATTGACTGAAAACTTTTGGGCTATTAGAAGTTTTTAATGGTGGGCGTCACTCTCTCCATTGTTCTATGTGGTGGGGTCAACTAAAGTTTTGGATCCGACTCCTCTGGCTCATGCTATAAAATGATCTCTTCAAATGGATGTACGGTGTAGATATAAAACATACATCACGGTGAGACCCACAGAACTTAGTGACGTCACTTCAGTAGCCAGTCTTGCTCCTCAACCTGTCAGTAGTTATTGGCTAATCAACGTCCAAATCTAACCCTGTTATGGGCTAACCCTCTCAGGTGTTCCCTATGGTGTGGTTCACGAAAGGATTAGATTGACATGATTTTTGCGTCATGGCTAAACATATTGATGTGCATGATGGTCTAAGTTGATGTCAGCTAGGGTCCCATGGTGCAGACGTACTCATCATAGTGAGTGACACAGGGATGAACGTGATGAGGTCGATCACCGTCTTCCTCAAGATGATAACTACTCCGAATTCATGAAGCTTCTCTAGACTCCTCACAGAGACTTCTCGAATCCACGAGAAAAGAAAGCAGAAAATAGAAATAAATTCTAATAAATTCGAAATTGATTTAATGCCTCCCAATAAACAAGTTCACAACCCTTAAATAGGGATACCAAGCAATGAAAGAGAAATCAAAAGCAAACTACAACTAAAACTCCTAGAATTCGTGACTTACTATAAATAGTAAACTTACTATTTATAGACGGCCGTGATGTCTACTAGTGTTCAAGGTTTTCGGCCAAAAATAGTAAGTGTCCTAGTTGGCTTCACCAAACCGTTCTCCTAATTATTCTAAGCTCTTTTTACGTTGGACGCAACTCCTAAAGCCCAACGGATGAAGAGTTATAATCAAACTAAAACTTACTATTTATAGTAAAAATGAAATTAAAACAGGAAAACGACCATCGTGAGATATGCTCGATCTAAGGTCCGGCAGTCCGGATCACTTCTGTTGTTGACTGAGCCTTTTCTGATCCATCTTGGCTATGAAACTGTCCGCGACCCGCCCTACATCAGTAAGCGTGGCCCATTTTGCATTTGCACAAAAAATGCTTGCACTCGGCTTTTTTTTTTTTTTCCCACACATGTTCGCGCCCACACAGATATCCCACATCAGAATTGAAGATTTCCTTACCCGAGGCCTAGCCCTGGAGTGCAAGGCCAATGCCTATGCTTTTGGCGATGGCCTTTTAGGTCAGTCCCTAAAATGGTTCAGGGCTGGGCCAGCACCAAAGTTTATGGTAATTATAGTGTGATCATGTACATCATATGTTTGATACTAAAAAGTGAAGATGGAAAGTTGTTAAAACCTTGAATCTATAAGGAAAGTTCTAGAAAATTAAGATAGAAAATTTAGATATTTTATTGAATAATGTTTAATATTTATGATATTTTTTATTATACTATTAATAAAGAAAAAATAAAAATTTAATTCGAAATTATTCAAAATAACAAAATTTTATTTCTCATTAAAAGTTGCTAAAAAGTTATCCAAAATAGTAAAATTCATCTAAAAGCTTAATTTGCTAGGAAATAAAAAGTGCCAACAATTAATTTTTTTTAAAAATAAAAATATAAAAATATAAAAATATAAAATTTGACAAAAATTAAAATTACTAAAAATAGTAAATTCTTTTTATAAAATTTCAATTTTAAAATGAAATGGTTTTGTTTAATCTTCTTTTAGTCCAATCATATAAGGAATCTATCTGTGCCACATCCTTCTGCAATGTTGTGGACTGCATTTTAGTGAAAATGCCAACGCTTGTACTCATATCTTTCCACCCATGTACAGTGTTTAAATTATCGGCGACAATATCGAATTGTCGCCGATAATACTCGATATCATTATTGTACAATGATACCGAAACCCCATTTATTCGTTTGTGCCAGATTTGTCGATAATCTCGCCGATAATTTCGGTATCGTCGATATTTTCGAAATGTCGCCAAAATTTCATTGTTCCCACGATAACAGGGGATGTAAAATCCTCAAAATAATAATAAAAAAATTTAAAAAAAAAAAAAACACAACGAAATACCTGTTTTACGCTCGGATCTGTTTGAAGCCACGAAATTTAAGAGTTTTATGGTTGTTAAGTGCAGATCGGAACCTTTCCGGTAAGATTCTACCCCAAAAAATTGGTTTTTCCGTCGTCTCGATATCGTATCAGAAAATAGAGGTTTTTTTTTTTTTAATTTGGGATGAAGGAGAGGGATTGTCGGGATGAAAATCCGGAGATTTTGGTGGGAAGGAGAGGAATTTTAAAAAATTTGGGACGAGGGAGAGGGATTTTCGGGTTTCTGCGGATTTTGGGGATCGGATTTTATATTTGAGGGAAATCGGATCGCGTACTGTGTTACTCAGTACGCACGCTCTCATCGTACTGATTAAACTCTGTTGGGCTCACAGTGAATGTATGTGGTTAATCCACACCGATCCATCCGTTTTTCCATCTCATTTAAGGGTTGAGACCAAAATTGAAGTATATACAAAGCTCAAGTCGACCGTACACACGAAAACGATGGGAATAATGATTTCCACCGTTGAAACTTTGGTAGGCTCCACGGTGATGTTTATTTGTCATCGACCTCTTCATAAGGTCACAAAAGCATGGATGAAGGGAAAACACAAATATAAGTTTGATCCAAAACTTTAGTGGCCCTCAAGAAATTTCAACGGTAGATGTTCGGATTCACATTGTTTGAGGTGGTGTGGTCCATTTAAGATTTGGATATTCTTCATTTTTGGGTTCAAGTCCTAAATTTATCTGTTCAAGTGGATGGAAGGGGTGGATATAATATATAAATCATGGTGGACCCCGAGAGTTTAGTGTGTACTAAGTTACTCACTACGCGATCCGCTTCCGTTTAAGGGGCGATATTGACCATGTCAGTAGCCAAATCGAAGTGGCGTCACCAAGCTCTGTGGACCCCACCATAATGCATGTGTTGTATCCATACCGTCAACCATTTGTAGAGATCGATTTCTATGCCATTACAAAGAGAATGAGAATGATCTAAATTTCAAGTGGACCCACCACAGAAAATCGTAGGAGCAGTCACACCCACCGTTGAAACATGTATAAGGCCCACCGTGATGTATTTTTGAGATCCAACCTATTCATAAGTTAACATAGAGATGGATGAAGTGAAAACATAGAGATGGATGAAGTGAAAACAAAAATATCAGCTTGATACTACTGTGGCCCCCAAGAAATTTTGAACGGTGGATGTCACTGTTCCCACTATTTTCAATGGTGGGGTCCTCTTGAACTTTAGATCTATCTCATTCACTTCATCCAAGTCTGTATAACCTCATTGATAGGTTGGGTGGTAAAAAAACATCACGGTGGCCCTTAGAAAGGTTTCAACGGTGGGTGTATTACTGCAGCTTGCTTTGATGTGGTCCACTTGAGCTGTGTGTCTGCTTCAATTTTTGTATAATATCTTAAAATGATATTAGAAAAGCGATGAACGGTGTAAATAAAATACTTACATCACAGTGGATCCCACAGAGCCCTGTATGGACGGATTCGTCCGGGTGGGGGTAGGATGCAATCCCCGTCCGCTTTTTATAAAAATCGGATTGCATACTGAGTACACGTAGGGAGGCAGTTTAGTCAGTAATGCTGATCGTTGTTCCGTGGGCCCATTATGATCTATGTATTTAATCCACACCGTCCATCTATTTTTACACATCATTTTAATATTAAATGTAATAAAATAGGTAGATCAAAATCTCAGGTGGACCACACCATGGGAAAACAATAGTGATTGAATTTCTACCATTAAAAACCTCCTAGGGGCTAGGGCCCACTATAATATTTATTTGACATCTAACCTATAAATTAAGTCATACAGTCCTAGATGAAGTCAAAAAACAAATATCAAGCCAAATATCAGCTTCATCCAAAACTTTTGTAGCCCCAAGAAGTTTTTAACGGTGAGAGTTCAATCAACACTATGTGGCCCACTTGAGATTTTGATTTAACTCAGTTTTGAGTTCAAACCAAAAATTATCTGGAAAAATGGATTAAATGATATGGATGAGACACATACATCATATTGGGGTCCACATAGTACCACTTAAGCGAATTAGCTGCATAACAGGTGGAAGCAGATTGCGTACTGAGTAAGTCAGTACGCTTAGTGTACGGAGTAAACTCTGTGGGGCCCACCTTCATTCATGAATTTTATCCACTCCGTCCATATATTTTACTAGATGAATTTAATACGTTAGCCCAAAAATGAAGCATATAAAAATATCAAGTGGACCACACCATTGAAAAAAGTGTTAATTGAATGTCTACTGTTGAAAAGTTATTGGAGTCCAAGTTTTAGATCAAGTTAATAATTTTTTTTCACTTCATCCATGTCGTGTGATCTTATGAATAGGTTGGATGACAAATAAACATCACTGGAGGCCTTGTAAAGGTTTCAACGGTGGAAATTAATATTTCCATTGTTTCTTGTGGTATAGTCCACTTGAGCTTTGTATATGCTTCAAGTTTGGGCTCAACCCCTAAAATGATCTGGAAAAATGGATGAACGGCGTGAATAAACCACACGCATTCACGGTGGATCCGGACAATGATTATGAGCCACCTCATCACTCTAGGTGGGAATGAAATATGGCCATAAATGTGTATTTTTTAATTTTTTTTTTAAATTCATTTACTTCTGCATATCTTAATTCTTATAAGCTTGCATTTGTATTATATAAACTTATTTTGGTTATTATTTAAGTGATTTCTTACGACAACGCATGCCTTTTGGATCCCATTAAATGGAAACTTATTATTTAATGCATTTTTTTTTGCAATTTTTTCATTCCTGAATATGTAAATATGTGTATTTAGGCATGTCCTTAAGTTTTACTGAAAAATTCCACCATTTTCTTCATGTTTTCCCCTTTTTCCCTGCATTTCCGGTTATCGGCGATATTATCAACGATAACGATATTATATCTTTATCTCCGGCCAGCGAAACTTGTAGCGATAACGACAACTCGAACACTGCCCATGTATATGTGCCCTAAGCCAGCATGTGATGGATTGTTGATCTTTTATATATTTTTATGTTGCATCGTCTAGATCGTAATCAGAAGTAACTTGGCTAAGTACAATTAAAAGAATTGGTGAACTATTGCTATGGTAGAGCATGTAAATTTCCTAGATGGTTGGGTCCATTCGGTATTAATGACTCAAAGTCGGATCCATTTGGGTCCATTTAGAGAGCATCCAAAGAAACGAGAGGGCTCAAGGAACCATTTTGAGAGGATCCAAATAATTGAGAGGACTCAATGTGGATCCTGCAAGTAGTCGCATGGACGGGCATTAAAGAATCGGTGACCCTTTAACCGGAGGAATGTAGGTCCTTACTCATGCCTCAATGATAGGCTCACAGGAGTTTCAACACGAGGTCATGGATTCAAGTACCCATTGTGATGAAATCCTATTGTGGTGTGAGTGTCTGTTTGTGGGGTGTAAGTGCATGTGTGTGAATTAAAAAATAAATAAATAAATAAATAACTGGATGAATTATGCCTTTCCATTCATTTGTGTTCTTCCTTCGAGGAATTGTGTTGTGCAATAAACGCTTTGCAAGCTCCTGTTACATTTGTTCATCCACTACGAGTGTTTTCCTAGCTTTGTAAAGATTAGGTGGGACACGACATTAGAAAAAGTAAAGCTAGTACTACCCTTTTTTCTTCTCTCCTTATAGATTGGCGCCCTTGCCCAGCCCATCTTCTCTGCTTCTACTTAACTGTCCTCCTCATCAAGCTATTATAAATACAACAGTAATAACAGAGTATTCACACGATTTTGCGTGAAGCTCCACTTTTTTTTCCCTCTTTCTCTTAGTCTCAAATCTCTTCATGGTATTAGAACCCATGACCAGTGCTGATTAATTCTTTCACTGTAACAGATTCCACAACATCTATTGATTTTTCCCAAATTCCAATCAGCCACAAAAAACCATTAATAAAATACCCTCATCTCAAAAAAAAAAATAAAAAAAAAATAAATAAATAAATAAAATCCTAATGAAAAACCCTCATCTTCAAAATCCTATGCTCCAACACTTAAACACCTGTCAAGATCTGGCTTCCATTGGTCAGCCACATCTCCGTTGCCACCACTGTTGGAACCGGAACCGTGGCTGGCAAAACTGCGACCGCTCTCTGTTTTCTCTCTTCCTCCCGCTAAGATTCATTGTGATTTATGGGGTCATGCACCTATTGTTTCTTTCTAGAATATGGGATATCATACGATCTTTGTTAATGACTATAGTGTATTTACATGGTTATATCTTCTGAAAGCAAGTTAGAATTCTTGGTGTATTTTTAAAATTTTAGAAATTAGTCAAAAATCAGTTTTCCACAAAGATGAAAAATTTCAAAGAACTGGGGGAAAGAGAATCTCAATCAAAGAAATTTATTAACTATGTTGATAAATTTATTACCCAATTTGATAATTGTAGAATTTTTATACAAATCTCTTATCTAGGAACACCATAACAAAATAACATCAAAAAAAAAGAAAACACTGAAATATGGTCGTGATAGGTTTGACTATGTTGCTTCGTGCTAATATGCCTAAAATTATGTGTAGAAGTAGGGTTGTACATCAAGCCGAGTCGAGTCGAGTCGAGTCGAGGTGGGCCAAGCTTGGCTTGGCTCATCCGTGCTCTCCTCAAGCTTACCATTGGAGCTTGGCTTGTTTGCTAAACCTTTCGAGTTATGCTCGAGGCGAGCTAATGGATCGAGTTGAGGCGATCTTACCTCGAGTTGAGTCAAGCTTGCTCTTAACCCAATCCAACCCAACACCCAACCTACACCTACTCAACTCAGCAACTCGACCCAACCTGCACTCGACTCAACCCAGCCACCCGACCCAACCCCCAAATCAAATATTCAACTAATATATATATATATTAGATAAAGCCATAGAGGATACTGTTAAGATCGGGTGAGTAGCCAAGTGGAGAGAGAGAGAGAGAGAGAGAGAGAGAGAGAGAGAGAGAGTGGTAACGAAGGATAAGAAAGGGACGGATGGGTAAGATAGGGTTTAAGTTTTAATTTTTTAAAATTTTAAATATAATATATATAATAATATATATTCGAGTCGAGTCGAGTCAAGCTCCACTATGTTTGAACTCGACTTGTTTTCAAAACAAGCTGGGTCACATGAAGCTTGGCTCGTCTTGAATTGTGGTTAGAGTCGGGTCAAGTCAAGCTAGATCGAGCCAAGCCGAGCGAGCTTTTCAAGCTACCTTGGCTCATGTATTGTCACGCCCCAAACCCGGAAATCGGATTCACAAGAATTTCGATTGCTGAATCTGGTGCCGACAGCCTCCGTAGTACCCCATTCTCGGCTCCTAGCATCCATACGCTAGATTCCGATCCTGGGATCCTACAAGAAGGATTTTTTTTTTTTTTTTGTACATTTAACTCATAATAAGCATAACCACAAGATTACCCAATTCACAAAGGCAACATCATCATCTCATATCTACTAATATAATCATTTGAGTACAATGCTTAAAGGGAAATTACATGATATCGAAAATCAAGCTCCAGAAGACCGCTGCACGCTCCAAGCTCAACACTGCTGCAACCTAACATCACCTGCACGCATCTATCGTGCATAAGCTTATAGAAAGCTTAGAGGGTGGTGTAAGTATGTGTACAAGGTAAGTGCCAAGTATTCAATGCAATGTCGAAATAGGCGCAAGGTCATGAATCGTACGTTATCGATGTAAGCGAAAATATTGACAAGTCCACGAGTTAAATAATAACAGAATATACGATACAAATCAACTATACAAATGAGGAACAATATTAGAATACGCAATATAACTCAGCTATACAAATGAGGAGCAATATTAAAATACTCAATACAAATCAACTATAGCAATGAGGAACAATATTAAAATACGTAATACAAATCAACTATACAAATTAGGAGTCATAAAGAGTTAAATACCAGATGTCGTATATAAACCATATAAATGTCATATGCCGCGAATGAAATGCAATATGCGGTGCGAATGGAATGACCATGCTAGAGTGTGAAGTCGGGATGATGGTACATAGTATCGCAGGCTACGGGGTCCACCACAGGGGACTTCTATCCAAACCAGTCTCATACCTAAATTTGGATAGTCAGACTCAATGTGGTAAACTCCTGACTTCAGGTTAGTCGCGCGCCCAACCGAAATCCTTGGCATAATGAAGGTACACAACAATTAGTTGCGCACCACCAGCCCGAGTGGATAGTGAATGAATGAATGAATGAGCATGCAACTCCTACTCAATAAGTCCACATATCAGTACGGTTCCTCTCTGGGATCATCACCGGGGTCTATTACACTCCAAACCAGATTGTCGCCCCATTGCGCCAACAAGGTGAGTGGAAGAGACCTCACTATCCGCCTGCCAATATCGGGCCCTACTCGTCGATAGCGGACCCATTCTTCGAGCTGGTCAGACTCAGCCTAGCATTGCCCCCTCCTCTCGGGCAGGTAAGGCCGTACCCCCTTCCAACCGACCACGACACAGTGGGAGACGCGGCCTAACGGTATGCGGCCCTCATGCGCTTATGCATCCACTCGGTCTAGACGTTGGAGCAACCTCTAGAACCAAGAGGGTTTAGGGACTTTCACCCACGGATATCTATAGCACCCCATGTAGAACAGATTTCCGGTGTCCCATCTGGCCACCCACGAAATACCTGTGGAGGCTACGACCCTGATGTCGCTAGGGCGTACAGTAATCATAACACACAATGTAAGATGCATGAGTCAAACAATCCAGTCATGCATCAATCCTGTGCATGTCATGCTCTCATATGGGGCAACTCCACCTATCAGGGAGCCCTATGAACAACCTGCCCTATGGTATATGCAATGGTCAATCACATCTCATAACAACATGCAGATGATGCGTATGGGCATGTATTATGATGCTATGCTGTCACATACTCATAATCGGTATCAATAACCGGCATCAACCATCGGCCTCGACAATGTGGACATTTAACCAACATTGCCCCCATGGCCACATAGAGCCAAACATATAACTGTCCCACGACCTCACACAAGGCCTAATATACAACACGATGGGCCTTACTCAAGGCAACATATACACAACAGGTGAACCCTGCTCATGGGCCTAATACATATCATAATAGGCCTTGCCCCATAGGCCATATATGAATACGTCATAATGAGCCCTACCCATGGGCCATGAACACATCACGATGGGCTTTGCCCACGGGCCTCAAATATATGACATGTGGCCCCTACCATAGGTCTCGAATACATCAAATGGGTCATGCATCATGGGCCTACTACGTGTCATAATGGGCTTCAACTACGGGTCACATGTACATCATATAGATCACGACAATCGACCTTGGCAATCGAAATCAGCCTCGCCAATCGAATCGGCATTCGGCCACGGCAATCGGAATCGATCGATAATCAGAATCGACAAATCGGTCACAACCATCGGGATAGATCAATAATCAGAATTGGCAAATCGGTCACATCGATCGAAGTTGGCAATCGGTCACGACAATCGGAATCGATCGATAATCAGAATAGGCAAATCGGTCACAACCATCGGGATAGATCAATAATCAGAATCTGTAAATCGGTCACGTCGATCGAAGTCGGCAATCGGTCACGACAATCAGAATCGATCAATAATCAGAATAGGTAAATCGGTCACAACCATCGGGATAGATCAATAATCAGAATCGGCAAATCGGTCACATCGATTGAAATCGGCAATCGGTCACGACAATCGGAATCGATCGATAATCAGAATAGGCAAATCGGTCACAACCATCGGGATAAATCAATAATCAGAATCGGTAAATCGGTCACGTCGACCGAAGTCGGCAATCGGTCATGACAATCGGAACCGATCGATAATCAGAATAGGCAAATCGGTCACAACCATCGGGATAGATCAATAATTAGAATCGGCAAATCGGTCACGTCGATCAAAGTTGGCAATTGGTCACGACAATCGAAATCGATCGATAATCAAAATCGACAAATCGGTCACAACCATCGGGATAGATCAATAATCAGAATCGGCAAATCGGTCACGTCGATCGAAGTCGGCAATCGGTCACGACAATCGAAATCTATCGATAATCAGAATCGGCAAATCGGTCACGTCGATCGAAGTCGGCAATCGGTCACGACAATCGAAATCGATCGATAATCAGAATCGGTAAATCAGTCACGTCAATCGAAATCGGCATTCGGCCACAGCAATCAGAACTAATGATCGGTATCGACAATCGATACCGACAACCAGCACATAAACAGGGCGGGGTCCATAGATGAACAACCGATCAACCATAATCTAAAGATCGGCCCTCGGCCGTGGGTATATCAAATCCAGTAATACGGAGCCATCCGTTCATGGTGAATGGGGCCCACTTATTTGGGTTTACCCACTAAGAGGATTATGAGAGTGGGCCTAACAAGGCCTAAGGGAAGATCACAATGTGGACATTAAACCATCATTACCCATCAATGTGGATATTCAACCAACACTGCTCCTAAAAAGTGGCCTATATAGAGCCAAACACATAGTGGGCCCATGGCCTCAAACAATGGCCCAATATACATCACCATGCCCTCTCTCAAGGGTCTCATATGCATCACATTGGGCCCCGCTCATGGGCCTCAAATACATGTCACAATGGGCCACAACCCATGGGCCTCGAATACACAATAGGTGGGCCTTACACATGGGTCTCAAATACATCATGGATGGCCTCAAATATACATCACAGGTGGGCCTTGCACATGCAACAAGCGGGCCCTGGAAACTGATGGACGGCAAGGATAAACATACATTATGTAGGGTCCATGTCCCACGGACGGCAGGGAATGAAACATATTCATCAAGGTGGTTCCCACCTATCAAACAGATGGACAATATGGAGTGAAATGAATACATCAAGGCAGGTCCACGACACCACTGGACGGTGCGAGAGAAACATGTACATCACGGTGGTGTCCCACCATCCCACGTCCGGATGGATGATATGTACAAACATCATGTGGGTCCCACTGATCTAGACGGTGTGCACAGCGGGTGGGTGTCCACCGTCCAGACTATGGACGGTAAGGATACAACATATGCATCATGGGTGGGTCCATGCACATGGCCCACCAGAGATTTGAATCTACGACATCAGATGGTATGGATGTGCACTTCAAGTGGGGCCCACGACCTAGACGGCCAGATAAAGCACAAACGTCACTGTGCAACCCACCGTCCAGGGAGATAAAACTCATGTATCATGGTATATTCCACGGCTCAGATGGATGGTAGTGATAGAACACTTACATTATGGTGGAGGCCCACCAGTGGGTGGCATAGATGCTAAGGTGGGGCCTACTTAGCACCGTCCAGCAAATGGACGGTGCAGAAGAAACATACATCATGGTGGATACCACGGCAGTGGAGGGTGTGGATTTCACACATCAGAGAGGTGGGTCCCACATACACGTGGCCCACCAGATGTATATATATATAAAAAAAACTTATTTATTGATTTATTATTATTATTATATTATTATTATTATTATTACTATGTTATGCAGGTCAATAGATCCAACGTCCAGTGATGGACGACTGGATACATGCATCAAGTGGCCACGGATGCCACACGTGTAAATGGTCCATGAGATGGACGGCATGAACAGAATAAAAATATCAGTGGGGTCCACAAAGAGGGACGGTCTGGATCAAAATAGACATCATGGGGTCCACAGCACATTCCGAATCTGTCCAGCACCGTACAAAAATCTGGACGGTGTGGATGGAAGCACATACATCACAGTCAGGCCCCACAGGATTGCTGGGATAAAACGCAGCCCATGTGGGTCCCACGTATCACGTGCAGCATGGCCAGCATGCTCAGCACATGCAGCACCGTCCCAGCTGGACGGTCAGACATACACAACATGGTGGGGTCCATACGGGTGGCTGGATGATGCACATCGTCATGGTGGCCCACGGAACTGCTGATGGAAGGACTGGACGGTTACATCATGGGCCCCTCAATCATTAAAACAGATGGACGGTCAGGATAAAACAATGCATCAAGGTGAGTCCCACGTGGGACCTGTCATACGTACATATACATTGTATATATGTAATATAATAATATATTATAATATTTATTTATATATATATATATATATATATATATATATATATATATATATATATATTGTCAGCAGGGCAATAGCGTCCAGCGTCCATTGATGGACGGCTGGATGAAATTCTTACTTGTAGATGGGCCCCGCCCTCACACGAGCCACACGTGTGAGGTGGCCAACGTCCACGGAAAATGAATGGAAGGTGTGGATATACACGTACATCGCAGTTGGTGGGGGCCACGGCACCGTCCAGTACGGTGTCCAGCACCGTCCAGATGGACGGTGCACATCAGAGATGGGCAGTATGGATACAAAACACACACCTCGTGAAGGACCTACGGAGCTTGCTGCCGTCAATGGCAGCTCCAGCTGTTGGGCAGCGGATGAGCTGTTTGGATAGAAGCATACCTCATGGTGGGGTCCACCGTTCCAACCAGGGGACAGCGTGAATACATACATTAGGATAGGTCCCACCATATGTATGGCATGGATCAAGTGGGCCACACCCATCACAAGAGAGAGAAATAGGGAAAAAGTGAGAAATTGGTGGAAATGGGAGGGGCCCCGCCACTACGGGCCCTCCCTAATGCATACATTCAGTAACATGTCACTTGTGTAAGAGAGAGGTAAGGCTATGTATGGGTTGCTTGTACTTGTCTTTGATTGATGGATTGATGTGACATTTGATGTGATTGATGAGACATTTGATGTGATTGATGAGACATTTTCTTAGAATTTGCAATGTGCGGCGTTTCCTCGAACTAAACGCAGGCCCACATCTCCTGGCCTGTGTATCGCCTCAACGCGCGAGACGCGGCATCGGAACCGTGGCGACGGCACGGTCGCACTGGTACAAGTCTCAAGTTGAGTCAACTCGGGTTGACAACGTGTAACTCAGGGTTGGGCGCAAACATCGGATAAAGGTCGAAGGTTGTCGGAATTCGACCGGGAAGACCGCAGAAGCCTACAGAAATGTACGACCTAGGATACGGGTCTTACATGTATAGCCCTATGTAGAAGCTTTTTTAACAACTGAGTTTCTCATTAATCGATTGTCATAAACAATCATTGGAATGAAGACTCCATTCTACAAGTTATATAGAATACACCTAGAAGTCTTTGATTGTCGTTGTTTTCCACATCTAAAAGACATGTCTTCCGATAAATTTAAACCAAACTTATATTTCTGTGTTTTTGTTGCCTACGACTTTATCCAAAGAGGTTTTTGATACTATCATCCACTAATTAGAAAGATTTACATCTTTAGGTAAGTGATATTCGATGAATATATTATTATGTACTGATCCACCTTCTTTATTTGGTACTTCATAGGGTGAGAGTTTTGTTACTATTTGTTTACACCAGTCCTAGTGGGTCCACATGGACCGATGAAATGCCACCACGTGTCGACACTATATACAAATGATGAACGGAATCCTACTTGTGCCTTAAGAATATTTTTCACCCCACATCATTCAGTAACATGTCACTTGCCAAAAGCAGAACGACTCAGAGCCGTACGCACGCGTACATATGAGACACTATGATGAAAAACATGTAGACCTCACACGAGCAACACGTGTGGTCAAGTAGCGTGCTCGACACGCTTATAAAAGACCTGTTAAGATAGACAATCTATTGCAATCCAAATACACTTGATAGTGTCGTCTTATACAATTGTGTTTAAATGGAAAACTTTCCAAAGACAATTAATGCTTTCATGACAACTATAAAGGTTCAAGATGTGAATTCTTTCTAAATTAGAAGGAAATTGAAGGACACGATAAGGAATTTGAGTCTGACTGGGATACAGTGTGATCCTATAACTTTCAAGGATCCCACGCCAATAAGGAAACCCAATATAGTTGCCGCTTCACAATCTATAAAAAGAGCACACAATGGAGAATTCGAGGCACCAACTAAGCTATCACACACAATCTCTCAAAACGTAACGCTATTTGATCTTAGTTTTAGCTTCAAATCCCTCCACTTATGTCCAACCCCGTTATAGAACGTTTAGAGTTTAGCACAGCTTGGATCATTATTATCCAATGATACCGCTCTAGTATGACTAGGAGCAGTGTAAATATCCACAACATGTTGTCGTCAGATCCTGATCAACCAAGTTCATACTTGGAAGATCACACATTGGTCCCATCCTGTTGACCAATTGCCTCGATTGTTTGTCCACACAAGCGATTGCAGTTATTTACCTTTTATTTATTATCTGTTTATTTAATGTTCTAACTAATTGTAGCAAACTTCTTCATAAATCAATAAAATCGACAATTAACATTTATTTTTAATTCTTTTAATTCGTTATTGCATTACTCATCGTTGAAAGAAAATTCTTTACCTCAAGGGAAAAACATCTCATTCAAAAGGACTAATACTCCCTTTCTAAATCGCCTGATTGCTAAAACATGGTGGCTGGACAATCAAGTTAACCTTTACAGGTTTGATCTTACGATTAATTTGGTGCCTGAGGTCGTAAGCATTCAATCAAACTCGAGTTAAGTACGACTCTAACATGCCCAACACTATCCTAATAATACACATTTGACTGAATACATGTTGTTTGTTAACATGTGTGGACATTATGTCTAATTGAACTGCAACACTATCTATGTTGAGTTTTTTAGCTGTGATAATGTTCAAGACACTGCCTTATCACCACAAGCTTCAGGATAACCAAATATAAATATTTTAACCATATCAATTCATGGAGAGTTTACTCCCTTAAGTGTGTTTGATTTAGAGGATGTAAACATCATAAGGGAGGTTTTACCCCATTCTGAAGACTTGTCTAGCTCATAAACTCCTCAGTCATTTAGACATACTCATGCTCCAGCTCAATCGATCTCACCTAATGGGTTTCTTTCATCTACAACTCGAGTTGATAAAGTTTGCCATAAAATTGAAAAATCTATTACAACACCTCCTTTGGTGATTGATGATCCTTCTCAACACCATTATTTCTTTGATTGGCCCGCCACCTCCTTCATCTAACATTGATCAAGGATCACCATCAGATGTGCATACTCCCGAGCATGTATCAATTGCATTATCTACTGATTAGAAACATTACAAGAGCATACCCTTGAGTCTATACCAACCGCATAATCTACCAATCTGGAATCATTACAAGCGCTCCCACCCCTGGATCCCAATCCAACACCATCTCTCTCACTCCTCCATTAGGTTTTATAATCATGCATAGTCAAACCGGTATCACAAAGCCCAATCTGAAATACTTTTCGTATGATTATGCCTTTGATGTAGATGTTGTTCCCCTTACGCTCGCTAGAACCAAATTGGTTAATATCCATTCTCCTTTAAATACATCCATTTATTGTTAGACAGGCCTTAGCTCGACCGAAGTGGATTGCCACAACGCAAATGGAGCTCGACCGAAGTGGATTGCCACAACGCAAATGGAGCTCGACGCCATTGACCAAAATTAAACTTGAAAACTCGTTCATCGAACCACTAAGATGAATGTGGTAGGGTTCAAGATGGGTGTTAAAAAAAAAAAAAAAAAAAAAAGCTCAAATTTGATGAGTCTATTAATATATTTAAAACTTATTTCATTGCTAAATGGTACAATCAAAAGAAAGTTATTCACTTTCATCAAAACTATATACTCACACTATCATTCAAATTATTTGTACTCTTGCCATTGTGAATCTGTGTGTATGGAGCTACTACCTAGCTTTGTTAATTATTTTCTTCCTAATTATGTTTGTCGTCTAAAAAAAGCCAATATTAAACAGGTTTCTTAAACCGAATTTGGTCATATTAGTTTTTTTTTTCTTCATGTTAAATTTTTTTGTAGTAAAGTAGATATTTCTTTAATCATCCTTCATAGTTCATCGGAACTATTCTTTTATTGCTCTATGTGAATGAAATTATCATTACCAATAATGTTTTTTCTCTTTTATCTTGCTTAATCATCAAATTAAGATCTAAATTTGCTAGGAAAGATTTAAGCTCTCTTCACTATTTTCTTAGTATCAATGTTATTCCCTTCAAAAGTGGTCTTTTCCTATTTTAGTCTAAATATGCTCTTGATCTCTCGTCTAAAGTCAAAATGTCTGAATCCAAAGTCCATTATCACTCCATAATGCTTCCTATCTTGTCCCTGTTGCTCATTAGAGCTGGCTGAGTACTGAGCTCTTAGTCTTCTGCCACTGGGTTAACATGATCTCCTATGTGTTATGTGCATCGATCTGCTATTCTTGTAAGTGACAATTTAAGTGTGGTACATCTCATTGTAAATCCAGTGTTTCCTTCTCTCTCTGGGTCACAGTATTTATTTTTTATTTTTTTCAACTGTATGATGTCCAGCGCATACTTTTCATTTCAGATAGTTCTTTGAATCATCCATATGATCATTTGTTAGTAGATGGAACACGGCGGCATAGCGGCCAACCCCACCAAATAACTGGCCCAGATCGCATGCTCACATGACCCATGTCAATATGTGCTCCTGGCAGTTCCCCTTTTCAGTCAGAATTCCATTTCACAGTAAATGCTCACCATGTAATTGGTTTGCTGAGATTTCACTCAGTTTGGTTTGGTGTGAATTGCCTTTTGGATTAGGTGTTACCCTCACCGTGTGGGGCCCACCTTGATGAATGTGTTGTGTTACCCTTACAGTGTAGGGCCCACCTTGATGAATGTATTGTGTTACCCTTACAGTGTAGGGCCCACCTTGATGAATGTGTTATATATCCACTCCGCCCATTGGTATTCACCGATGACTTTAGGAGGTAATACCAAAAATTACCGTTTAAAAAGTTTAGGATAATCTGATCTTTAGATTTGCCAATTCATTAAGGTTTGGTTGACCTTATCAAGGAGTTATATGGCAAACATTACGAATCTGCTTAAGGTGGCGTTTAATCACTTGTTTCCTCTGGTGTGGTCCATCTGAGATTTACATCTGCTTAAATTTTCGGACCACGTCCTAAAATGGGCTGAAAAAACCATCATCAAGGTGGGCACCACAGCAAGGGTAACAACCCAGTAACACCTCACCAACGGTTGTGTATATGCTACAGATTTTCAGTGATTTCACTTGCAATGGATTCCAATCCACATTTTTTCAGATACCTAATGGGTAGCATGGGTCCTGTTGATGGGTCAAATGGCTGTACCAGAGAAGATAGAGAGGAAGAAGATCAGAGGGTTCAAGGCCAAGATGGAGAGGAAGAAGATCAGAGGGGTTTAAGGGCAAGATGGAGAGGGAGCAGATCAGAGGGTTCAAGGGTAAGATAGAGAGGAAGCAGATTGGTCCACTCTTGGGTTCAAGAACCTGATCCCTCTCATATAGAAAATCTATGGGTTGGAACAGATGACCTGCTTTGACGGAACCAGACCTCAATAAATAAATAAATAAATGTAGAAACTAGATGATTTTTTGTATGCATGTCTGTAACCTCAGCCTGATATTCCATTTCTTAAACATGAGTTGGATTGGGTTGGGTCAGATAGTCGAGCCGGCCCATTTCTACAATTAAATGGGTTGGGTTGGACTGATCTTGGATGATTTTTTAAGTGAATCAGGTTTCCATTTGGTAAATGGATCAGCCTTTGGGCCGACTCGAATCCGGCCTGATTGGTGATTGGCACTAGTGCTAGGCCATGACAAAATCAGTTGTAATTCCTATAAAAAATATTCACTAAATACCTCTAAATTAAAAAAGAAATCGAAACCAAATCGGTAAAATGAATACAACGATCCACTTAAACGGAATTCTATTAAAAATAAGGAAGGGGGGATTTCTCTCAGACAAATGCCTCATTCACATCAGGATTTATAGAGAATGGATATTCTTCAGACTCGTCATCAATCTTTGACATCACTGAGAAATCCCCCAAATACCCAAAAGCATTGATTTAAAAAATACAAATAAAACAAATAAAAAAACGCGACTTGTTGCACCTAATATCGTGTTTGGCCTTCGTAAAATAGCTTCCTCTACGCCTATTTTTGCCAAAACGACGTCCAAACGCGAACTAGGGCAGAAGAAAAGAACAGAAGGGAGAAGCTACATAGAAAGCGACGATTGAGCGAGTATTGAGGTTTGGGGAGTATTTATAGATGAGAATTAGGGTTTGAGGGAGTTCTCTTCAGGAATTATACGATACGCGGCCGCGCCTTTGTTTGCGCGGGTTTTTAGTTCTGAGAAGTGGGGCCCTGGTTCCCTAATCCAGACCATTGGCCTGTTGCGTCCCACCATGGATCCACCGAGGTGGGTGTGATCCATGACAGCGGGGCCCACCGTAATGTATTTTCCTTATATCTACGCCGTCCACCCGTTTTGAAAAGTCATTTTAGGGGATGATCTTAAAAATTAAGTAGATCCAAATCTCAGGTGGACCATAATACAGGAAACAGTTGTAATCAACCATTGAAAACTTCTCGTGGGCCACAAAAGTTTTGGATCAAGCTGATGTTTACGTGGTCTCTTAATCCACGTCTCTGTCTTTGTGACCATGTCAACAGGTTCGATGGAAAATAAACCTTCGGGTCGCCGGATGAAGTTTTTAATGGTGAGGATTCACTCACGACTGTTTCCTGTGGTATGGTCCACCTAAGATTTGGATCTGCTTCGTTTTTTATATCATGGCCTAAAATGAGCTTTCAAAATGGATGGGCGGTGTGGATGTAAGAAACATACATCACAGTGGTCCCCACAGCTCAACCAAACTGCGCCCCAATGGATGAGCCATGTTCTGCGGACACGGCCTCACCCAACACGATGCAGCCCTGAACGTGGCCACGATGATGTATGTGTAGTATATCCACGCCGTCCATCCACTTTTTTAGATCATTTTTGGGAATTCAACTAAAAACGAAGCAGATCCAACTTTCAGGTGGACCACACTACAGGAAACAGTGGTGATTAACCATTAAAAATTTATTGCGGGCCACAAAAGTTTTGGATCAAGCTTGTGTTTTCCCTTAATCCAGGTCTGCTGACCTTATTAACCGGTTGGATGGCAAATAAACATTACGGTGGGCCCTAGGAAGTTTTTAATGATGGGTGTTCAATCAACAGTTCCTGTAATGTGGTCCACCTGAGATTTGATTCTGCTTTAATTTTGGTCTCATGGCCAAAATAATATGGTAAAACAGATGGACGGCGTGGATATACACATTAAGGTGGGCCCCATGGTAAGGACTGCACCATGTTGGGTGAGGCCAGGGTCACACCTAATCCGCTCCCAGTTCTATCGGAGTGGTAGATAGATGCCCTTTCGTAACTGTATATCTGTCGATCTCACGTGTAACTAAACACCTTATATTTTATGAAAGGAGAAAAATCAGACCACGCATGATTGAATCAAAAGATTTTTATTTTTAATGGTATGCATTCAAAGCACGAGTGACTCAAGGATGGCTTTATTTTGTGCCGTATAATCATCAGGTGGACCTAACTGATTCACGGCTATGAGAAATCACACTCGTGAAGTGCTTCAATCCAATCCTACCAACTGCCCTACTTAGGCTAACCAACTACAAAGTCAGTAGTACCATTCCATCAGTGCAACGTTTTAGCTGGACCACATCACAAGTGGGCCACAGGTGAATGGCCTAGATGAACCTACACGTGTGCCATGTAAGGCCGCACAATACACCCCTCTCGCAAGCTGTTGCGTCTCACTTACAAAAGTGAACCGCTTCAGATGTGACCAACTTTTTGAAAAAAGCTCACCGGTCTGTTTGGGTGTCCTGTCTGTATATAATAATCTGATTTTAGTTAGGGCTCTTTCAGTCACACCAAATATCATTGCATTTCATTGTAATTTGCAAAATATCATGAAATTTTGTGATGTTTGGAGGGGTGTCACCAAGCGCACCCTTTGGTAAAGGATTTAATGCCCCTGCATTAGTCAGGCCTGGTGAGTAATCTCGAATGCACGGTACAATTAACCACTTGTTCCGAAAGCTCGAACTGATAGAGATGGTGAATTAATTCCTTTATCTCATAGCGCTCCAGATCGCATGGGTTAGACCTCGGCTGAACCCCCTCGTGGGCTCTACATTACATGGGTACCTCCTCACATGGGTCACCCGCCTCAAGTGTACCCCTGCATCCCGTAGGCCACCGCACTCGAGCCCAGTGTGAAAACGCCCCTGCATTAAATCTTCACTCATCATGATTACTAATATGAAGTATTATTTAATTAAAATACAATCAGCTCATTTTTAAGTGGCAACCAAACAGCCCCAAATCCATCACCCAAAAATCCAAACCCAACCCCTCAAAAGATTCCACTGCAGAGATGTCGCAACAAAAATGCCTAATGAGAAATGGCTCAAATCAGAGTTTCTAAGAAAGGAAAATCTCTAACAAATTTCTCCTCACATTGCAAAAATTTAAAAAAAAAAAAAACAAAAAAAAAAATTCCCTACGTTCAACTACTCTCTTGAGTGTAGTGAGTGGCTGCCCCGTGTCATTGGACTCAACATTTGCTTTTTTCCGTTTTTCTTTGATTCCTGAATGATGGGTTTTCATGGCTGTACAATTAAATAATGATGAATCCAATGGCTTGTAATTTTCTGTTACCTGGATGAGAAAATTTCATCTTGGAGAATCAAAATAGAAACACAAGCAAACATTCAATTCCACGGCAAGACAATCACCAATTCTTTTGAACTGCATCATTTCTTGATACTAAAACGGAATCCATGCAATCAAAGTATCAAAAACATGGTTAGTTTCATAATGCTTTTGGATCCTTAGTTGAGTTGAATTGCAATAAACAAATATAAATTGCGATGAGAAAATGTACAAACTTGGGTCGTACAATTCTAATTCATGATGCTGAATAAACCCAAATTGCAATTTCATGCCTGAAAGGTAACGGTAAACTACCGGATAGTCTCTATGAATTGAGTGGGGTAATGTCTTCTTTACTGTCTTGAGTTATTGCAGTTCATTTCGACCCCAACATAGTTAACGATAACAGAATCTGTGACAAGCAGATTAAGTTGTTTGTGTCCTCATGTAATCAACTTCAAACTGTCGTTGGAGATGCATCGACTGGTGGTAGAGGTTGAGGTCGATCCCATCCACATTCCTCCCAACACGGGCCTGCAGGACAGCCTGAAAATGACAAATGGGGAACAAGTACTAGTCGAGTGGGCAGTTGAACAAGAACAGCAGTGAAAGGCTTTTGAGGAGATAAAGGAGCACCTACTACTTACATCAGTGTCTGATTGTATGAGTAGTTCGCCAATGAACTGGTAGATCGATCCCACACGGAAATTGATGTCCCTCAAGTGTTGGGTGTCGATCTTTAGGCTAATGCTTCCATCAACAATGGTGGCAATGGCTGTACCTACACAATATTCTTGTAGTCTGCATAACACCAAGCATTCAAATTGCATTGTAAGTTAGGAGGGAAATACTTGGATAAGGATAAGGGCTGCCAATCCTGTTTCCAGAGACTTGAAATCCAGATATATTGGAATTTCTCTTGAGTCATCAATTATTTAGAATCCAAAGTGAATCATGCCAATTAGGCTACGAATTCTTGTGATATTGTCATGGAAGTAAAGCCGTCTGAAAATATTTGGGACCAGGCTAGTAATGGCACTATTATAACGACTATGCTTTATGAGCACTGAGCAATCCTCGCTGTGCCTGGGTCCAGAGAATTTGGATTTTGAAGATCTTCTGAACCCAATCCTCCATATCTGCACCCATAGCTTCATGAGATGAACATTTAAAGCCTGTTTGGAACATGGGATGTAATTGCATTTTGTCCCATGTAAATTCCATCCGGCATTTGGAATTGATGGGAAGGATTGGATTAATCCAGATATTTGACCTTTCAATCCCAACAAGAGATAACAATGAGATTCTAGCAGAATTAGAAATCCACCACATTTGTGGGCCCCATGTTGACGGATGTGTTTTATCCATGCCATCCATCCATATGCACCCTTTACATGTGACACTAAAGTTGCATATGAGTATAGGTAACCGGCATCGGTTGTGAAATCTCGCCTGTTGATTACAAGTCTAGGTCTACCAAATGCCAGTTTCAAGTAAAATAGTGTTTTTCCCAAAGGAAGAATTCAATCCCAAACAGGGGAATGTATGGTCAAAATACCATGGTATTTCCAGACATGCAATCATTGTGCATGGTATTTTGAAGGTCCAATCTCACGTTTGGGATCACATTCTTCCTTTGGGAAAAACACTGCATTAAGTGGAACCTACGGTTGGTGGGCCATGGAATACAAATCAATGGATCAAATTTCACAACTAGTGCCGGTCACCTGTACACATGCAACTCGAATGTCACGTGTAAAGGACGCATATGGATGGACGGTGTGGATAAAACACATGCATCAATGTAGGGTCCACAGATGTAGTGGATTCAAAATCCACCAGAAATCCCACAGTATCTACTTTGCGACTGGATGATATGATACCTGGATTAATCCAATCCATTTTGTTGTTTCCAAACTCTGGCTGGAATTTGAATGGGAACAAATGCAATTCCATACCACCAAATCCCACGTTCCAAACAGGGCCTGATGGTTTAGCAAGGGGGGGAATGTTTTAAGATGGATAGTTGCCAGATCACATGCAACATGGTTTCCTGAGGATATGTTTGCTTGAGATGAGATGGGTCTGCAGTCTGCACATACTCAATATACAAAGCATTTCAGATTGGAGGAGACATTTTGGATACCCAATATCCTGCAACTACATGATGCTCTCTCCTTATAGCAGGAAACTATTCCTTCTCTGGCTTCTACTCATTCTAGTATATATATATATATATATATATATATATATATTTAAAGCAACGCAGGAAATTCATTAAAAAAGCAAACGAAGGAGGGCTGTTGAGATAGCAGACCACTCCTAACAACCTAAGAAAGAAAGATCAACCCTATTCAAATCTTTTACATTGACCGCCCATTCTAACACCAGGGCTTTAGCCCTAGAACCCACCCTCTTCGCCGAAGAAGACCGATCGTTGAAACACCTGTCGTTTCTTTCTTCCCACACGGCCCACCAGATGGCAAGAATGGCCATGCGCCAGATGATCGATTTAGGTTTGCCAAGCTTACACCCATTCCACCCAATCATCAGATTTACAGCCGAATCCGGCATACACCAGGAAACTGAGAAGATGCGACAAAAGTCCATGAAGATGGTCCAGACAAAAGAACAGCGAACGAGCAAATGATTGACAGACTCCGCCTGTTGCATGCAACAGAGGCATATATTAACAATGTGCATGCCTCTCTCAGCTAGGTTATCAACAGTAAGGATTTTGTTGCGACCCGCAAGCCACCCAAAACATTTGATCTTTGGAGGAACATGATATTTCCAAATAAACGGGATCGCACCTGATGGCGACTGGACCGCAGGATAAATAGCTTCATACAGGGACTTGACTGAGAAAACCGCAGACTTCTCAAGCGGCCACTCGATGCTGTCCTGATGTGAGGGAGATGGCTTGGACTCGGAGGTGAGCTCGAGTAGGGCCGTGTATTCATCAGCCTTGTTATCATCGAGATTTCTTGTGCACCTTATGTCCCAAACGAACTGATCGGAGGAGAAATAGCCACAGACTTTGATGAGGACACCTCTGTCAGGGGAAAGACGATAGATTTGTGGGAATAGGAATTTTAGAGGCTTGTCTCCAATCCAAACATCTTCCCAAAAGCGAGTCGCGAGACCATTGCCCAAGACGTGCCTGCTGTTAGCTATCACAGGATTTTTAGCTTTTATAATTCCTTTCCAGATGTGGGAGGCTTTGTAGAGAGACTTATTTGATGGCCACCAGTTACCATGGGAAGCCCCATACTTTCCTCTAGCAATCACATCAAGGACCAAAGGGAATGATGATCAGAGGCAAATCACCAAGCCCATTTCCCCAACAGAGCCGAATTCATGATGTTCAGAATCTTTACATTCGCTCCACCCTCTTTGAGCACCTTGCACACCTGCTTCCATTCAAGGAGATGAATCTTCCTCTGGTGGTTCTTGCCAAACCACAAAAAATCTCTACGAATTTTGTCCATACTCTGAAGGACCGAACCGGGGTATCTATACAACGACATGAAGTAGAGAAGAAGGCTTGAAAGAGCAGCTTTGATTAGAGTCAGGCGGCCCCCCAGAGATAGATACCGGCACTTCCAAGAAGCCAGATATTTCTGAAATTTGCAGATGACCCTATCCCACATGTGCTTCGGCGGGGGACCCATTGAGAGGGGAAGGCCAACAAAGTATGCAGGGAAGGAATCTATGCGACAGCCAAGCATGGAAGCAAAATCATTTAGGGAGTTCTGCGAGACGTTGATGCCAAGGATCTTTGATTTGTTCAGATTGATCCTTAACCCCGACACCGCTTCGAAACAGCAAAGAGCAGTGAGAAGGTTCTGTATGTTCTCCTCCGTAGCTTCAGAGAATATAAGGGTATCATCTGCAAACTAAATGTGAGTTAGGGGAGCTGTCAGGCCCGGCATCGCAATTACCCGAAGAAGACCATATTCCTGACCCCTCTTAAGCATTTGGGAGAGAGCTTCGCCAACAATTAGAAATAACAGCGGGGAGAGAGGGTCTCCCTATCTTAATCCTCTCGAACTCCTGAAGAAACCTTTAGGCGAGCCATTTAGAGTAATGGAAAAGTGGGCCGAACCAATGCAAGCAGCGATCCATTGTTTCCACTTGGGCCCAAAACCCATCCGCGACAGCATATACAACAGAAAATCCCAATCAACATGGTCGTACACCTTGGCTATATCCAGCTTGCAAAAGACTGTTTTGACCCTGGACTTGACACAGGAGTGTAAGACTTCATTGGCGATGAGCGCGCCATCGATTATTTGTCTTCCTCTTATGAAGGCATTTTGGTTGTTGGATATGAGAGACCTGATGACTCTCGACAGCCAAACGGACAGAACTTTTGCTAATATTTTGTAGGGGCTCCCTATGAGGCTAATCAGCCTAAATTCAGCAAAAGAGGAGGCACCCGCCACCTTGGGGATCAGAGAAATGAAGGTGGCACCAAGACCTTTCGACACTCATTCTAGTATGAATAAACAATTTGCTAGAGAACCTCCCACGCACACTTAAGGGGAGAGTACAAGCCACAAGGGCACAAATACAACTACCCATGGAGACTCAGACAAAATGCCTATTCAGGCTTACAATAAAATGTTGGTCATTTCCAGCCATTTGATGGTTATTAGCTGACCATTCCAATTGAAACATGTTAAAGTTTTCTACCACATGATTTTATATAAAACTGTTTGATTACAAAGAACAAAGGTTTACCTATTTCTCTTGGATGATGATGACAACCAATCCCCGCCCTTAAATTTCCCTCAAATGACTTGGCGAAGTAATTTCAGTCTTTTTTTGTAAAACGACTCTTCCATGAAAAAACCAAATGAATTTAGTTCAGTTTAACAAAAAAAAAAAAAAAAAAAGAGTTCCCTTGCCAGCCTTTTGAAATATATGGGGTTAGAAATGTGGTTGCAATGATTTGAGTTTTACTTTTTCTTTAAAAAAAAAAAAAAAAACTAATAGAGTTTAAAATGATGTTTTGCTAACTGTAACAAACAACACATTTCAGCCAGCACTTCAGATGTGAGAGGACACTTCTGAAATGCTTTTCAATTATGAAACAGCCACCAATGTCATCTTCATCTTTTCTCCCAACAATTTGGGCTGGGTTTAAAAACGGCAGATTGGCAATAGGTTTTGTGATCCACTGCCCACTGGACACTAGACATCAACCTTCCTCTTTTACCCAAGCTTTAGTAATTGCCATGGAAGAGGCTCATAAGTCTCCCAAATATGTTTGATTTGGATATTAGAAACAATTGCTTAGGGTGTGATCGGACCGTAGTGTATAGACACTACAACTTGACTCGAAAGTCTCTCGAGTCAAGTAGTTAAAGGTCTAGTTTTTCAAGTCTTTAGTTCCGACAATTGGTAAATATTTAATATACGTTTAGAAATATTTTCAAGTGCTACCCTAATAAAATGGGATAAGATTTAGATGATGATGACGATGATTTTCAAGTCTTGGTGAGACTTCCAGAGTAAACGTTTAGAAATATTTTCAAGTGCCAACCCTAATAAAATGGGATAAGATTTAGATGATGATGATAATTTTCGAGTCTTGGTGAGTCTACCCAAGTTTTTCCAAGCACTGTGTTGTTGAGGTGAGTCAGCTGGTTGACTGAGTCATGAACAAATTGGGTTCTTTCAAGTCCTGATGATACCTCATCGATTTGAGTTGAGTCCACCTGTCAAACGATTAGTTACTGAATCAAGTTGTTTTGAGTCTCCATGAAATATGCTTGACTCGAGGCAAGTTTTCAAAGCATAGCGTTGAAAACACAACTGAACTGAATTGTAAACATTTAGCTCAGTCAATAGGAAACGGCAGAATTGTAACGACATTTCCTAATATTCATAATAAAGAAAGTAACTCTCAAATTGCATTTACTTTCCTAATGGCTTAGTGGTAGACTCCGTGAGTTTCAAGTTTCAACACCGAGATCATGGGTTAGAGTATCCATGTGATGTGTGGGCGTGAGTGTGTGGGAAAAAAACAAGCACCAACTTG
Source organism: Magnolia changhungtana (assembly GCA_030180095.1). Lineage (NCBI taxonomy): Eukaryota > Viridiplantae > Streptophyta > Magnoliopsida > Magnoliales > Magnoliaceae > Magnolia > Magnolia changhungtana. The sequence continues at coordinate 417,001 of JASAUF010000191.1, forward strand.
TAAGCAATGTAATTGCAATTTGGAACCCAGACCTCTGTGAATGGCAAGGTAACTACAGTAACCTTATGAAGTCTCAATTCTTTTATATATTTACCTTCGCTCAAATAATTCATGTCTATCAAGTCTCACACAATTTCAGCATTCTCAACTACTCATTTGAACTTCGTAGTCTTCATTCTTCATTCGGTCTTACTTATTCTTTCCCCCCCCTTTCATGTGGATGTATTGTTGATTTTGGTTTTCTATCTCACTGACCGTGAAATCTCGAAGAAACACTACTTAATTATTTAAATTTCATGCATGGATAACCTGTAACATATGCTTTAAAAAGTTCACTTACCACTTACATGTTCTCAATTTATATGTAAATAGGATTGTGTTTGGAAGTAACTGTAAATTTTGTAATGATAAACACACAAAGAATTAGGTCACTGTCACCTACTTTCCAGTAACTCGAAGTGAAGCACCTTGCTTAAACAGGGGTGAAGAAGAATCTAATTCCTGTAAAGCAACCAATTCTCCATGTTTTATTGCAGATGATGCCATTGAACCACCAAACTAACTCTCAGAAAGTGACCCGTGAACTGCAAATCAAGGACCCAATGCAGCATATCACAATGTGGAATAATCAGCCACTCAAACTCTGTTTCTAATATCAGAAGGATAAAACCAAGAAATTTGCATGCAAATGCAATCTCATTAGTGCATATGAGCAATGAATTTGACAAAGCAACCAAAAAGAATCAGAACACGACTGTCAAAACTAAGTTGTCGATCTAGGCTAATCAGGACAGATTATCACATGCTGTCGAGTTAAAAATATATCCACAGTTAATGAATTCTTCAAGAATGCTAAATGGGATAATTAGATTATTGCATGTACCCTTCTCCGCTTAGAGTCGTTAGGGGAACCAACACATAATGATAAGGATATCCTTGCCTTAGGAGTTCATTTTGAACCATGTGGGCCCATCTCTATGCATACATAGGATCCAGCCCATCTAATTGAGCCCTCAACCATAAACATTGGACGTCCAAAAAATCAGATTGATCCCAACCCAAATCGTCTTACATGGTGGGCCACTTGATGGTTAGATTGACCTGATTGTAGGGTTTCTCATTTTCATGGTGGCGTGATCATACTTAGCAAGTTTGGATGACAAACATTTACGATGGCAGGTCCACGTGTCCACAACTAGTTACAAGATTGTAGAGGGTCAATTTCTCAAAGATAACAGTGCTAGCAGATGCGTGGAAAATCTACAACGAATATGTAAACCAGAGGGGAAGTATTTGCAATAATCTAAACCGAAGGAGCGGTGTTTACAATTTTCCATAAACAACACATTGTAAGTGGTCATTACTCTTTTAATATAGTCTTAAATGAAATGAGTGGATTGGAGTTAGCAGTATATGAGATAGTATGGTATAAAGAACTATATGAACCCTTCTACCACACTATCTATTATTGTATAAAGTTGTATAAAGATATGTGCTTGATACGGATCAATCTATAATATGTATCCACAATTCCACATATGTTTACATGTAAATAGCACTCCAATTCTATTTCTTTGCTACATCCATTTGTATTGATTCCGATCAATCTGAAATAATCGAACATTAATTCTTCTAATTCCTAGGTTTTTTATTATTTTCAATATTGATCTTGAGATCTATCGAAACAATCAGTGTAGGAAGAATAGTATAGGCATATATTATATAAATTATATAAAAGGGAAAAAATAGGGGTTGGTTGCTCCTCATTGTAATATCCATGATTCTGGTAAGGGCCACTTCGTTGAAATAGAATATTTAGGAAGAATTTGGTTGGAAAAAATTTCCATTTCTTATCATGTGTTTAGTTTGGAAATACGAACATGGGAATCAAATCATTGAAATCTTTGTTTTATCAAAAGGTTCTTATTCATATATTACTAGATTCTTGTAGAATTTTTAAAATGGATATATATATATATATATATATATATATATATATATATATATATATATATAATATTAGCTTCTACCCATGTACAATGATTGAAAAAGTATATTATATATGCCTACGATAATAACAAAAAAGTGAGGGGCAAAAACTTTGTATAATTAGTTTTTCTTGTTGCTAAAATTATACATTATTATAACATAAAGGGTAGGGGTATCAATGATGAAGATTCAAGTCCAGTCCTCAAGTATCCATATCTGGACAATCCAACATGAGTTGACCTAATCCAATTTTAACCAAGTCAAAGTTAGTAGGCCGAACCCAAACACCATTATACTTGATTTTAATGAGCCTAAGAAAGTGAGACCAAAGCCCAACCTAATTTCTTAATAGGTCCAAAAAATTGAACACGAACCTATTAAAATTAGGCCCGCTCTATTAAATACCCTTAGCCGCTCTAGGTGAGGGTTTTAAACCAAATGAATGGCACTTGGGTAATTTGGAGGTAGTAAGAAAAGACTTGACCTATTGTCTAACTAAACATTTGGCCCTTAATAAAGTGGAATGGCAGAACATGATTCATACAGTTGGCCCCAAATAATTAAGAGAAGTTTATATGATGATGATGAATCTGTGACCATTCTTCAACAACTGATTTGAGGAAGAATTTCAACTTCTGAGAGTGTTTCATCATCCTCAACGCAGCATTCGTGTACATTTATTCAGACCATCCAAATTGTGTGAAATATTGTGGATGGATCATATCACTAAAACCATGTTGATCAAGAAATCTTAACCATGCAATTGATGATTATCAAATAGATACTTAGAGAAAACTTAGCAGGTAGTGAGAATTCCATGGGCAAAATAGATGGTTACTATCTTCTCAATGAAGCCTTTTTGTATGCTACGTCCATAGCAAGTTCAAAGATTTGGATGGTCTACAGTGCCTTGAAACAAACAGTCTATGGTGCCTTGAAATTGTCATGTGTATGGTTGAAGATATGTCACCATTTTAAATGGTGGTGTTGGACTATCATAGTCTAGCTTATTAAAAAAGTTGGTCTTTCAATGGATGACTTCAGTTCCGAATTACCCAAGTGTTGTTTTGTTAGTTTAATAAAACCCTCACCTAGAGCTATCAACGGATACTTGATGGAGCCGACCTAATTTTAGCAGGTTCGTGTTCAATTTTTTTGAACCCATAAAGAAATTGACTTGGATTTGGGTCTCACGTACTTGGACTCATTTAAATCAACTCTAGTGGGGTTCGAGTTGGGTCCACCAACTTAAACTCGATTAAAACTAGGTCAGGTCAACTCGGTTTAGGTTGGGTCCAGTTAGTCCAAGTACGGACACTTGAAGACCCGACCCATCGTTGATACCCATACCCTTTCTTTTTCCTTTAATAATGCATAACTTCTATAACAAGAAAAAATAATTATGTGAAATTTTTGCCTTTCACTTTTTTGTTATTATAGTAAACATATGTAATATACTTTTTAAATCATTATAAAAGTATTTGAAAAATAATAATCACCTACAATGGGTTATTTATGAGATAAATATAAACACCACCCATCTAGTTTGGATTACTAGAAATACCTCCCCTCTAGTTTACATATTCGTTATAAATTCTCTCACGATCTACTAGCACAATTATCTTTGAGAAATTGAATCTATCCTATTTTGTAGGTATGGACCTCCCATAGTACATGTATGACATCTAAACTTTTTAAGCATAGTCATGTGACTATGAAAATGAGAAACCCTTACAATTAGGTTGATCCAACCATCAAGTGACCGCCCACCATGCAAATTTAGACGTCTTGGATTAGGATCAACTTGATTTTTTGGGTGTCCAATATTTATGATTGAGGACCCTGTTGGACAGATTGGATACCATGTATAAATAGTGATGGGCATTCCAATATGCATTCAAAATGAACTTTTAAGGCTAGGGTATCTTTGTCAGTTAGTATAGGTTTCCTTGATGGAGGCTCGGTACTTGCAATAATCTAAATCAGGGGGGTTACAATTGTCAGAAACCAAAGAGGAAGTGTTTACAATTATCCCATTTAGAATTCTCTAAAATTTTCACTTGTAAAATCCTAAACAAGCAAACGGATCACCTCTTCAATCTCTTTGACGTGAATATCCAAACAAAAAACACCGTAGTTTGCACGCAAACTAAGAATTCTACTCCAACTCTTTCCTATTCTTATCCTACACATGGAATTTATTTCTCTTGTGATTTTCTTTCTGGTAATGATTTCTCGTTATTTGAATTGCTACACATAATGCGCCACAATAACACTAGCCATCCAAATCCTTTCCTTACATATGCAACGCAAATTTCCACAACTTGTTTCATGTTATTTCAAAATTTTTTACTGTCTGCAACTCATGCTTATAAAAAATCACTGTTCCAAAACTTGCCTCGACTGCACAGGAATCGAGTTGACTTGTAGACTTAGCAAAAAGCTCAATACTATACAATTAAAATGTATTATAAAATGCATAAGCTACTAAGAATTGGAAGAATTAATTTTACAAAACCTAAAATAGATCGACTCGACCTAGTCTAGGTTTTGATTCACCGATACTTGAAAAAACCAGCTCACCTACTCAACACTCAGGTTAATCTAACCAAGAAATGGGTTTGCACGTGAATGTGGAGGTTTTTGGATGGTTGTTCATTGTTTTCTATGGTGTGGCCCACCTAATAATTAGATAGACTTGCTTTTTGTGGTCTCCCATTTTCATGGTAGGACAACCCCACTGGACAAGTTGGATGGTATCATTGTTTTAAATAGCTACACTGTGTAGCATGTAGCTTATGCTACGTTACGTAGTGCAACTTAGCCTTAACGCTACGTAGCTCATGAAAATAGCTAAAAGTCGCATGTAGCCTATACTACATCTAATTTACTTTCGTTGCATGCTATATAGCCTATGCTACATGCTACATAGCTTACACTAGAAGTTATTTTTCAAAAATCAACTTATGTTTTCAGTAGTTTGTTACATTTTTCTATTTTTTAATAAAAATTAGTAAATCTTTTCAGTGATTCGGGTAAAATCAATAAAAATAACAATATTAAAACAGTTTTGTTGTTCTCTCTTTATCTTTATAATTAAATTTTCCTATTTTCCTATTATTTTATATTGTATGGTTGCACCGGATATCATGAAATTTCATTATTATTTAGTTTAATTTGGTGCAAAATATCATGATATTTGATGTAATGAGCGCAACCTTAATTAAAATTTTAGAAGTAGCATGTAGCTTACACTACATGCTATGTAGCTTATGCCTCACGTTTTAGAGGGATAAACACTATGCTACATGCTATTTAAAACACTAGATGGTATACAAACACCACAGCAGGCTCCCCACACAACTAGTTTACAGCTATTTGTTTGTGAGCATTTCTCTATATTATATAAGGAATTTTGCAAATAACTATCTAAATAATAAGATTTTTGCAAATACCTACATAAAAATAATACGTTTGTAAAAAGCCACATTTTTATTTATTTTTTTTTAACACACGCACACACACCACATTTTTAATCTATGGTTATTGCAAATACGCACTTTCCGTTACTTTTTCCTAATGACTATTAACTTTTTTGGCATATTTTGAAAAATATAACAAAATTACTCCTACTTTAAAACTTCTCTCTCTATAACTTAAAAAAAAAAAAAAAACAACTAAAATTATCTTATGGTATATTCCATATAGAGGAAATTAAATGATTTATGTTCCCATGGAGGAGAATTTTGTAGTATTTTCCATATGGGCAATTTCATCATTTTTAACAGTTGCTAGCAAAAGTTATGAAAAAAGGGAACACAGACATTTGCAGTAACGATGAATTAACAATGTAATTATTGGGAAACCATATGTTTTTATGTGGTTATTTGCAAGTACCATATTATTGATCCTGGAATCTGCAAAAACCCTATAATATATATATATAGCTCACTTGCGCACCTTTTTAGGTGAGAACTTGTGCGCACCTTTACACATGTCATAGGCACAAAATCCGAACGGTCCACGTGATGCGGCACCCTATGAAACCCCCAGTGCTCAAATTTTAGCCTGATCCAAAACTCTAGTGGGCCACAACAAAAGGGAGAGGCAAATCAAGGGAGGAAATTGTTTCCCTTTACTATGGCCTAACAGAGTTTTGGATCAGGCTAAAAGTTGGGCCCCGAGGGTTTCATGGGGTGCAGCATCACGTGGACCGTTTGGAATTTGGGCCCATGGCACGTGTGTAAAGGTGCACACAAGTTCTCACCTAAAAAGGTGCATGGGTGAGCATTTTTCTACACACAAAATAAATGGGCATGTACTAGTTGTAATGTTGGTTCTAAATGCAATACACCCACCACAAAACTCCATATTAAGGTGGGGTGCATCTAAATGTTAGATAAACACCATGATGGGCCCCACATGCAAACTAGTTGGACATATAGCTAGTTGTGTGTGAGCATTTCTCCCCACTTTCATGTGGACGTTAGCAATATCCCTAAAGCTTTTAAATGACATATGATATGAGAGACACAATCATCGATTGGGATGGTTCATTCAATAGTTCAATTGGAAGAAAGCCGTGATGCAAGAATCACGCCGATCTGATGATCCTAACCCTTTGAATGTGGCCAATTTGTTACAACTGTTCATTGATTACAAGCCATAGATCACATGTTAGAATCACCAAACCAAACTGCTACTTTGGAATGATAAGTAATACAAAGTGGGGTCTATAATATAGATGTGTCATGAATAAATGTGATTGCAGTATCGATAATATCGCCTAATACTCCTCCAGTACGAAACTACAAGGAGTTAACCACCTGGTATTGTGCGAATTAGGGGTCGTTTGGATGCCTGTAAACGGGGCGAACTGTAAATGGTTTACAGTCTATGTTTGGAAGCTGAAAAATGCCTGTAAATCGTTTACAGCTTTTAGCCCCATTCAATTGATAGGCAAAAAGCTGTGATTTCATTTACAGGTTCTCCATTTACAGCCTAATAGCTATAAATGAAAAGATTGACTATCCATTTACAGCCTAGCAGCTATAAATGAAAAGATTGGCTATCCATTTACAGGACTTAAACAATTTACAGGCTATCCAAACACAAACAATCATTTACCTATAAATCATTTACAACTTACAGCCAAACAGGACAGACTGGGGGCCGTTTGGATGCCTGTAACTTCTGTAAAATGTAAGAAAGTTACAGGTGACTTTCTTACAGTTTGTGTTTGGGGGAGAAATGTTACACGGAACAAAGTCTCAACCTGTAACTTTCTATCAGGTAAGATTGCAACAAATGTAACAGAGGAATTAGGTGTTTTTCAAGTCACAGGTTACGTTGTTACAGGCAACGGCTATCCATTTCGAAGTTGGGAGAGGGAGGAGGAAACGCAGCCGCATTGAAAGTGCACCTACCTGCTTAGACCCAACGTCTCCTTCCCCCTCTCTCAGCGTCTCCTTCCCCCTCTCTCAGCGTCTCCTTCCCCCTCTCAGCGCCTCCTTCCCTCTCTCTGCGCCTCCTTCCCTCTCTCTGCGCTGGCAAGGTAAGGCCTGACCCTTCGTTTTTCTCTTTTCTTTTTGATCTTTTCCTCTCCTTCGGTTTTTACCTTTTGCGTCAGTGTGGAACGGCGCTGTTTGTCAGGGGCGGTTTCGGATGCCTAACTGCGGGGCCCACAGTGATGTAATTTCCTTACGTCCACGCCGTCCATCCGTATTGAAAGCTCATTTTATGGTATGACCCAAAAATTGAAGCTGATCCAAATCTCAATCGGGCCACTCCACGGGAAACAATCTTTAACTAAATTCCTACCATTAAAAACATCACGGGTCCACTGAAATATTTATTTGCCATCCAACCTGACAAGGAAATTCGATTGCCATGCTGACTCATATCCACGCTTGAAACCTTGCTAGGCCCCCACAGTGATGTTTATTTGTGATCCAACTTATTCATGAGATCATACAAACATAGGATGAAGGGAAAAATCAAATATAAGCTTATCCAAAACTTCCGTAGCCCCCGATAATTTTTCAGGGTGGAAATTCAATTCACACTGTTTCCTATGGTGTGGTTCATTTGATATTTGGATATACTTATTTTTTGGATCAAGAATTAAAATTATATAGTAAAAATGGATGGACGGAGTGAATACAATACATAAATCATGGAAAGAGTTTATCCAATACCCAATCTACTTCCGTTGATAAGATAACAAGGACTAGACTAAGATAGCAAACAAATATCATCTTAATCCAAAAACTTTCGTGCCCACGATAAGTTTTAAATGCTCAATTACTATTGCTTCTTATACTACGTTCCACATGAGATTCATATATTTTTAAATTTTGAATCATGTCTTAAAATGAGCTTTCAAGACAGATGAATGATGTGAATGTGAGAAAAATACGACACGATGGGCTCCATGATTTGGGATCCCACACACCTTAGTGGATCTACTCCATTTTAACTAGCCCAATAATTAGATCACTACTAGTTGGTGCTTTGTGGGTGTTTATGGTTAAAAACCTCCTAGTGCCAACTATAATGTTTATTTGATGTCTTACTTCATGATTCGGACATAAAGACCTAAATGAAGGGAAAAATAAATATTAATTTAATTTTAAACTTGTGGCCCCTGAGAAGTTTTTAAGTTACATATAAGTGGGCCCACTTTTACATGGTTTTTAATATGCTGGCATACTTTTAGGACCTACCTAATGATTAATTTAACTTAAAAATTGGTCCAACTATTCATCTAAATGGGTTCAATTAAATTACATACTTTTATCAATGTATTTTTTTTATGTATTAATTTGATTTTTAAATAATTTCATACTTCAAACTCAGGTTGGTGTGAATAGAAAACATCTTAACATTTAACTAACTTAAAGGTTATCCAAATACAGAAACTAAGTTACCTGTAAGTAAATTATACCTTACATTTAAATAAAATTACATGTAACTTTATTTCACTTGTAAGTAGGTTATTTGTAACTTACTTATAACTCAAAAAATTTACAGACATCCAAACGCAACCTAAGTAAATTATAGGCCAATGTTTTAATCTTTCAAAAAGAGGGGAAGAGGGGGAAATGCACCTTTGTGCTCTCTTGAACTGTGACTGATCGAGTGTCCGTCCCACCAGATGGATGGTGCAGAGAGAAGCGTACATGGGTTTGGAAGATGAGAATTCAGCGATTTCAAGAGAAGGATAAAGGTTTCTTGCTGGAAGAAGTTGGGATTTTTAACTCATTTCCCTAACGTTCTTCAAATCATATCTTCCTCACCAGTAGTCGAAACGACAAGGATATGATCTTCCTCCAAATAAATTTAAAGCCTTTTGCTCGAAGTTACTGCGTTAGGAAGCTAGGTGGGGTCCACCAGGAAGTCAGGAAGTCATCACTATATGCTTTAAATTCTAGCCCACCATGATTTATGTATTTTATCCACCATGTCTATTTATTTACTAGATAATTTTTGGGCTCTAGCACAAAAATGAAACACATCCAAAGCTCAAGTGGACAATATGAATTGAATGTCTACTTACTGTATAAATTTATTAAGAGCAACAAAAGTTATAGATGAAGCTGATATTTACGTTTTCCCTTCATCCATGTCTACCTGATCTTATGAATGGGTTAGGTGACAAATAAAATTGTGGGCCCAATGGTGGAAATCAATATTCTCATTGTTTCCTGTGGCATGGTCCACTTAAGCTTCGAATATGCTACAATTTTGGAATCAACACTTAAAATGAGCTGGAAAAATAGATGGACAGCATGGATAAACCACATTCATTCCTAGTGCACCCAACAAAGTTTACTTAGTACGATAAGAGCATTATGAGTAACTCAAGACACAGTTTGATTTACGTGAATCGCAAAATTAGAAAAAATGTACAAGGTAACACCTACTCTCTAAAATGTTTTTCTTTGTGTGGGCAACTTAAGTTCTAAATATAGCTAAATTTGAGTCCTGCATTTTATATAATTACCATAGTGGTCTCTAAAATAAATCAAGAGTGAATGATCTCCTCTAAGTATTTCGAGGGTAAACGTCCCATTCAAATTGTTTCCATTTAAATGGCCCGTCTGAATCATGAATACGGTTGATTTTTATGCATTCCGGTTAAAATGTAATGATACACTTGGTGATTGATGTGGATTTCACTAAAACATTATAATGAAACCTACTTTGACCGGCCACATGTTAAGACAATAGCTAATGTGAGACTCGTATCCTATCCCGTACCGTTTTGTAGGCTTTCGCGGTCCTCCCGGTCGAATTACGGCGACCCGCGATCTGTTATCGGCGTTTGTATATGATTCTGAGTCATTTCCTGTATATCAGAGTCGGCTCGACCCGAGACTTGTATCCTTGCGACTGCACCGTCGTCGTAGTTCCGATGCTGCGTCTCGCGCGCTGAGGCGATACCCGAGCCAGAAGATATGAGCCCGCGTTTAGTTCGAGAAAACGCCATGCGTTGCTAATCCCAAGAGAATCTATCACATCAATCTCATCAATCATATCAATCAAGTACACATCACTCCCATCACTCACACCCATCCCCAAGTACAACTACACATCCCCAAAGTCAACTATCTCTCTTACACAAGTACTCCCATCACTCACTCACCCATCACTCACATCTCTCATCTCTCTTATCTCTCTCATTCTCCGAAGCAACCATGGGAGGTTGATGTCCAAGCTCTCCATGAGAAAGAGCTAGGTGTGGCCCACCTTCCTATCATCCAATCCCACCCTCCATGATCGATCTCAACCATTGAAGTTCATCCATTGGAGCTCTAGCGTGCATTGGCGGAAGAAGGAAGAGGAGATCTAACGATGGGTGTTCATTTCATTTAATTTTGATTTACGGTCCACATGATTTGGGACCCACTTGATGTATGCATCGTATAGGGAGGGCCCATAGTGGCGGGGTCCCTCCCTCTATCTCATCGATATCTCTCTCTCTCTCTCTCTCTCTCTCTCTCTCTCTCTCTCCTTTTTCCTGATTTGCTGGCCCACCTAAGGGCGATCCAGATCATCCAGCAGGTGGGATGGCCCTGCTGTTCGCCCTGCTGGGCTGGCAGTCCTGATGGACGGCTTGGATGATGGGAAGACACAATTATCATCTTAATCCAATCAGGTGGACCACGCGTGCATGGACCCTACCGGCTGCACTTGTACAGTACCCACACTGTCCAGCTTCCCAGACCATTGTTAGGCCCAAGCCAGATGAGCCAGGGCCACTGGACGGCCTGCTGTCCAGCAGCAGGCCCTGGCGTGAATGGCAACACAAGCACCAGCTTGTTTCAGCGCTGGTGAACCACACCCGCGTGGACCCCATCTCAGCACGTGTGTGGTGTACACGTCGTCCATCTGTGGTGACCCACCATGATACATGCGTTAGATCCAACCGTCCATCCGTGTGGACCCACTTTGATGCGTGTTGGATCCACACTGTCCAGACTCTGGACAATGGGTCACACGCAGCTCGTAGCTGCTGTTTACGTCAGCTAGTTCTGTACGTCCCACACATGAGGTATGTGGTTTATCTGCACCGTTCATGCACGAGGGACCCACCTGATGTACTTTATCCACTTCGTCCAACATCTGGAAGGTGGGGCCCTTTCCTTGATGTATGAATCTCGTCAACGCCGTCTGTCCATTTGGACGTAGCACCCCATCTTGACGCACGTGCTATGGACCCACCGTGTTGTATGTATTTCATCCACACCGTCCAGAAAGTCTGGACGGTACTGGACAGAGCCTTGCATGTGCTGTGGACCCAACGTGTTGTGTGGGTTTGATCCACACCGTCCATTCGTGTACCCCCACCAGCAGACGTAGCTGCTGGTTGACTTCAGCGAGTTCTATGGGGCCCACTATGGCTTATGGGTTGTATTTGGGCCGTCCAGCAGTACTGGACGTGGCCCATCCTGATGTGTTTATTTTGCATCCTCACCGTCCAGTCCAGTCCGCTGGACGTGGACTCCACCAAGATGCACGTGTTATATTCACACCGCCTATCCATTTTGATGGACGAGTGGTCCACCCTGATGATGTATATCCATGCTGCCCATTTGCTGGACGGGAGGGGCCCACCTTGTGATGCGTTGTATTCACACCGTCCTTCCTCGTGGCCCCGGTGTGATGTACGTTTTCATCAGCACCGTCTAGTCCGCGGACCCCACGTGGTGATGTTTATGAGGCCACTGTGATGTCTGTTTGAAGCCCAGCTAGGGGCTGTGACACCCACCCTCATATATGTATACGCCCATGAGGGGCTGGCTTGTGAGGCCCGCCATGATGTACGTGTCAAATGCACCCCATTCATCCATTTTTTCTAGGGCCGTGGGTCCCATTTTTGGCCCATATGATGGGGCCCACCTTCTTGAATCTGAGGCCCGTGAGCAAGGCCCATTGTGATGTATTCGAGGCTTATGGACAAGGCCCATTGTGATATGTATTAGGCCTATGACGTGTGGCCCTTTTGATGTATTCGAGACCCAGATACTAGCCCATTTGATGCATATGAGACCCATGTGTAGGGCCCACATATTATGTATTTGAGGCCCATGGGTTGCGACTCATTATGATGTACTGAGGCCCATGGGTCGTGACATATTGAGATGTATTTTCGGCCCATATGACGTGGCCCATTGTGATGTATTTCCTGCCCATTTGATAAGGCCCAATGAGATGTATTTCCGGCTCATATGGCGTGGCCATTGTGATGTTTTTTGTAGCCCATTTAATGAGGTCCATTATGATGTGCATTAGGCCCATGGGTTGTGGCCCGTGCAATGTATCTGAGGCCCATGTGTAAGGCCCACCTGTTGTGTATGTAGCCCTTGCGTGATGCCCATTGTGATGTATATTAAGCCTTTGTGCGAGGCCATAGGCCCACTCTATGTTTGGCTCTATGTGGGCCATTACTTGAGAGCGATGTTGATTAAATGTCCACATTGATGGACAATAATGATTGGATGTCCACATTGTGACCTTTCCTTAGGCCTTGTTAGGTCCATTCTCACCGATTCCGATTGTCGATACCGATTCTAATTGTCGAGGCCGATTATTAAGGCCGGTTCCGATTGTCGAGGCCGATTCCGATTCCAATTCCAATTCTGATTGTCGAGGCCGATTATCAAGGCCGATTTCGATTGTTGAGGCCGATTCCGATTCTGATTGTCGAGGCCGATTGTTGAGGCCGATCTCGATTCCGATTGTCGATACCGATTCCGATTGTCGAGGCTGATTACGATTGTTGAGGTCGATTCCGATTCCGATTGTCGAGGCCGATATTGAGGCCGATTTCGATTGTCGAGGCCGATTCCGATTGTTGAGACCGATTCTGATCGTCGAGGCCGATTCTGATTGTCAATACCGATTCCAATTGTCGAGGCCGATTCCGATTATCGAGGCTGATTTCGATTGTCGATACCGATTTTGATTGTCAAGACCGATTCCGATTGTTGAGGCCGATTCCAATTCCGATTATCAAGGCTGATTTCGATTGTTGAGGTCAATTATCGAGGCTGATTCTGATTGTCGAGGCCGGATATCGAGGCCGATTGACGAGGCCCAATGTGATGTATATGCGGCCTGTGTTTAAGGTCTATTGTGATGTGCATTGAGCCCGTGTTTGAGGCCCAATGTGATGTATATGCGGCCCATTGTGATGTGTATTTAGCACGTGTTTAAGGCCCAATGTGATGTATATGAGGCCTATGTGATGAGGCCCGTTGTGGTGCATTTGGTGGCCAGGCGATGGAGCCCGTTGTGATGTATATTAGGCCCATGAGAGAGGCCCATTGTGATGTGTATTAAGCTCTTGAGTGAAGCCCATGGTGTTGTATATTAGGCCCTTGTGTGAGGCCATGGGTCCACTATATGTTAGGCTCTATGTAGGTCATTCCTTGGGGGCAATCTTGGTTAAATGTCCACATTGTCGAGGTCAATTGTCTATGCTAGTTATTGATACTGATTGTGAGTATGTGACAACATAGCATCATGATACATGCCCATACGTACCATCTGCATGTTTGTTATGAGATGTTTTTGACCATTGCATATGCTATAGTGTCGGCGGTTTATGAGACTCCCTGATAGGCGAAGACCATCTCACATGAGCGCACAGTATGCGCGAGATTGATGCATGACTGGATTGTATGATTCATGCATCTTGCATTGTGTATTGTGATTACTGTACACCCTACCGACATTAGGACCGTAGCCTCCACAGTCATGCCATGGATGACCAGATGGGACACCGGAAATCTGTTACTAGCATCGGGCCGCCATAGATGTCCCTGGGTGAAAATCCTTAAACCCTCTTGTACTAGAGGACACCTCAACGTCGAGACCGAGTGGATACATGAGTGCCCGAGTGCCGAATACCAGGAGGCTACGTCTCTCACTGTGTCGTGGTCGGTTGGGAGGGGGTGTCACCTTACCGGTCCGAGGGTAGGGGGCATAGCTAAGCTGAGTTGGACCAGCTCGTGAATGGGTCCGCGATCGACGTGCCGAGTAGATATTGGCTTGTTCACATGGGGTCCAAATCTAACCAACCTATCATTTACTAATCAAGACAACCACATATAAATAAAGACCTACAAAAAGTCGAGACAAGTAGGGGTTGGATCTTAATTAACAAACTAAACTGATCCACTTATCCTTTTAGCCTAAGAACCAACGGGTTAGGGTGATTATAACTGAATCGTCATTTTTACTAGCCGCGAATATGCCACACTATGAACTTAGCTAATCCAAACCCTAATAATTGTGCACAAGAAATCTCGCTACCCAATTCATTCCAGAAATGCCTTAATTATATGAACGAGCACTAGACCGCTCGTTAGTGGGCCACCAAACCCGATGCTATAGAAATACGTTCGTCTTAGTGGGCTTGACGTTCATCATGGGACATCGAGCCAAGATCGCGTCTCAAATTGTTCAACTTGGACTCGAAAGGCGAGTGCTTGGGTTACGTGAATATTTTATATGAAAACCTGAAATTGAAGTGAAAATAGACCATCGCTCTTTTGTGAAGTTGTAACTTTCGGACCATTGGTTCATGACCAAAGTCGGGGTACCGACTAATTAACCTGTATACCTCCTAATGGGTCCCATTGATTGGAAACAACCCCTTCCAAGGTTAGTATAATGAATAAAGGGCTATTGGGGCCATTTGCACCACTTCTGACACTATATAAGACCTTTATTTAGGCACCCCCTCTGTAACACCCTTACTTTTCAGTACTTGAGTGTTACCATATAACCTAATTTAGTATAATACAAATCTAGCTTAAGCGAACATTCATGTGCATCATAGTTTAAATTTGACTGTCGAAAGTAATCCCAATCCATATATCAAGCTGTCCATCCATCGATTTCCAAGATGGATCATCATACCACTAGATAGATCTACCTTTAAGGTTTCAATCACCTCGATAGACAAACTAAACTGTCCAATAGTCTACGATCTCTAGCCAGGTCTACTATTTAAACTCATGGGTATGTATCTTAGAAAATGCCATTTGTGTGGCTCAAATTGCCAAGTCCATTGTTCACCAACTTCGAGATTAAGTTGGGAGTAAATGCAGTTGAGATTAACAAGCCTTAAATCCCACTAATAATAACCATGTGGATAGCCCTTGTGCCTTTAAAACCCTTTTGATCAGTGATGATCAAATCTGACCATCAGATTAGCGGGAATCATTAGTTGGCTGTAAGATCACTAAGTATATCCCATTTACAAATTGACATAATTTAATCTTTCTTATCAAAGCCCTATAGGGGCTGAGTGAGTAAATAAATGGTGCTAATCGAAATGAGACCCACGTAAACAACTTAGAGAAAAATAATAGTAATGATAATAATAATAACGATATTAAAAAAATTGTAATTAATATTATAATGTGTATTGGGCCATCCGATCCACAATCCAACCACAAATTTCTAGTTAAGTGATCCCATGGACCCCTCTTTTTTACCATTAATGATAAGTTTGCACGTAATATGGCCATCAGATTTGGGTAAACCGATAAATAGGATCTGAATCAAGTTATGGGGCCCACCTAAGCTTTGGATCTGCCTGGTTCATGGCTAGAGACCTGATTAGGGCCCCCGAGGAGAATAGACGAAGTGGATTTCTCAAAAACATCTCTGTGGGCCCCACAATCATTTCATGTGTGCACCGGAGGAGGTGCACTCGTTGTGCACCAGACCTAAAGGTTGGTCAAGTCGAGTTTGACTCGATAGTTTCCCAAACAAGGACGGAACTCCTCCTGCTTTCTGCCAACCTCCGTTTCGAATGGACTGCTTCTGTTTGTGTTGATATATGGCCCGCCATCACAGCCCAGGGCCATGATTTGGTCCGTCCATCTAGTAGAGGGGTCGCAAGGGACCCAAACCTCATAGGTTTAACAAGATGGGCCCGATCACGTGCACGACAATTGTTGTAAGAAGACTGACGTGCATTGGGATTGTGTTTTCAGCCGCGTCTAAACTAGACCATGAAGCTCTATATGGGCCACCTTGAATTGATTCAAACCATCCATTTAGCTCAATTAGTGGGCCTGGCCAAAACGTAACTGATCTCAAGCATTTCCTCATACGAGTGGACGCACAACTCTCGGCTAAAACTAAGGTTGTATGAGAAAATTTCTGAAAACGGAGGAGTGTTTCATCCTGCTAGGTCGACCATCCGCGTGAGAGGCCTTCTCTACAATCCCAGCCGCTCGTTTGAAACACATCTCAGCGCTTCTTTAGGCGCCAAATAAAGGTAGGCAAACAACTATAAGGTAAAACTGGTGTGGGAGACATTTCCACTTCGGGAAAGTCTCACTGGCACGATCCAGACCTCCCACGGAGCCATGTAGGGCAATCTCCACCGTCCCCTTTAGGACAGCAACGTCTCTCCTTGGAGAGGATTTCTAATCTCGTGAGAAGACATAATCAGCAAAAAATCTCGCGAGATGTTCAGAGAATCACAACTGTTGTAGGATAAGTGGGCCCCACAATGATCAGAGGTCCCATCTGATCTGTCCAAAAGGCTCAGATCATTGGATAAAGCCATGGATAAGAATTTGCCATTGGAGGTGACTCCATCTTCTCCGTCTAGCTTGGAGACCCACCATGATGATGTGGGCCCTATTCTCCGATCTTAAACACTTGTCTAGTGGGCCATAACGTTAGGAGTCCATCCCATGTGAAGGATCGTCCCCATGCAAACTGAAAACAGAGGGTACGGTCATGCAACCAAGCGAGTTATATGGGATTAACAACTGTTGGACGTAACCAAACACCAACCCTAGAGTTATAAATGGACCACGCTCGCCTCGGGATTTCAGCCAAGATTACAGCAAACAACAGAGAGAGAGAGAGAGTACGAGTGCTAGCGCTGAGGAAGAGTGAGAGTGAGAGAGAGAGAGAGAACCATCTCGAGTCAACTCGACTCTGTTGAAACTCGCTGGGTCATGTTGTGCGAGTCAGGCAAGGTCTGGTTTAATCCAGTAGCCTTGTTGGGCATTTGGTTTTGGAAGAAAAATCGAAAGAAAAAGAGGAGAGGGGCTGTAACGACTCGAAAATTTTCGTACAATGGCTCGAGTACCACCTCGACCAGAAATCACTTAGGATTAAATCCTTTAGAAATTTGACAAAGTTAACTAAGTGCTAAACTAGAGTAGCCATGAAATCCATTTGAATCGCTTTAAATACGATCTACAAGACCCAAAACTTGTAGAATCATTGACGCTAGGTTACCCTAAAATCTAGGATCAAACTCATTACCCGTCTGCTCTCGGGGGCACATTGAAACTCCGTATCAGGTCTGGACCGCATATCGGGAGTCCGAATAATATGAGGTTAAGGACTTAGGACCGCTTCGCTGGGCTTGACAACCATCTCGGAAATCAAATCCAGCCAGTATCCCACGGCTGTTCGCTTGAGTCCGGAGCGAGAGAGTGTGAAAACACTTGTTTTCTTTCCAAAATAAATATCTTGAATAGTAATCTGAGACTTGTTACTTGCGGACATTTTGTAAGCAACCTAACCATCAGAATCTGACCCAAATACACCCTCGGATCAGGAAAATTTTCATAAATAGATCCATGTACTTGGAATTTCGGATAGAGATCCGCTGACCGTTGAACTGAAACTGGTCCACCACGCGTGATCTGGGAATCCGACAGAAATGAAAACTTAACTCCACCTTGATCCAAGGTTGGTGAGTTTAAGTCCGACTTTGGCTCAAGGAGGCCAGCCAGAAGTCCTCCGTTGAGCTGAAAAAGTGCCGCTTTGGTTATAACCTAAGTATACCTTGTCCACAAGTCTGTTTTAGTGTATTTTTAGGCTATATAAGGACCTTAGAAACCGCTCTCTCACAGCCATACGAATTTGAGAGAAACCCTAGAGAGAGAAGAGAGAAAAGAGAGAGAAAGAGTGTGAGATGTGGGAGAAGTTCCCTGCTACTATTTCCTGTCACTACACAAGCTCCACCACTCCATTCTTATCGCTTTCCCGGCGATACCAACTTCGTTTCTAGGTAAGAAACCCTAACCCTAATCTGTTTTGGAGTTGTAAGGGTTGTAGGTTATGAAGTAGCTAACATATTTCATTTTATAGGCTACCAAACTCCCGAATACAGAAGCTTGGCAAACCTATCGTATTCGTTGCGATTCTACGGTATAAGGTGAGGACTTTAGGTGTATAGGTTACGATTTTCAATGCTTTCAATGTCAGATAATGATAGATTCATGATCTGCATGCAATTGCACATGTACAAAGTGCTTTCTGTTTTCTGTTTCGATTAAAGACGTAGAATATGGAATTTTACATATTCTAGGTATTCGTAGAAAATACCGTATACGTATATATTTTAGAAATGTGTTTGACATGATTATTTGTTGTATGAATATATGATATATGGATAAAATACTTACTTGGCGAAAGGATTCGCCCTAATACATGTTTTGCCAATATACACTATATATGTAGAAATAGTGTATTGTAGAAAGTACCGTATAAGTATATATTTTGAAAATGTATTTGTCATGATTATTTGCTGTATGAATATATCATATGTGCGTAAAATACTTGCTTGGCGAAAGGACTTGCCCTAATACATGTTTTGCTAACATACACTATGTATGTTGAAATAGTGTATTCTAAGTGTTTGTGAAAATGCTTGTGAGAGTAAGTGTTTGGATGATGATGCCTTAGGTAGGTGTTGAGATGGGATTCTCAACTACCTTAGAGACATGTATGATTTCCTCCATGAGGTTGTTTACCTAAACCACTTACTTGTGAAGTATATGTGTTGGTATTCTTGTTTATATGGTGCTTTATAACATGTTTTATAACATGCTTTATACATGCTTATGACATGTTTGTTAACATGCTTGAATTACTTTGTTTGTTATGCTTTACTCCACATGCTTTGAATATGGATTAATTGCGATTGGGACTATGTTTATAGTCCAGACAATCGGTACCAGACTTGAGTTCGTGGTTGAGATTCATTTCGCCATGTAAGATGTGTTTGACGAACTCGAGTCGTACTTCGGATGACAACAGTGGTTAGGCCACACGAAGTACTTATACACTTCATGTCGTTCAGTTGGATGTGCGCTCGAGCTAGTCAGGCTCGTCAAGTAACCCAATGTGTCTAATGTATGTTCACCATGTTTGGTCACTACTGCTTGAACCTAGGGTACCAAACTTACCAGTGAAATTTCGTTAACCATGGTACCTCGATCCGCTAAGACTCATGAGCCGGGCATAGTGGTATGGGATACCGTGGTCGACCTGTCGGCCTACGCTGGGGTCACATGCCTCCCCGTAGTGACCAGTGAGCAACCAGACTCGTGAGCCGATTATGGTGGTATGGGACACTATATTCGTGCTGTCGGCCTACATTGATAAGGTGATGGGGGAGTGCTGTAACCTTTGTGCGTAACAGCCCTGACCCTTTGTAGTGACCTCGAGCATACTCTGAAATTGCGATGAGCCTTAGAGTTTCGCTGCGGTGTAGAGAGTATGAACTAGGCCTGTATCTGTATAGTGATGAATCGTTAAAGAGGTGATGGGGGAGTGGTGTAACCATTGTGCGTAATGTACACGATAGCCTTTCAGGTGACACAGAAACACACTATCGTATGAGATTAACTAGGACTGACGACCCTAGAATGGATCATGTTTGGGAATGATACAAGGAAGGTACCTTAGTTTCCCAATACTGCTGTTTGAAAGGAATACTGCTGTTTGAAAGGACTAATAACTACTCGGTAATCATGCTCATCATCGCACTGCATGTGCCTGGTAGATGTGGAGCACTGAGGGATGAACGCATATAGCGAACGTAAGATGGTGTCGCATGAGGGTGGTTTGGCAAGAACATTCATCATGTCATTTCATACTTGCATTAAATAAGAGTATTTAGGATTGTTTGATTGTACTGCTTTATCATTACTGCTTGATTGAATTGATAACATGTTAACCTATACTTTATTGTTCCACTGAGTTAGCTACTCACTCCCACGTTACGGGATGGTGTTGTATACACCAACCAGACTCTGTCTCAGGTATAGAGAATACGTCGATTCAAGAGGCTGAGCCAGACTACGATGAGGACCAGGACGAGTTCTCATACATGCAGTACTCAGATGGCTTTGCTTAGGATGACTGGATCGCGAGGATTTCAGGATATATCTATTTTAGTTGGATTTTGACCTTTTGATTCAGAAACAATACATGTATATGGTTACTCAGTTTATGTTCATACTCTGGAGACCGAGATGGTTTTGTTTCTTTACATACCTTATATATACGGTTTCAGTCTTCCGCTTGCCTTTATACAATTGATCTGGAGTATGAATTACTGTTTTGGTTTAATCTCACTCATGTTTATTGCACTGACACAGACAACATTCAATCATCATCATCTATGTTGCATAAGTGATGTTCTGGAACTCGAGAGTTGAGTTGCTACTCGACCCTCGAATTTCAGGGCGTTACAAGTTGGTATCAGAGCATGATTTTGATTAAACCGGACCTGAGTTATGTTCCCACGATGTACGCTGACGCATTACAACTTAGGAGGGTGCGAGAATAATATAGAAACAGTTCTAGGTTTCCCGATTTCACCATTTGGCGAAGTTCATCGAAAACGAGCATTTTGATTGAGTTCGTACTCGATCCTGATCGCACGAGTCGACCCCAAATCACTTCTAGATCGTCTATTGATGTGTCTATATCACAATACACCTCATCCCAGCAGTCAAAGATCTGTAAATGCAAGTATGTGTCCGAAAGTACCCGAAACTACCTGAAATTGAGTGAATCGGGGTCGGGGGCCTACCCACATCAATCTGGGGGTACTCAGGGTGGGACCCAGGGTTTTTTGGGGCCTAAGGGACAGGTGGGTCTCGTCCATGGGGCGGGCCCTCATGATCTGAACAGTTGGTCGGCGAGGCCTCGATGGAATTTAGGCTGGGCCAGGCCCGCGGCTCGGGCCGATCCTCTTTGAGGGTCTAAGAAACCCCCTCACACACCTCCCGTCCATTTCCAATCTCCCAAACCCATACTTCCTTCACAAAACCCACCTCCAAGCCATTTTTCCCTCTACACTTGCTATTTTCTCTTCAAAATCGCCCTTCCAATCGTCCTCTCTGCTAGTTTCGACCACAACCCATCCATTTCCATCATCCACAGCAGTCCTTTCCTCTCTCCCCTCTCCGTTTCTCTTGTTTGAGCTCTCACACCCCTATTTGGAGCTCAAAAATTGTGTGAGCTTCCTCACCATCTGTAACATCCCGGATTTTTGCTACTTGGAATTAGACGTCCTTCAGCAATGGGTCAATCCTAACACCTTATTAACTTCTCAAACACTCAATTTAAAGGTCTCAAATTTCTTCTTCAAACCATTTTCCTGAAAACCTCATTTTTCCTTCACAAATCTCATCTCTCACTATCTTATATCCTTCAAACTTGTTTAAGTGCTTTCATGTTAGAAACAAATCTTGAAGTTCATGTGAATATAACGACTCGGAAAAATTAGGTTATGAAATAACTAACCTAAAGCATTCTATAGGTTACCAAACTGCTGTATACGAAAGCTTAGCGAATCCATCGACTCCGTTACGATTCTACGACAAAAGGTGCGGACTTTAGGTGTATAGGTTATGGTTTTCAACGCTTTCAATGTCAGATAATGATAGATTCATGATCTGCATGCAATTGCACATGTACAAAGTGCTGTCTGTTTTCCTGTTTTTATGGTGCTTTATAACATGCTTTGTAACATGCCTTATGACATGTTTGTTAACATGCTTGACTTATTTTGTTTATTATGCTTTACTCCACATGCTTTGGAATATGGATTGATTGCTTTTGGGACTATGATTTTAGTCCAGACAATCGGTACCAGACTTGAGATCGTGGTTGAGATTCATTTTGCCATGTAGGATGTGTTTGACGAACCCGAGTCGTACTTCAGTTGGCGACAGTGGTTAGGCCACGCGAAGTGCTTATGCACTTCATGTCGTTCAATTGATTGTGCGCTCGAGCTAGTCAGGCTCGTCAAGTAACCTAATCTGTCTAATGTATGTTCACCATGTTTGGACGCTACTGCTTGAACCTAGAGTACCAAACTTACCAGTGAAATCTCTTTTAACCATGGTACCTCGATCCGCTAAGACTCATGAGCCGGACATGGTGGTATGGGACACCGTGGCCGAGCTATCGGCGTACGCTGGGGCCACGTGCCTCCCCATAGTGACCAGTGAGCAATTAGACTCGTGAGCCGATCATGGTGGTATGAGACACTATATTCGAGCTGTCGACACCTACGGCGAGAGCTGAGTACGGTGAGATCTGTACTCGTGCTAACGGGCGACGAGTCCTCCGTAGTGTCTTCGAGTATGCTCTAAAGTCTGTGATTGGCGATGAGCCCTTCACAGCAATTAGAGTATGAGTTGAGCCAAGTACGGTGAGACCTGTATTCGAGCTGACGGCCAGCAATTGAGCCGCATACGGTGAGACCTGTATCCGTGCTGACGGGTGACGAGCCCTTTGCGATGCCTTCGCGATGCCTCTCGAACCATAATATCGTATGAGATTATCTAGGTTTGACGACTCTAGAATGGATCATGTTTGGGAATGATACAAGGGAGGTACCTTAGTTTTCCAATACTGCTGTTTGAAATGGACTAATAACTACTCGGTAATCATGCTCATCATCGCACCGCATGTGCCTGGTAGATGTGGAGCACTGAGGGATGGACGCATTCGCGAACGTAAGATGATGTCGCATGAGGGTGGTTTGGCAAGGGCATACATCATGTCATTTCATACTTGCATTAAATAATAGTTAGAATTGTTTGATTGTACTGCTTTATCATTACTGCTTGACTGAATTGATAATATGTTAACCTATGCTTTATTGTTCCACTGAGTTGATCACTCACTCCCACGATACGGGACGGTGTTCGAACACCCACCAGACTTTGTCGATTGCAGCATGGCGACGCTACTTCTGAGGCGGAGCCAGACTTCTATGACGACGAGAATGCTTTCTCGTATATGCTGTTTTCTGGCGGCTTTGTGAGAGCCGTGCCTTAATTGTCGGGGCTACAGGGATGTTGACTAGATCACACTACACAACTTGGTATAATTTAAAATTGTACTTGTAATTATTTAACCTAGTAATGTTATCACACTCTGGAGACTCACCACAGTTTATATATTTTACATATCTATCACAGTCTTCCGCTCGCAAATTTAAGCTGTCTCGGAGTATGATATCTTTGTTTTGGCTTAACCTCACTCATGTTCACTACTCTAATACAGACAACATTCAATCATCATTCATTTTGTTGCATAAGTGATGCGTTGGAACTCAGGAGTTGAGTTTATGCTCGACTCCCAATTTTCAGGGCGTTACAAGATGGTATCAGAGCATGATTTGGATTAAACCGGACCTGGGTTATGGTCACACGATGCACTCTAACTTAGGAGGGGGCGACAAAACATAGAAACCGACTTAGGATTTTCCAAATTCGCCGAACGGCGAAACCGACCGAAATCGACCGCTGAGATTGGGCTCGTACACACCCATGATCACGCGAAACGATCTCGAATTACTTCTAGACTGTCAGTCGACGGGTTTGAGTCGTTCCCTAGAAACGAATGTTCTTAGGTTGTGGGTCAACCACAACACCTTACACTTCATCTCAAAGCCTAAAACCTCTTTTATCCAATTCCTTCAAATTCTCTCATTGCACCACTTCATTCTTTAATTTTTTCTAAATCCTTTCATATCAGATATAAATTTTAACATATAAATGATGAAGAATAATACTTAAACAATAAATTTTTTTTACTATAAAGAGTGAATATATGTAGAAATTGGACTTTTGACCATTCAAATTATGGAATCTCGTGAAATAAATGGGTTAGTTGGAGAGATTAGCACCTCCTACCCCAAAATCATATGCTACATATCATATAAACTCATTCCGGTTTGTAAATTGGCCCCAAAAATGCCTTAAATGGAGTTGGGGGCAAACGAAGCACTTGCAGGGGGACCCAGGGTGGGACCCATAATTTTTTTGGGGCCTAGGGGTCACGAGGACCTTGCCCAAATGGTGAGTCATCGCCAACCACTCCAAAAGTCGGCGAGGCCTCCCTGGGTTTCGGGCCCGGCCGGGCGGGCCGATCGGGCTGATCATGTTTGGGGCCTAGGGGAACCCCCTGGTATATGGGCCATCCCTTAAAACCTTCCCAAACTAGTACTTCCTTCACAAACTAGTACTCCCTTAAAACCTTCCCAAATTAGTACTCCCTTAAAACCTTCACAACCTCCCTTTCAATCGCCCATTCCACTATTTTCTGTTAAAACCCACACCCCTCCATCGTTCATAGCAACACCTACCCTCTACCCTTTCCGTTTTTCCTCATTTGAGCTCCCACACCCCCTCATTTGAAGCTCAAAACCGTGTAAGCTCTCAACCCATCCTTTACAATCCCTGTTGAGGTTCAAACTCGTGGAGAATCAAAAGTTCCAGCCCCTACGTTAGGATCTTTATGTTTTCATGTTGATGGAATGTGTCGAATGTTTGGCAAGTTAGAGTTGTACGCGACAATTGTGAATTCCTTCCACCCCTCCACCATTACTCCTCTTGGCCTCACCATTTCACACCCATATGAACACAAAATCCATATTATTGTTTTTTATCCCATAACTTTCATAACCTCCGAATGTTAGGACGTTTAGGGCCCGTTCGGCCAATTGCATTAGGTAAGATTAAGGTGACTAGAATTGTAAAAGTAATAATAAATGTATGTAAAATATATGTGTAAGGTATGCTCACTAGATTGGGTGTATCCCATGTTTTCCAATACCATGTTTGAAGTGTATGCAATTAAGAGTAAATCCCAGAATTTTCCTTTCCAAGTACACTTAGAGATTCATGATCATGGGATTTGGAAATCCCATCTCACACTTCCAACACAAGACTCATTTTCCAAAGCCTATAAAATTAATCCCCTCCCACCCTCCTACTAAACATGCCACTCCAAATCCCGAAGTGGGATTAGCAATGCAGTCCCATTTAAGATAATAGGCCCTAGAGTTTTGGACCTAGAGCGGTGCTCCTAGATTTCGACAGGCCTGACCGTGTAGGAAACCCAACAAATTTATAATGTGAACCTTAGGACCCTCTTCGTTGGAATGAGCATATGTGAAATGCTCGAGCGTCAAGTACAGGCAACTCAATTCCAATTAGATAACTTTGACCCTAGGTGATAAGACCCTTTCTGTATTATAAATGATGTGAGAGCGTAAGAGCATAGACTTTGGACTACACCTATGGATTTCCACTACTCCTAAATTAAGACTAGACCACCGGTTACATTAGAAAATGCCAGAGACCGATAGATGTAGTTAGGTCAAATCAATACACCCCTTTGATCTGGGTGGCACAGCGAAAGCGTGGTGGACCCTACCCCACTGGCCCAAGATCGAAACTGTGCTCGTTAAATACGAACATTATAGAAGCCCTAACAAGTTCTACTATGAGAAACCGTTTTAGGATGATCTAGTAAGATTTGATTCACTATTTCCTTGGACATAGATAATAACGAGGACTCTCTTATACTAAAACCTAAAGGGCAACCTTAGATATAGGCAATTTGAGCCTTTCAATGATGGACATTCCCTAAGTTTTTAGAGTGATCGGTTTACGAAGATACTGAAATATAAACTGCGAAGCATTCGCGGCTTGACCCAATTCTCAATCCTGGGCGACTACCAATGGACTCACTGCTTGGCCGAGTAGAAGACCAGGATCCACCAGGATTCGGAAGGGATACGATGAGCTTTCTACCCTGGCCCGGTAGATGATCGATGTATCGAGATCAAGCCCACTATAACTGTCTCTCCGTGTTGGTCAAACAATGAAAACAGCTATCTTACTCTAAATAATTGGGGATTGTCGTCAAGACTCCAAATAGGTAAAGAAATAAATTGTAACAAGCCATCAGGGTATGAGAAATGGATAAAGAAATAAGTTTTAAGGGGGGTAGACTAAAATTAACCAGGCTAGTATATACCCTACCACGCGTAGAAACTCGAAATCAATAAAACTTAGGCAAAAGAAATAAGTAAATCTTTCCTTATTACCCTTAGGCAATTTCGGGGACGAAATTTTATTTTAAGGGGGGTAGATTGTAACATCCCGGATTTTTGCCACTTGAAATTAGACGTCCTTCAGCAATGGGTCAATCCTAACACCTTATTAACTTCTCAAACACTCAATTTAAAAGTCTCAAATTTCTTCTTCAAACCAATTTCCTGAAAACCTCATTTTTCCTTCACAAATCTCATCTCTCACTATCTTATCCTTCAAACTTGTTTAAGTGCTTTCATGTTAGAAACAAATCTTGAAGTTCAGGTGAATATAACGACTCGGAAAAATTAGGTTATGAAATAACTAACCTAAAGCATTCTATAGGTTACCAAACTGCTGTATACGAAAGCTTAGCGAATCCATCGACTCCGTTACGATTCTACGACAAAAGGTGCAGACTTTAGGTGTATAGGTTATGGTTTTCAACGCTTTCAATGTCAGATAATGATAGATTAATGATCTGCATACAATTGCACATGTACAAAGTGCTGTCTGTTTTCCTGTTTTTATGGTGCTTTATAACATGCTTTGTAACATGCTTTATGACATGTTTGTTAACATGCTTGACTTATTTTGTTTATTATGCTTTACTCCACATGCTTTGGAATATGGATTGATTGCTTTTGGGACTATGATTTTAGTCCAGACAATCGGTACCAGACTTGAGATCGTGGTTGAGATTCATTTCGCCATGTAGGATGTGTTTGACGAACCCGAGTCGTACTTTAGTTGGCGACAGTGGTTAGGCCACGCGAAGTGCTTATGTACTTCATGTCGTTCAATTGATTGTGCGCTCGAGCTAGTCAGGCTCGTCAAGTAACCCGATCTGTCTAATGTATGTTCACCATGTTTGGACGCTACTGCTTGAACCTAGGGTACCAAACTTACCAGTGAAATCCCTTTTAACCATGGTACCTCGATCCGCTAAGACTCATGAGCCGGACATGGTGGTATGGGACACCGTGGCCGAGCTGTCGGCCTACGCTAGGGCCACGTGCCTCCCCATAGTGACCAGTGAGCAATTAGACTCGTGAGCAGATTATGGTGGTACGGGACACTATATTCGAGCTGTCGACACCTATGGCGAGAGCCGAGTACGGTGAGATCTGTACTCGTGCTGACGGGTGATGAGTCCTCCGTAGTGTCTTCGAGTATGCTCTAAAGTCTGTGATTGGCGATGAGCCCTTCGCAGCAACTAGAGTATGAGTTGAGCCGAGTACGGTGAGACCTGTATTCGAGCTGACGGCCAGCAATTGAGCCGCATACTGTGAGACCTGTATCCGTGCTGACGGGTGACGAGCCCTTTGCGATGCCTTCACGATGCCTCTCGAACCATAATATCGTATGAGATTATCTAGGTTTGACGACCCTAGAATGGATCATGTTTGGGAATGATATAAGGGAGGTACCTTAGTTTCCCAATACTGCTGTTTGAAATGGACTAATAACTACTCGGTAATCATGCTCATCATCGCACCGCATGTGCCTGGTAGATGTGGAGCACTGAGGGATGGACGCATTCGCGAACGTAAGATGATGTCACATGAGGGTGGTTTGGCAAAGGCATACATCATGTCATTTCATACTTGCATTAAATAATAGTTAGAATTGTTTGATTGTACTGCTTTATCATTACTGCTTGACTGAATTGATAACATGTTAACATATGCTTTATTGTTCCACTAAGTTGATCACTCACTCCCACGATACGGGACGGTGTTCCGAACACCCACCAGACTTTGTCTGATTGCAAATGGCGACGCTACTTCTGAGGCGGAGCCGGACTTCTATGACGACGAGAATGCTTTCTCGTATATACTGTTTTTTGGCAGCTTTGTGAGAGCCGTGCCTTGATTGTCGGGGCTATAGGGATGTTGACTAGATCACACTACACAACTTGGTATAATTTAAAATTGTACTTGTAATTATTTAACCTAGTAATGTTATCACACTCTGGAGACTCACCACAATTTATATATTTTCATATCTATCACAGTCTTCCGCTCGCAAATTTAACTGTCTCTGGAGTATGATATGTTGTTTTGGCTTAACCTCACTCATGTTCACTACTCTAATCAGACAACATTCAATCATCATTCATTTTGTTGCATAAGTGATGCGTTGGAACTCGGGAGTTAAGTTTATGCTCGACCCCCGATTTTCAGGGCGTTACACCATCTGATCTCTCCATTTTCTTTCTTCAATCCCTATCATTTGGGCCCCTACAACGACTGTTGTGACCTAAGTCAGAGGAGAACCAATCCTCCAGCCCTCTTTCTTTCCATTCCTTCCCTTTCCATGGCCTTTCTCGCAATTGTTTTGGCCATTTTCTCCATCTCCACGATCCTCTCTCTTATGGGTAAAAGAAAGAGCGCCGCTGATGAGGCTGGGCCTAGTCGCCCTACACGTTCAAGGCGACCGAGAGACACCGTCGCTAGCTCAAGCTTTGCCTGAGAATTTCAAACGAAGTGGGACCTTGATCCTCGGATCCCTGCCGAACGAGCTCAGTTGGCGGCACTACCTCATGGAGTGTATGAGGACCGCAGGGTTCTCTTTGAAGCCCAGTTGGATGGACGACTCTTCGGGGAATACTACTTGTTCGAGCAAGTGGAGGTGGCCCACTGGGGTTCGCTATTTGAGGCCAGAGGTC
Organism: Magnolia changhungtana; assembly: GCA_030180095.1. Lineage (NCBI taxonomy): Eukaryota > Viridiplantae > Streptophyta > Magnoliopsida > Magnoliales > Magnoliaceae > Magnolia > Magnolia changhungtana. Next base: position 446,347 of record JASAUF010000191.1, read on the forward strand.
GTGCCAATCCTGGTACTGTCAGAGCCTTCTACGCCAACATTAGTGAGCCTACACTAGAACCTTTGCAGTTCTGGCTCTTAGTTGGGGTGGATCTGTTTGCCATTGTTGATGTGAGAGTGATTGCGCGACTTATGAATATGCTCCTTGGTGACGTTCATGCTAGCGAACAGAATCTGGGGACTGCTCGTGAAAAGGATCATCGCACACGTTACTTTTGTGGTGGCCGACTGGTTGAGTGACAGCCGAACAAAAGTCTGCTAGCATCCCACATGTCAGACGACTTCCGCCTACTACATCACATCTTCACATATAACTTCTACCCCAGACACAGTAACCGCAGCGAGTGCACGCGACTTATGGTAGACTTTCTGTACCAAGTGGGGCAGAGGGCAAACTTGTGCGTGCTTACATTCGTGTTGCGACAGATCGTGAATATTGCATGCTCCACCAGGAGCTCTGATTCGCTTCCCTTCGGCCGACTCATATGCAGGATTGCACGGGAGTTTGGCTATAGTCTGGGGGTAGAAAGGCCAGCGCTGATTCACCAAATCGACGAGAGTACTCTCCATCAGATGGAACTTAGGGCACGGTGACGACGGGCCCGACATGAGGAGAGTGAGGATGAAATGAAGAGCGAAGAAGACGAGGGTGAAGATGGGAGTGGCGATGAAATAGAAGAAGAAGAAGAGGAACCTGAGGCCCAGGATACAGAGGAGAGTTCACCTCCTGTGGCTCAGGAGCAGGGCACCGATCGGGCTACCATAGATGCGTGTTTAGCCCGTCTCGAGGAGGGCCAAGTCGCCCTGCAACAGGAAGTCGGGCGGGTCCAAACCAAGCTCAGCAAGGTGTCTCGCACCTTGAAGGCCATCCTGTGCTGTCTACAGGACAAGAATGTCCCTCCTCCATCGCCTGACTCGGATGCCTAGCCATCCATACTACTGTTTTGAAGTTGTTTTGGTTTCCTCTGTAGTAGGTTTATGTTTCATGTTGATAATGTAGTAGTTAGTAATATGTTTTAAGTGTTTGATGTTGTGGATGTAATTAGCTTACATGTACTTTCTGTCATGATTCATGTAACTCTGTATTCCATGTATTATGACAATTTTGGGTAAATAAAAAGCATGCAGCCTCTTTTGCTATGAGATGTGTGGAATGCTTAAAGTGCTTGTATAATGTGTTGCTATGCTTTATCTCACAAGTGATGTACCCTATGTTGTATAGGGTATGCCACGGAGATTTACGAGGAGCACGGCACCCCTCTTACTCACTGACTCTATGGACCAGAATCCTTCCCACAGGGGTGGTCCTACGGGCCCGGTTCTAGCTCTGATCAGCCTCCTGCTGGTCCTACTAGTGGACTGCCACCTTATACACCCCCGGTTCACGAGCAGCACCGGGCATCCTTATCTACACAGTATGACCCACAGGCTGCTCCACCTCCTGACAGGTTTGAACAGATGATGATGCTGATGCAGCAGCAGCAGCATCAGCAGTTTCTTGCTGTCTTATCGGCTGAGGGTGGCAGTGCGGCTCCACCTTCACCATCTACACGACCAGAGACTGCAGAGCCTCCTGCTCAGGCTGAGGCTATACCTCCCCCTGCGCCTGCTGTACCCACTACTGGAGATGTTGGTACTCGGGCCTACTCGAGCGATTCCAGCGCTTGAGGCCTCCCACATTCACGGGTTCTCACAGACCCGAGGAGGCTGAGTTTTGGCTAGACCGCATCTCCAAGATGCTATGGATGCTATACTGTACTGAGGCAGAGCAGGTCGAGTTGGCCACTTTCATGTTCGAGAGGAGGCCGGCTGTGGTGGGACAGTGTGTTGCGGTTTGTCGCAGTGGACTATGTGTGGACTTGGGCAGCATTTGAGTTCCGGTTCCATGAGAAGTATTACCCGCAGACCTACAGACACGAGCGGGAGGATGAGTTTTTACGCCTCAGGTAGGGAGGCATGATTGTTACTGAGTACGATCATCGCTTTATGGAGTTGGGCCGCTTTGTCCCGACCATCCTGGTTGATGAGCAGATGCGGATACCCCATTTTTCTGGGGGTTTGCGACCTGATATACGGTCGAAGATGTGCTGTATCAGTATACCTTCTTACGCAGAGCTGGTTCACATGTTTATGATGGCCGAGCAGGATGTTGATCGGCTGACACATTCTCGTGGTACTATGGTTACGAGACCACGACCAGAGATGCAGAGCAGGCATTTCTTAAGCAAGAGGCCTCGTATCGACTCTCCCCCAGGGCCACGGCGCCAGTAGTTCCGATGCGGCGCCCAGGTGTGACCTGTTCTTTCTGCGGAAAACCGGGTCATCTTGCAGAGAGCTATTTTTCACGTATTAGGGCTAGCGGGTTCTCACCACCGCAGAGGCTGGATCGCCCTCACCCTCAGGCCATATCAGCTCCACCTCTACAGATTGCCCCTGCTCATCCATCCTTCAGACCTCCTGTATCATGCTTCAGGCCTCCTCAATGACCCTTGGTTCCACAGCCGAACCGTCAGCAGCAGGCTCGAGTACATACGCTTGTTGCTGAGCACATGAGACGTCGATTACGGCCCCGATGGCTTTTGAGGGTATGACCCACATTATAGGTACTTCCGTCTCCTTGTTGGTGGACACTGGGTCCACTACTTCTATTATTTCATATGGGGCAGTTAAGCGTCTAGCTTTAGATATTACTCCCACGAAGGGAATGAGACTCACTACGGCTACTGGGACTTTTTCGGATGTTGCACGGGTGTGTGAGGGTTGCTCCGTGGATTTGGGTAGCAGAATAGTGCTCGTCGACCTCATTGTTGCTCCACTATGGCATTACGACATTATCCTCGGTATGAACTGGCTAACTAAGATGAAGGCAGAGATAGATTGTGATACTCGGGTCGTGACGGCCTATGGATCGGACGGCGCAGCTTTCACGTTTCCAGTGCAGGTCAGTTGGCCCTGCCGTGTTGAGTGTTATACTGCTTTATTAGAGCCGATTGATGGTCCGACATTAGAAGATACGCTGGTGGTTCGGGAGTTTATAGGTGTGTTTGCGACGATTCCTGGTTTGCCTCCTCGGCGCGAGATCGACTTCACCATTAATCTTACGCCTGGTGCGACACCTATCTCATTGTCGACTTATCGAATGCCTCCATGTGAGATGGAGGAACTGTGGAGACAGATTGACGAGCTAGAAGAGAAGGGTTTCATACAACCTAGTGTGTCTCCTTGGAGAGCACCTGTACTATTTGTGAAGAAGAAGGACGGGTCGCTACGGGTATGTATTGATTACAGTAGGTTGAACCAGGTCACGGTGAAGAACAAGTATCATTTGCACAGGATCGATGATCTGTTTGATCAGTTGAAGGGGGCGAAGTATTTTTCGAAGATTGATCTACAGTCAAGGTATCATCAGCTGCGCGTCAGAGATGAGGACGTACAGAAGATGGCTTTCAGGACATGCTTTGGGCACTACGAGTTTCTAGTGATGTTGTTTGGTCTTACGAACGCACCTGCCGTGTTCATGGACCTGATGAACCGGGTACTTCGGCCATTCTTATACCGATTCGTCATCATCTTTATTGATAACATTCTGATATACTCTACGAGTCGGGAGGAGCACGAGGAGCACCTGAGAGCGGTGTTGGATATGTTGAAGAAGAACCAGTTGTTCGCGCAGTATAAGAAGTGCGACTTCTGGCAGGAGGAAGTTAAGTTCCTCGGACATGTGGTGTCTAAGGATGGGATAGCAGTGGACCTTGCTAAGGTAGCCGTGGTTCAGGATTGGTAGCAGCCTGGCTCGGTTACCGAAGTGAGGAGTTTCCTTGGTCTGGTAGGGTATTATAGACGCTTCATTCAGGATTTCTTGAAGATTGCCAGGCTGTTGTCTCAGTTGACACAGAAGGACCTGAAGTTCGCCTGGAATGAGAAGGCGGAAGCAGCTTTCAAGGAGCTGAAGGACAGGTTGACGTCTGCCCCTGTACTAGTATTCCCAGAGCAAGGGGTTAAGTACACGATATACACTGACGCATCTCGCGTTGGTTTGGGTTGTGTCCTTATGCAGAAGGACGGGGTGATTTCGTATGCCTCGAGACAATTAAGGAAGTACGAGGAGAATTACCCTACACACGACCTGGAGTTGACAGCTGTCATCTTTGCATTGAAGCTTTGGAGACATTACCTCTACAGAGAGGAGTTCGAGCTCTTCTGCGACCACAAGAGCCTTAAGTACATATTCATGCAGCGAGACTTAAATATGAGACAACGCCGATGGATGGAGACCTTGAAGGACTTCAAGTTCAAGGTTTCCTACCATCTGGGCAAGGCGAACCTTGTGGCAGACACGTTAAGTCGCAAGAAGGCTATAACATTTGCCGCTCTGTTGATGATAGCAGAGTGGGACATGGTTGAGTTCGTGCGGGACTTCAAGCAGAGACTCACCGTGGAGGAGCCATTTGAGTGTATTGTACACGTTCGGGTGCGACTACTTGTTGATGACAGGATTATTAAGGCCCAGAAGGGCGATGAGCGGTTGTCTGAGCTTCGAGAGCAAGCTAGCGACGCCGAGGATTCCGAGTGGAGAGTTGATTCAGATGGGGGTCTACGGTTCCGTGGCTGCCTATGCGTTCCTAACATGCCTGACTTGAGACATGAGCTTCTCGAGTCTGTCCATAACTCGAAGCTTGCGATGCATCCTGATAGCACGAAGATGTACCAGGATATGAGAGTGTCGTATTGGTGGGATAATATGAAGGCCCACATCGTTGAGTTCGTTTTTCGTTATCTGACGTGCCAGCAGGTCAAGGCAGAACATCGCCGACCTCCTGGAATGCTTCAGCCCATGCCCATAGCAGAATGGAAGTGGGACTTCATTTCCATGGATTTCATATCGGGGCTGCCGAAGACAAGGAAGGGACACGATTCCATCTGGGTGATTGTGGACCGGTTGACCAAATCGGCCCATTTTCTCCCTATCAGAGTCACGAACTCTGCAGACGAGCTGGCTAGATTGTACATCAGAGAGATCGTCCGTCTGCATGGAGTTCCTTTAGAGATCATGTCGGATAAAGACACTCAGTTCACATCTATCTTCTGGACTCGTATCCAGGAAGCGATGGGTGTGAAGTTGAAGTTCAGTACGACGTTTCATCCTCAGACTGACGGGCAGACAGAGCGGGTGAATCAGATTCTGGAGGATATGTTGCGAGCATGTGTGTTGAACTTTAAGGACAGTTGGGATGACTGTCTTCCTTACGCAGAGTTCGCCTACAACAATAGCTTTTAGGCGAGTATTGGTATGGCGCCATATGAGGCCCCATAGGGTCGTCCTTGTAGAGCACCGCATTGTTGGGCTGAGGTTGGCGAGCATAGTCTGATTGACCTAGAGTTGGTACAGGCGACCACAGAGAAGGTCGACATTATTAGGCGTCGACTTTTTACAGCGCAGAGCAGGCAGAAGAGTTACGCCGATACGAGGTGGCGACCGCTTGAGTTCGAGGTCGGTGATCATGTATTCCTCCGAGCTTCCCCTATGAAGGGAGTCCTTCGGTTTGGGAAGAAGGGGAAGCTCACACCGAGGTTTATCGGTCCATTTCAGATCCTTGATCGAGTGGGTGCTGTGGCATATCGTCTCGCTTTGCCCACACCACTTGCGGCTGTATATAACATATTTCATGTATCTATGCTGAAGAAGTACGTTCCTGATCCTTCACACATTATCAGCTGGGAGCAGGTACAGTTGAGCGAGGATGCTACATATGAGCTGCGTCCGACGCGTATACTTGACAGGAAGGAGCAGGTACTGCGTAGCAAGGTCATTCCACTTGTGAAGGTACTATGGACGCATCATTCAGAAGAGGAGGCTACGTGGGAGACAGAGGCCGAGGTCAGAAAGAACTACCCTCAGATTCTCGAGAAGTACGAAAAGGTACAAATTTCGAGGACAAAATTTTTGTTTAAGGGGGGTAGATTATAACGACTCGAAAATTTCCGTACAATGGCTCGAGTACCACCTTGACCAGAAATCACTTAGGATTAAATCCTTTAGAAATTTGACAAAGTTAACTAAGTGCTAAACTAGAGTAGCCATGAAATCCGTTTGAATCGCTTTAAATACGATCTACAAGACCCAAAACTTGTAGAATCATTGACGCTAGGTTACCCTAAAATCTAGGATCAAACTCATTACCCGTCTGCTCTCGGGGGCACATTGAAACTCCGTATCAGGTTTGAACCGCACATCGGGAATCCGAATAAAACGAGGTTAAGGACTAGGACCGCCTCGCTGGGCTTGACAACCATGTTGGAAATTAAATCCAGCCAGTATCCCACGGCTGCTCGCTTGAGTCCGGAGCGAGAGAGTGTGAAAACACTTGTTTTCTTTCCAAAATAAATATCTTGAATAGTAATCTGAGACTTGTTACTTGCGGATATTTTGTAAGCAACCTGACCATCAGAATCTGACCCAAATACACCCTCGGATCAGGAAAAATTTCATAAACAAATCCATGTACTTGAAATTTCGAATAGAGACCCACTAACCGTTGAACTGAACTGGTCCGCCACGCGTGATCTGGGAATCCGACGAAAATGAAAACTTAACTCCACCTTGATCCAAGGTTGGTGAGCTTAAGTCCGACCTTTGGCTTAAGGAGGCCCGCCAGAAGTCCTCCGTTGAGCTGGAAAAGTGCCGCTTTGATTATAACCTAAGTATACCTTGTCCACAAGTCTGTTTTAGTGTATTTTTAGGCTATATAAGGACCTTAGAAATCTCTCTCACAGCCATACGAATTTGAGAGAAACCCTAGAGAGAGAAGAGAGAAAAGAGAGAGAAAGAGTGTGAGATGTGGGAGAAGTTTCCTGCTACTATTTCCTATCACTACACAAGCTCTACCACTCCATTCTTATCGCTTTCCTGGCGATACCAACTTCGTTTCTAGGTAAGAAACCCTAACCCTAATCTGTTTTGGAGTTGTAAGGGTTGTAGGTTATGAAGTAGCTAACCTATTTCATTCTATAGGCTACCAAACTACCGAATACGGAAGCTTGACAAACCTATCGTATTCGTTGCGATTCTACGGTATAAGGTGAAGACTTTAGGTGTATAGGTTACGGTTTTCAACGCTTTCAATGTCAGATAATGATAGATTCATGATCTGCATGCAATTGCACATGTACAAAGTGCTTTCTGTTTTCTGTTTCAATTAAAGACGTAGAATATGGAATTTTACATATTCTAAGTATTCGTATTCATAGAAAATACCGTAACGTATATATTTTAGAAATGTGTTTGACATGATTATTTGTTGTATGAATATATGATATATGGATAAAATACTTATTTGGCGAAAGGATTCGCCCAAATACATGTTTTGCCAATATACACTATGTATGTATAATAGTGTATTGTAGAAAGTACTGTATAAATATATATTTTGGAAATGTATTTGTCATGATTATTTGCTGTATGAATATATCATATGTGCGTAAAATACTTGCTTGGCGAAAGGACTCGCCCTAATACATGTTTTGCTAACATACACTATGTATGTTGAAATAGTGTATTCTAAGTGTTTGTGAAAATGCTTGTGAGAGTAAGTGTTTGGATGATGATGCCTTAGGTAGGTATTGAGATGGGATTCTCAACTACCTTAGAGACATGTATGATTTCCTCCATGAGGTTGTTTACCTAAACCGCTTACTTGTGAAATATATGTGTTTGTATTCTTATTTATATGGTGCTTTATAACATGTTTTATAACATGCTTTATACATGCTTATGACATGTTTGTTAACATGCTTGAATTACTTTGTTTATTATGCTTTACTCCACATGCTTTGAATATGGATTAATTGCAATTGGGACTATGTTTATAGTCCAGACAATCGGTACCAGACTTGAGTTCGTGGTTGAGATTCATTTCGCCACGTAAGATGTGTTTGACGAACCCGAGTCGTACTTCGGATGGCGACAGTGGTTAGGCCATATGAAGTGCTTATGCACTTAATGTCGTTCAGTTGGATGTGCGCTCGAGCTAGTCAGGCTCGTCAAGTAACCCGATGTGTCTAATGTATGTTCACCATGTTTGGTCGCTACTGCTTGAACCTAGGGTACCAAACTTACCAGTGAAATCCCGTTAACCATGGTACCTCGATCCGCTAAGACTCATGAGCTGGGCATGGTGGTATGGGACACCGTGGTGGTATTTGTCGGCCTCGCCACGCCAGGGCCATGTGTCTCCCCGTAGTGACCAGTGAGCAACCAGACTCGTGAGCCAATTATGGTGGTATGGGACACTATATTCGTGCTGTCGGCCTACATTGATAAGGTGATGGGGGAGTGGTGTAACCTTGGTGCGTAATGTGACCAAGCGACCCTTTGTGTAGCGACCTCGAGCATACTCGAAATTGCGGTGAGCCTTAGAGTTCATTTGCGGTGTGAGAGAGTATGAACCAGGCTCAGTATCACGTATAGTGATGAATCGTTAAAGAGGTGATGGGGGAGTGGTGTAACCATTATGCGTAACAGCCTTGACAGCCTTTGCAACGACCTAGAAACACACTATCGTATGAGATTAACTAGGACTGACGACCCTAGAATGGATCATGTTTTGGGAATGATACAAGGAAGGTACCTTAGTTTCCCAATACTGCTGTTTGAAAGGACTAATAACTACTCGGTAATCATGCTCATCATCGCACTGCATGTGCCTGGTAGATGTGGAGCACTGAGGAATGAACGCATATCGCAAACGTAAAATGGTGTCGCATGAGGGTGGTTTGGCAAGGGCATTCATCATGTCATTTCATACTTATATTAAATAAGAGTATTTAGGATTGTTTGATTGTACTGCTTTATCATTACTGCTTGATTGAATTAATAACATGTTAATCTATGCTTTATTGTTCCACTGAGTTAGCTACTCACTCCCACGTTACGGGACGGTGTTGTACACACCAACCAAACTTTGTCTCAGGTATAGAGGATACGTCGATTCAGGAGGCTGAGCCAGACTACGATGAGGACCAGGACGAGTTCTCATACATGCGTACTCGAGACTGGCTTTGCTTTAGAAATTGTGGATCGGATCAGGATTTTAGGATATATCTGTTTTAGTTGGATTTTGACCTTTTGATTCAGAAACAATATATGTATATGGTTACTCAGTTTATGTTCATACTCTGGAGACCGAGATGGTTTTGTTTCTTCACATACCTTATATATATAGTTTCAGTCTTTCGCTTGCCTTTATTTAATTGATCTGGAGTATGAATTACTGTTTTGGTATAATCTCACTCATGTTTATTGCACTGACACAGACAACATTCAATCATCATCATCTATGTTGCATAAGTGATGTTCTGGAACTCGAGAGTTGAGTTGCTACTCGACCCTCGAATTTCAGGGCGTTACAGGGGCGTTATTCTCTTCACGAGGCTGATGTCGAGTCGGCCCGCTGACTCAGTCGAGTCGCTAGATCGTTTGGAACCCAGTCAAGCCAAGTTCAATGCTGGCTTAGTACAGAAAGAAGAAGAAGAAAGGAAGAAATGAAAGAAGAGGAGCGGGAGTTGATATGTGCTGCTGAGTCGACTCAGCTGAAACTCGCCGAGTTGAGCTACTTGAGTTGGGAGCAAATCAAGCTTGTGGGTCAAACAAAGTCGACGTAGGTGAGTCAACATTTTCTTCCCAAGCTAGACCTGTTTTGATATGTTAATAATTGTTACCACTCTTATTATTGGGATTGCTAATATTATATATGATTAGATATTAGTAGATTATTTATGCTAAAACTAGTTGTTATAAACAAAATTGTAATTATCAAATAGTAGTATTTTATTTAACTCTCTTAAATATTATCTTTAATAGTAGATCATAGTATTTATTCTCATCATAATGATTATTATTACTATGGTAGCTAATATTAATTATAACACTAAGGTTAATAATTAATTTCTAATTATTAAATTAACATTGTAATTTATTGTACACCAATTACAATTCAAATCCTAGAATAAAAGTCTAGGACTGAACTCTAGGATGAAAACCTAGTTCTATATCAAAACCCTAAAAATAACTAATCCAAACCCTAGGTTATATTAGTCTTGATCATAGATACTTTGTAGAACATTGATCTCATGTGCATCTTCACAATTTATGGTAGGATTCAATTCTAAGGATGCACACGCTTCCTAGCGACATTAGTTAGCAATTCAACTCGTAATGTGATGATTTCTTCCCCTTGAGTTTTCCATTTTCCCATTAGCTTAAGTGATAGTTTCTACTTTAATTTTGGTTGATAATTGATATCATTATCTTATAATCGCATGTGTTAGTTGTTGGGATTGAATGCTAGATTACTTGCTCAATATTTATCCTGCATGAACATCTATATGTTGTACTTGTATATTTTCTCATGCTTGTTGATGGCTTGTGAAACTTGAGTTGATACATCGTGGGGAAACTCCACTTATAGATGTACATTCGGGCTTGGGATGTAACTTGATTGATCATAGTTATAATGGACCTTCGGCTTAGTAGTTATTTGAATGATGGGTTAAATGGAATATTGATGTAGGCCTATCATCTATGGGTTGTGGTGTGTAAGTGGTTTTAATGATGGTCTTTTATTGCATAGTTTTGAATCTTTTGATATTTGCCCTATGTGGCCTAGTTTTGATATTTGCCCTATGTGGTTTAGTTATGGTATTTGCCCTATGAGGGTTCAATATATTATTTTTGTACAACCATGAGATGGTAAGTCCCATATATTGAATTACGATTGGCCACTAGTCGATAGGCTTCCATTAAACATCCTAAGGTGGAGGTCTTATGAGCCAAGGATGGTGGGAATGAGACACTATGATTGAGCTGTTGGCCTATGCTGGGTAACGAACCCCCCTAGTGACCTTTGAGCTTTATTAAACTGGCTGGTTGTAAATTGAATAATAACGGATTGACTAATCATGCATTCATAGCATATGGGCGATGACGGGTGGCTAATTCTAGATGTTGTACCATGTATCTATAGGATTTAGTTGGAGTATCGTTTCGCTAGCTCCTAGACCACCGACTATCGGCCCACTTTTGGTGAGCTTGGCACTATGCATGTACAATGTACTTTCGCTGGTGATCGGCCACATGCATGAGTTTCGCCCAAAAGTCAACTGGATGAGCATCCCTAGTTGATGTGCACTCATGCATCCATGCATTTAATAAGACTGCATTATGTATTATTTTGAATGCCTTTTTGTTCATAACTATGCTTACTTAATGCAGCGGTGTGTAATCTTGAGGGAAATTCACACTGAGTTGGCCACTCATTTATCAAATATATAACTGTACAGGCAGTACAGGTGACTTAAATGATATTCATATTCAGACAGATGAGGAGCAGGGTACAATTATTAATGATGCATGGCCGTATCTGCCAAGAGAAGTTGCGCGATCTTGCAGCTTAAGTTTATATGCATTTTAATATTTTTCATGTGGCAAATTGTGTATTTCTTGTAATTGTTAACATTGAGACATTGGTTTGTATAAGTCATTATGGGCAGCCGCTCGTATATTCTGAATGTAAGTGTAAATTTTCTTTTATGTTTGATTTGTCCATCTTCCACTAATATACTAACTCTGAAAGAAAAAGAAAAGAAAAGAAAAACCTGAATTTGACTATCTGTAAAGGTTAACACTCAGATTTTTGGAAAACAAGTCATATGCTCAGGTTCTGAAAATACGGGGCATTACACCCTCGTCCCATACAAATTTCAACAAGAAAAAATAGGATTCATCGCATTAGTCTAGGCTATGTCGACTTGGGCATTGTGGTCGCGTGATGAGAGAGTGTTAGCATTTGCGAATGTGGCGTTGAAGTCGCTTGTGAGGGAGTGTTGGATTGAAAAGTGCATACATCATCATATAATCTTATTCGTGCATTTAAAAAGAGTATTTAGGAAATGTTTGATTTCTTGTTTTATCATTACTTGCACTGATTGAGTTGATAACATGAGAAACTTAGAACTAATGGAACCATTGAGTTAGCCATTCAATCCCACTTAGGACGGTGTTTTAAAACACCAACTAGGCAATGTTGTTGATGCAGGTGATATCGAGATCTCCAGTGGGTGTACTTTATGTGTTGATTTTGGTATGTATATTGTGGCTTGTATAATCCTTATTTGGGCGGACACTACTTTTTATATTGTATTTTGATAGTTAATCCTATATTCATTGATTTTTGTTGTCTTTACCTCACTTTGGATTTGCTAATTTGAATTGCACTATTCTGATCACTCGTGTGTGAAATGAATGTGAATTTGAACGAGGTCACACGTACATTTTCATTTGACTTACACCTGGGAACTCGGGATTAGAGTATTTGTACTCGAGTACCGATTTTCGGGGCGTTATATCTGTATATATATATATACATATATGGGAACTTCCCATGAGGTCGAGCTGTGTGGGCCCTACCATGATGTGTGTCAAACATCAATACCATGCATTTGATGGGTTGCCTTTAAATTATGGGATATCCCAAAAATCACCAATATACAGAACTCGGGTAGGCCATACCATCCAAAATCATGTGAAGACATGCCTAAAACATATAAAAGCACTTGGTGGAGCCCACCTGAAGCTTGGATGCATTTGAAACTTGGTCTGACCCCTCATCCAAGTGGGACACACATAATGGATGGGCTTGATTTGCAAACCACATCTCGGCGGGCCCAACAAATGATTATGAATGTTGTAATGGGAGCGTAACCCCTCTCAACTTTCGAATGTGGTTTGGCCCATGCAAGCCATGGATTGACTTGATTTTTAATCACAATGGGCCCATATAGCTCGAGCTCAAGGTCAACGGCATAGAACCATTTCCCCACACACACACACACACACCCCCCTAACGGGAACTTCCCATGAGGTCAAGATGTATGGGCCCCACCTTGATGTGTATCAAACATCTACCCCATTAATCAGATGCACCATCCCATAGTGGACCATGGGCTTAAAAAACAAATCAATTCGTGACTTGGGTAGGCCACACCACATACAACAGTTAAGAGGGGTTGCCCTCCCATTTAAGCATTCATAATCAGTTATTGGGCCCACCTAGATGTGGTTCACAAATCCAACCCATCCATTGTGTGTCCCACTTAGATGAGGGGTTACACCAAGTTTCAGCTGCATGCAAAATTTTGGCGGGTCCCACCAAATGCTTGTATATGTTTTAGGCATGTTAACTTGATCTAAAAAAATGTTACCTTGTTCCAAAAACTTGTGTGGCCTCTGAGAAGCTTGTTCTTAAATAATTGGTCCACTTGAGCCTTAAATCTACGTCATTTCTGTGCTCATACCTCTAAATGATCTAAAAAAGGATAAACGGATAAAATTCATACATCATGGTGCCCTGTATAGCTCCTACTTGAACAATTTCGTCCAAGAGGGGAAGACGCAATTCGTTTTCCTGAAAAGGGGCCTCCATGTGTACGACTGTAGACACATTGAGCATCTTAAATGGTATTGAACTCACATTTAAACAAAAATAAACGTAATAAGTCTCGAGAGAGGGCTTTTGAAACTCTAATATGCCAACACACTACGACCCTAAAAATTGGTGAAATCGAATATCTTTATCCAAAGAACTGTTGGAGATAAAAAAAATTTAGGGGTTTGCCCTGTGAGAAGATTATACTGTTGAAGTTTCATCGGCATTGGAGCCCAAACAAAGGAGAAATTTGAGATTTCCCATTTGAAGTCCGTACGGCTGTGGAAGTGAAAATTTGTGTTTTTTTTAAATTTTATTTTAAAGCTACATACAGGTAGTTCTTCTACTCTTTATCTCACTCAAGTTGCGTTTGGATGCCTGTAAGTTTTTGAAGTTGCAAGTAAGTTACAGGTAACCTACTTACATATGAAAGAAAGTTACATGTAATTCTGTTTAGGTGTAAGCTGTAACTTACTTACAGGTAACTTAGTTTCTGTGTTTGGATAACCTGTAAATTAGTTATATGTAAGATGTTTTATATTTACACCAACCTGAGTTTGGAGTATGAAATTGTTTAAAAATCAAATTGTCATATATAAAATTTTAGATAAAAGTATGTAATTTTATTGAGCCCATTTAGATGACTAATTTAACTGATTTTTAAGCTAAACTAATTATTAAGTGAGAAACATTATTTTTATTATAGAATATAGGTCTAAATAAAAGCTTTCATACGCCATATCGAAAAATTGTAAAATTTATTCCAAAAGCCGTATGTTCACATGGTATGGCTTACCTGAGTTTTTTATCGGGCTTTATTTTTTTATGTATTCTCTTCATCTAAGAGATTTTCACTTGATTTATGTGTTTAATGAAAGATGCATACCATGGTATGACCACCATGGTATGTGATTTTAACTATAGTTGTGTGTTTGGGCTATTATGGTATGCATCTTTCATTAAATACATTAATTAAGTACAAATATTTTAGATGAAGAGAATATATAAAAAAATAAAGTCTGATAAAAAGCTTGGGTAGGCCATACCATGTGAATATACAACTTTTGAAATAAATTTTACAATTTTTCGATTTGCATGGCATATGAAAGCTTTTACTCAGACTTACATTATATAATAAAAATAATGTTTCTCACATAATGATTAATTTAGCTTAAGAATCAGTTCAACTAATCATCTAAATGAGCTCAATAAAATTATATACTTTTATCCAAACTTGTCTATGTGACAATTTAATTTTTAAACAATTCCATATTTCAAATTCAGGTTGGTGTGAATATAAAATATCTTACTTATAAGTAACTTATAAGTTATCCAAACACAGAAATTCAGTTACCTGTATGTAAGTTGGAGTAAATCATTTACCATTTAAACCATTTATAGACATCCAAATGATCTCTTACCATTGATATCACGATATAACGTTCCGAGCAGGGAAAAAAAAAAGAGGGGGGAAAACAAACATTTTGAAAGCTCATTCGATCTTCTTCTTCTCTCTATCTGCAAACTATCTTTTAAAAATAAAGCCTCTCTCCTTCGCTTCTCAAAATAGGACAGCCGCGATACTACGCGGGAATTATATAATCCTCTGCTGCGTAGACCTTGATACACTGGCACTCCCAGAAGGACGCGACTTAGCTGTGCCCCGTCTAAAGTTCCCGTGGTCGGAAGCTATGTGGGGCCACAGAGATGACCGTGATAAATCCACTTCGTCCAACAGTTTCAAAAGACCAGGATAGGATAACAAACTAAAAATAAGGCAAATCCAAAAATCACATTGGCCACACCACACGAAACAGCCGGAACAGAAACAGCCACCATTGAAACCTTCTTGGAGCAGATCATGATGTTTATATGCCATCTAAACCGTTCATGGGGTTATTACTACTCATATAAACTGTAGCTACAAATATTATCTTGATACAACTTCTGCCCTCCACAAAATTTCCAATGGTAACCATTGGATCTATGTTTTTCCGTGTGGTGTGGCCCACCTAAATTTTGGATCTGGTTAATTTTGGATTTCCATACTTCTGTGATCTTCCAAAACTGATGGACCGAGTGGATTTTTCACAGACATTTCTGTTCGTGGCCCCACATAGCTTTCAGCCATATGAACTTTTTTGTGGCCGGCATGGGAAAATTGTGTAATGTATTAACTCAAAATAAACGGATTAAATTGTGGAACCCACCGTTGCTAAGTAGTCCTAAAATTAAATTGTTTAAAAGGGAGTAGCAATTGATTTGTGGACACTTGTTTACAATAAATAAATAAATAAAGGTCTATTCAATCATTTAAGCCATATGTTTTTTAAGGCTCATAATGAATTGCGCCCAGTCCTAAAGAATTGCTTTTGCTTAGCCATCTTAATGATCCCCCCCCCATAGGTTGGAAAATGGATGGATGTAGACAAAAGACGAAATCTAAGGATGAATTGGCAGATGTTGGTGTGATTTCTACTGGCGGCCCATGGAATGTGTTATGGACTTAATGGATAGTTTAGATTGATTGATAAAACTTGAAAATTGATGCAACTAGGAGCACTAACTCAATAGTATTAAATATTTTTAATTTTCAACCATGTAATAATAATGTTCACCAATCTAATAATTACATAGTTAAATAATAATTCCTTTTGGATTCATCATATATCTAAATTGAGGCACATAATTTGAATGATTTAGTCTGAATTAGTTGTAGGAAGTTTATTTAAATAATATGTACTTATTTAGAATATAATCGCATCAATTTTTATGACCATATATAACATAAACTTATTATGCATGTGTTGGGGTCCATACATGATGTTGATAGCTGTTAGGTTACCCTACATGTTTGATAATTTTCTTATTCGTGTTAGAAGTGATTTTTATTATTTAAATATTTTATATTGTTAATCTCATTGATTTGCACATAAAAGCGAAATATGTGGTTTCCCAACAAGTGGTATCCGAGCTCTGGGTTTGGTTCTAATTATTTTGTGTGTGAATCATAGAAGTAAGCACAAATTGAATGGTTAGTTTGAATGGAAATAATTCGATGATTTAAAAAGACAACGTGGGAGATTTTTTGTATTGTGAGGACTTCTATGCACATGTTAAAAGTGATGGGGCCAAACCGAAAGATATGACCAATGATAAGTGGAAGAAACTAGACCAAAAAATTATTTGATTTATTCAACAATGATGGGATGATAGTGTTTTTCATCACGTGTCTATAGAAACTTCGGCACAATTATTTTGAAAGAAATTGAGAGGGTTGCATGAGAGAGACAGCGGGTGATAAGGCTTTCATGATTAGGAAACTCGTGAATTTAAAGTATAAAAGAAAGAAACTTAATTACAGAGCATTTGAATGAAATTCAAAGTATTGTAAATTATATATCTTGTATGATGATGATGGTAGATGATGTGTTGCAAGCTTTGTTACTTCTTAATTCTTTGCTCGATAGTTGAGAGACCTTAGTGACATCTTTAAATAATTCTACTACAAATTAAGTTGCTAAAATGAGCAAAGTAACAAATAAATTGTTGAATGAAGAAATAAGTCAAAAAACATTGGGTTCTTATCAATTAGAGATACTTGTCATAAAAAATCGGTGGAGAATAAAAAACAGAAAACCTCACTACCATAGGAAGTCAAGAGACGAAGTCAAGAAACAAGTTTAAGTTAAAAAAGAATATTAATTCTTATAATTGCGGCAAGCTAATCCACTACTAAAATGAGTGTTGAAAGCCTAAAAAGGAGGAGGAGAAATAAAAATAAAAGGAATAGCAAGAAGAGAATGACACAATTGCAGTTGTTTCATATGGCGATGGTATTATCTTTTTGGGTTGTGAACATACATGTCTTAATCTTACTTGTTAAGATACACATTGGGTCGTTGATACCAGTGCTTCATATCACATTATTCATCACAATGACTTCTTCACATCTTACAAGCCCAGGGACTCTAGTGTTGTGAGGATGAGTAATAGTGGCTCCTCAAAAAATTGCAGGAATTGGGTGATGTGCATGTTAAGATCAATTAGTTCTCAAGGATGTGAGAGATATATCCAATTTTCACCTTAATTTAATTTCTACATGAATATTGGGTTACATGAGTGAGAATAGCCTACAAATCCTCATTAAGAGACATGTCGTTTTTAATATAAAAGGTATGACTTTAAATAGTTATGTTCACTGCTTGGTTGGAAAAACAACATAGGGTTTCATTTTACAAAAATCATCCTCAAAAGAAAATGGACATTTTGGAATTAGTTGATTCTGTTTATGGTCCTATGAAATTGAAAACTCTAGGTGGTACTTCTTACTTTATTACCTTCATAGATGATGCTTCAAAAAAAGTGTTAGCATACACCTTAAAGACTAAAGACCAAGTAGTAGTTGTTTTTAAGTATTCCCATGCTATTGTCGAAATGGAAAAAGGTAAACTGTTGAAGTGTATTCGCACAAATAATGGTCATGAATGTATTAGATTATTTGAGTTGTATTGCAAGGGCTACTATCATACATGTTTGATGATTTGCTTGTTTGTGTTAGAAGTAAATTTTATCATTTAATATTTTATGTTGTTAATATCATTGATTTACACATACAAGGAAAAGATACGTGGTTTCCCCATAATATGATCATCTTTGACAATGATTTTAGTTCTAAGTGTATAATAGTGAAATTTTATAGTTTTCCCAATATTTTGTTTAGATAGCAATACATTCCCCAACACATCTGAAATAAATGCAACATATAGATAATAATACTAACTGTAATTTTACTTCAGTGGATCATTTCTAACTCTATCATTCTTTGTCTTGTTACCCATTCATCTCAATATCCTCATCTAAGCTACGCTCATTCTATGAATATGTTGTTCTTTAGTTGTTTAACATTCGACCCTACTAATAATTCGAGTGGAGATGTGCACACCAAACCCACTTTATCATGTGCTAACCAAAAAAGAAACCTTAAAAAGAAAAAGAAAATAAGAAACCTCCCTAGTAAAAGGGCCAATGCACCATGATAATAAATTTCAACCATTACTCGCACATAATGGTGTAACTCAATCCTCGCCATCCTTTTTTAAACTTGAAGTAAATACTAATATGATTATTTGAATTTTACGATAGGGTCCGAGCCCTATCCTGCCCACGTGAAAAGAGGGGAAGGGTGTCCTCTTGTGTAAAAAAACACGGTTTAAAGTAAAATTTATTTACATTTTATTGTTTCTTCAGAGAACTACACAAAATTAGTTATAAAAGAGTTACGGAATTTTACTTAGATGGCAAGATAAACAAAAATACCAATAAATCTCTTATTTTAACACAATACTATTAACCAAGCTAATCTTTTATTTTAACATAAATACTATCTTATTTTAGAGGAGTAAAGAAATGAACTATTAAGATAGGCTACACTCGCTACTACCGACCCATGACCGACCCGACATTGGGTTGGCTCGGGTAGGATCGGTCCGATCGAGTCGTTGACCGAGTTAAGTTACTTACAAATTATAATTGAGTGTGGGTTTGTGTGACTCGACTCAATCCAAATTTTGAAATAGGACTTTTCACCCGAACTCGATTAGACTCTATATTGAAATATAATAAACTAATGTGCGTATACTCGACTCGATCCGAGTTCGAGCCCGCTTAGGTTGGGCTTGGGTTGAGAATTCCCAACCCGAGGTTGGGTTGGTTAGGTTGGACTAATCTAGACCAAGTCCGATCCGGTCGACTTTCGGCCTCTAAAGCACCAAGTTGAGTCTAGTTGGCATCCGGTTTTAAAATAGGCCTCAGTCGAACTCGATTAGATTGAGAGATGAGGGAGGAGAGAGTGGAGAGGCGATCAAGATCGAGAGGAGGAGGAGGAGGGTGATGGTGGTGGGTGGTGATGGTGGTGGGTGGTTTGGAAGAGAGGAGGGTGATGGTGGTGGGGTGAGCTTAGGAGGAGGAGGAGAGAGTGTGTGTGCGGTGGGTAGGGTTAGAGAGTTGGGTCTAACCGGATCGAGTTTCGGGTCAAGTCGAGTCGAATTACTAGGTAACTCGAACTCAACTCGGTTTGAGTTCGGATTAGGCGAAGCCTACTTGGTTCGGACCGACTCACCCATTCGGTTCAGGTCGAATTGGATTGGAATGAATCGGACGAGTCGAGTTAGTCAGATCGAGTCATCCAATGCCCACCTCTACTCACCGCATTAGCATGTCAAATAGTTTCCACGTAGCCTCTTCACTTGGCATGCCATGAAACATACACCATCGAATCAAGGTTAGATTTTGCTAGCAACAAATCAGGTGGTTTTGGTTCCTCAGTCCTGTTTATAACGATGGCCAGGTGTGAATCATTCACTACAATAATACACAAAGACCTTGATTACGTCTAGTCCTCGTATATTTACACCATGCTAAGTTTTGGATGGGGTTGCGCGGATGCAACATTCGACTCTATACTTTCCGACCCTCTTGAATGAATATGCCCGTTACAGCCCGATCTAACCAGCCTTCAACACGGTTGGTAATGCGCTCAAATTTGTCTTGATAACTTTGAATGATCTGTTCCTGGTTGTAGAACAGTCCCTATGTCTTGTCATAATTTTGCCAACATGCCATTGAGATTCTCATAAATAGGTTGGCCTAAAACGGACCAACATGGCCTCTATCATACTAGCAGTAGCACATTTCCTAACACAAATACTTTCAACTAAACTAATCTCTTATTTTAAGACAAATACTATCTTATTTTAGAGGAGTAAAGAAATCAACTACTAAGATAGGCTCTACACCATGTCAGCATGTCGAATAGGTTGGGCACGTAACATTTTACCATGGGAAATCTAACATGATCATAGCATCACAGAATTTGCCTACAACAATCCACAATCCAAGCCATATTTATTCGTTGATAGAACTGAGGATAGGCCATTGGCAACAAACCTCAAAGTTTAAGCGGATCTTTTCCTGTTCAATGTTTTTTTTTTTCCTACCATCCATTTTAGGCTACCAATTAAGCGGTTAGGATCATCTGATCATTGAGATTGTTCTACTCAATAGCAGGACAACGAATGAATGTTCTGGATCAACGGCTGATTAACCCTGGCCTGGCTTTGGATCGGGTTTCGACCTATTAGCTGGGCCCAAGGCAAAGCTCGATTTCTTACTCAAAGATGAAAAATAAAAATAAAAATGAATGCAGTTCTTTTTTCATTTTCAATGAATACACAGATTATAAGGCTTCAATGAAAGCCATTTCTTTTCTCCTGGATTCCTTTGATTTCCTCTACAATCCTAAAATACAACATGTGCCAAGGGCACAGCTTTTGCAGGTGTTTGGACCATACAATCGTGGCTCCATTAGAACATGGCCCAATAAATAACTTAATGAAAGACTTGAGGAGATGCGTAGAACTCGCTCTCATTGAATACTGGTCTCAAATCTTCTTGGCACATGAAATCCAAGGGGAAAGAAACAAGATACCCCTTCACCGACTCTAGTCTCTCCATGGGATCGATGGATTTGATGTCTCCGTTCTGATAGGACTCGAGCTTGTTTGGAGCAATCCCTAAATCAATGGTCGTATGCCCAAGTTTCTCCTTCCAATATGACATGTTTTGTCTGATTGCAGATCTACATGTCATGACATTTCAAGAAAAGTGAGAATATTTCATTCGGAAGAGAGCACCAAAAGGAAAAGAAAAGAAGTAAATGCAACTGCATTGTACCTGGAGTGATTAAGATCATTGGGGATGCATGCAAAGACATCTTGGTATATCATGGTGTTTGTCTGCCAATAGATTATGGCAACCTTCTTTAGTTTGAGATGAATTTTTTTAAAAAGGGAATATAATGACTACATCTACAATGGTAAGTTCCTGCTAAAGAAATGGGCCAAAAAGAGAAGGAAGAAAAAGGAAATGATTTTTGTTGACATGTAAGAGAATAAAATTGCTGATTCGTTGTGCGCTAGATGAATATTCAAATGCTGAATTGTCGCTAATGCAGGGGCATTTTCACACTGGACTCGAGTGGGGTAGCCCATGGGATGCGGGGACACGCTCGGAGTGGGCAGCCCATGTGATTTGGGGCCCACGAAGGGGGTTCGGTCGAGGTCCTAACCCATGCGATGTGAGGCCTGGGCTATGAGATAAAGGGATTAATTCGCCATACTCTAATAGTTCGAGCTTTTAGAGCAAGTGGTTAATTGTCCTGCATCAATCGTCAGGTGGGCCCACATGTTTCCCGAACCAAATAATAGGGTTGCATGCAAGAGGTTTGCTTGAATACATCCAACCATAATGCAATGTGATACATCGGGACTTTAACCTTTTAATCTTGATCGCCCTCTAATGATCCAAACTGTTTATATGATTGATTCTCAATTTCTATGATGTATATACAACAAATAAATTATCATAAATAGGATTATTTCAACCATTTGAAAGTTGGGTCTTTTGCTTCGAAAATGGATGGTCACCATAACCTTTGTGAAATCAAAGGGTCGAAATATTCTCTCCTGTAAATTTTTTGGGCATCTGCCACCCAAGGGGAGAACTACCACATAAACGGTTTAGGTCATTGGAAAAAACACATTCCAATGGAAGTCCTGAGTCATATCACATTGCAATATATCGGGGCGTATTCGAGCAAATCTCTCGATGCATGCCTTGTCCCAAATGGCACCTAAGCTAATTGGGATCTTTGTTCAAAAAGAGTCATCCACCCACAGTAATGTTATAGATGCAGATGTATAGGGAAAGAACTGGAGAAGTTTGAGGCAAACTATGCAGCTGTATTCTCATCAACCAAACTTTTCGTCAGGTTGTATGCAATTCTTACCTTTGCAGTTGCCATCCAAATATCCTTGTATGTTGCATCATTGATAGGGTCACTGATTCGACTCATCTAAAAATATAAGACAGTATCAGATAAGTAAAATATGCACATCAAGATTCAAACAATCAATCCACTAGTTAACGTAATGACAGTTTTAATAGGTTCCCACCCCATGCTTGCTCAACCCACATGTGATAGGCTAGCACAGGATGAAACTGTATAGGTGGCAATGGGCCTGCCGGGTCTGGGCTAGCATAGTGCCCAAGATTGAGCCTAAAAAACTGGTTGGGCGTGGACCTGGCCTGGCCCATCCTGAAATTGATAAATCCCTATTTCCTGCTTGAATATTCCTAATCCATCCATCAAGTGAGACACACATAAATAGACACTTTCAGGATTGGAATGGCATAATTGTACATAAAAGTCAGGTCGGGCCAGGCCAGGCTAAAATGACTTGAGCCCAAGCTTGACCTGTAAATTGATCGGGCCATGCATGCAAGGACCAAGACCGGCCCACATGCCATGCTAGCAGGTCCAAGCCCAGCACAAAGCTAGGTTGGGAGGGCTACCCCAGCCTGTTGCCACCCTTAGAAAGGGGCAGCAAATAGTGGGTGACAGGGAGGGAACTGATAATTGGAAAGGACAATGGGAAGTGCTCCCAAAACATCAATCTAGACAGTAGTAGTAGAGGATCGATGTGAATAAAATGTAGACCGTCACTTCTAGGCAATGGGAGTGCCAGAATAGTAAGAGATGAGATGGTTGACTACAGAGGATGTAAAGGTCAATAGAAGAGAATTCAACAAAAACAGAGGAATTATGAGGAGATAAAAAGAGATAATAGCAAAGGAAGATGAACACAACCTCGATCTTCAACCAGCTTTAGAAGAAACTAAGTGTCATAGAAGGGTAGACAAGCTATCTTTGTTTATACCATGACAATAAATGGAGAGAATAGATTTTTTTACTGCATAAATGATTTGATGTAATTTACGTTGATCAGTTCATGGGGCAGAATAAAAAAGCTTCTGTAAGGAAAGAGAACATTGATCTTTAATCCTAAAAGGGAGTCAACACAGTCCCCCATATGAGACAGAACTGACGTTTTCTAATAATGACCAAGCAATTGTATTAGTCCCCCATAAATGACAAAAAGAAAGAACACTTTTTAATCATTACTAATGATGAATTAGAGAACAAATCATCAAGTGAGTTTGAAACTGCATCTTCAAGTCAAAAGACTAATATGGAAAGACAATGCTAAAAAAAAGTTGAAATCTACAAACCTCTCCCACATGAAGACCAAGGTGTTCAGACCATAGAGACTGGCGAAGACTAAAAGCAAACTTTCCAGCCTTCCATGATCTTCCGTTCATAAATGAGTCAATGAAATCCTTATCTTCAATAACTACACCGATCTGGATCAGAAAATTCAATGTGACACGGGTGAAACCCAAGTATGGGAAGAGGGATGCAGAAGGTAAAAAAAGAAAAAGAAAAAGAAAAAGAAAAAAAGAAGAAAATATCATGAAACAATACCTCTGGTCCCCTAAAATGACAAGAAAAGACAGCAAAAGGGATAACCTTTAATAGGAGATGATACTCCCAGCTACATTTCATACAATTGCTCTTGTTTACATATCATCTATTTATGATGGTATGCTATTTTAGCCATATGCATAGGAATGACGAGTAAGTATGGCTGCTTTAGCATTCATCTTATTTATCTATCTATCCCGTAATAGTATTAGATCTGCATACAGAATTACAATAATTTTCATATGATTCACTGCTTCTTGTCTGCAAGCTGCGATTGGAAAATAATAGACTAGGAAAGCACTAGAAGCCTAAGTTAAATCATAAACAGAAACCAAAAAAATCTGTTATTAACAGATAGCCATGCAATTTGCTCACTGACTATGTGGGACAAACATATTGTGGTAGTGGCATAAGAATAATAATAATCATAACTTCATGCCAGCTATACAGGGTTGTCTCTGTAAATCCTGTTTTCCCAATATTCCAAAGGCCCAATCATCGGTAAGTGAACAAGCTTTCATATAGCTTCTTAGGATTTTTTTTTTTTTTTTTTAAAGAAAGAGGACTTTTTTTTCTTTTTCATATAGCTTCTTAGGATCACAATTGAAGTTCTTTTTGGTCTTCCTCTCATCTTCATTTAAGGGCCTTCAACTCTATCCTTTCTGGATCCATCTTGGTCATTGTGGCACATGACCAAACCATCTCAATTTGCTCTCTATTATTCATCTCCTTGGCATGGGAGACCCTTCTCATTGGCAATGACATCAGCTGATGCTTAGACAGATTGCTTATAGTAGTTGGAATTTATGGGCATAAAAGGTGTTGGTCATGTATTACTACGCTAGAAACCATCATACTGGCTTATTATTCAGTCAATTCCAGGAGCACTAAGTCTGCTTCAGATGACCTCATTCTTAATTCTATCCTCCCTAGTCAGCCCACAATCCATCTCGACATCCTCATCTCTAAGTGGCACAATAACGGAAATGAAGAAACTCTCCATTCCATTGATGTTTTAAGGTGAAAAGGGGGTGGTTATAGCTTCTAAAGATCAGTGATTGCATTTTGTTTTGTTTATATTTGAGAAATTAGAGGGTTTGGTCATGTGTGACGAAGACAAATAACTGCACCAGTTAGGAGTGAGTTGGTACAAGGCTCTAAAAGGACAAGGGAAGGCCCAAAAGGACACAGGTGCAGGTAGTAAGAAAAGAGTAGATGACCTATGGTTTAACTGAGGATGTGGTCCTCAATAGAGTGGAATTGTGGAAAAGGATTCGTGTAGTGGACCCCAATTAGCTGGGATAAGGCTTAGATGATGATGATGATGAGAAATTAAGTCCTAGATTTATCATTCACCATTACTGACAAAATAAGCAGCAGTCTTTTTTTTAAAAAAAATTTATTAACTCAGATTTGCACATCAAAGTTCAGGTGAAATTACAAAGTGGAATGTTCAGTACTTGTAGCCTAATCAAAAGCAGGTTCAATGGATCCTTTGGCACATGCAAACATTGAAACACACATTGATAAATAAAAAAACTATTTGAATATGACGCAAAAGAAGTTTCAAGTGAAGAAACATGGTACCTCAGAGTCTCTTGAACCCAGTAAACTCCTATCGTTTATGTTAGCTGATCCAAGCAAGACTGTACGGTCATCAATTATCATCAGTTTGCTGTGCACATACACCTTACAAAGACAAGATATTTACTAATCAGAGGAAAATTGATAATGTGCTATCAATTAAAAATAAACATAGTTCAAGATAACAAAGTAAAAAAGCAAAATTCTGTTCCATATCAATCGACCATGAGGTATTGCATTGACAAAATCCATACAAATAAAAGATATACATATCAATGGTGAGCTACTTTACCTGGCTGGTAGCCAGAGGGCCTTCATCATGAAGTCTACCAAAAGTTCTCAGACCATAAAAAGAAATATAATCATCAGTTTTAGGACCGAGCAGATCATAAAGGTTCTTCAGGATGGAATTTGGTCCCCTGCAAATGGTTCGATATTGCCAATGCATAATGGCTCTAACCGATGCTGCACCACTGTCATCCAAACCTCCCTGCAGAATTTTAAGTTCAAAATATGTTTTTTTTTTTTTTTTCAAAAATATATATACGTAGTGCGGAACTGACCAAATATTAGTACCTGGAACCCAGGTAAGAGAGGTAGGACAATAATAACTCTGAAACACTTCTTTTCTCTATCTGCTCGCAAGATACGACTGTACAATGCTTCTAAAACACGGTTCCGTATTATGTCATCTCCTGAAATACCTGATATAAAAAATTGATTCTGGGAAGCAAGAACCAATTAACATAGCAAGTAATAAGTAATATGAATTATAAAAAGTTCTTGAAACCTCTAATAATGTACCCTGATATTTAGTAGTAAATTCTGCACAAAAATACATGAAACAGATTATCATTCCCTCTAT
Source organism: Magnolia changhungtana (assembly GCA_030180095.1). NCBI lineage: Eukaryota > Viridiplantae > Streptophyta > Magnoliopsida > Magnoliales > Magnoliaceae > Magnolia > Magnolia changhungtana. The sequence goes on from JASAUF010000191.1 coordinate 472,660, forward strand.
GGATTATGAGTGTGTGGTTCATTAAAGACATGAAACTGGGAGTAAAATAATTTCTGCTTTGTGACAGCTGCAAAATAGTAAGGACATTCATTTGTCTTTTTCATTCCCTCAATGTTAAAGTAAACATCAAACAAGACAATAGTTCTTCCTTGGAAAACGGGAACAAAGCATGTATCATCTTGAAAAAATAATCAGTGGCTTACAGGCTTTAGATAGTAAAAAGGTTCAGATTCAGCTAGAAAATTTCAGATTTTTAAGCTGGAAAATTCATGTGAGTCGGTTCAAATAAAGATAATCTACCCAGTGTTCGAAATATCGATACTATCGGCCAATATTATCGTTATCGGCCCCTAGCGAGACGAAACCCGTCCGATAACGCTAGGAAGATACAAAAAATCTCAAAATCCAGATATCGCACGATATATCGTCGATATCGCGCTATATATCGTCGATATCGCCAATACATCGTGCGATATCGCACGATTCCTCCTCTATTATTGTCGAAAATCGACAAACAGACTCATTATTCGGGAAAAAAAAAACCTTTCTACTAGTAGATTTCGGTACCTGTAGAGGAGATCGCCCTAATCGGAAGCTGTATTTGAAGGGCCATTCGCATCGTAGCAACAAAATCTCTAATTTGGGAGAGATTTGGGCGAAATCCGTCGAAATCCAGAGAAATCGCGAAATCCGAAGAAATTCTCCGGAGATATTCTCGGCGAAATGATGGATTTGGTAGAGATTTTAGGGTTCCGGAACGCCGGAACCCTCTCTCCTTCAAAAAAAAAAAGGCTCCGAGCCCTTTTTACGGGATGCGGATGGGCTGGCGTACCACACACCACTGACATGGATGATGTGTTGACGTCACCAAGTTCATTAGGTCCCATCATGAGGTATATGTTATATCCAAACCGTTCATCCATTTGGCGAGCTCATCGTAAGGGTTGAACCAAAAAATAAGACAGATCCAAAGATCAAGTGGACTACACTGGAAAAAGTAGCGTGATATTGAACGTCTACCATTGAAACCCTTTCGGGGGTCACAAAAGTTTTGGATCGTATGATATTTTGTTTTTACTCTTCATCAAGGCCTTTGTGACCTCATGAATCGATTGGATGGAAAAAAAACGTTATGGTGGACTGTACGAATGTTATAACGGTGAGAATCATTGTCCTCACTGCTATTTGTGGTGTGGTCCAATTGAGGTTTGGATGTGACTCATTTTTGGGCTCATGATCTAAAATGATCTCTCCAAATGGATGAACGGTGTGGATATAATAAATACATTATTGTGGGGCCCATGTAACTCTGATCTCCTTTGAACTGTTTGTACAACTGGAGGTGGATGATCGTCCGCTCTACTTCGAATGAAGTTCATGCTCTGGAAACTTAGGTGGGGTCCACTGCGATGTTTATGAGAAATCCACTCCGTCCATCTGTTTTTTGAGCACATTTTAAGACGGGGCCGAAAAATGAGCCGGATCCAAGACTCAAGTGGGCCGAAAACGTGAGGACTAAAGGTCCACAGTTGAAATATTCGTGGGGCCACAAGTTTTGAATCAGTCTAATATTTGGGTTTTCAATTCATCCCAATAGTAATGACGTTATGAACGGTATGGATGGAATGTAAACATCACTGTCGACTCAGGAAGGTTTCAACTGTAGGAATTTACCTACCCACATTTTTCTTTAGTGCGGCCCACTTGAGTCTTGGATCCTACTCAATTTTTGCCTCAAGTCTTAAAATAAGCTCACAAAACTGATGGATGGAGTAGATTTCTCACAAATATCACGGTGTGCCCCACTCCTGCGAAAGGATTTAGTAGGAAATCCGCGTCCCATCTTCATACGACACATACCCATACCTCGCTGATGTGTGGTACACCAGCCAATCCACACCCTCCATCCATTTTCATAAGTAATTTTAAGGTATGAGCCCAAAAAGGAGACAAATGAAAGATTAAGTGTACCACACCACAAGAAAATGTGGTGGCAATGATGTCCACCATTGAAGCTTTTTAGGGCCCACCATAATGTTTATTTGTCATCCAATCTATTCATGAGGTTTGACAAACCTGGATGGGAAAACATAAATATTAGCTTTATCCAAAAAATTTATAGCCCCGAAAAAGTTTAATGGTGATCATTCAATGACCACTATTTTGTGTGGTGTGATCCACCTCAAATTTGGATCTGCCTTATTTTTCAAGCCATGCCCTAAAATGATATGTTAAAATGAATTTCAATTGAGGTTTGGATATGACTCATTTTCATACATATCTTTATACATTTATAAATGGTATGCATCATATTTAAATATATTTACCTTAGCTTAAACAGATAACGCATAACTTAGTACCTTATACAAAGGAAATTTATTATGTGCACTTCTTTTTCGATATTTTATGATTTAAAAGTGTGTATTAAGGTCTTTTTAAATAATCTCTGAAGTTTCATAAAAAAAAATTCAACCATTTTGCTAATGTTTCCCCATGTTTCCCAAAAAGTGCGATAAATTATGCGATACAAACGATATATCCCGTGCGATAACCGATACATATTTGTATCCCAAGGTTGCGATACATTGCGTGATATCGATACTTCGAACACTGAATCTACCAGAAGTGACATTTCTCATCTTACACTTATTTTATTATCCCCATGCGTAATATGTATTATTTGTAAGAATCTATCAGTCTTTAAATCACAGTGTATACTTTAAATGCATGTACGTGTAATGTGTTATGAGTAAAATGTTTGATGTATAATTTCAATTTGTGGAATTATCTACTCGGCTATATGGAGAGATCCAAGTCAACTGACTGGCTTTCCTAACCTGGACCTTAAATTTTATGATGGGACCTTCTTCAGCTTGTTTCTATCTTGTTCAAACATGCTTCTAAAAAAACCTCAAAATAGACTGTCCAAGAATTATTGGTCTGATCTGTAAGCATGGTGTACTTGATGCAAAGGATTGGATTTTATAAAAACTACAGATGAAGTTGACATAGACTCATCACCTCAATGTAAATAAAGTATTCTGCTTTCTCAATGAGAGAGCAATAAGCATTGTGGATGCTGTCTTCTGTTTGACTTGTTCCAGCAGACCACTGGCCAACACTTCTAATAACCTACAATTTCATTAAGGTAGTAGTTAATGCAGTGTCCAAAAAGCAGATAAAATTAAAATGTTAGTAACCCAGAAAACAAAGAAGAAAATAGTGAAAGCATAGAAGATAGCATGTATACATTTTTGAAGGTAAACCATCACCATAATAAACAAAATGCAAACCATTTTCATGCCGATTTTCAAGCAAAAACAAAAAGACAAGGCATGTATGCTGATTCAGGCAGATTCAACCTATGTTTCATTCATTCATTTATTCTTTCTTCTTCTTCTTCTTCTTCTTCTTCTTCTTCTTGTTTTTCTTTTTCTTTTTTCTGAAGAGTAATGCAGCCTGTGTTGACCATTAGCTGATTGATACTCATCTCCCCTAAGTCAACTTTTTCTCATACAAGTTCCTTCATAGAAGTTCTCCAGAGGATATGTGATGGATTTGGACTTAGATGATCCATAACATGTCTAAATTTCTCTTTTTGTTTGGTGATGTATCTCATCTTCAATGCCACCTGACCAATAATCTAATTGCCAAGGCAACGAATGGATGGCAAGTTATAGGTTCAGCAGTAGTTTCTTTTGGACTCCACTTGAAAGTGTGCATTGTGCTCTTTCCAAACTGGGCCTAAGATTTTATGTAAGGAAATATTAAAGAGATTCTAGCTTAGCGATTGTCTCTTTTTGTCGCTCTACACATAATTGATGTCAATATTTTTCTACCAACTAGTTTTCTACATGTATGAAGTAGGGTACCTGTAGCATAAAATGCACTGCAAAATTTAGGTATACAGGTAGTGATTAATAAGTTGATATAAAATACTAGCAGTAGAGCAATACTAGACAAACACAACTAGAAACCGAACCCTAGACTCATTTCTTCTGTCCAAACATAATATTCTAGGACTGCAAATTGTATATGGAATACCATGTACAAGTTCCAATGGGGACACATGCAGACTGTTAGTAGTGGAATAGGAGGCAACCCCTAGTGGGGGCCACCTGCCCCTTTACGTGGCAGGAGCCAGGAGGAGAGGAGGGGTAGAGGAATAGGTGGTGGCCTCTCCCCTATATTAGCTCTGCTCCCCCTCATCCTCTTACTCACTCGTTCCCTCTACTCTCTCTTCTTTCTACGCTCACAGTGCTTGGTCCGCGGCCTCACGCCCCTCCCCTCGACCACGGTTTGCACGCCCCCCACCCTTGAGTTGTGTACTTGTGCTTCCATCTAGTGGATTGCACACTTGTGCCTCAATCTAGTAGACTGTGCACTCATGTTCTCATTTAGTGGGCCACACGCTTGTGCTCTTTTCTGGTGGACCGTGTACTCGAGCTCCTTGGGTTGTGCATTGCACGTCCACTCTGTGGACCATAGTGCTTACGAGGTGAGAGAAAGGGATGAGTCATATAACATGGGGCTTGTCCACTTGCATTTGACCGGGACTGTGTCGTCGGCACACCATCTTCACCACCGAATCAGACATGTGAATTGGCCTGTCTTCCTGCATGTGGCTGATTTAAGTGGGCCACTGATTTCTGTAATCATGTTGCTTGAACAACAACAACAACTAATAATTTAAAATATAATGTGCGATGCCATGCGCATGCGCCCAATAGTGGTATCAAAGCAATGATTGACATGATTCTGACGAGAGAAGATGACAAAATGGATTGCCGATGCACCACTTTATCATCTTGTACACGAGTTTGCACAGCATGGTAATATATATAGTGGATGCCATATTCATAGTTTTTGTGGCATGCAAGTGTGGCTGCAACACCTAGCCATAGTGGCACTACACTTACACGTTACAAAGCCATTGAGATTTATTATGTATGAAATATGTTTGTTGTGGGTGTCACTTGACTATTGTGGTGGAGGGATTCCTTTCTTGTCTTTTCGACTTAAATTGCCTCTGCTCGCAATCGAGTACGTGGAACTTTTGGGCCAAATTGACAATGATTGCATTGCTCCCGTGTCAATTGTTTTGAGTGATGCCAATGTGGGCCCTTTAGACCATTGATGATGATTATGCATAAAGTGTCTCGGATGTGTATCCGATTGATTAATATATGACCCTCTCCCACTTGATGTATTGACAAGAAATTCCAAAACAGCCGTGACCGACCTCTTGAAAGGAGAAAATTTTAATGGGTTTTGATGGCTGGCACAAATCAGTTAGGATTTTATTGGAAGTTTTGTATACACTATACACTAAGAAACATTAGAAGAAAATCGCAGATAGAAAACGAAGATGTTCTGATAAGTAGTTTAAAACTTGCACAACAAAAGCACTAGAAACGGAAAAAAAGAAAAGACATAACAACTAGAATATCCTTCTTAGCTCTATGCATGAGGAATTGATTCCCACATAAGAAATATATGAGACTACCAAGGAAATATGGATGCCCCAATTGAGTACTATGACAAAATATAAGATGTTGAGATAAAAACACTGCAAATGAAATTTGATGTTTATAGAATGCCTATCGGATGCTCCATTAAAGATCATATTAGGAAAATAAAAGAGATGATAATAGATTTGCGAAATGTAGGCCAACAAAAAATTAGAAAAGCATAGCATTGTTTCAATCTCTACTAGATTTATGGGCATACATTAAAGACATCCTACGTCACAACGAGGCAATAAAGACTTTTATGAACTTAGTTCATCATCTACAACATGAAGTTGAGTTGAAAGCTGTTCAATTTGGAAGCAGTGTGATATTTGCTGCTGAAAATCGAAAGAGGAATATTCGGTAAAAGAAAAGATTTAGGAAACCATGCAGATAGAGTGCTAAAATAATCAATTCAAACCACCATAGCCACCTTATTACCAACAAGGACCATCCCACCATATCCTCAAAATCGACCATATCCACTTAGATATCAACCCATGAAACCTCTACAACGACTACAACCATGTGAAATGTATGCTGAATGTTTGCAACCAAGAAGAGATCATAAGAAAATACTTGGAAGATAGGGTGATGTTTCCAATTTTGTATGTTAAAGGCAAGCCCCCTGGGCTAGGTCTTGCCCAGAATGTAAACGGTATTTTTTTTCTCCCCCCATTAGTTGTGGTTGCACAAAAATCTTGATAATTGAACTAAACTTTAATGAATGGATTATGGAGCCTTGGGCAACAAGGCATGTGACAAAGGTCCGAGAAGATTTTGTGGATTTCCAAACTACTCACTTGAGAGTCACAAGCTGTATATGGGAAATAATGCATTGGAGGGTGTCATATGAGTTGGTACTTATCGTTTTGAGTTTTTTAAAAAAGGACATTCTCTGCTACTTAAAGACTCCTTTTGCTCTTGGGATGAGAAGAAATCTAATAACAGGATTTCACTAGGAAAAATAATGTCATACTTGCTTGGGGAGAATTGTCAAGAGATTTGTTTACGTTAAATGTTGTAAGAGCTTTTCATCAATGCAAAGCAGTTCGTCTTTTGTTGGTGTGTCCGATGATAGTGTTGAGAGGGGTTACCCTCCCATTAAAACATTCATAATCATTTATAGGGCCCACCGAGATGTGGTTCACAAAACCAGCCCATCCATTGTGTGAGAGGAGGGTTTAGACCAAGTTTCAGTCGCATCCAAAACTCAGGTGGGCCCCACCAAGTGCTTTTATATGTTTTAGGCATGTCTTCACATAGTTTTAGATGGTATGGCCCACCTGAGTTCCATATACGGCTGATTTTTGGGATATCCCATAACCTAAAGGGGACCCATCAAATGCACAGTGTCGATGTTCGACATGCATCACAGTGGGCCCACACAGCTCGACCTCATGGGAAGTTCCCATGAGGTCAACCTTATAGTACCATTTCTCATACATACATACATAAAAACATACATACATGCATACATACATGCATACATACATGCATACATACATGCATACATACATACATACATCCATCCATCCATACATACATACATACGTACATACATCCATCCATCCATCCATCCATCCATCCATAGTGTTCAAATTATGCTATTAGTATCAGAAATTTCAGGTATTAGCAATGTATTGCTAAGTATCGCCAACGTATCAATATTGATAATGTAATCGTCCATATTTTCAACTATGTAAATTCTAGGTGTTGCTTGTATTGCCAATGCATCAATATTGCCAATATTTTCAACTATGTAAATTCTAGATAATGCTTGTATTATAAGTGTATCGACGATAGATAATGCTTGTATCATAAGTGTATCGATGATATTTCAATAATATCGCCAACTTATTGATATCATCATAATTTTGTTTATCAGAAAAAATTTATTTCATTTTTTTTTCATGGGCACATGGTTGTATGTATTATTCAATTTGTCATTGATAATATTAATAGTAATAGTATCTGGATATTATCGATATCGCAACATGCGCGATGTTGAGACCACAATCTTTCGTTTCCTTTCCGATTGTTGATGATTTCTTGGTGAAATATTGTGTGTTGTTAATATTTTGCAATATCGATGAATGTTTGGATTTAAGGTTGGATAGTTGGATTGATTTCTTACAACAACACATGCTTTTAAGGCCCAATTAAATGGAAACTTGTTATGTATGCATTCTTTTTGCAAATTTTTATTATTTTTAAATATGCAAATATGTACATTTTATCGTCTCCTAAAGTTTCGCTGAAAATTCTATTGTTTTTCCCATGTTTTCCCACATTTCCGGTTATCAGCGATATTGATATTGTTTCTGTATCCCTGGCCAGCGAAACTTGTAGCGATACCGATACTTCAAACACTATATATATATATATCCAACTAATTGGACCACAAGGTATGGTACACCCATAGGATAACTTCCAACCTATCACGTAATGTGAAATCCAACCCTTCCAATATGTTGGCCCCACAATGAGGATTACTCGTAGCAAAAACCAGCCCTATATACACATCAGATGGACCACACCACAGAAAATAATGTCTGACCATTGATAAATTGCAAAATACAAGTTTTGGTCTACTAGATTAATGGATGTGGATGATTTTTTGATAAGGTGATTCTCAGGATAGGGCCCACCAATTGGACGAGTTGGATGTCACACCCAAATGAAAGTTATCAACGGGGTGGACTATAACTTCAATCTCTCAATCTCTCTCGAATCTCAAACAGTTCCGGTATACATCAGTAAACTCCACATTGTAGAATATGATGGGGACATCTGGCGCACACGGGCACGCACACCACCACCCCTACGCACGTACGTACGCAGAAGGAGGATCCCATCATCGATCTGGCTCGATGACGACGTTCAGGGAGGGCCTCCTAGTTAGAAGACAAGTTTTGGTTCAGAAAAGTGGGCCCGATAGTCAAGAAAAGCCCATCATGGGATCTCATGATCGTGGCCCACTCGTCGGATTGATTTCATTTTTTAAGTTTTACTTATTGTTATTATTTAGAACATTGTGAACGCTTTAGATTTCTGTGTTTGGTTTTTATTTTAGTTTACTTCATCGCCAAGTAATAGGTTGCGCACATGGTGTGAGTTTTTGGGATATAGGGTTTTCTTATAAATAGGCACCCCTTATAGCTTTTTTGAGACATTGAAGATTAATAAAAATTCTGCGTTTTCCCACTCTATGAGTTGTGAAGCCTAATTGGGTGCGAAGCCCTCCCTTCATCGAAGGGTTAACTACAGTGGTGCGAAGCCACATCTATCCCGATTCGCCCCCATCCATCGCCATCTCTACTACCCATCTTCTACCATCCCTTCTTCTCATCTCACCCCATCATCTACACTTCGAATCAATTATCTATTGCAGCAATTCTCCTCCCCACATCAGAATTTCAGGATCTGGCCCTATGGGAGGGCTGAAACTTCGGCGGAGTACCACACACAAATCGTACATCGGATCGAGCTGAGATTTGGGGGTTTTGGAGTCCAGGCCAAGGTGGCATTTTTCTGAATAGTGAGCCTCACACATGTGCGGCCGGGATCACACGCACGTCCGTCTAGGCCATTGTTGTTGTCCACACTCGAGATCGTCTTTTGGCTTAGGTTTTTATCCTCTCATAGCCGTTTTTCATGAAACCTAGCCCTAGATTACGTTTTCCCTAAGTTATATGTCCCTGTTCTTATCCTAGGGTTCCCCGAATTGAAATTGGTGAATCCCTTGGATTAGGGACTGATTACTATGCATGTGTGGATGATTATTTCTTATCTTTGAGTATCGTTTGGTTCATAATTTTTATTAATCCAGCCCTATCATGTGTAGGCCTGGACCCGCATAGATTCCCCTTTAATTGAATGTTTGGATTTTCATGTGGGATGTGGAATTTGCGTAATTGTTTCTAAATTGGTATGATCTAAGCCTGAAATCTTGCATGTCATATTTAATTTTCCATGTCCTGCATCAGAATAAGTACAATACCGTCATAAGAGAAGTTGAGAGAATTTCCAGATAAAAGCCCGACAAGGAGCAAGATTAAACAAACAAGGTAAATGCATTCTAACTTAGAAGAGTCCATATTTCATATTTGGGAATTGCAGAAACCAGATTTCATGTCTTTCAACAGAATAATAGAAACAACCAACCTGATAACTGTTCAACAAAAAAGGAAAAAAGAAAATAAAAAGAAACCAACCTGACAACGACATGAGGTGCAAGGACCAACTTGTCCAGCTTCATTGGCAGAAACAACCTGATCACCCCTCTCTTGGGTTTCCCACCACTCCTTATCCAAATGTTTCATGCCTAGATGCGCCACTGTATTCACAGACACTTCCCTTTGGCGATATATAACATCAAGGTCATCCACAAAGCCTTTCATCTGCATATCTGGAATGGATGGTTCGACTTTGGACTTCCTAAATGAGAAAGGAATACTCCGATTTATTCTGTTGGGATGATCAACACAATTGTGAATCATGTCCAACCCATTCGGCTTTTCGTTTACATTGGAAATATCTACTCCATCAGCCCCCTGTGGTAAAAGCAATGGAACATCCTGGTAGGAGGACCGGGACGGTAATGAAAACTGCCTTTTGATGCCCTCGTGGTTTTCATCCTGTTTTTTATTTTGGGCATCTGTTTCTTTGCTTTTTCCCATGTAATGTGGAATGACCATGTGTTGCTGAGGCATAAGTAGAGGAATTGCCTGCTCATTCAGAGCTTTGTTTCTCTGAAGGATGCATAATAATGATCAGTATCCCCAAAAAGAGAATAACGTTTAACAAGTAAATCGGACAAAAGAATATATAGAATCAACCTTTGCAAAGTTCCATCGCTGAACAAAGTGCCTTGCTACATCACGACAAGGTGGTCCCCAAAGAGCACAGTGGACATCATGCCATGGCATGCGAGGATATTTCTTACGATCCAATTCATCTTTCATTGTATCTTCCCATGAATTTGGTTCAGATTCCCTGATTTAATAGAATTTAGAAGGAATTACAAAATCTAGAAGAAAAAAAAAAAACACACACACACAAAATAAACCATACAAAAAAGAAAAAAGAAGAAGGAAAGAATATCAAGTTCTTGCAAAAATTTAGAGCGTTGGCTCTTAGTTCTCGAATAGGAGACCACTGAAAAAGAAGCTTTGACAAACCTGGGATTATAATAGTCCTTTCCAGGCCATATCTGGGGAGGGTAATCACCCACTTTGTGTTCAAAGGTATCATAGCGGCCGAAACACAAATCCAGCCCTCCAATATAGCAAACTTGATAATCAACAATCACAATTTTTTCATGATGGGACCTGTATTTTACCACAAATGTTTGTAAGCATATGCAGAAACCAAGTAAAATGATAGTGTAGATCAACAAGAAAGACAACATTCTATTTCTGAGAGAGTACCGACAAGCCACCCGCTGACCCGCATCTCTACACATGGTCATATGAGCTAATCTGGCACGTGTTGGTATATACAAGCCATGTGTTAGCTGGGCTTTCTCCATATAGATGATGTAGCCCAAAATAGGTGGACAACAAAAGTATAGAGATGATAGATGGTTCTAAAACATCCAACAGTCCACTTCAATGGACATGTATGGCCCATCTGATGAGAGGACCGGCCTCATTTTTGGATCAGGTCATCATCATGGTCAGGCCCACCTGATGCATCTTTGTGTTCCACACACATGACAGGCTGGCACGTGTAGCCAGTTTAGTGGTGCATGTGGCATGTGGGCTTTGCAAAGCATTTCAAGAGAACTATGAGAAGAAGTTTAAGCTGAATCAGGTTTGAATTGCATACCATAGATAAACTCCGGTTGAGAAATGATCAGGATAACGTAGAACTCTCACATTCTCGTGAATGTTAAGAAGCTTTTGCTTACTATACACACTGTTGATTTTCAAAGCAAGTGCAACTTCTTTGTACAAAAGGATATAAATCTGCATATGGTTGAATTTGCATCTTAGATTACTCCGTGGCATCATAAAACAGAGAGAGAGAGAGAGAGAGAGAGAGAGAGAGAGAGAGAGAGAGAGTGTGTGTGTGTGTGTGTGTTTGTGGGTTGTTTGTGAGTAGTTTTATTCTCTTCTGGTGCTTGTGAGAGTTTGTGAATAGTTTTATTCTCTTCTGGTGCTTGTGAGAGTTTGTGAGTTGTTTTATTCTCTTCAGGTGTTTGCTATACTTGAGTGTGTTTCAATTACTGTAGGTATGCTGTGGGTAGTTTGTGAGAGTTTGTGAGTTGTTTTATTCTCTTCTGGTGCTTGCTATACTTGAGTGTGTTTCAATTACTGTAGGTCTGCTGTTCTTCCCTTTTTTTGGGTTGTATTTATCTTTTCTTTGCAGCATTGTTGTATATTTTGTGGATTGTTACTTTGTCTTGTCGAACCATTGGTTGTGATCATATGCCCACAATCAAACCTGTCAGGTACTAACGAAAACTGAAATTCTTTAACATCCATGTCCATGCAGTCTTAGATGCATGGACATCAGTCATGCAGATGAACCATGGCATAGATCAACGAAAAACAAAGAATTGCAAAGAAACAACAAAGAAGAATGATATCCCAAACAGAACTTAAAAGTACCTGCACCCCTTGCTTAGCTTTTGCTTCCAGTAGAGTATCAAGTCGGTATTGCCCATGATCATGAAAAGGGCGACGAAGATATAGTTCTGGGCACAGCCACCAATCAGTAATAAATATCTGCATGAAACTTCCAGTCATCTCAGTGCTTCATTGATTCAAAATATGCAGAGATTTGGCAATCCAATATGGATTGAATTGTGTTATGACGGCCTATGAGATTGGAAGAAATGGACCTCTGATTTTGCTTCTTCAATTGATGAAGCAATTGCTTCAAATGCAGCTTTCCCATCTACAAACCACTGAGCCTGACTTCCATCTTCTGTCAAACCCCTTGGTGGAGCAAAAGAACCAAAGCGGTGGGGATGGCACCAGCCTTCAGGAGGTCTTAAGCCAGCATCATTAATTGCAGCAATCCAATCTTTAACTTTACCACTACTTTTAGCTCGTAATTTTATACTCCGAGTCCCACAAGACACCTTTGGATGTTCAAATGTTGGCAAGGCATTAAAATAATATCGCAAATAGGAGCCTTATTAAGGTCTGGAGGCTACTTAAGAAGATATGACATTTTAATAGGAGAATTCAATATGTTCCTTTAGAGGCTGTTTGGGGTGAGGGATTTGAGGCAGGGATTTGTAGAATCCACAGATTTCAAATATATCCCTCATTTGTTTTTTGTTCAGGCTTTGTCGTGGATTTCCCAAATCCACACCTGCATAAATCCATGAATTTGGGACAAATCCAAATCCCCAAAATAAACTAAAGACTTGCAAATCCTCAAAATGAGTCTTTAAAAAAAAAGTGTGTGTGTGTGTGTTGCAATAAATGCTCTTCAGATCCATGGATTTGTTATTTCTTTCCCAAACAGTGGACTTTGGAAGTTGACAAATCTAAATGGATCAAATCCAATGCAAATCCATGAATTTGACAGGTTCATGGAGTTACCAAATTCACATTCTCATTTCCTTGATCCCAAACAGGGCCTTAGCGCACTGGAGATTATTTTGTTTCAGACTACATGCAGCATGCTATCTTGTATCAGGTTCACCAACAAAGTGGAAGGCACTGGTATGCGATACGAAAATAGGTATGCGGTATGGGTATGCCCTTTCCACTAGCACATGGTAAGCTCGGAGTAAGAGCACTTGGTTTGCTCTGCTAAGCCACTAAGCATATGCAATCAAGTTAGATACACAAATTGACATGGTATTTTAGAGATGAAATGGCGAATATATTATTATAAATACTGCATTCATATTATTATATAGAACGCTTAATGCATAAATTTCTATATTCTAAATCAAAATTTAAATTATAATCAACAATAGGAGTATGTGATGCAGGACAATTAACCACTTGCTCTAAAAGCTCGAACTATTAGAGCATGGCGAATTAATCCCTTTATCTCATAGCCCAGGCCCCACATCTCATGGGTTAGGACCTCAGCCGAACCCCCTCGTGGGCCCTAAATCACATGGGTACCGCCTCACACGGGCCGCCCACCCCGAGTGTGTCCCCGCATCCCACAGGCTACCCCACTCGAACCCGGTGTGAAATGTACATTAATCACCCCCGGTGAGGAGTCTCGAACACGAGACCTCCCACGTGGGCCCCACCCACCCCGAGTGTGCCCCTGCATCCCACAGGCGACCCCGCTCGAGCCCGGTGTGAAAATGCCCCTGCATTAGTACAAGGACCAGAATTTTAGGTCGCCATTTAGAAAAGAAAAGAAAAAATGGCAAATATATTATTATAAATACTGCATTCATATTGTTCTATCTGATTCAATTTATTTCCACAAAAAAAAAAATAATAATAATAATAATAATAAATGATCTTCTCTAAAATGGAGGTAAGATATATAAGCAATACTACCAGTGGACTTGTCCATGAATGTAAGTAGATAATAATATAAACAGCGGGAAGTTGCTACAAAGATCATTATATATGACAAGTTCCTTTAACGATGATGTTTTTGTAATTTTTTGAAGAAACTAGCATTTTCTCTTTTTTTCTTCTTCTTTTCTTATGGACATGAAAGTTTTGTTAGTTACGCATAGTTTATACTTTATATTTAATAATGCTTCAAATCAAAGATTATTTATTTCTTGTCTGCTGTACAGGGACTAACAAATGTAATAATGTTACCCTAATCCACCACATGGATCCAGACCATATACAGAAATAAAACTGGAACTAAGCTATGGCTATCCGTGAAGTGGAACAAAGAAGCAATTGAAACTCTTAGGCCAGGGTAAATAAATAAATTAAAAATAAAAAATAAAAAAAATCACCATTACAATTCACCTTTTGACAACAAAAAAAGGAAATGAAGGAGACAGAAGCTCACCCTAAATCCGTAACGTAGAGGATTACGTTCCTTTATCTCTCTTGCTAGAGAAAGTCTACCTTCTCCATTTCCATCTGAAGATGGAAGTACATCAAATACAATTATATCTAAAAGCCTGGTGTTGAAAGGATCTTCAAGCAAGGCCAAGAACCCAGGTTTCAGTACTGCCCATACCTACGATACAGCATCTAGTTAGTCAACTAGTTCATATGCCATGGAACCATATAAGGGGTAATAAAAGAGCTATTAATACAAATATGAACAAGTTAAACCTTATTTAGGGGTAGTCATGCTCAATAACAAGATTTAAGTAAATTTTAATTTATTTATTTAAAAAAAAAACACAGTTTATAGGAAAATTCCACTGCCATTCTATACCATCTTGGGTTTGCTTCATGAACGAGATTTCCTTTGGACTATCTAGTACCTGGAGAGTAAGATCATTGCTTTCAATGAGAAGAAAACATTACCTTCTGCCAATTTCCGTTACAACAACTAAACCAGTGGCAATTGCAACATTTTTTATCTTCATCCTTCACAATTTTTGGCAGGTGTTTCACCATTACAAAGTCCTCTTTCAGTTTAGGACCATACTCTGGCAAAAATGATAACTTTGAAACCTCCAAAAATTTGCAAACCTACAGTTAATAAATAAACAAAGCAGGGGTCGTAAGCATATGAAGAAAAAGGCATAAACAGTGAAGAATAAAGAAGGTAAATGCACATGTAAAGCATAACTTGAAGCTAATTCACAGTTATTGGGACTATCACGTAGAAACTATGAGAAGAGAGAAGATGCCATATTGTGAGTGGTGCTAGGTCAACAAAAAAAGGTGAGGAAATACCAAGTTTCTAAATAAAGTCATTGCGACTGAAACCAAAATGCAAATGCAAGCGTCACTTTATGCAATTACTTAAATAAATAAATAAATAAATAAATAAATAAAACCAAATTACTGTTTACCGCATAGTGCTAAGAAACCTATTTTATATGGGCATAAGAAAGCAGCACCAGCTCAATTTCTGAAAATGCTAAGAAACCTAAGTTTTCCTAGGTGATTTAGATATATGAAACAGACAGTAAACAACGTGCAACTTCAGGAAAGGAGGAAAGGAAGGTATAAAAATTTTCTATGGCAGATACCAAGTAAAATAGAACAGACTCGAAATCAATTCAGTGAGGAGACAGATTATAAAAAGAGTATGAATAAGGGAAAAGGTTAATTCTTATTCATAACCGCAGAACTAGCAATTAAGACTTAGATATGAAATTATCAAAGTGCAAGAAAGCGACCTCACGAGAATTTGCAATGTCCAAATTTCCCAAAAAGTGATTCAAGTACTCTTGCATTGCAACTTTTGCTCTGTCTGAAATAGAATGTTGTCTTCCTATTGCTGGTCGAATGATCGGTAAAGCAGCTTTAGAAGGGACATTTCTGCACCAGGAAGAAACAACTCTAAGAAATACAAGCATTATAAGAAAGAAGGCTGTATTTAATGTCTAGAAATTATCATTAAAAAAAAAAAGAAAAAAAAGAAGATGTGTAGTGATCCACTTAAGTGATCAAACAGTACAATCTTATGGTAAAAAAAAGATTCCACATTTGAAGCCACCTGTTTCTGGATGAATAGCTTTCTTCATGATGTGAAGGAACATTGTCATAATCAGCTTCATCATCATCTTGTACAGCTGTTGTGTGCTCTCCTATCCCTAGGTTTTGAAGCCATTCTTTAACCTACAATGCAGAGTATCAAGGAAAATATATTAAACTTAGACACCTTGATAAATATACAAGTGACCCTGAAACTTCATTAGATGTTGAATGCTCATTTATTCTTAATAGTTGTAGTATGGATGTGAAAGAACAAAAGTAGACGAGAAGAACATATTCTCCCACAAACCACACAATTCAAAGAGGTTGATTTTTAGGGTTTTCTTCCCCTACAAGAAAATATTTTCTCCCTAAGCTCACAGTTCCTTTTATTCCATAATAGTCATCAACTCTATGAAACTTAGACACCTTCCTAAATATACAATAAGTGACCCTGAACCTTCATTAAATGTTGAATGTTCATTGATTCTTAATACTCGACGTAGGATGGATGTGAAAAAAAAAGGAATGTAGAGGGAAGAACGTATTCTTGCACAAACCACACGATTCAAAGAGGTTGATTATTAGGGTTTTCTTCCCTTACGAGAAAATATTTTCTCCTTAAGCTCACACTTTCTTTTATTCTATGACATTCACCAACTTAATCCCCATGCATATATCTTTAGAGGTATTTATATATGCTTAAATACAAAAGATAAATATCTAAGGATATCTTTCAAATCTAGACATTACTAATTTAGATGTAAATCATATCCTAAATTTTAGACAAGAGTTTCTCCTTCTTAGGATTGATTATGTTCCAAGTTGGGCCAAGTTGGGCCTCATTAGGATGCTCCAGCTTGAGGGGGGGTGTTGAGAGGATGTGTCTGGGTTGAGTTGAATAAGTTGTGAACTATGGTGAATAAGTGAATACACAAGAGATGAATATGTAATGGCATTGGGCCCAACTCATGAAAAGGCCCAAAGCCCACCTACATAGTTTAGACATGTTTTCAACATACCATAAATCAGCGTTTTCAGTAGTGCTCATAGTGCATGCTACGTAGCGTATGCAGGTAGCATAGCTCCCTGATAGCGTAAGCAACAAGGCATGTAGCATAATGTGAAGTGCAGGTAGCATATGGTGCCTAAAATCTCCTCCTTTTTTTAGTGCTTCCTCTATGTTAGTTCAACACCTGGTTTAAAATGGTGATGACTCATCCCCATCACATGTGGCACTACATTAGATCAATCCAGACCATCCAAATTGTGGTCCATATAGTGAATTTGTAATGTTTCAATAAATAAAAAAAAGAGGTCACACTTAGAGTCTGAAGGCAAAGAGGCAAAGAGATTTTGCATGGAATATGTGGTTGAGGATCCAGATTCACAGCAAAAAAAACACTCGTAGGAATTATGCATTTTGTAAATTTTATCATATTTTCTATTATTTTAACTAAAAAATTATTAAGTATCGTGTAGCTTATCATATTTCTATTATTTTAATTAAAAAATTATTAAGTATCGTGTAGCTTACGATACACATATAGAGGACCAAACTCTACGCTATACACTACACACTATTTAAAACACCACTATAAATAAATGATATGGTTAGGGTTTGGAGCTGAGAAAACTCTCTTCCTTTGCCTCTCACGTTGCTACCTCTCTCTCTCTCTCATCTTCTATCTTCTTCTTTTCACATCTTCACCATCCACAGGTGCTATAACCAGATCAGAATTATGTAGAAGTTTACACTAAAATATTGACATCTAAATTCAAATTACAAAAGGGAAATAACAATTGAAAAGATTCTAAATCTTAAAAGATATTCCCAAGTAGAAAACGACTAATGACTTAATGACACATAAGATCCTACTAAAGATTTCTTAAGACACAAACCTCCCAAAAAAGAAAAAAGAAAAATAAAAAATATCCAGAGGATGGCTGTCTCACATCCTACCCTGCAATCAAAGCGAGTCCATTTGATGGTGATATATGCCCAGATGCATCAGTAGTTCACAACATTCTTTAGGGTGAAAGAAAAGAACTTCAGAACTCAGTCGGAGATCAGAAATGAATAAAAAATATCATGAATTTCAATGTAGACTAACAACCCACAACATTAGAAATGATAAAAGATGAGCTCAAAAAAAGTGACTGCCATCAAGACTATACTAACAAACCTGTTCTTGTTTCTCATGAATTTCCTCGATAATTGCACGTTTCTTCAATGCAAAATGCAAAAAGAAAACTTGTGGAGCTTTCTTCACCAAAAGCCATCTGAACTGAAGAATGGAAACACTCGATTAGTTGAATTCAAAGTGCAGGTATTTCATGACTCATTTGAGACTCAATGATAAGAAGAGCAATTGTAGCTGAAAAATGATACTTAAAAACAACAAAATTGTCTATGTTTTTCTTGGAGAAATGATCCAACAACATCATAAATACAGTGGGAAGCAACCGGTTCTGTATAGCAACTCAAATTTCTGTTGAAGTGAATGTGTAAGACTGATTTTATTTGGTTAAAAAAAAGTACACCATGGCTAAATTTGGAAGTTTCACGTTTAAAATTATTGTTACTGCCCATGCATTTTAGTGTAAAGGAACTCTCTACACTAAATCATAGAATAACTCATATATATATAGGGAAAGTAACGCAGCAGCAGATGCTTTGGCCCCAATTGCAAAGCAGGTCCAGTGCCGACAGAATATACTCAAGGAGAGTGGACCTCTCGAGACACCTAAATGGCATATTGACAATGGACAAAGCATGTTCGCTTGGTATCCGACTTTCTGCACAAGTTCCACACATGTGCCCTCTTGGACATACACCCTAGCCCCTGCACATTCCAGGACAAAATGATCATTGGGAACTAACTCAGCCTTGCTCGCTTTCCGTTGCTTGATTTTCCATTCGAATCATAATTAATGGAGGATTCAAGATTGAGGAGTTCCCTCCATCCCTTGGGAGATTTTCTGGACTTCAGTACCTGCAGATCCAGCTGCCATTAAGCTCCTCTAGCCTTGACAAACTCAAAAAACAAGTGAATATCCTCATCCCAGGCTCCAAACGACATACCTATCAGGCCCCCCACCCTTTCTAGAATAACTTTGGCCCACTTGCGTTGTTCCTCTGTAATCTGTCGTGACCTAAGCATCGCAATCTACAAACTATTTCCCTTTCCATTTTCTTCTGTGAGGAAGATAACCCATCGTTCTTTTTTTTTTTTTTTTTTTTTTTTCTTTTCTTTTTCGGGGGGGGGGGGGGGTTGACACCAAAGGATCTTTCAAGAATTCCTTGATGGATTTAGCATCAGAAGATTGCAGTTCTTCTCCAGTTGAAGCATCGTCTTGTTGCAGTTTGCCACCATTACTCGCGTCTGCATTCGTGACTACAACAATGGCCTGTTGATCATTTGAAGGAGGGAAGTCATTGTTGGACTCTGCTTGTCTGCCCAGATCCTCCTCCAAGCTCGAAACCATAGGAGGGATTAGCCTACCATCTCCTCCACTGCTTGGACATTCACTGATGGCTTCGCTCAAAAAGTCTTCTCGACTTCAGCAAAGACGGGAACAATCCCCCATATAAGGGGGAACATGTGGGAAATAGCCATGTTAGTAAGTGAGAGTCCTGCCTTACGTGCGAGATGATTAGGCCCATCTTCCGCCTATATTCCCGAGGTCAGCCAAAGTTCCAAATTGGGCCCGCCAATTTTCCGGAAGGACACCCACCTCCCGCACGAGTATTAACATGTGGCCCTTCATTGACTGGTTGCACCTCATCAGGGGCATCCTCGCTGTTACAATCCTCATCCGTGTCTTCTCGGTCACTCTACTAAGCAAATGACGCATCAAATTCATCTCTCCCCCGTCCACATTCCCTTCCTGAGCATCCAAATCGTTCATCTCACTTTGGGAATCATCCTCACCATTGAAGTTGTGGACTACATCAACACGCTTGGGCGGAAGATCAGGCATCCTCCCTTCTTCGATCAATGCATGTCCACCTTCGAGCCTTTTGTTATCAAGTCCATGCAGCTTGTCACCGTACCACGAAGGTTCGGGATAGGTTCGATTTTCAAGCCACCCACCCTTTGGAGGCTTGGGATGACCGAAAAATAATTCCCTGCTCCCTCACGACACCGATCCTGACGTGTCTTGTAGAGAGTCTCCCTCCCCTCACAAACCCTATCTGTTTGGCCATCTACAGGACGCATATCCTCAATAAAACTTGGTGGTCCAGCAGAGCAAACACAACGTGCTTCCTCATCACGGCCTCAACTCCTTCCATGGTTGTCTTTCTAAGCATCGTTCTCCCTGCTAGTCCAAACATCACCCCATCTCATCACTTTCCCAGCACGGTTCTCTCTCCGAATCCAGAGCTCGAGATGGACGTCACCCACCGCCACTGAAATTGAAACAGGACAATTGGCCCCCTTTCTTCCTTCCGATACGGATTCTACTCCTACCTTGTCCCCACCCTTTATGGCCGAATTGATGGCCACCACCTACTCTAAGCAAGAGCCGGTCGCTACGAAAAAATCCTTGAATCAGAGCTCCAATGGGATACCCCAGAACAGGAACCAAACCTCCTCTGATCCTAAAAGAGAGATCCTTCCCATCGATGAATTACCGACCCCTCTTTGTGGGCTTGTGGCATCTGATAGAAATTTGACGATATTCACCTTCGGACATAAGGAAATATCTAAACATCACAGTGCCTGATTGGGTCTATAAAATATTTGAGATAAACTGCAGCAAGCCTCTAGCCAATATGGCACCTGAGGGAGGGTGGAGTTTGTAATCATTTCTGCCACCAACGAGTGCTTCAAGTTTTCTCAAGCTTGGGCTAGAACTTCCGGTTTAACCCAAACCCCCATTGACCCATTCAATTTCTCGGTCGATGTCCATATCCCCCCCTATTCTCCATTGCATTTCCTTCACCCCCCTTCTCCAGATCAGACAATCGATTTTTCTTAGCGACCACATCTTAAAACAATGAGCTGCAATCGCCCTGTAATTATGAGTGATTTTGTTTTCTTTTTTGGGCACCATTATCACATCCGCCGACTTCATATCCGTGGTTAACATTGTCGGTGCCTGAGATCTGGATGCCCACTCCTTGTTCTTCAGTTTTTGACCGAAACAAGCTCTCTGAATTGGCAATTTCTTGTTGCCAAAGCTTTCCCCATGCAACGGCTTCACTCCGCGGGCCAATTCCTCTTCCAAGCTCATACACATGAAGGCGAAGCCCCGAATTTCACTCGACTTCCGATCACTAGGAAACTGGAAACGGAAAGGGTGGGAAATTCGTCCAGATTCATCTTCATCCCCAACTTCTTACCCGGAGCCAAATTGTGCCTACAAGTTGAGGTCCATACGTCTTCTTCTCCCTTATCTTCTCTGTCGTTCCCTCCTTTACCACTTCCAGTATTCCTTTCCCTACTTTCTCCACTGAATATGTTGGAAGTGTCCCCTGAAATCTCTTTACGACCTGAATCTTCCAATTCCTTTCTCCCTCTCGCTTTTCGCCACGATTCTAAATTGTTAGCTACTACCAAAAACATTTCGACCAGATGCGAGAATGCACCGAACAGATATCAAGCGGCCTCCGGTCAAAATCCAATCCTTTATTATTTCCGGTATTCCTTTCACTACTCATCACCAGCCAGACAATGTTTTAATTGCTCAATGCATTTGATGAATGATGGCATTTTTACATCAATTTAAGCCATGAAAAATGCAATGATTACAAATTCCTTTACTTGTCTCCTAAATACATCTTCATTTGATTGACAATTCCCGTCTTTGGTTTGGCGGTGGTAAAATCGTAATGATGACACATTTCTTTTACATCATAGGCATAATTGGCGAAACGAACGGGCCTTTGAAGGAAGTTTTGTCATTTTCAATTATTAGGGATTCTCTTTTTAATTTTAAGCCTATATAAGGCTATGTTATGGAAGTGTTATTATTATGGTTAATATGAATAAAAAATCAGTTCTCACGTTTTTTTCTTTGGTTTTACTCTAAAAAAGATTTGGAGAGGGGGTTAGCATTCAACTTTCTTTTCTTTGACCTAATTGCATCCTCTATTGGGATTTGCATTAATTGGTAGCAAAAAAATTTCCTTATTTGGGAAACTTAGGGACCGTTTGATAAAACTTATTTTCAGCACTTATCACTGAAATTTGATATTTTCAATGATTTTCATTGATTCGGATCGTTTGGCTAATCCAACTTATTAAGTGCTTAAATTAATTTCATTTTAAAAATGGGTCTTTTTGCAACTCCCCTGCCTCCACTTAATGTTGAAGGCTAAATGCTAAAAATGGTGGCACATTAAAATTTCCTTTCACTTTTGACTAAAATATCCCTAAATTTATTTCAAATTTACAATTTAGCACTTTAAGTTTTAAGCACTTAAATTAATTTTCCGAGCTTATTTTTCAATTTATCAAACGACACCTAAGACAAGGGAATTTCCTCATTTTAATCCTTTACTTTCATCTTTCCCTTTTTCCTTAATCTCTTCAATTTTTTTTTTTCCTTTTCCCTTGCTTTCTCAAATCACAAACCCTAACAGTACCTTTTCCTTAATCATACCACGTTAAAATAAATAAATAAATAAATAAACACATCGAACCCTAACCGTACCCATTTTCAACCCCGCCAAATCCTAATCTTGTACAAACCCATCAATTCCCTTGCCCCTTTTTCTTCCTTCCTCAAAACCCATCCCAAAGCCCTCAAACCCCTAGATTTATAACTCAAGCCTAAAGTTCAGCAAATGTTCTTTCATTCTCTTTCTTAGAGATGTCAAGATAGGAAGGTGTTCATATGCCTCATATGATTATCCCTATTCAGACTCCCATGCCCATCCATATCCAACACATTATTCTTATCCGGGTTATTTGGATGATCATGAATATCCCTTCATATCACCCCGAGTCATACCAACCTTTCATATGGTAATTCCTTTTAACACCCCTCATGATATTATGAAAATGGCAGCAACATGTCAGTTATTCAAAAGGATCCTATCGCATGGAAATATCAAAGACAACTAAGAATGTTCAAGAGACGCAGGAGATGAATATGTGGGAATTCAAGAAGGAGATCAAAGCATTCAAGGAAGATATTGTAAAAGAATTCAAGGAGGCAGTAAGAGCTTGCTTCAAGCCCTTGATTGAATAACAAAAGCACTATGGACTTCAATCCATTGTTTGTGGAGTTCTTAAGAACAATGTGTTTAAAGCAAGTGTCGCAACTCAAGAGGAATCCACTATTGGCTTGCTCAATGGATCGATGGATACACCTATTGATGGATTAACTCGATCGAAGGAGGTGCCAATAAAAATGGATGATCAACCATCAAATGACATAGTAGACGAGACTAAAGGATTAACAAGTATGGGCAATTCAATGGTCGAAGAGATGGATAGTGTCATAATCATCATGGTGCTATCTCAACATCAATCTAGGCCCACAGATCTTAAGCCAACCATGAAGGAGCCACAATCGACGTTTAGAACATGGACCACCAAGAAGCAAAAGAAAGATGGCACGTATTCCAACACCATATCAAGCACAAGATGCCAATCAAGCAAGTAGGTCTCCACCATTAACTGCCAACGAAGTTGAAGAAGACGGGCTACAAACGAGAACCTTTGCAGGATACTAAGACCACTAATTTGAACTTGATGACGAGTTCTTTTCAAAGACAAGGGGAATTGATGCAACCATATGGCTACACAAGCCAGTTGATCTAAGATCTTATCAGTGATCTGGACCAAATCATCTATTTGATAATCAATTGGATGAGATTAATGATCAAATTATGGGGCCATGAGATCAATTATGTAGTCATCAATTTCATAGGTTTTATTTATTTAATTAGTATATAGTAAGAGCTTTAGTCATAATTTAGTTAACAAATTCTCTTTTGCATTTTCGGCACTTTTTTTGCAGTCCACTTTTAGGCACCAAACGATTTCCAAATGACACAAAATTAGTCCTATTTGATAGCCTACCAAGTAAGCTTTCGAATAAGCCCTAGATGGTGCAACCCAGTTACCGAGTCAATAAGATATAGACACCTGAATCATAAAGAAATGAACAAAAGTACACTCACAAGAATATTTGAGTAGAGAGGGAAAATTAATGTTATTGATACCAAGCTTTCTTCCTACAATGCTTAAGAAAACTCACAAAAAATAATAATAATTGAATGCCTCCCTCTCTTTATAGACCCTAAATGAATATTTAATGAGAATCCTCCCAACAAAGGGATTAATTTCAAATCAATCAACTTTATCTAAGATGGCAATAAGCCTATTAATAGTAAAAGCACATCTAGGAAGTAATCCTCAAAATCTTTAATCACATCTTTAAATAAGCCCCCATATTCTCAATCACATCCCCCCATATCTCCCACAAATAGAAAATTGTAGTTCTTGATATTTAGGCCTCAAATCTATAAATAAACAGTCCAAAATCAGCACATGTTAAGCCTTACGGGGCCATGAGCCTGCATTATTCCCTCCCCCTCCTAGTTTGGAAAGAACTCAACTCTAGCAAGTTGGACACTTCATGCTAGTAGATGTTTTGATTCAATTGTTTTAATTAGTCGTCCCGTAATCCTTGTGCATTCAAAATAGGACTTGTTCTTCCATTCAGCAAGTATTATTGACCCCATCAAGTGTCAGCAGTCTTCATGCATAACACTTGTTCAACTCCTTCCTCCTTTGGGAGTTATTTATCCATATTGATAGTGACTTCATCTTGCATGTCAGACATTTTTCCATGGTACTAAAAAAAATATATGCCATATTGAAAGCCAGCGAGATATCTAAATCATCTGACCTCAAACATATAGGCATTGTCACCCAGTTTCCTCTTGACTTGACATGGACCAATCTTCTTAGACTTGAGCTTGTTGTACATTCTCCTCGGAAACTTTTCTTTGCGAGATAAACTATAACTAAGCCACAGCGATGTTCATTTAAAACTTGTCGGTACTTCACTTTGCTCTCTTTGATATACTTCATTTGCTTCTTTTTCTTCTCATTTTCTTCTTTTGAACTTCTTTGTGTCGGACCATCTAATCAGTAGGAGTTCGGCTTGTTTTGCTAGAACCATTCAGTAATGCACAAGATTCGACATGTTTGAACCCAACACAAAGTTAATATGATGTTAAATGCTCCTCATAGGAGGAAGTCCAACTGGGAGTTCTTTGGATGTCAGATCTCAATATTCACGAAGGAGCTTCTGCATGAGAGCTGCAACATCAGATTGTTTTGCTTCTTCTTTAACAACTAGGATATAGAGGACGCCAATCTCCTTCCTTCTTCAGACTCTTGTACATTGAGCGATTTTTTACGCTCTATCAGATTTGGGCATTAGAAAATGTTTCATTGGGTGCAATGTGATATTAACACAATCCTTGACTACGGAATAGATGTAAGCCCGAGTCAAATGCACCATATCTCGGTCCCACAACCACGGTCTACCTAACAAAATGTGGCATGCATCCATGGAGACTACGTCACACACAACATGCGTCATCCTTCTACTTAGATCCAATAAAGAAGGAAACTAAGTACCAAGGTTAACAGAAACTTCTCTCCCTTTCTTGAACCAACGAATTTGGTATGGGCATGGATGCTTATGTTCTTTGAGTTTTAATTTATTCACCATTTCTTATGAGACAATGTTCTCATTGCTTCCCATGTTTACCAAAAACGTGCAGATCTTCCCACCATAAGTGCAAGTGTTGCAGAAGGTATTGTGTCGCAACCATTTCCCCTCGTTAATTAAGGCGTTTACAACATAGTCTGTTGGATAACAAACGACTCACCCCTACCGCCATACACATCCACTACATCTTTTCCAATATGCACCCTGTCCTTCTTTTTTTTTTTTTTAGATTGAAAAATATTATTATTATGCACGATTGAAAAATATTATTAATATCATATCCTCATGTGCATGTTTGTCATATTTTATATAATCTTCGGCTTTCACTTGTATGTGGTCGGGAATGTGTTCAACATATTCTCATTTCTCAGCCAAATTTACATGTGCATTGATGCTCAACATAGTGGAAAGAAGATGTTTCGGTTGCCCACACTTAAAGCACATGAAATGAGTATTGTTTTGCCTCGTCTTAGGTGCATTAGGCCCTTGTCCATAACCACCTCCCTTCGGGTTGGGGTTTGGTCTTATTGTTGGACGTTGGCCCATCATCCCTAGACCTATGGGAGGTCCTATGGTCTCACGTGGGAAGTTAGCTTGTCACCATATCATTGAAGATAGTCCTCATGGGGCACCAAATCGTCTCCCAAGTCCTCAATTAATTATCTCTTAGGCTTTTAATACAAGTGTGTATGCATTGGACATCTTAAATACATCTTTTAAAGTCAATTCATTTATGATGTTTGGTTTATGATCATTAAGATACCTTAAATTCTTTCGGCCTTCATGCTCATGAAACCTTGCTTGCGATGTCAACATATGGAACTCCTCGGTGTATTCATTTGTTGATTTGTTCCCTTAACATAGATTTTGACATCTTTGATAAAGGCTATAGGCATAAGTTGCAGTTAGGAACTTCCTTTTGAACTTTTTCATCATTTCCCAAGAATTTACTTTCTCCTTAACTTGACAGATTCGTTCATCTTGCATATTGTCCCACCATGCTAAGTGTGACAAGAAAACTTCATAGTTACTAACTTAACCTTCCAATTGTCCACGATTTCCTTGTACTCGAACACCTTTTCCATCTTACTTATCCAATCAATAAAGACGTTAACATGCAACCAATGGTGGAATGGTGAAATTTCTACCTTGATTCTAGGTTCTTTGTTACATTCCAACGATTGAAAGATTCGATCGTTGGTGCATTCACAAGCCGAGGTCGCCTGTTGTTAGTTAGGACCTTAGTGGGGACCTTTCCCTATGTGTCCACGTGCTTCAACTTCAGTCTTTGTATTCCCTCCACGCCAAAGCTCTCCCCCTTGATTAGTGAGATTGCCTATTAGTTGTGTGAGTTGATCTACCCGCTTTGCCACAAATCAATTGGATTACTTGCACAAACTCTTCTTGTGTTACTCCCTTCTAAGGCATTGGGAGATGATGTAAAGTTGAAAATCCCCCAACGATCATCCACTCTGATACCAAAATGGTACAACCTGATTATCAAGTCAATGAGATCTCAACACCCAAATTGCAAAGAAATGGACAAGAATACACTCACAAGAATATTTGAGTAGAGGGGGAGAAATAACTTTATTGATCTCAAGCTTCTTCCAACAATAGTTAAGAAAACTCATACTAGGAAAATTTTGAATGCCTACCTCCTACACCACCCCCCTTTCATAGACCCTAAATGAACCTTTAATGATAATAAGAGATTGGTTTTGAATCAAACTTACCTAAGATGGTAATAGGCCTAACAATAGTAAAAGCTAATCTAGAAAATAATCCTCAACATCTTTAACTCAATCCCACATCTTCAATCACATCTCCCCATATCTCCTACAAATAGAAAATTGCAATTTTTGACATTTAGGCCCCAAACCTATAAATAAGCAGTCCAAACATGTTGGACCCCTCTGTGGGCCATGGGCTTGCATCACAAGATCGTGCAATACTGGCGTTGTTTGGGTGAGTTGTGGCCCATTTACATAAGGCCCATGTGGTAGTGACAAGATTTAGGGGCAATTTGGTCATTTTCTATTATTAGGGATTCACCTTTTGGTTTTAAGCCTATATAAAATGTTATGGAAGTGTAATGCATTATTATTATTATGATTATGGAATTAAAAATCAGTTTTCGTGTTTCTTTCTTTGATTTTATTCGGTAGAAGATTTGGAGAGGGGGGTTTTCGCAGTTTTTGGCACTAGGCTAGAGGATTATTGGGTTCTTTCCTACAATCACTTTGTTATTTTCTTTCATCAATTTGCATCCCTTTTGGGGTTTGCATTACGAGAGGGCTTTTGCACAAGATAGATCTTCTGTTTTCTCAAGGCAAAGACAAAAAGCAAGATGGTTTATCCCCAAGCTTCTCCTGGTTGCAAGGCAGAGAGAAGAGGATGGATGGTTGTTCTCTCGGTTATTCATTGATAGCACGATAAGGGAGAAAGTGGACAAAATTGTATTTTATCATTACTTTTCTTTCTTTTTTCTTTTTCTTTTTTTAGTTTTTCTTTTTTTTTGGTTTCTTGTTCTTTGCTCATTGCAAGAAAGCATTTCTTCTCATCCACAACAACCACTTAAGGTCGGGTTTGGATGTTCAACTAGAATATAGCCTTGTGGATTCCATTCATACTAAGGAACTCTCCCCCAAATTGTAATCAACAAGTCCTAAAACGCAAGGAATTGGAAATTAGGGGTTTGGGTGCCATTTTGAATTAAAACAGTGGGGCCCCAAATTGGTCATTTCCTCTACAACAAATAGAATGAATTACACTTTCAGTACAGTTTGCATCCAAATTTGGATGCAATAACAAATCAAATTGACATTGTTAATCTAATAAAGTGGAAACAACAAAATCATGGTTACCTTAGCATTCAAATTGAGGGGCTAGGTTCAGAATTGCTATTACACTTTTCAAATTGGACTTAAAAAGAATGTAACTGCAATTTGAGATCTACTTCCTCATTTTCTATTGATCAAACTAAGTTTTCAAATTTTCAATTCACTTGTACATCCAAACACAGCCTAAATGTTTGGGGAAAGATAAACCAGTTTCATTAAATTTCTTACAGAGAAGTTCGATTCTTCATGGGATCTAATCAACCACATAACTAAATTGAAGGACAATAACTGAAAACAAATTCAACTTGAATTATTTTGATTCAATATGATGAATTTACCATGTTACTTATGGTAGTGAAGTGATCATTTAAAAAAAATAAAAAAAAAAAAAAAATAAAAATAAAAATCTGTTTCCATATCTAAAGAGCGAAAAATCTTTAAAATCGAATTCCAAATTATAATAAAAGAGATCAAAATCCAATGCCACAAGAAATTCAAAACAACGTCCCGAGAAGAACAGATCGTTAGACTAAGGAATGGATTCCTGCGTACCTGTTTGTACTTGAACTGGATGGTGTAGGAGAGAAGCAAGGGGCTGATGTCACTGACATCGGGGCGGGAGACGGAGACGATCGTAGCCTTGGGCAATTCATCGAAGACCCAAGCGGGTTCAGGCCCCAGTCGGAATGAATGAGAAGACGACTCCATCGGCAACGGCTCGGAATGCATCTTAACGTATCGGTAGTTTCCAGCGTCTGAGACGATTTGCTCCGAACCGTCTGTCGACATTAAAGAAGGATTCTACCTCCGATCCGGAGAGCAATGGAGGGGTTGTTTTCTTCTCTTTTCTCTTTTTTTCAAAAAACTGCGACAACGTTGAAAGGAGGAAAAGCTTTAATATCTCCGGTTTTTATATGTATAAGGCGGCTAGAGAGAGAGAGCATTACGTTTCTCTTATTTGACCAAAGCTAATTGCGTGGTGTGCTAGACACCACCGAGCTCCGTCGTGTGTTTACGTCACCAAATTCTATGGCCCACCATGGTGCATGTGTTATATCCACACCGTCCATCCTTTTTTCTAGATTATTTCAGTGAATGGGCCAAAAATTAGGTAGATCCAAATCTTAAGTAGACCACTACAGAAAGCAGTTTTGATAATGACCTCCACCGTTGAAACCTTCATGGGCTCATATTTTCCATCCTAACCGTTGATAATGTAACAAAGACTTAGATGAAAGGAAAAATAAATATCTCGACTGTAGAGGTTCAATCTCCACTGCTTTCTATGGTGTGGTCCACTTGAGCATTGGATCTGTTTTATTTTTGAGCCATTTCCTGATACGGAAAAATTGATGGATGGTATGGAAATAACACGTCCATCATGATGAGGCCCACAGAATTGGGTGACGCTAACCCACCAGGCAAGCCGGTGATGTGTGGCAAAGCACGCAACCAGCTTCCGGTAATCCTTTGGGCTTGCGGCCCACCATGAGCACGCTGATGGAAAGGTATTCGCGTTGAACTTTCAGCTGTTGGCAGAGAACTGATCACCTACAGGCAAACGGACAGGAATTCTCTACAACACCCTAAAACGTTTAACGTTTCCGGGGCCCACCATGTTGTATATATGAAAATCCACACCGTCTATCAGGTTCAATCGCCCATGTTACGCCCTATTTCTAAAAATCAGCTAAATCCACAAATGAGATGGACCACACCATATGGAACAATGGGGATGAGATGCCAACCATAAGTCTTTGTGTGGATATCTTTCATCTAACCCGTTAACCAGGTGTAACTCACCAGGATGAAGACCCTGATATGAAACTCAAGCAGGACACACCGTCTGAACTTAGCAGGTTTACTAGCAATGATATATATATTTTTCTCTTAGTGTGGCTCATATGAGTTTAAATCATGCTTCTGTTTTTCCTGTACGGTCTAGATAATTATTCTAACGTGATGGACGGAATGGATCATACATATAGAGTATGGTGGACCCATAGAGCTTGGGTATTCTACACGCTGCGCAAAACAGGTTCTAGACGATTCCGGTTCCGGTCCCAGGCAAGGGAACATAGGGCGTGTTTGATTTTCGATGAAATGGTAAATCGCGCGTAAAAAATGTAATGATTATTTCCCCGTAAATTTACAGCATCCGGATACGACTGCTTACTTTTTGACACAAAAATCAAGAATATTACAAAATATCTGTAGGTCCCACTGTGATGCATTTCGCTTATTTACACCGTTCATCCATTGTTACATTTGAATTCATAGCATGAGTAAAAAATTGAGGCATATCCAATACTCAAGTGGACCACATCATACAAAAAAGAGAATTGAATAGTCACCGTTAAAAACTTTGTAGGGCCACTTTTTCTTTTGACGTGGGTCATTTGAGTGTTAGACCTGCTTCATTTTTTGTCTCATGCTCCAAAATATTGTAATAAAATAGTCTGACGGAATGGATATATCATACACATTACCTTGCAGTAAATAAATTAAAATTACATCCGTTAAATCAATTTCACTGACACAAACTCCTGTGAGTTTTCAAACGCAGAATATTGTAATAATCACTATTTACCTTGCATTTCTCATTTCTCTGAAAAACAAACAGGCCATAACGACCGGCACCGCACCATCTTTCTCCCCAACGGACTCGGATTGATAGGTGCTGTAGGGTGCTGGAAAAACTCTGTGGGCCCTACCATGATGTGTGTGTTTTATCCACGCTGTCTATCCATTTTGCCCCTTCATTCTATTGCATATGCTTCAAAATGAATCAGGTTCAAATATCAGATGGACCACACCACAATAAATAGTGATAATTGAACGACCACCGTTAAAAATATCCTAAGACCTACTGTAATCTTTTTTTACCATCCAACCTGTTAATTAGCTTACACAGACCCAAGGAGCTTCTAACGGTGGGTGTTCAATTACACTATTTCTTGTCGTGTTGTCCATATGAGATTTGGTAATAAAATAAGGTGCCAAAATAGATGGACGGTGTGGATAAAAGACATACATCATTGCGAGGCCGACAGAGTTTTACAGCACCACACAACATGGACGCTGGTGCCTTGTGCCACACCACGCAATCCGACTCCCTCGTCTAACGCATCAGGACGCGGATTGCGTCCTACCCCTGCCCAAACGGTGGGGCCCACCGTTATGTAAGTGTTTTATCCATGCCGTTCATCGATTTTCTCAGATCATTTTAAGTTATGATCCTAAAAATGAGTCAGGTCCAAAGCTCTAGTGGACCACACTAAAGGAAGCTGCAGTGATAATGACACCCACCGTTGAAACCTTTCTAAGGGCCACAGTAATGTTTGTTTACCATCCAAACTATTCATAAGGTCATATGGACGTGGACGAAGTGAAAACACAAATATTAGCTTATCCAAAACTTCTCCGGTTCCCAAGAAGTTTTGAATGGTGGACGTTCAATCCCCACTTTGTGGTCCACTTAAGACCTTTACCTACCTCACATCTTAGTTCACGTCTTAAAATGATACGAGAAAAACGATAAATGGCGTGGATAAAACACTTACATCACGGTGGACCTCACAGAGCCCTGCCCGGGCGGGGGTAGGACGCAATCCGTGTCCGATCACCTGAGACAAAAGCCAGACAGTTGTGCGCATCGATTGGGGGAACGGATTGGCTACTCCCCCGACACCAGCTCGGTGGGCCCCACCATGATGTATGTGTTTCATCCATGCCGTCCATCTATTTTTACAGAAAAGTTTACAGCATGAGACCAAAAATGAGATATATCCCAATCTCAAGTGGACCACATTACAGGAAACATTGTTGAATGAGCGTCGACCATTAAAAATTTTTTGATAGCCATAAAAGTTTTGGATCAACCTGATTTTTGTTTTTTCCCTTCATCTGGGCCTGTATGACCAAATCAACAGATTGGATGTCAAATAAACAGTACAGTGGACCTTAGGAGGATTTTAATGTGGATATCGGATCACTATTGTTTTCATGTGGTGTGGACCACTTGAGATATATATACCTCTAATTTTGGGATAAAGCACTAAAATGATCTTTAAAAATGGATGAATAGAACGGATGAAACACATACATCATGGTAGGGCCCACAGAACACCGAACACCAGCCATGGGGATGGTGGCAGGGGGAGTAGCCAATCCGTTTCCATGGACCACACTGTTGTTATCAGCGTAACAACGGACAACCGACGGTTTGACTCAACAACAGGTATGGCCAACTAGTGAACGGATCAGCCTGATTTTCAACATGGGTTACAGTCACGGTAGTTCCTACCATTCTCATGGTGCTGATCTCCCACACAAACAACAAGCTTGGGGAACTATGGTACCGTGCCACAGGTCGACCACTGTATGTGATGGACTCCATATCGCCGTCCCTATTAATCCGTGTGGTACACTTTAGATTTAGATCTGCCTCAGTTTTGGGCTCATGTCCTAAAATGAGCTGAAAAAATAGATGGATGGCGTGGATGAAACACATACATTATGATGGGTCCGCAGAGTATTGATCAGTACCCACATTCGTACTGGAGGGGTCACTAAGTCCCTATACGATCGTCTCTTTTCACAAACAGCGGGCTCAGGTAATGATTGGCCGGCCAAACTGGCGATCTTGTCCGTGGGCCCAAGCTCAGTGTTCACATGCTTGCTATAATCATCACGTGCGATGGAGAAATGACTCATTTTGTCGGTGGGGAACTTTCATCTTTATGCGCATGGTCCACCGTGGATTGCACATGATCGCAGTCGTTTGCAACCATTCAAAAAAGGGGCTACAATGTACGGACAGCTATTTCTGCTGTTACTTTAATCCATACGCCGGGTTTTTCTTATCCAACGGTTTTTGTTGACAGTAGGTGGGCCCACCTGGGTCCCATATAGGAATCGCCGCCATCGTGTATATAACAAAAGTAGGGCATTGCTTATGTTGAGTTTTGTTTTTAATACAACGGCATTACATGCAACATTGTTTTGAGGTTTGCTATTGCGGTAACATGATTCCGGAGATCATTACTCTTGCTCCGGCGATAGACTCTAGGGGGCGTTTGGCGCATGGTATTAAATAGGATTAGGTGAGCTGGATTTGCATATGGTCCGTGACAATTCCACTCATTGTTCGGGGAGAATGGGATAGCTTGGAATTAGATAAGAGGGAATTGCATGGGTTCCATGCCAATTCCCATGCAATTCCACTCAATGTTAGCAAGTTGTGTAGGTCTCACCAGGATGTGTGGGCTATATCCACACCGTCCACCCATTTTTCGATATCATTTTAAAGTAGGGTCATGTAGACACCCCACCTAGGCTGACCTCTCAAGAAGGCTAAGAACCATGATCACTCCCTGAATCAAACTCAAATCCCACCTTAAACCTAACCTTTATCCAAGAACTTAAAAAACCTCCAGACCAAGACCCGAAACCTTGATCCAAGCCGTTCAGCCCGCGCATGACCCCCGCTTGTACCATATATCTTGACCAGAACCTCTTTACCTAAGCTGAAACTTATCCGTCCGAAACCAGAAGGCCCCAAAAGGAAGTCACCGTGCGAACCCGCGCGCTAGACAAAGCCCGCACGCCCAGGCGGTAGTCTGACTACCGCCGGCGGCACTCCGAGTACCGCCACATGCGGCCCGCGTGTGGACAGCTGTCCCAGCGTCTAAAAGTCAACTTTCCTTTGCATTTACCTTTTTAAGTCTCACTATTTACTGTTTTACCAGCCCCTTTTAGCCAATGAGAGTACGCCATGTGGCACCTCTCTCCTCTCCACCAATCACCGTGTGCCACATCAGCATTTACCCTCCTATTGTCCTCTATTTACCAAAAAATCATTGGAGAAGGCTATAAATAGCCCTCTCCCCTTTCATTTTAGGGGGGACCCTCTCATCCAAGAGAGAGAAAGAGTGAGAGAGAAAGAGAGGGAGAGGAAGAGAGTGAGGGAGAGGGAAGGAGCTCCCAAGCCTCCCAAGTCTAGATTTTCTTAGCCACCCCCTAGCCCTCCTCCAAACCTCTCCAACCCATCTAACCTAGTCCAGTTTGATCATGGTTCAGTTTATGTCTTAGCCTACTCAAGAATCAAGTCAAAGATCCATCATCTTACAAGCGTTCATCATGACATCTACTCCCTTCTCAACCCCCCTGCTTCTCTAGATATCTAGTGAACGTATGCTCTGTGACTTGCCGTACATTGGATCCTGTCACATCAGAAATTCGTAATGATCTAATCCATTTTTCTTACCTCTTTGCATAAGCATCATCACATCCGCCCTATAAACACATTGTCGGACGTATGCTCTGTGGCCTGTCGAAATCTCGGATCTTACTACATCAGAAATCCACGTGTGACTAGTCCCATCATGACTGTAGCATCATCATTATCCTTTGAGATTATTTTACTACACTAAGTAGAGATTGTACATTTGTGCGGACAAAGAGGGTGCCTAATACCTTCCCTCTTTGTAATCGAGGTCCCTTACCCGGAATCCCAGATCGCAGACCAGGAGTTAATCTAAGGTAGGAGAGTCTTCGGATTTCTCCAACCTTACGTATTCCGTATAGCCGACCGCGGGATTCTGAGTAATATTGGCTAGTGGCGACTCCAACAATCACAAATTAGCTTAATCACCCCCACCATCATCACCGCAACGCCATTTAACCAACGTGGGCGCCGATCCGATTTTCAGTGTCTACAGGTCAAAAAATCCGGTAGATCTAAAGCTCAAGTGGACCCCATCATAGAAAGCAATGGGGATTAAATACCTACCGTTGAAAACGTCTTTGGGCTACATAAGTTTTGGTTCTGCCCCATTTTTAGGCCTATGACATAAAATAAGATTACAAAACAGATAAACAGTTTGGATATAAACACGTGTTATTCACAGTAGTTTCAAAAGATGGTGGATATATTCATTCAATGTATCACCGTATTACATTATCTCACAAAGAATGATGGTGGATATTACATTATCTCACGGTAATGGTAACAGGGGGAATCTTTACCATATGTAATAATTACGTTTTTATAATCTCATCCCACCTAATTCTTCCCAATACCATGCGCCAGACACACCTCCAGAGTTTCAACACCTGTCAAGGGTTTGAGCATCCATAGGTGGTGAAATCCCAAAGCGGGATTGCGTCTTGCCCCCGCTAGTCTCACAGGCAGTTTTATGGGTAGGCCCACCATGATATATCTATTCATCTACACCGTCTATCCCTTATCTCATATCAATTTTAAGAATGCACACAAAAATGGGGCAGATCAAATGCTAAGTGGATCACACCACAATCTGAGCTTATTATTTGATGTTTGATGTATTCTAGCTGAGCGTTGGATCTGTCACGATTTTGTGTGCATACCTAAAAATGATATCAGAGATGGGATAGCCAGCGTTGATAAAAAGATACATCATGGTCGGCCCGCCGCAGAACTGCCCGTTCGTGGCCAGAGACGGGCGGGGGTAGGACGCAATCCGCGTCCTATCAGGACTGGCTTATTCTAAATTTCCAAACCGTTATATGATTGGAATTCCTTGGGACTGGGAATGCCCCAAAAAAATAATAATCTCATATTGAATAGTTCGGACGCGATTGCCATTGACGCTGTAAGTAGTCATTACATGTTATGTCATGTTATGTCATGTATTTATTTTATTCATATCATTTTAAGTTAGGAGCCTAAAAATGAAAAAAAATCAACTCTTATGTTGACCACACCACATGAAACAGTGGTGATTAAATGCTCACCACCAAAAACTGATTGGGCCACAAAAGTTTCGTACGAAGCTTATATTTTTGGTTTCCCCTTATCACTAGTTTGAATGGAAAATAAACGTTACAGTGGACTTTAGAAAGTTTTTAATGGTTGGCGTTGAATCACTTTTATTGTGGTGTTGTCCAGTTGAGATTTTGATCTGCTTAAGTTTTTGGATCACACCGTATAATAATCTGTAAAAATAGATGGACGGCATGGATAAAACAAATACATTATGATGTGCCGGTCCCTAGTACCATCAGCATGAGTCGGCAATCCGCATCTGAATAGATCAACCTTTTCTTAGATTATTATTATTATTATTATTATTATTATATATTTTTTTTAAGTCTATTAAAAAGTCTACGATGACCCGCCTATATTCAAATCAAAAGAATCAAATTATCAAAGGGTTAAAATAATCGAACTGATTGCTTTTATTTATTGACTATCCACCGTACAAAGCAAGTAATTCCTTTAAGCGGCTTATATAGATGACTGGAAACAAAAGATTCAAAGGATAAGTTCCCTACGTATCTTATACCAATGCCTCCGGATGTACGCCAGCAAACCTACTCGACAGTCCTGTCCAAATTTGGAAGCAGATTGCGCCCAGCTCCTACATCTGTGGGGCCCACTGTGATGGATGTTTTTATTCACGTAATCTACCTCATGAGCCCAAAAATGAGGTATATCTAAAGCTCAAGTGGACCACATCATAGGAAGCAGCAGTGATAATGACATCCACCATTGAAACCTTCTTAATGGCCACTGTATATTTATTTGACATCTAACCTGTTCACAGGGTAAGTTATGCATGTATGAAGGTAAAACACAAATATCAGTTTCATCTAAAACTTCCACTTGGTTGTTCAATCCCTACCATGTGGTCCGCTTGCCCTCATGTTTGTCTCATTTTTTAGGTCTTTTGGCACCATGGATTTAGAGATTCGGGGGATTCTTAACAGGTTTGGCACATAAAATAACCGGGGATTTCAAATCCCCTAAGTTTGAAATCTAAGGTGAAAGCTTGGATTACATCTAAAATCTTTCCAATAGTTGCACGTGTAACATATGTGTCACTCCGCTATTAATTACATGACCCACTGATGATATCCTAAAACAATCAAATTATCAATTGAATTATTATAATTATTAAGTCCAAACATTGTTCATATAATCAACTGATAAAAGTTGTTGATTACTAACTCGGATGTGATCTTGTGCTTGTAGCTAATCTGAGACTTGGAATTTCATCATTTTCAAGTAAAGTATATATTTCAGTGGACTTATTATAAGCATTATGTCAAACATTACATATTTAAACTCATTAAAGATATTAAAGTTGATTTAGTAATTAAATTCAAACCCCTGTAAATACACTATACCTAGCTACCTTTGGATTACAAGTGATTCTTAACTTGGGGTGCAAAATACAACAAGAGGATTTCAAATCCAGGAGTTCCAATTCCATGCTCCCGACATGCCCTTAGTTCATACCCTCGAGGTAGATTGGCTACTCCCCCTTCCACCGGCCGATGGGTGGGTCCTTACTCTTGCCCGGGTGGTAGACTCTCAAGAGTTTCAACTCCTGGTCAAGGATTTGAGTACCCATAGGTGGTGAAATTCACCAGCGTGAGTGTGTGTGCGTGTGTTAAAATAAATAAATAAAATTCGATGTCCAGTGGTTGGTGCTATGTGGGCCCCACCATGATGCATGTGTTTCATCCGTTCTGTTCATCCATTTTTACATATCATTTTATGGCGTGATCCCAAAAATGAGAGGGATATAAATCTCAGGTGGACCACACCATAGGAAAGCAATAGTGATTGGATATCCACCATTAAAATCCTCATAAGGCCCATTGTGTTGTTTATTTGACATCCAATCTGTTGATTAGGTCATACAGGCCAGATGAAGGGAAAAAAAAAAAAAAACAAAGATCAGCTTGATCCAAAACTTTTACGGCCCCAAAAGGTTTTTAATGGTCCACGCTCATTCAACACTATTTCCAGTAATGTAGTCCACTTGAGATTGATATATACCTAATTTTTGGTCTCATACCATAAAATGATCTGGAAAAAAAGATGGACAGTATGAATGAAACACATGAGGTGGGGCCCACAAAGCACCAACCTGGCAGGTGGCAGGGGGAGTAGCCAATCCGTTTCCTCGTACCCTAGAATGATATGGGAAAATGTATAGAAGGTAGGAGTGGATAAAACTCATACATCACAGTGGGCCCCGCAGAGCCCTGTGTGTACGGATTATCATCTAGGCAGGACGCAATCAGCTTCCATCAAATTCCATCTGACCATCAATCATTTTCGTTCCTGAAAGTTAATTCCATCTGACCTCCCCTTCCATTTGTGTCTTTCTTGATATCCAATCGAAACACCGGTCTAAGTGTCTCGTTAGACTTCTGGTCATAGAATGTGGACCATTGATTTAATATTTAAAACAAAACCGTAAGCCAGCTCGTGTTTTGGGTGGTCCGGTCCAAATGGGTCCGACCACAGTTCCAATCGACTCGCTCTGTGGCATCACGACGATGCTAGGGTCAGTTTGGGCAGTGGGATTAGAAGGGATTAGGTGAGATGGGATTCATATGGTCCTGTGCCAATTCCACTCCATGTTTGCGAAGAATGGAAAAGCTTGGAATTACATTAAATGGAAATGCATTGGGCTGCGCCAATTTCACTCAATGTTTGGGAAGTTGTGTAGGTCCCAACATGATGTGTGGGCTATATCTACACTGTCCACCCATTTATCGAGATTATTTTAGAGCATGGGCCAAAAAATCAAGTAAATCTAAAGCTCAAGTGGACCCCTCCCAAAGAAAGCAACAGGGATTGAATACTTACTGCTGATAACTTCTTTGGGGCTACATAAGTTTTGGATCTACCTCATTTTTAGGGTCATGCCATAAAATGAGGTTACAAAACAAATGAACGGTTTAGATATAACACATGTGTATTATTCTTAGTAATTTCAAATGATGGTGGGTATATCCATTCAATGTACTATCGTATTATCAACCGAATATGGCATTAATTTTATCCCATGGTCAATAATTATGTTTTTTGAATCCCATCCCACCCAATCCCTTCTAATCTCACTGCCCAAACTGACCCTAAAATTGAATTAATTACAATGAAAAAGAAAACAGGATAACGGTGCGGATGCCAACTCCAAGGTGGAATGGGTCCAGATTGGAACCGAAAAGGAAACTGATTTTCAAATCCGAAAACTATCTCTAATAGCAAGTGGGCCCGGATAGACCACTGGTTCTGGTGGTCCGGATTTTAAAAGATTGATGCGTGAGCCATTGCCTGCTTTTTTGTTTTCTAACCAACACTGTGAAAGCGATTGATTAGATGGTCAAAACGTTCGATTAGTGGAAACGGATTGGCTACTCCCCCTGCTACCTGCCAACAGCTGATGGTCGGTGCTCTATGCCCCACCATGATATATGTGTTTCATCCATGCCATCCATCTATTTTTCTAGATCATTTTATAATATGAAAAAAAAAAAAAGTATATCCAAATCTCAGGTAGACCACATTACATGAAACAGTGTTGAATGAACGTCGGCCATTGAAAACTTCTTGGCGCCATAAAAGTATTGGATCAAGCTGATATTTGTTTTTTCCCTTCATCTGGGTCTGTATGACCTAATCAACAGATTGAATGTTAAATAAATAGTACAGTGGGCTTTAGGAGGATTTTAATGGTGGATATCCAAACACTATTTTTTCCCGTGGTGTGCTCCACCTGAAATTTATATCCCTCTCATTTTTTAGATAGAGCCTTCAAATGATTTATAAAAATGGATGAACGAAATGGATGAAACACATATATCATGGCGGGGCTCACAGAGCACCGACTGGCGGCGGGGAGTAGCCAGTCCGTTTCCTTCTATCAGTTCCCTTCGAAGGAACGGATTGGCTACTCGCCCTGCCACTAGCAAATGGATAATGATCGGTGCTATGTGGGCCCTAACATGACGTATGTGTCTCATCCATTCTGTCCATCCTTTTTTTTAGATGATTTCATGACATGAACCCAAAACTAAAGGTAGATCAAAACTTCAAATGGGTCATACAGTGTTGATTGAACAATGTGTGGCCCCAACTTGATCGGTGACCAATGAATATATTCCTATATATATATATATATTTTTATGATCAGTAATCCTAATTAGGTGGGCCCCTTGTACGTGTTCGTCAAAATCAAGCAGATGTTAGCATTTGTAGGCTGCATGTGTACAAAAAGAATAGACAGCTAAGAGAAAGTGACAAACAGTCTACATTCAATGTGCTCAAACGGGCAAACTGATTATCATATCGGCCAAGGGAAATTATTTGATATTCCAGCTGGGAGCGACACTTGATACGCAGGCACTTACAAATGATATATGTGGCATATTTTAACTCAAATGTAAATTGAGCATTTGTGGAATGGTGGCTAAGTTCCTATCTAAAAATTATATTAGTTGACCATTCCTAAAGTTTGAGCCGTCGCTGTTGTTGTATTTTAAATTATTTTAAATCAAATTGGTGTTTTAAAATATCCGTTGAGATGGGCCGTAGCCATAGGTGTGCACGTGTCGTAAGGATGTGTCTTTTCACATAAGTCTGAAAGGTTATGTCCTTTCAATTTTTGTTTTGAAAAGTTGTGTCTTTTGAAATCTAAGGGTCGTATCAATTGGTTTTAAACCCAATAGTCATAACCTTTTTGGAAGAGTGTCTCTACACCCTTAAGGGTGTCTTCACAAAGTTTATAAATAGACTTTATCTCATTTGTTTTTTTAAAAATAATAAGAAAAAGTTTGTTTTATATTAAAAATATGGTTTAAGTATTTTCTAGTTCAGGTTAAGACTACAAGTGGTTCGAGCTCGTGTACAGTGAGTGCACCGCTGGGACCGGGTCATAGTCGTTGTATCCTGGAGGTCGATTGCTTTAGAAATCTGTTATACTTGGGACGTTATCCAAGGGGAGCAAATTCGATTTCAAGCCGAGTGACTCACGTCACGCCTCGACTTCTACAAATCGATAAGTTTTCTATTTTCTCATTTTAATTTTAATTTTATTTTATCCAAATAGTTTTCCAAACTCCATATTCTAGCAATCTTGAAATCGAAATTTTTATTGTTTGGAAACTATTTGGAAATATGATAACATAATTAAGTGCACCATGACCACACATGCTTAAGTTTAGTATGAAAATGTTCACATGTTTTATGAATATAGTTGTCTTCATTCATCGCAAGTTCTGTAGTAGCTCATACATGTGCCTTTACATATATGGCTACATATATGGCAAATTGAAATAGGAAGATTCTTGGACTTTATCATAGAGACATTTCTATATCATCACATCACGTCCAAAATCAATGATATTCTCTAAGAGTGGATGTAACTAGTCATTCTAACTGTTGTAACGTAGTGTGTACATGAGATATGAGTTGTTCATCCTATGCCGTTATGCCACTCTGTATTAGCCATGGCCCAAAGTCAAGACTGGTCCACTCATAAGATATGTTTAAAATAAGTGGAAAAGGTAATCTATGGTTCCTACTGGCATACACATGTGGCTCTTGATTATTGAAATAATCTAATCTATAAGCCATGACAAATACATGATGAGGCCCATGTGACAAATGTTTGCTATTTCTTTCATTCTTAACCATCTATTTAGTGGACTCCATTGAGCATTGGTTGCTTCTTGAGAATTACATGAATCCGGCAATCCTTGCCACCCTATGAGTGAGTGACCTTCGAACCAACGTGTAAAACAAGTGAGTCGAAGTAAGAAACTGGCTTCTTATAGAAATTCATATTATTAATCCACATGATGATTCGTACTTGCTTCAAACAAAAAATGTCAAGATCTTTTATGATCCTCACCTAGTCATCTCCTCCTTTTTCTCTTCGCAATGGTATTATATAGTGGACCAACTACGACTATGGAATCATTCTTATTGATGTGGTCGGATTGTCATTGTTGTCTGTGAGAGTGGCATTGAGGCTAGTGAAGAAAGTCATCTACTTACGCTCCACCATGAGCGAGTGCTGGTGGTGATGACGGGAGAGAGTAAAACAATCCAGTAGAGCATAGCCATGAGACTTCAATATCATTCTTTATATACTCCGAGAAAGTTTGTTTGCTCCTATTCTTATGCATTACTCAATTGACACAGATGTGGAGATTATGATAAAAGGGCCCTCATTTTTATGATACCATGAGAAAGAGAGAGGCGTGGAGATGAAGTGTTGCATTGTCAAATCAGTTAGAATTCAAATTTAATATAGTGTTTGGCAGAGTACTATGGTTCATATGCAAGTGTTCTGGAATTTTACAAGTAGCAAGTTTCTTATCAACTCCGACCGTCCATCTAGTTTTTGATATATAATGAATGGACAATATCCAAAAATAATACACATATATCCTCCATTTTATCTGATAAATGGAATCGAAACCGACGGTTTTTTTTTTTTTTTTTTTAAAGAAGTTATAAATGGTGTTGTCCACTATTCTTAGTTTGTGGAAACTAGGCTAGAATGGTATTATCCAATACCGGTGAGAAAATGACGCTTGGGTCAATCATATTACCTTTTTACCCTTATTATTTTGAGTAAATAAGGAGAATACAATACCCTTTAGTGGTTAGGAAGTAACGAGGCAACATGTGACTCTTGTTACATAAGTACTTAGCGAAACTGTTCACATATGTGGCACCAAATTAGAAATGCAAAGGTTCACATGTGCCATATAGTCTCTCTTGTGCAAGATCAAAATGGGTCATCAGGATTCTATTAGAGGTTTTACAATTAATGGAGGTTGGTATGATCCATTGAAAGTTCTCTACTAAACCCCACAAAGCTTGGGTGTTCTACTACCAAATTATGTGATTTCCATTTGTTGTTGGGATCATTGTAGGAAATCCAGTCGTTGGTTCTTATTGCCCATTCATAGTTTGCAAATTGAGTCATTAGTATGGATGATCGGAACAATTCCAAATGTGGATCCCATATTGAGTGGGACATTAGAAAAGTTTGAATCTCCACAAATAATGCTAGCCATTTGATCAATGGACGGTTGCATAATGTTAGACATCAAATTTCAGGGACCATTTATGACCTATTCTTAGAGGGGGCCGACATCCTGAAATGGGTCCATTGGATCCTTTTTAAGATTGTATGCTTTGATAGTGACTTATCACACAGCTATATCGGTGGGCTCACGCAACATTTGGTAATCAAGGGTGACACAGGTACCATTGCACAACTCTTCCATCTTAACCCGAAATGTCATTAATTTTGAAACATGTAGGAGATTGTTGTATTTTAAATTATTTTAAATCAAATTGGTGTTTCAAAATATCCGTTGGGACGAGCCGTGGCCATAAGTGCGCATGTGTCATAAGGATGTGTCTTTTCACTTAAGTCTGAAAGGTTACATCATTTTAATTTTTGTTTTGAAAAGTTGTATCTTTTGAAACATAAGGGTCGCACTAATTGGGTTTAAACCTAATAACACAACCTTTTTGAAAGGG
Organism: Magnolia changhungtana; assembly: GCA_030180095.1. Lineage (NCBI taxonomy): Eukaryota > Viridiplantae > Streptophyta > Magnoliopsida > Magnoliales > Magnoliaceae > Magnolia > Magnolia changhungtana. The sequence continues at coordinate 516,620 of JASAUF010000191.1, forward strand.
TGTCTTCACAAAGTCTATAAATAGACTTTATCTCATCTGTTTTAAAAAAAAATTAAGAAAAAGTTTGTTTTACATTAAAAATATGGTTTAAGTATTTTCTAGTTCTGGTTAAGACTACAAGTGGTTCGAGCCCATGTACAGTGAGTGCATCGCTGGGACCGAGTCATAGTCGTTGTATCCTGGAGGTCAATTGCTTTGAAAACTTGTTGTACTTGAGACGTTGTCCAAGGTAAGTAAATTCGATTTCAAGCTGATTGACTCACGTCACGCCTCGACTTCTACAAATCGATAAGTTTTTTATTTTCTCATTTTAATTTTAATTTTATTTTATCCAAATAGTTTTCCAAACTCCATATTCTAATAGCTGCTTGTTTATTGAAATCAGACCCTTGGATATTTCATTCTCGACCGTTAAATAAATGTTCACCAATTTCATTTTAATAGTTATAATATGTACTAAAATTAAATTGTTATTCATCTTATCATTTAGTTTAAATTCGATCATTAGTGTTGTGTGTACATGTTGGGCATGTTAGAGCTGAGTGCAGTTTGAATTGAACCGAATGTGTGCTAATGAAATAACAGATTAAGACTAAGTTTTGCATGGATCAACTGTCTATCCAACCATCAACTACAAAGAATTGGGCAGTTTGTAATGGGGGCGGTTCATCCTTCTAATTTTTAATGTGTGCTACTGAAATTTTTTTGTGTTATGAACAGAAGAATTTTCAATTAAGTGCACAATAGCTTATACAATTCGATGATAAGGTAATGATAAAAGAAAAGGAGACTTAAGGTTGAAAGTATTCTATTAATACTTGATGAATGCTTGCAATTAGCAAAAATATAAATAAAAAGAAAAGAAACGAATAACTAACAACAATTTGTTCATCGCTTGGCAAGATACCAAACTTCGTAGGCAAGACATTCGTCAAGCACGATAATTTGATTGTTGATCAATTAGGCTTCATAGGCAAGATAGTCGTTAATACAATAATCTATTCTTCGCTCGATTGAACTTTGTAGGCAAGACAATCGTGGGTCATGAGATGATTGTCTATTCATCATTTGGAGTGAACTGGGCTTCATAGGCAAGATAGTTGTGCCTAACGACTATCTGTTTGTTCCTTGGAACCTTACTTTATATGCAAGTTTGTTGTGATTCAACTGTTTGTTTGTCGCTCAACTAGGCTTTGTAGGCAAGACAATCATGGTTAAACGATTGTCTATTCATCGCATAAGTTGAATTTGTTGGTACGACAACCGCCAAAAGCTCTAAGCACGAGGTGAAAAAACTTTGTTGGCCTTCTGTTCGTAACTTAGTGTTGTGTAGGATGCTTTGCATTTTGCCTTTCGGCTACAGGGGAAGTTCTGTCAACCGAAGAATCATTGGGTCGACTAAACCTCATTGTGATATTTTCGGTCAACCAAGGATTGTTTCGGTCGATCGAGAGTCCCTGTTGAAAGCTCAATCGACCGAAGGTGTGACTGACAGTTTATGCATTTTTTTCGTAAGGGTATTTAAGCTTAATTCCGAATTAAGGATTATGCTAGACGAACAGTTTCTCTATAAGGGCAAGGGTTTGCAAGGTGAGAAGGTTTCCAATGTTTGTAAGAACTTAGGAAGGGTTTTTCAAGGGTTATGATAGTAGGGGGAGATCGAGTGATCTTGTTATCAAAGAAGGTGAGTGGTGTAATCTAAGGTTTCGATTATAGTTCATATCTTTGTCGCTTTGTGTTGTGCTTTTTTTCTCGTAAGGGTTTTCCACGTGAAATATTGTGAGCACTGTAGTTGACTATTTTTGGTTTAGTTATTTATTTTATTATATTGTTCTATTTTTATTGGTCGTTCTTACATAAAGCGCACGGATTAAAAACAGGGTTAGATCCAATTTTCTAATAGATAAGGTTTGATCTAGATTTGTTGTGGCTCGGGTTTACATAGTTGTGGTGTGATAAGAAGTTAGTTTACTCCAACAAATTGGTATCAAAGCGTTAGGTTGAACGTTCAGGATTCAACGAAGATGTTAGGATTAAAATCTGATATATAGAAGTTTGACGGGAAGAACAATTTTAGTTTGTGATAGCGGAAGGTCAAGGATGTCCTAGTTTCACAAGGCATTCTTGTAAACAAAACATGAGAAGATATCGGATGATGACTAGAGCGATCTCGGGAGAAAGCCATGAGCACCATCCGTTTATGTTTGTTGGATGAGGTCGTGTACAATGTCTTGGATGGGGAGTCTCCCCAAAATATGTGGAAGAATCAGATCTCCTGGAGCTGGTTACAACACTATCTAAGGGAGGGGCACGATACTTTATGCTATTTATAAACGATTACTCGATGAAGGTTTGTGTTTACTTCTTAAAACACAAGTCTGAGATTTTCGCTAATTTCAAGCAATGGAAGGGGAAAGTAGAAAAATAAATCGAGAGATAGGTTAAGTGTCTCAGGTCAGACAATTGTACGAATTACAGAGGCAGAATTCATGAAATTTTACAAAGATTAAAGCATGACAAGGCACTTCTCAACCATAAAAACCCCCATAATAGAACGGGGTGTCAGAGATGATGAACAAAACTCTGTTGGAGAGAGTAAGAAGTATACATGCAGTTATATACGGGGCTGTATAAAAGCTTTTGGGTTGAAGTAATGAATATGAATTGTCACATAGTAAATTGGTCACCTCTACAATGCTAGACTCAAAGGTTGAGGAGGAAGTTTAGACTGTCAAGGACGTTGATTACTCAAAATTAAGATTCTTCGGGTGTCCAACATCTGTTCATATGTAGAGTGGATAGAGGTCAAGTTAGATCCAAAGTCTAGGAATTACATATTTCTTATGTATGAGAAATGTGTTATGTTATGGGAAGATCCGAGCCCCTTATAGTTCCAAGGATCAACATCTTCTTAGTTCGATCAGACGCAAGAATATCCGAAGTAACGAACACTACCAAAGAGAGCGATGTCCGAGCCGAACCCTGGGTCGAGTATGGTAAGCTTCAACTGATGAGCGACGACCTAAACCAAGGCCCCATCCTCATCCTCGTCCTCATCTTCATTCGAAGAAGGATGTCCGAGCCGAGGGCTCATCCTCATCCTCATCTTTCTCTGAAGAAGGATGTCCGAGCCGAGGGCTCGTCTTCATCCTCATCTTTCTCTAAATGTCCTGGATGGAGGTCAGGGAAAATGTGAGTGCATTATGCACTCAAACTTGGAAACTACCATAAGCGGACGTGACTGGTTACTTCGCCCGCAGATATGCATGACACAATATACGATCCTTAGATCGCGTACAATATCTCTACGATCCGAAAATCCTCTTGATTGAGCGAATTGTGCCGAGATTAACGGACCCATACCATCTGACAATCATGTATAAATACGATGAGACCCCACTGCTATAGGTACGCAACATCTTGCACTTTCCCTCTACCTTTGAACTTAAACCCCATATTCCTTTGACCTGACTTAGGCATCGAAGGGTCCCCCGGCTTAGCCAGGGTCTTCTTTGCTAATCCTCTATGTGGGGCCAGGGTCCCTCCGAGGTACGTCACACAGAGTGGAGGGTGATCCAGATTTTGTCATTAACATTTTTGGCACCGTCTGTGGGAACTCGATACAAAAGGTCAGGTTCCTATTCTCGAGCATAATGGTTAGAGGAAAGAAGAAAATAGTGGCTACGGAACTAGAGTTAAATGAGCAGACTCGCTCCTCGTCACTACTTCATGCCGAATCAGCCCTGGGGCCTTCCCAGTGTTCTCGTAATCGGGTGAGTAAGTACCGAGCCATGCAGAATGAGATACAGGCCCTGCACGACGAAGTAAACCGGATGAAGTAGCAACAGAAGCCATAACCACGTCCACCTCAGGAAAACCCTGTTCCCGAGCCAATCGGTCTTGTCGTGGAAGCTCACTCCACGTCGAGGAGTATGAAGCCCGAGGCGCCTCAACACCCTCAGATGCCGGTTTCGGGTCAGAATCCTTCTCCGACCCAAATCTTAGTCTCAGCTCGGAACACAGCCACTCAAGCTCCGACCAATGCTTCGGTCACTTTAGCCCTGACACCAATGGATCTCCGTCTTCGGCTAGAACGGAGGAGGGGAAGGACTCCAGAAATAGAAAACACTCAAGAAATCGTAGCGGAGAACAAAGACCCTTGGGAGAAATGGTTCGCAGAGCTCAACGACAAATTCCTAGCTCTGGAAAAGAAACAACAGCCGACATCAGTTCCCACCTCTGTTCAGGCAATGATGGAAGAGACCGAGCCTCCATTTACCTCATAAATTATGAACGAGGTAATGCCTCAGAGGTTCCGGATACCTCCCGTCATCCAAGACTCTAGGTCCGGAGACCCATCCGAGCACATGAAAGCTTATCGCTCATGGATGTAGATCTAGATAGCGATGGATGTCATGATGTGCCGAGGGTTCTCGATTACACTCACGGAATCCGCTCGGAGTTGGTACCGGCAGCTTAAACCAAATTCCATCAGTTCCTTCGTAGAGTTAAGTCAAATATTCCTTATCCAATTCATAAGTGGTAAGAGAAGTCGGAAGCCCAATACTCACCTGTTCACTATCAAGCAAGAGTCGAAGGAGTCGTTGAAAAATTACATCGCTTGATTCAACGAGGAAGCACTATTAATAGAAGATTACGACGATAAGATGGCGCTCGCAGCCGTGTTCAGCGGTCTAAAAGAAGAAAAATTCACATTCTCCATTGGAAAGAACTCACCAAAGATGTTAGCAGAACTCGTTGTTAGAGCTTAGAAATACACAACGCCGAAGAATTCTCCAATGCCCGCAAAAATGTCCATGTGGTAGAGCCAAATGGTAAAGGGAAGAAGCCTAGGAACGAGGAATCTCAACTGTCCAACAAAGAGCCCGACGATCGCACCCCTCGCGATCGTCGCCCGAGCAGAAGGCCGGAGGGAAAGTTTCCCTCCTACACCCCCCTTAACACATCCACCGAGCAGATCATATTGGACATCCGAGGAGAAAAGCTACTGAATTGACCCATCTGTATGAGGGCCGATACGGATCATCGAGACAAGCGTAAATACTGTCGCTTTCTCCGAGATCATGGTCATAATACGACTGACTGTGTAGATCTCAAAGATGAGATCGAGACCCTTATTCGGAAGGGACACCAACGTCGATACACTAAAGAAGGAAAAACTGCTCGAAAAGAAGAGAGAGTGAGAGTAGCCGAATAATACCATGGAAGAGCCCGGCGAAATCCGTACCATCTTCTGGGGCTCATCTGGGGGAGGAGACTTGAATAGGGCCCAAAAATCTCACTATCGGAAGTTTGATTTGGAACATTACGTCCACTTAACCTAGCGGCCCAGCAAGGAACTCCGGGTTAGCCCATGTACTCTAACCTTCATGGAAGAAGATGCGCGCAGAATCCAGCATTCGCACGATAATGCCCTGGTAGTTATTATGACCATAGCGAACCGCAAGGTATACCGCATCTTGGTTGACATCGAGAGCTTGGCAGACATAATCTATTCTGAAGCCTTTGAAAGAATGAGGATTCCGAGGTCTCACCTCAGACCTGTGAAGACCCCCCTGCACAACTTTACTAGGGAAAGAGTGATCTTCGAGGGAACCATCTCCCTCCCGGTAACTGGGGGAGAAGGATAACATCAAGTCACCCTCATGGTGAACTTTCTTGTTCTCAATGTACCATCGGTACATAACGTCATCTTGGGCAGACCTTCCCTCAATGCAATGAGGGCAGTTATCTACACCTATCATTTGATGATGAAATTTTCTGTCGAGGGCGGGATAGGGTACCTCCGAGGCTATCAATGTGAAGCTCAGAGATGCTATGCTATAGCAGTCAAGAAGGGGTCAATTAAACAAGCACTCACTGTCAACATGCTAGATCCCAGAGGACCCGTGGAAGAATCGTCCGTAGAAGATCTGGAGAAAGTACTGCTCGATGAGGCAAATCTAAACAAAACGGTCTAGCTCGGAACTTTGCTGAACCCTGAGCGACGATCCAAAATGCTAACCTTTCTACGGTAGCATAAGGACGTTTTTGCATGGTCACATGAAGATATGTCAAGGATCTCTCCATACGTCATGGTCCACAGGTTGAACGTGGACTCGGATTACAAACCCATGAAGTAAAATAGGAGGTCATTCGACGCCGAGCGATATGAGGTCATAGCCGACGAAGTCTCCACCCTACTTGATGCCGTTTTCATAGAAGAGGTACATTATCTCGATTGGATCGCTAATATAGTCCTTGTCAAGAAGGCCAACGGGAAATGACGGGTCTGCGTAGACTACTCAGTTCTAAATAAAGCGTGTCCTAAAGATAGCTTCTCATTGCCTCGGATCGACTAACTGGTGGATAGCACAGCGGGGCACGAATTACTTTCTTTTCTGGATACTTACTCCAGGTACAATCAGATTGCGATGCATCCTCCAGACAGGCAGAAGACTACCTTTGTCACGAACAAGGGGCTCTACTGTTACCGGGTCATGCCGTTCGGCCTGAAAAATGCTGGGGCCACGTATTAGAGATTGGTGAACCAAATGTTCGCCAGACAGATCGGATATACGATGTCAACGACATGCTCGTGAAGAGTGTCAAAGTGTCCGATCAACTGACGGATCTTGGAGAAACATTCACCATCCTCCGAGAATACCAGATGAAGCTGAACCTCGTGAAGTGCGCCTTTGGAGTTGGCTGAGGAAAATTCATCAGGTTTTAGGTCAGCCATAGGGGTATCGAAGCAAACCCTGACAAGATCAAGACACTTCTCGACATGAATTCGCCTCGGATTATCAAAGAGATATAATGTCTCACTGGACGTGTGGCAGCGCTCGGACGATTTATCTCCAGAGCTATAGACAAATGCCTCTCCTTCTTCCAGCAGTTGAAGGGTCATAAGAAGACATAATAGACATCAGAATGTGAGCAAGCATTCTAGCAATTGAAACAGTATTTAGGCTCACCACCCCTGTTGTCTAAGCCCGAAGAAAGCGAGCCTTTATTCCTATACCTCGCGGTCTCGGCCTCAGCCATCAGCTAAGCCCTGATCAGAGAAGTAAGAGGGAAGCAACATCCTGTATATTACGTGAGTAAAGCCATGGTGCCCGCCGAGACGAGATATCCAGCTCTGGAGAAACTGGCACTTTGTCTCGTCGTCTCAGCTCGGAGGCTATGACTGTACTTCCAAGCTCATTCCATCGTCGTAGTGACAGACTCCCCACTCAAACAAGTTCTTCAGAGGCCCGAAGTTTTGGGTCGGTTAACCAAATGGGTCATAAAACTTGGTGAATTCGATATCCAGTTTCGTCCGAGGACGGCTATTAAGGGTCAAGCCGTAGCTGATTTCATCGCAGAATTTACCACTCTGATCGAAGGAGAGATCAACGCTGAAGTCGAGACGAATTTGCCGCCTGAGCCTCCAAGCGATCAACAGACGTTATCAGAGCCAGGATAGGCGCTCTATATAGGCGGGTCATCTAATGCCAAGCGTGCAGGAGCAGGGATTGTTCTGATCACTCCCGATTCTGCGCCCATCCAGTATGTGATAAGACTCAGCTTCAAGGCTTCAAACAATGAGGCAAAATACGAGGCCTTGTTTGCAGGACTCAGGTTGGCAGCAAGTTTGAGAGTCCAGTCCCTCCAGGTCTGGTGCGATTCCCAGCTAGTAGTAAATCACATCTCCACTGAGTATGAAGCCAAGGAGACAAGAATGATTGCTTACTTAGATGAGGCAAGGAAATTAATAAAAAGATTCTGGAGTTGCACCATCCACCAGATCCCGAGAGCAGAAAATTTGTAGGCTAACACCCTAACGAAGCTAGCCTCAGCCACAGAAGGAAGGATCCCGCGAGTCATCCCTGTTGAGTTCATAGAGCATCCGAGCATTGATCAGGCGGAGAAGAAAGCGGTCAATCCAATAGATGTTACTCTAAACTGGATGGACCAGATCTACGACTACCTCACGTCCGACGAAGTCCCCTCGGACCGATTGGAGGCTAGGCATCTTAGGGTCAGAGTGGCTCGGTACACCATCCTAAATGACACTCCATATAAGAAAGGGCATTCTCGGCCCTACCTTAGGTGCCTCCGACTCGATGAGGCCGATTACGTGATTTGAAAAATTCATGAAGGGATCTGCGGAAACCACTCCGGCAGCTGAGCCCTGGCCCTGAAGATACTCCGACAAGGATACTTTTGGCCGACTATCAAGGAAGATTCAAAGAATTACGTTAAAAAATGTGACAAATGCCAATGCTATGCGGCTGTGCCAAGGCAACCCATGGAAGAAATGACTCCCATGAGTGGTCTGTGGCTGTTCGCTCAGTGGGGAATCGACATCATCGGCCCTCTGCCTATAGAAAAAGGGCAAGTCAAATTTGTCATCGTTGCAGTCGATTACTTCACCAAGTGGGCCGAGGCCGAGCTCGTTGCTAAAATCACAGAACAGAAGGTGATCGACTTTGTATGGAAAAACATCATCTGCCGATTCGGGATTTCGCACACCATCATGTCAGACAATGGCCGGCAGGTCGACAACGACAAGTTTCGAAGCATGTGTCAAGACTTGACATCACAAATGCGTATTCTTCTCCTTGACACCCCCAGTCCAATGGACAGGTGGAGGCGGTCAATAAAGTTATCAAGCACCATCTTAAAATGAAGTTGGAGAAAGTGAAAGACAGTTGGCTCGAGGAGCTCTCATTCGTCCTCTGGGCCTATAGGACCACAGCTCAGTCCTCAACTGAGGAAACTCCGTTCTCGCTCTATTATGGCTCAGAGGCAATTGTGCCAGTTGAAATTGGCCTCCCTACTGCTCAGGTTAGGAATTACCAAGAAAATCAGAACTCCGAGCAGATTGCAGCTAACCTGGATTTTCTTGAAGAAGTCAGAGACATCTCAAGGCTCCGAGTCGCAGCTCGGTATTAACAAGTTGCGCGATTCTACAATTCGAAAGTCAAGACCAGGCGGTTCCACCTAGGGGACTTAGTCCTTCGTTAGGTATTCCAGAACACCACTGAGCTAGGGGTGGGGACACTCAGGCCTAACTGGGAAGGGCCTTATCGTGTTGTCCGATCAACCAAACCGGGCTCCTAACACTTAGAAGACCTCGAGGGCCATCGGCTCTCTCACCCCTGGAATGCCGAGCACCTGAAAGTTTACTATCTATGACGAAATAGCCTTTAAGGCTTTCAATGAATGTACGCTTCTGAGCGACAAGCCTTTAAGGCTCTCAATAAATGTATGCTTTCGAGCGACAAACCTTTAAGGCTCTCAACAAATGTACGCCTCCGAGTGACAAGCCTTTAAGGCTCTCAATAAAATTCACCTCTTCTTATCTACATGAACGAGTTATCTATTAAGGAAAAGTTATCTCTCATATGCAGAGGCGAATTAAACGAACTGATCCCTTGAAGAAGGGGTTAGAGCATTATCCCACGAAAACTCGACAGGGCATCCCCTCTCAGTCAGGAGAAAAGCCAAAAGATGACCCGACTCTCCAACATAGGAGTCGGCTCATCACCCGACTACGAAGCAGAGGTTTCTCGCCAATCGTGGGACGAGCCGACACTTATGGGTTTGGACTCAACAATGATCAGGCCATAAAGGCTTCAAAATTCTATGAGATGACATTGGAAGGGGCTGACCCATCAAAGGGTCGGCTTGGCTATGCCCTAAAGTAAACCGACCTGTCTACGAATCATTTCGGCAATCAACAATCAACAGTCAACATCTAAAAATTAACTACAGATTAACATGTATAAAAGCGGTCATCATCCGAGCGCCCTTTCCAAAGGGTCAAAAAACATCATCATCCAAATAATCAAAAAATAATATCCACAAATCATCTATAAAAAGAAACCATAGTTTTGTCTATATATATATATATATATTAAAAACTACGCAGTTGGAGGAGCGTGGGAGTCGGGGGCTTGGTCCGGGCATTTTTAGCGGGCTTCTCTCCAACGTCGTCGGACAACAAAGGTTCAAGGTTGAGGTCTGGATACAAATCCTCAACCGCCTCAATACAAGCATTGAAGCCTCAATTGTAAAACTTGGTGGCTTCGGCATCCCTCTCCTTTTAAGCTTTGAAGGCGTCCACCGCAGCAGCCACTGCCACAGCATGGAGGCCTCATCTTTGGCCCGTTGGGCTTCCATTGCTTGAGAGACGACTCGGTTCCATTCTTCTACTGCCTCGGCCCTAATCCACTCCAGGACTTTACCCAATCGAGCGATCTCCTTGGTTGACGAATCCGCATGGGCCCTGGTTCGTGTTATCTCAGTCGTTACCGCTCCGCTTCGGGCCTCGAGATCGCTCACGACCCCCCGCAGCTGAAGCTCTCTGGCCTCAAGATTTTCCATGACCCCTTGCAACCAAAGCTCTCTAGCTTTCCCATCCTCAAGCTGCCGGCACAGCTCGCCCTCCTCAAGTCAGAGAAAAGTAGCTTCATCTCGTAAGATCCCTGCTTCGGTTTTGAGGACCTCCACCTCGGCCTCTCTGTTTTTCAACTCCCGCGCCCTCTCCTGAGCCGAAAGAAGCTTCGGGACAAACTGAATGAAAACAGAGAGATAAACATATGAATGTGAAGGAAATAGAAACTAAGAAGCAGAAAGGCAATAAAAAATACCGTGTAAAAAATGGAAGCCATGTCATTCAAGAAGGAGCTGTTCGATTCAGTGAGAAGGCCGGCTATCTCCTCCTTCGGGGCATGTTTGGTGGCCTACGGCACCAAGCAAGATAGATGGTAGCCCAACCCGAACCTCCCGCCACTCGTCCCCACCTGTGCTTAGCCCATTGCCTCCTCAGCCCTGGTTCGGCTGCCTGCCGAGACTTGAACCTCGACCCTGAGATCATTCCCGACATCGGGAGGAGGTAGCATGTCATCAGCCATCCGGATGACCTCCTCCAGTTCGGAGGAAGAGGGCACGACAATGCAAGGCTCGGGGGCTGCGGGAAGAACCTCTACAGTAGGGGGCGAGAGGGAAGGAGTCGGAGCAATGATTGCCGGAGTCAAAACAGTGATTGCTGGGACTCGGTGGGCGCCCCAACTGGAGCCGCGGCGATGGAAATCGGAGTTGCGGCCGGAGCTACAAAAATAAAAACTAGATCAGAGGGGCCTTTCCCGCGAGGAGCGGTCTGCCTCCTCCGAACGATGGTCTTTATCTGGGGTTCGGCCCTCAACATCTCCTTTGCCGTTGGGGCTTTCCTCTTCCGAGAACTAGATGCTTCGGCCATGCCTGCGCAGAAAACAACAAATCAGCAACCAAGTGAATAAGTTTGACCTCTCCAAAAGAAACAGAAAAGAGACTTACTGAAAGATGTTGGGAGAGGTTGAGACTTACACAGCCCAGACCAGTGAAGGTTGGCGGCAGTGATCAGGTCTGACCAGGAGCGAAGCTCCCCCGATCGCGCCTTAGCCTTGGCAATGCGATTCTTCTGGTCCGAGTCGAGGAGAGGCAGGCCCCTTGGGAAATCTATGAGGATAAAGAGAGCTTCAGTCCGACTGGAGTAAAAAAAGGGGAAGAAGTTAAAGAAAATGCTTAAAGTCCGACCTGGTTTTGAGAATCGAGTGGGGACCCAGGTCATCAGAGTCCCAAGCTCCACCGCTAGCGCCTCCCATTTACCCGCAGCCCAGAACCACTTATTCTTCCAGTCCTTGTTGGAAGACGAAAGATTCATCACCAACCCCGATCCTTTGCTGCCTCAGGTCGCGAAATAGTATCATGGTTCTTAGCTATCGTACTTGACCAGGTACAAGCTTATCAACTCCTCTTGGGTCAACTCCGGATTCATGACTTAATGCCAGAGATGAAGGAAGAAATTAATACCCTCCAAGCGTTGGGGGTGAATTGCTTGAGAGCTAGTCTGAGGTAGGTTGTTATGGCTCGGACGAAGGGATGCAAAGGAAGTCGGAGCCCACATTGCAGCACGTAAAGAAAAATGGTGACTTCTTCATCAGAAGGTGCGCCAGAGGTGTCAAGGGGCTATGGGGCCCTTATCTAAACGGAGTTTTAGATCTGAAACTCCGAGCGGATCTACCCCATTTGAGACTCCGATAATACGGAGCCTCATGGGACTACCTCCGAGGCTTGCCCACTAGCTGGCATCTCGGCGACCTCGGTGGTTGTGGTCCGGGGGGCTCGGGCTGCTTTCTTTTTACCAACTCAAAGAGTCTAAGCACTCGCCTCCTTCTATCTTCGAGGCGGGGGGAACAGGGGCACAGCCAGAGGCCCCTCTCCTGTTGTCAGAACTCCCCGGCTCGGAGTCATCATCATAATCCTGAACCGTCTTTAGATCGGACGACATTTTGAATGGAAGTAAAAGAAACTCTAAAAGAGACTCACCGGATGATCACCATGAATCGCTTTTGCCGAAAATGCTTAGTCGGTCGAAATCGCTTGTCGAAAAACTTCAAATCAATCGGAATCACCCTCACCAGAAATCACCTCCTTCGGCATGCGCTTAAATTCAGAATACAAGTGAGGAGAGTGGTTTAGAAGGGAGTTTATATAGGCCATATAGAATCTTTACATTAATGGAGAAGAATGATGGCCGCAGTCGAATCATCGCGAGCCGACTCCAGAACACATGTGGCCGTCTGCTACTGGCTTGGTCCCTACCAGATGATACGCTTCTGACATCGAACAGCACGCTCCGATATATGAAACGAAGCCCGAGCAGGGGAAGCATTGCCTTGACGTTTCCCAGGCACACGTGGCAACATATCATAGGCTCGACAATTATTCGGGATCATAATCGTCCCCACGGGTCCGCTGAAAGATGGTTTGTAGGCGGGAAACCCTGGGGACGCGATGCTTCAAAACTCCAAAATCATGATAATAATGGCATGCGTGGAAAGTTCAGAAGATGAGACGGTTGATCTTCCGTGAGATTACTCTCTGAGTCCGTACCCGACCTTGAAGAGTTGGGGGCTTCTGTTATGGGAAGATCTGAGCCCCTTATAGTTCCGAGGATCTTCTTAGTCCGATCAGACGCAAGAATATTCGAAGTAACGAACACTATTGAAGAGAGCAATGTCCGAGCCGAACCCTGGGTCGAGTATGGTAAGCTTCGACCGATGAGCGACGACCTAAACTAAGGCCTCATCCTCGTCCTCGTCCTCATCTTCATTCGAAGAAGGATGTTTGACCCGAGGGCTCATCCTCGTCCTCATCTTTCTCTGAAGAAGGATGTCTGAGCCGAGGGCTCGTCTTCATCCTCATCTTTCTCTAAATGTCCTGGACGGAGGTCGGGACGAAATGTGAGTGCATTATGCACTCAAACTTGGAAACTACCATAAGCGGACGTGACCGGTTACTTCGCCCGCAGATACGCATGACACAGTACACGATCCTTGGATCGCATACAATATAAAATCCTCTTGATTGAGCGAATTGTGCCAGATTAACGGACTCAGACCATCCGACAATCAGGTATAAATACGATGAGACTCCACTGCTACAGGTACGCAACATCTTGCACTCTCCCGCTACCTTTGAACTTAGACCCAGATTCCTTTGACTTGACTTAGGCATCGGAGGGTCCCCTGGCTTAGCCAAGGTCTTCTTTGCTAATTCTCTATGCAGGGCCAGGGTCCCTCCGAGGTACATCACACAGAGTGGAGGGTGATCCAGATTTTGTCATCAACATGTTAAGATTTACAAGCTTTGGAATGTTGACTATCAGAAAATGATCATTAGCAGAGATGTCATCATCGATGAGACATTAATGTTGAAGGCCAACAAGGATATTGAAGGGAAGTCAAAAAATCATTGTGAGATTGAGAAATTATCGATGCAGGTGGAGCCAGTTGAGAAGGTGACTGAAGATGAAAATTAGCAGGAGTAAGACATTGAGCAAAATAATCAGCAGGATACTCAAGAAAGTATAGCCAAGAACAGGGAGAAAAGAAACATTAGAGTCTCGATTTGGTACAGGTTCGTGAACATTGTGTCTTTTGTATTGTTCACAGGGAGAGAGATCCATCTACCTTTTAAGATGTAAAATCTAGAAAGGATGACAACAAGTGGATGTCGGCCGTGGTGGAGGAGATGAAATTTCTACATAGGAATCAGACATAGAGTTGGTGAAGCTTCCTAAAGGTTAGTGAATTATAGGGTGTAAGTGGGTCTATAGGAATAAAAAAGCATTAACAGAAATGGATAATGAAAAGTACAAGGCAATGCTCATAACAAATGGGAAGTCATAAAGGGAATGAGTGGATTACAACGAGTTGTTCTCCGATCGTGAAACATACCCCAGTTAGGGTGCTACTAGTGATGGTAGCGAAATCCAATTTGGAATTGTAACAGCTCGATATGAAGACAACATTTTTTCACGGGAACTTAGAGGAAGTTATTTACATGAGGCAGCCTGAAGGTTTCAATTTGCTTGATAAGGAAGGCCACATGTATAAGTTGAAGAAGTCGTTGTATAGGCTTAAGCAGTCACTAAGGCAGTGGTACAAGCGGTTCGATTCCTATATGGTGGAGATTGGGTATAACAAGTGTGAGTATGATTACTGCATTGACTACATGGTACTTGACGATGGGTCCTACATTTTACTTATACTTTATGTATATGATATGTTGATTACTGCAAAGGACAAGAATGAGATACTCTTGCTTAAGTCTTTGTTGAGTAAGGAGTTTGACATGAAGGATATGGGCACCGCGGAGAAGGTCCCAGGCATGGAGATAAGTAGAGACAGAGAGGCATTCTTAAATGGGTTATGTGCAAAAAGTGCTAGAGAGGTTCTATGTGGAAAGTGTTAAGTCAATTATCATGCCTCTAGGAGGCCACTTTAAGCTGTTAGCTAGATTGTGTCCAAGCACAGAGGAATATATTTCATAAATGTCACAGGTGTCATATGTTAATGCAATGGGGAGGCTGATGTATGCAATGTTTACATAAGGCGAAATATCTTATAGGCAGTCAATGTGGTTAGCAGGTATATGGCAAATTCATAGAAAAAACATTTGAATATTGTAAAGTGGATTCTTAGGTATCTCGAGGGCACATCCGATACTGGAATTATATTCGGGGGATATGGAGCTTCAGGTGGAGTTGTAGGCTATGTAGATTCTAATTACGCAGACAATCTAGACAGCAGGAGGTCCACTATGAGATATGTCTTCACATTAGAAGACGAATCGATATGTTGGAGATCTACGCTACAGTCTATGATAGCATTGTCTACAACTGAGACAGAATACATGACTGTAACAGAGGCATCCAATGAGGCATTATGGTTGAAAGGTCTGATAAGAGAAATTGGATTGCTGTGGGAGGTAATTCGATTGCATTGTGATAGTCAGAGTACTATCCATTTGGTGATGAGTCAAGTGTATCACGTGCGAACCAAGCACATCGACACGAGATTCCACAAGATAAGAGAGATCATTACTTTCATGAGAGATTTTGTTTCAGAAGATCCATACGAATGAGAATGCCTTAGACATACCCTTGCACAAGGGTGCGGATGGAGTTGCATTCCAAGTGAAAAATGCAGGGAGCAGTCTACACTCAAGGTGAAGGTTACATGGGAGATCTTTAGGGTGACTTGGCAGAATACAAGTCAATGTGGAGATTGTTATGCAGGATGCATTGCATTCTGCCTTTTAGCTGCAGGGGAAGTTCAGTTGACTGAGAAATCTCTAGGTCGATCAAACCTTGCTGTGATGTTTTCAGTTGACCGAGGATTGTTTCGGTCGATCGAGAGTCTGTTGAAAGCTCCATTGACCTTCGTCGACTAAAGGTGAGATTGACAGTTTGCATGTTTTTATGTAAGTAAAAGGCTATTTAAGCCTAATTCTGAATTAGAGCTTGAACCAGACGAATGTTTTCTTTTTAAGGGCAAGGGTTTGCGAGGTGAGAGAGTTTCCAACGTTTGTAAGGGCTTGAGATGGGTTTTCCAAGGGTTGTGCATAGCAAAGGGAGATCGAATGATCCTGTAATTGAAGAAGGTGAGTGGTGTACTTCAAGGTTTTGATTATAGTTGATATTTTAGTTACTTTGTATAGTAATTTTTTCCCGCAAGAGTTTTCCACGTAAAATATCATGACTTCTGTGGTTGATTGCTTTTAGTTTGGTTATCTTCTTTATTATATTGTTTTATCTTCATTTGTCATGCTTCTATAAAGTGCACGGATTAGTAGTGGGGTTAGATCCAAATTTCTAATACCTATGGTTAGATCCAGGTTTGTTGTGGCTCAGGTTTACATCATTGTGGTGGGATAAGGAGCTGATTTACTCAAACACTTAGAGATCTTTCTAGTGGTTTAACAGTGTAATCATGGACATACATTGGAGGGATAAATAATCTAATCGATCGATGTTTTCTACGACATTCCGCTGACTAGTAGTGGACTAGTTATATCAAAACTAAACTAAGATATGTGTCCTTGAAGGATAAAAGATAGGTAGCATTGCGATGTATTGGAAAGTTACAACCAATCACATTTTGCCACATGTTCTAGAGTATATTATCACCAACTAACTATTCGATTACGTACAATCTTTTAAGCCATTATACGAATTATGGCCTTTCACATTTTATTATGTGTTTGAATGATAGTTGTGTGTTCTTGATCATTTTGACTATTTGACATGTATCCCTTGACCATGGTCATCTTAATATTTATGATTTACTTCTACCTAATCAGCTGCAAGGATCTCATCCTAATCTTTTGCGAGGTGGTGCTACCATGAGTAAGCTTTCTAACCATTGGGTCGAACCATATTAGGTCTAGTGTAGACCAATGCATCTAGAGCTGGGCAGGATCCGACCCGAACGGACGGATCCAACTCGATTGAACCGGTCAGATCCGATCCAACTTGAACCGAAGGCTAGGATTGGGTCGGATCGAGTAGGCCCACTCAGATCCATCTTGGATATGAAGGGATTTTTATGGTTGTTGTCTTGCAGAGCTTTTCTACGAATGAATCTTGTTGTATTCGTATAAAGATCTCCCAAATGCTCCAAAGCCCCTGATCCCTCCTTCACTTCTCCTTTGCTTGATCTTCTCTTCTTGAATTGAGGGCTGAGTCAATTCAGTTTTGTTGGGTGATGAAATGGGATCAGAACAGAACATCTCTGAGTGAGTTGCATTAGGAATGGGTCTTTTGGTTACCTTGTCCCTCGAAATCAATTACAAGAATCCGTGCTTTCCTCATTCACATCTTTCCTTTACATGTATAGTTAGCAATCATCATTTTGATACTATTGACTCGAGTTCTTTTTATTTTGGAGGACTCGAACCGAACCGTACCCAACCCGATCCAACTACCGAGTCGGACTCGGTTCAGGTCAGGTAGCAGTGCATAGGAATTCGGATTGGATCGAGTCATCTGACTTGGACTTGGTCTCGGATTGCATCGAGTTCGAGTCAGTTCCTTGAAAATTTCGGACCAAGCCGAGTTGGATCCAATCCAGTCCGACTCGATTGGATGCTCGCCTCTAGTTGCATGTAAGATATCATCATATCAACTATATTTTGGACATTTAGTTTGACTTACTTATATTCCATTAATGCAGTTCCCGTAAACTTCTGCTTACTTGCCTATCACCATCACACTCTACTAGGGGTGTACACGGGTCGGGCCGAGTCGAACTGGCCTCAGCCCATCCAGGCCCGTTCAATAGCCACACAAGGCCCGAACCTGATCGGGCCTAGTCACCGGGCCAACATCTCCAGCCCGAACCGGGCCCGGCGCGAGTTCGGGCCAGTTTCGAACCTTACAGCAAGTTTATGGGAAGGACTTTGGCAGGTAATTCGTGTCCCATTACAAGGCCCTCGATCAACAGTTTAGATAGTTGAATTATAGACTTCACAAAAAATCTAACTAGTTAGGACATTTACATACATTTGACAAAGCATAAAATAAAATATTTTATACAAATTAAATATAGTCATACACGGGTCGGGCCGGGCCAGGTCGGGTCGGGCCGGGGCGAGTCGGATTTCGGACCGAGTCGGGCCGAACTGGGAGGTATCCGAACTCGGCCTGAACTCACTTTCGAGCCTAGAAAATTGGCCCGTCCTGACCCGAACTCAGTTCCGGGTCAGGCCGAGTCGGGCTTTTTCGGGCCGGGTCGAGCGAGCTAACCGGGCTAGCCTGGTTTGTGTACACCCCTACACTCTACGAGAGTATCAAAGCATTTCTCTATTGATCCGGTATCTACTTAAGAGTGAAGCCCACCTGATGAATGACCTGGATGTTGCACACATGCAAGCACTGCCTATGAGAGGGGAAATCCAGAATCTGCGATGGTGGGCTATGATTAGGAGTGTAAATGGGCCAGCCAGACTGTTGGTGGGCCCCACTGCAAGCAATGTGGCAATCAGGTTGCATCTCTACCGTTGGGCTGCGTGCAGGTACGTTGCACTGAAGTTGAGTAGCTGGACTGAAAAGAGCACCAAAGCATATTCCTTGTAATGGTTCTTGATTCGAAAAACATAAATGATCGAGGATTCGAATAAAATGGTATCATTCGTAAAGACGTCAGCGGATCGACGGTCAGATGTCACTACCACCAAACTTACGTGCAAAAGCATCTAATCATTTGGATGGTGTGGGGGCTTAGTTCATGGAAACCTAGCACATAGTTGCATTTGGACTTATTGGCATTCACATCCGAACCGTCCATCAGGTGGACCTCTTCTTCTATTACTACTGAAAAATCACATGCAATCAGATGGTTCTAAATATTTGTGACTGGACCTATCTTCCCTATGAACGATCTTGTACATCCATTTTTTGCATGACACTGACTAGATGGTTTGGATCACCTTGTCGCTATGACATTCCAAGGAAGCCATCCAAAAGTGGATTGGACCCAACTGAAACTGCAGATAGTGACCTGGAATGCAACTTTGTGTGCGAAGGTAACGCACACACCACCGAGGTTGCACCACGCAATCCACTTCCTCTGATTTAAGAACCGATCGCGTACGGGCAACGCCCACGTGTTGCCGTGCCATCTCTTCCGACAACTTGTGTAAGAAATCCGTTCGTTGGGAGTCCTCGCCCCGAAGATCTCGGACGCCGATTTGCTAGATTGGAAACCAAGGAGGTTGGGGATCGATACTGTGGGGCCCACCGTGATGTATTTGTTTTATATCCCTCATCTTGGTTTGTTTTTCGGCTCATTTTAGATATGAGACCAAAAATAAAGCAGATCCAAATCTCAGGTGAACCACGACACAGCAAAAAGTGGTGATTTTAGAATCTTCCTAAGGTCCCACTACTAGTTGATAAGGTCACACAGCCCAGGTTGGAGAGAACACAAACATCATCTTGATCCAAAGCTTTTAATGGCTTCTGACGCTGGGCTTTTTATCACAATTTCCTATAATATGGTCCATCACATATTTAGATCTACTTTATTTTTGGGCTCATGCCCTCAAATGAACTAGAAAGACTATATGAATATGTAACGTGTGTGTGTGTTATATATTACCATGGGCCCATGGACTCCATGTCCAAGTGCTCAAGTGGACTAAATTACTGAAACAATGTGAATAAAATGTGTACATGTTGGTTTGGAATTTGACCACATGGTACACGATAAAATTTATGGGCCTGCTAGAATTGATTGAATTCGGTTCAAACTAAAATCACTAACCCCTAATGTGAAGACAGAATGAAGCTTGGTCGATTGTGCGACTAGCCATTTTTTTAGTCAACCGTAAAGTATGATATTAGATGATTTGTGGAGGTTGGAGATATCTTCCAGTGAGGTTTGTTTGTTTGTTTGTTTGTTTATTATTTATTTATTTATTTGTTTGTATTGAGAATCGAGGACTTTTGAATGTGCAATGAGTATGTGCGTGAGTGAAAATAAATCAAAAGATGAATGCAGAGGAAGCGAGTACTTACCAATAAATTGGGATTATTGACTTGATTGAGACTAGCAAGGTACATTATAGAACATCAAGTTAATAAGCGAGGATTGAGTAATGTCAAAATTATAGCATATTGTTGATCCATCATATAGCGTAAGTAGATGATTCCTAGAGCTATGTTCTTCTTTCAAATCCAGTATGCAGGCACAAATAGAAAGGAATTACAACTACTAGTTATCATGAAGTTGGTGGTCCGACATAATCGCCCAACAGATGAAACTACTTATAAGCTAAAGTTTCAATGGCTATTGAGTGATGAAGAGAGCTAAACTAAATATCTTGAAGGACTGAATAAATAGTATTGCATTGGAGCTGATTTGTTTGATTAATCTTTGATCATTTTTTTCATATATTCTTCTATTATTTATAAAATTTTTGATGAAGCCATCAGAATAATTGTTACCTACGTGACATTTTTCGAGTGCCTTCTTACCTATCAAAAACCTTTTACACAATCTCATGCTAACACATCTCTTCGGAAAAATACTCGATAATAAATTATTTTCTATATATTCAACTCATCACATGGAGATATCATGCATGTTAAGTTGCTATATCTACCATCTGTGTTAGAGACCATCGGATCTGTTGCGAGATATCTTAAATCTGAGTCCTTTCGCAACTGGGATGCGGAAAGGAGTTTGGCGGATTTCGTGTTGCAAGTCCTTTCGCAACTGGGATGCGAAAGGAGTTTCGCGGATTTTATGTTGCAAGTCCTTTCGCAACTGGGATGCAAAAGGAGTTTCGCGGATTTTGTGACGCAAATCCTTTCGCTAGGATGTGAAAGGAGTTTCGTGGATTTTGTGTTGCAAGACCTTTTGCAACAGGGATGCGAAAGGAGTTTCGCGGATTTTTGTGACGCAAGTCCTTTTGTAACTGGGATACGAAAGGGAAGTTGCCAAAACTATAAATTGGAGTCCCTAGGGCTATTCTAATATAATTCCAAGACTTCCTAAAGGTATCCTAAAGGGTTCTAGGGTTATCAAAGGGTGTAGCAAGGGTGAGATTCGAGGTTGTTCGAATCGGGTAAGTCTTTTCTCTTTGTAATTGATGCTTTCATAGTGGTGAATGTCGCTTTGTCGTGGTTTTTTCCGTAAGGGTTTCCACGTTAAATCTGTGTGTTCTCTTTTCTTGTGTGTGTGCTTGGTGCCATTGGATTTTATCCAGATCTAGATCTGTGTGATTAGCGGGCCAAAAATCCCAACAAGTGGTATCAGAGCAATCGGTTGGGATCTGAGATCTAAATCGAGGATTAGTAATAATGGCGAGCGCGGTATGAGATTGAGAAACTCGGGAAAAATAATTTTGAGTTATGGAAGATCAAGATGATGAGTTCCTTAATCAAATAAGGCGAAGATGGTGCTCTTGAGGAGCGGAAGTCCACTATGACTGATGGTGATTGGAATACTCTTGATAAGAAGGCTTTATCATCGATCCGTTTATGTCTCACGGATGAGGTTCTCTACAACGTCATGAGGGAAAAAATTGCGGCTAAGTTATGAGCGAAGTTAGAGGATGTCTATGCGAAGAAATCCTCTGAAAATCGCCTACACTTGAAGCGGTAGTGGTATAACTTCAAGATGGCAGAGGGTGGAGATCTGGAGGCTCACATCAGCAACTTTAATAAATTGGTTTGCAAATTGCTGGATATGGAGGAAGTGATGAAAGATGAAGAACAAGCATGTATGTTGCTGAATTCTCTCCCAGCGTCATATGAGTCATTCAAGGACACTATGTGTAGCATAAATAAAACCCTGAGTGTCGACACTGTTATCTCAGCCCTTCAAGGGAAGACTATGAGACAGCTAGACAACAACATGGGGACATCTTCTGATGCACTGTTTAAAGTGGGTAGGAATTCTGAACAAGGTACAGGTTCTTCAGGTTCTAGATCCAAATCCAAGGGCAAGGGCAAAGGAAAGGTAAATTGCTGGAATTGTGGGAAGGAAGGACATGTGAAGAGGGATTGTGAAAATCCTAAATTTAAGAGGGAAGATTCTAAGGCTTCATGCAGGGAGGCTAACACTGCCACGTCAGATGAATCGAGTGGATGTGATGGTGATGTTTTGTCTGTGTTTTCGCTCAGACGGTCATGCGATGATCATAAGGACGAGTGGATGCTAGACACAGGAGCATCTTTTCGCATGACTCCTCATCGGACTGTGAGTGCGATGGTGGGACAGTGTTTATGGGCAATGGCTTTGCACCGTAATGTTGTGGCATGTTAGTACGGTGCACATCGGGATGTTTGATGGGGTGGAGCGTACCTTGACGGATGTGAGGCACGTTCGATTTGAAGCGAACCGATTTCTCTTGGTGTACTTGAGGCAAAAGGATGCAAGTACACATGTATTGATGGTGCTCTTAAAGTATCTAAGGGGGCACAGGTAATCATGAAAGCGCAACGACTAGATCATGTTTACAGGTTGATCGGGAGTACTTCAAAAGGTAGAGCTATAGTGGATGTAGCGGATTTCACCTCTGCACGTGTGTGACATGATGGGCACGGCCACATGAGCAAGCAGGGCAAGAAGGCTGAGACGTGCGGATAAGAATACAGAGCAGGTGGATGCTCCACCTGTGTGAAGAATCATACGGCATGATCGCATGATATCGGTGTGGTACATGGACGACTCTAATATCGCAGATGACTCATCTTCTATTTTGATGGCTCTAGGTGAGCCTGGTGCTGAGAAGTGGAAGTTGACTATGGGCGATGTGATGGATTCATTGTACCCGGGCACAGAAGACATATGGGTGTGGTGGAGCTTCCAAAGTGAGCGGTGAGTGTTGGATGCAGTGGACCTTCGGAGGATACTGATATAGATACGGGCGAGGTTGGTAGCGAGGGTTATTCGGAGATATTCGCGCCGACGGTATAGCAGGTATCTATCGGATCCGTGATTAGCGGCCGGTTGGCGAATGTGATCTTGAGTTATGATGTGATGCTTGAGAAATAAGAGAAGAGGTCAAGAAGCTACTACGGTTGAAGATTGAAGACATGGTGGAAATTGTTGCGAGATGTCTTAAATCTGAGTCCTTCTGGCCCGGGATGCGGAAAGGAGTTTAGCGAATTTCGTGTTGCAAGTCCTTTTCGCATGGCCCGGGATCTGAAAGGAGTTTCATGGATTTTATGTTCTAAGTCCTTTCAAGAATGGGATCCTCGGATTTTGTGTTGCAAGTCCACTTATCGGGATGCGAAATGAGTTTCGCGGATTTTTGTGACACAAGTCCTTTCACAACTGGGATACGAAAGGGAAGTTGCCAAAACTATAAATTGGGGTCCCTAGGGCTATTCTAATATAATTCCAAGACTTCCTAAAGGTATTCTAAAGGGTTCTAAGGTTATCAAAGGGTGTAGTAAGGGTGAGATTCGAGGTTATTTGAATCGGGTAAATCTTTTCTCTTTGTAATTGATGCTTTCATAGTGGTAATCTGTCGCTTTGTGCCGTGGTTTTTTCCCGCAAGGGTTTTCCACATTAAATCTGTGTGTTCTCTTTTCTTGTGTGTGTGCTTGGTGCCATTGGATTGCTATCCTATATCTAGATCTGTGTAATTCCGCAGGCCAAAAATCCCAACAGGATCTTGTCCAAATAATATTGATGAGAACTTCTTGGGATGGGCCTCAATGTTATCATGATAGGGTGGTGGAAGATCTGAGTCGTACATAGGGTGGGCCTCAATGTTATCATGACTATGTGAAAAAAACAGACAGGTCGGCCACAAATAAGTTGAAATGTAAACCAGCCATTGTTTTTGTAGAGGGGTGGTCCACGTGACGAGCTTGGCACTTGTGAAGTGCGAGCCTTCTCTTTTATTTTATGTGGGGTAGGCGGGATGTTGTAGTTTACAATGTGACACTCGTGCACGGTACGATCCATCATACTCATGCGCACATCATTACACGTGGCACAATGTACACGACTCAAACAATCGAAATTGTGGGATCAATGGTGGATGGGAATTGGGACATGATAAATAAAAAATAAAAAAATCACACGCGTACTATGATCCTCTCAAGAATCTGATGAGTTGATGAATTTGTACCGTTGATCATTTTCAATTCCAACGGTCCAGTTGCTGATGCATGATCGGGCAGTGAGGATAATACCCGTTGGTGTGATTTATGAGATATGGTCACCACAAAAAGGGTACGGATTGGCTACTTCCCCTGCCACCAGCCCGGGGGCTGGTGGTGGGTGCTCTGTGGGCCCCACCATGATGTATGTGTTTCATCCATTCTGTCCATCCATTTTTAACGATCATTTTAGGGATTCATTCTAAAAATGAGAGGGATATAAATCTCATATGAAACACACCATAGGAAAACAATAGTGATTGGATATCCACCATTAAATTGATCCTAAGGCCCACTGTACTGTTTATTTGACATCCAATATGTTGATTAGGTTATATAGGCCCAGATGAATGGAAGAAACAAATATCAGCTTGATCCAAAACTTTTATGGCCCTCAAAAGGTTTTTAACGGTCCACGCTCATTCAACACTGTTTCCTGTCATGTGGTCCACTTGAGATTGGTATATACCTAATTTTTGGTCTCATAACATAAAATGATCTGAAAAAATAGATGGACGGCATGGATGAAATACATACATCATGGTAGGGCCCACAGAGCACCGACCATCAGCCATTGGCTGGGGAGTAGCCAACCCTTTTCCGTTGGGGATCAGGGAGCGGATTTGCTGAGACCCCGGATCCACCGAGGTGGGTGGGACCCTGACTGTGGGGCTCACAGTGATGTATGTATCTTAAATCCATACGGTCCAACCATTTTGAAAGATCATTTAGGGCATGATCCCAAAATTGAAGCTGAGGTGAACCACACCACAGGAAACAGTCTTGATTGAATTCTCATCATTAAAAACTTTATGAATTCCACTGGAATGTTTATTTTCCATCCAACCTATTGATAAGGTCACAAACACCTAGATAAAGACACCCCACAAATATCATCTTGATCCAAAGCTTTTGTGGCCCACAAGAAGGTTTTAATGGTCAATCACTGATGTTTCCTGTACTATGGCCCATCTGGGATTTGGAACTACTTGATTTTTGAATCATGCCCTAAAATGAACTTTAAATATGGATGAACGGTGTGGATGTAGTCACATACATCACAATGGCCCCACAGTCAGGGGTCCGACGGAAACGGATTGGCTACTCCCCCTGCCACCAGCCCCGTGGCTGATGATCGGTGCTCTGTGGGCCCCATCATGATGTATGTGTTTCATCCATTCTGTTCATCCATTTTTACAGATCATGTAAGGGATTTATGCCAAAAATTATAGGGATATAAATCTCAGGTCGACCACACCACAGGAAAAAAATAGTGATTGGATATCCACCATTTAAATCCTCCTAAGGTCCACTTTATTTGACATCTGATCTGTTGATTAGGTCAGACAGACACAGATGAAGGGAAAAAACAAACATCAGTTCGATCCAAAACTTTTATGTTCCCCAAAAAGTTTTTAATCGTCGATGCTCATTCAACACTGTTTCCTTTAATGTGGTCCATTTGAGATTGGGATATATGTCATTTTTGGTCTAATACTATAAAATGATCTATAAAAATAGATGGACGGCATGGATGAAAAGCACATATCATGATTGGGCCCACAGAGTACCGACCACCAGCCATTGGCCGGTGTCAGGGGGAGTAGCCAATCCGATTCCGGGTCCGACCCCACCTCGGTGAATACTGGGTCTCACTGACCTACCGCTCTGTAGAGATTAGGTACGGCCAAGGCCTCATTGATCACGGGCAAGCCCCTGACGTGGAGAGGTTTGATGGGCCGTGACGCTGTAAGAGAAGGGCACCCCAAAGCACGTTCGGGTCGAGTACGTACTGAGAGCCGGGATCGGGCCACGTGTCTTAGTCTGATATCACCGTAGAAAGTACTTGGGAAAGCTAGTTAGGTTGAGTACATACTCAGATATCACGTGGGCCTACCGCATGTGATATTGATTGAGATTGCAGGTGGGAAAGCCTTTTCGGTGTTACGTGAAGCTCCAGCCGTTCACCGAATCCCTATCCTGTGGGATTAAATGGCATGGAGTTGATGGGATTAACATCATTATTGTACAATGATTATATGTACAAAAATACTATGGTATTTTGGCCATCTAATCCCATGTTTGGGAGACAATTCTTGCTATGTGAAAACATGGGATTAAGCAAAACCTCATTTGGTGGGCCATGAAATTGTAATCAATGTATCAAATTCACAAGTGATGTCGGTCACTTGTACATGTATATAACTAGAATATCACGTGTAAAGGGTGTATATGAATAAACGGCATAGTAAAACATCCGTATCACTGTAAGGCCCACATTTGTAATAGATTTTAAAATCCACCAAAAATTTCGGATGGAACCAAATGCAATTCCATCCTAGATAATCAACCCCTTCTAGTCCTCTCCAAACATTGGATGAAATTTACAATGCACCTAATGTAATTCCATTGCACCTAATTCCATCTAAGCCCACGTACCAAACAGATCCTTACTAAATACCAGTAAGGCCCTGAGATGGCAAGGTTTGATTGGGCGCCATTAGTTTATGCTCTTATCTATTATCTGGATATACCAAGAGAGATATGCTGTCTAATGAAGCTACTATGAAATATTTACTCATGGGTGTTTGGGCCTTACTGGTGTTCGGTGGAGCTTGGCTTCGTTGGACCGTACATATCTCTTGGGCCCACTTTATTCATCTTTTTCTTCAACTCATTTTGAGATTTGTTCTTTTAGTTTGACCCATCATTTTTCCAATTCTAATTCTAACTTCTAGCACCATGGTTTAACATTATTCTACCAAGTTCTTTAAACGAGTGACAGTTTAGTAGCCCACACAAATTATTGTCCCATGCAGAATATGACACTTCATTTGTCAATGAAAGTGGAACAGTGGGTCACACTCAATACACCAGTGCCCATTAACTTTTTTAAGTGGGGCCATGTCTTTTACCAATGGTAAATTCCATTACATTTAGTTGTCTTAAAGGTATGCGGAATCATTAAGTTATATTGTTTACACTTGGCTTGACATACTTAGGCACTTGGAAATAATGTACCACATGTTGTGAAGATGAAGCTCCAGGCCAAGAAGTTAGAGGCATATTTATATTGGGAAGTAATAAATGTAAGAGTTCAATAAAGATAATGTATTAAATGCAAAATCCCAATAAAGAAAACTCTCTAGCAAAACATTAGAGGTAAAAGAGATTGTCATGTATTCATGGCAAGTTATAAATGACAATAATTAGAGTAATGGTCTATAAAGTGTGCACAATCACATAATTTACTAGAGCTTGAAATAACATGCATAATCACGTTACTTACTGGATACAATTGTTTTTCATACATGTGGACAAATATGAAAGGCTACACTTATGTGGAGATTAAAAAAGATTTGCACGGTAACTAGCTTAATTTCTCATGATGTCGAAGATAGCTCTCTAGCAAGTGCCTCTCAAGTCTATAAAAGTAACCGAAAACAAAGAGCTCCGAGACCTTGCCAATCTAAATAAACAAATCTCTCATTTAGCAAAATGCTGCTTATCTTATCTTTTCATTCTACATGGATACTTATCTTAGGCTAGCTTAATTTAACATCTCCACTTTTGTCTAATACAATTTTGTAGCAAGTTTGAATACATTAGCGTAGTTTTAGTATAGTCTTCATCAACTTCTGTCCATCGCATCACTACAATAGTTTAGATTAATTTAGCTTTTTGTCACGAACTAATCATCGGACCTCAAATCTCAAATCCTTAAGTTTTTAATTAGCGATTTTTTTTCGGGCCACTCTCACTTGACCAAACCACGATCATCTTTCAACTACCCACATTTGCATGACTGTCAACCATCCACGGATGCTTCGCCTGCTTGGATTGCCATTGGTAATTTTCTTCTCTACTTTTATTTATTTGTCGATTGTACTACATTCTATATTAATTTACTAAAATTGGTACCTACCATTATCCTTTGCTTTTGAGCATTACATTGTTGTTAAATGATGTAAGCTATCGCCACTGTAATAAAAAATTCTTATTTCTAAAGCAAAAAGAACTCATCTAAAAAACTAACCTTTTCCTTCGCAGATCGCTCGATTCTTTGTAATTGATGGTTAGGTAGATGGTCGATAGACCTGGTCTTAATTGGCTTATTTCAATGCTTGGGGTTATAAGGCGTTCAGTTTGATTCAAGTCGCATTTCGGCTCTGGCATGCCCAACACATACACACGTAGCATGTGAAATTGAATCTCAGCCAAGCAATTTCAAAAGCACTACAATTACAATCTTGTGCTTGAATTGAAGCATATATATATATATATATATATATATATATATATATATATATATATGGGAAAAGGTACTATGCGCTCGAGCGTAAAGCGGTCGTCCATGAGGTCGAGCTGGGGTGGGCCCCACCGTGATTCCTTTCGAAGATCCACACCGTCCACCTGATGTACCGCTCCAAGTGGGACCCCACACGGCTGGAAATCGACCGTCCACAGAACTCAGGTGGGCCATACCTTCTGAAAACATAAGTATACACGCGAAAACATGTAAAATCACTTGGTGGGGCCCACCTGAGATGTGGATACCACCTAAAAATTGGTCTAAAATTACATCCAAGTGGGACACACATGATGGACGGTGTTGATCATCAAAAAACGTCTCAAAAGGGGGCCATAAGTGGTTTTGAATGTTTGAATGGTGCACGGCCCCTCTCCACTTCTGGACGTGGTGTGGCTTACAAAAGTCTCGGATGGACGTGATTTTCAGCCGTGTGGGCCCATCCAGGGATGGTGCATCTGACTGAGGGGATAGATGTTCGAACGGCATCACGGTGAGGTCCACCCCAGCTCGACCTCATGGAGATTGCTTTACGCTCGAGCGCATAGTACCTTTTCCCTATATGTATATATATATAGAAAAGGTTCTATGTCGTCGAGCTCATGAGAAGTTCCCATGAGGTCGAGCTATGTGGGCCCCACCATGATGCGTGTTGAACATCAACACTGTCAATTAGATGCACCATTCCATGGTGGGCCTCGGCCTTAAAATTCAAGTCAATCCGCGATTTGTGTGAGCCACACCACATACAAAAGTTAAGAGGGGTTATCATTCCATTAAAACACTCATAATCATTTGATGGGCCCACTGAGATGTGGCTTACAAATCCAACCCATCCATTATGTGTGTCCCACTTGGATGAGGGGTCAAAGCAAGTTTCAAACGAATCTAATTTTCAGGTGGGCCCCACCTAGTGCTTTCATATGTTTTAGGCATGTCTTCACATGATTTTAGATAGTATGGCCCACCGTGTACGGCTGATTTTTAGGATATCCCATAATTTAAAGGGGACCCATGAAATGCACGTTGTTGATGTTCGATATACATCATGGTGGGCCCCACAGCTCGACCTCATAGGAAGTTCCCATGAGTTCGATCGCATAGAACCTTTTCCCATATATATATATATATATATATGGGAAAAGGTACTATGCGCTCAACCTCACGAGTCCGTCCCATGAGGTCGAGCTGTGTGGGCCCCACCATGATGCATTTCGAACATCTACCCCATCAGTCAGATGCACCATTCCATCAGTGGGCCTAGGTCTCAAAAATCAAGTCATTCCGTGACTTGTGTGGGCCACACCACATATAGAAGTGGAGAGAGGCCGTGCACCATTAAAACATTCATAACCATTTTTAAGTGCTTTTATATGTTTTAACGGTGTCTTCACATAATTTTAGATGGTATGACCCACCTGAGTTCCATATACGGTTGATTTTTGGGATATCCTATAATTTAAAGGGTACCCATCAAATGCATAGTGTTGATGGTCGAAACGCATCACAATGGGGCCCACATAGCTCGACCTCACGGGGCTTATCGTGAGGTCGAGCGCATAGTACCTTTACCACACACACACACACACACACACACACACACACACACACACATATACAGAAATGGTCTCCTGCGCACAAGGCCGTATGGAGCTTTAATGCGAACTTGTATATGAGCTGTTAGATTCCACTCACGGCCGGGATTCGACAGCCGTGAGAGTGAGAGAGTTTGCAAAACAATGACTCACGCGCATGTTGTACATAGCTAGGAAGCTATTGGAGGGTGCTCTTTTGGTTGATCATAATGTATGTGTTTAATCCATGCCGTCCATCTAATTTTTCCGATCGTTTTCAATTATGAGTCCAGTAATAAAGTATATCCGAATCTCAAATAGACCTCACCATAGGAAAACAGTTGTGATTAAACACCCATCGTTAAAAACTTCCTAAGCCCACTGTAATGTTTATTTGCCATCCGGTTGTAGCAGGTCCCGTGAAATAAAATTGCACGTACTGAGTTACTCTACAGGCTTTGATCATGCTCAACAAAACTATGTTGGGCCCACCATGAATTAATGTATGTGGTTTATCCACACCGTCCATCCGTTTTTCGAGCTTATTTTATGGGTTGAGCCCAAAATTGAAGCATATCCAAAGCTCAAGTGGAGCACACCATAAGAAAAAGTGTGAATTGAATGTCCACCTTTGAAAAATTCTTCAGGCCAAAGAAGTTTTGGATCAGGCTGATATTTTTGTTTTCCATTCATCCATGTCTGTGTAATCTTATCCAGTAAAATGGATGAACGAAGTGGATAAAATAGGTAAATCACCACTGTTTAATAGTGGGCGTTGAATCACCATTGTTTCATGTGGTGTGGTCCATTTGAGATCTGGATCTACCTCCTTTTTAGATCATGCCGTAAAATAATCATTCGATATGGATGGACGGTGTGGATTAAACACATATATCATGGTGGGCCCACAAAGTACCTTACAGTAGCCACCTAGCGACTGGCAAAGTAAGAAGGTAATCCTCGTCCCCGAACGCACTAGTACCACCTCCATCATAACCGGAAGCGGATTACATGTACTGAGCAACTAAGTATGCTTAACATGCTGAGTAAACTCTGTGGAGCCCACCATGATTTACCTATTTTATCCACTCCATCCATCCATTTTACTCGATAAGATTACACAAACATGGATGAATGGAAAACACATACATCATGATCGGCCCATAAAGCACTGTCCATTACACCGTTAAAACTTTCATGGTACCACCGTTAAAACCTTCATGGTACCACCGTGATGTTTATATGCCATCCACATCGTTCATAAGATGATTCCTACATGGATGAACTGAAAACACAGTTATATCCCTGATCCAAAACTTTTGTGGACCCACTAATTTTTCAACGGCGAACGTTCAATACTCACTTGTGGGCCCCACTTGAGTTTTGGGTCTCCCTCATGTTTGGGCTCATGTTTTAAAATGAGGTGAAAAAACAGATCAACGGATTGGATGCAACAAAAACATAGTGGTGGGGCCCACAGATCTTTGTGTTACAGGAAAGTTGTGGTCCGTTGCCACCTCACCATAGTTTCAGGAAATCAGATTGCATACTGAGTTACTCAGTATGCTTTTATCGTACTGAGTAAACTCGGTTGGGCCCACCGTGAATGTATGTAGTTTATCCAAACCGTACATCCATTTTTCCTGCTACTTTTAAGGGTTGATCCAAAAATTGAAGTAAGTCCAAAGCTTAAGTGGACCATGCCACAGGAAACAGTGTGGAATAATGATTTCCACGGTAGAAATCTTCCTAGGGCCCACGGTAATGTTTATTTATCATCCAACCTATTCATAAGATCAAAAGGATATGTATGAAGAGAAACCACAAATGTCAGCTTGATTCAAAATTTCTGTGGCCTTTAAGAATTTTTCAATGGTAGAGGTCCAATCACACTATTTCCTGTGGTGTGGTCCACTTGAGATTTTGATATGCTTCCATTTTGGACTAAAGCCTTAAAATTATCTGTTAATATGGATGAACAGAGTCAATAAAATAAATAAATAACAGTGGACCCCAAGGAGTTTACTCAGTGCGTTAAGGGTATTGAGCGACACAATCCCGTGGCATTGCGAAAATCTTGGTGCGAGTCTTTGTTTTGCAGACTCTCTCATTCTCACGGCTGCCGAATCAGGGCCGTGAGTGGAATCTAACCGCTCATATGCAAGCTCGTATTAAGACTTCGTGCGGCCTCGTGCGCAGGAGACCGGGACTCTCTCTCTCTCTCTCTATATATATATATATATATATATATACACACACACACACACACACACACACACTATGCACTCGAGCGTAAAGCGGTCTCCATGAGGTCGAGCTGGGGTGGGCCCCACCGTGATGCCGTTCGAACATCTACCCCCTCAGTCAGATGCACCATCCTGGGACGGGCCCACACGGTGAAAATCACCTCAATCCATGACTTTTGTGGGCCACACCACGTACAGAAGTGGAGACGGGCTGTGTACCATTGAAACATTCAAAACCAGTTTTGGGGGTCTTTCGAGAGGTTTTTTCATGATCAAAACCGTCCATCATGTGTGTCCCACTTGAATGTAATTTTAGACCACTTTTCAGGTGGTATCCACATCTTAGGTGGGGCCCACCAAGTGCTTTTACATGTTTTCGTGTGTATACTTATGTTTTTAGAAGGTATGGCCCACCTGAGTTCCGTGGATGATAGATTTCTAGCCGTGTGGGTCCCACTTGGAGCGGTGCATCTGGTGGACGGTGTGGATCTTCGAAAGGAATCACGGTGGGGCCCACCCCAGCTCAACCTCACGGACGATCGCTTTAGGCTCGAGCGCATAGTACCTTTTCCTATATATATATATATATATATATATATATATATATATATATATATATATGAAATGGAACTATGAGGTCAACTTCATGGGAACTTCCCATGAGGTCGAGCTGCATGGGCCCCACCATGATGTGTGTCGAACATCTACCCCATCAGTTAGATGCACCATTCAAAGGTGGGCCACGGGTTTAAAAATCAAGTCAATCCATGACTTGGATGGGCCACACTACATACAATAGTTGACAAGGGTTACCCTCCTATTAAAACATTCATAATCATTTATTAGGCTCACCTAAATGTGCTTCAGAAATCCAGCCCATCCATTGTATGTGTCCCCACTTGGATGAGGGGTCAGACCAAGTTTCAGCCGCATCCAAACTCAGGTGGGCCCCCACCAAGTGCTTTTATATGTTTTAGACATGTCTTCACGTGGTTTTAGATGGTACGGCCCACTTGAGATCCCTATATGGCTGATTTTTAAGATATCCCATAGCCTAAAGGGGACCCATCAAATGCTCTGTCGATGTTCAACACACATCAAAAGGAAAAATAATTTTTGAGATATCCTATAACCTAAAGGGGACCCATCAAATGCAGTGTTGATGTTCGACACACATCAAGAGGAAAAACAAATTTCATATTGATCCAAAACTTCGGTGACCCCAAATGGGTTTCAATGGTAGATGTTCAATCCCTCACTGCCTTTTGCAGTGTGGTCCACTGGATCGTTATATATATCTTATTTTTCGTCTCAAGCCTTAATACGAGCTCGCAAAATGGATGGACGGTTTGGATATAACACATACCTCATGATGGGACCCACAGAACTTGCTGACGTCAATACACCAGCTATATAGTTGGTGTGTGGTACACCAGCCAATCCGTGGGAAACATCACAATGTTTGTGAGAAATCCATCCCGTCCATACCTTCTGCGCCTCATGGCACGTGAGTCCAAAAACGAGGCAGATCCAAAACTTTAGTGGGCACATGACAAGAAAAAGCTGTGAGTAAAATGCCTACCGAAAAGGTTTTTATGCTATACAAACCATTCATAGGGGGATCCTTACTCTTGCTCAGGTGGTGGATTCTCGGGAGTTTCAACACCCCGTCAAGGGTTTGAGAGTCCATAAGTAGTGAAATCCCACTACGGTGTGAGTGTGTTTAAAAAAAAAAAAAAAAAAAAACCATTCATAGGGTCATTCTCACTGGGATGAATTGAGAAACACAAAACATTAACCTGACCCAAAATCGAAAAAATTAGCACAGTAGGCGCTTACCTTTTATGCGTTCTTTTTTATGAAATGAAAGGCCGAAAACTTATGTTATGGAAGTAGATACCTGAGTTTTAGGTTAAAAAGTAGAGGTATTTTCATCTTTATTAATTCGTATGTGTAAGTAGGAGTATAGATTGGTAAGATAAGTTTTGTTTAGGTCGAATAAATAAAGGTGGATGGTCGGTCGCGCCAATAGTAAAAAATGACCCCCAAAAATTTGTCACCCCTCGAATGTTTCACCGTTAGGCGTTCGATCCCACTGTTTTGTGTGGCTCTATCTCATTTTTAGCTCATATCCTAACATGACGGCAAAACGTATGGGTGGAATGGATTTCTCACAAACATTATGGTGGGCCCCACCTAGCTTCAGACGGCTCGATCAGGGTCACAGGGTTGCAGGCAACCAGCGTCCGTTCCGATCAACTATAACTTATGGTCCACCCAGCGGTTAACTTCCAACCTTTTATGTGCCTGCGACATCCAACCCGTTCAATCAGTTGGCTCCATAATGGGGTCCATTGTGCGAAATTCATCCACATCCAATCATCAAGTGGGCCACATTTGTAGTTGCTATTTATCAATGGTAAGACATTATTTTCAATGGTGTGGACCACCTTTTGATCATATTGGGCTGGTTTTTTTTTTTTTTTTAGCATTAGCAATCCTCATGGTGGGGCCAACCAATTGGATGGGTTGGATGTCATATGTCCTCAATAGGTTGGAAGTCATCAGCTGAGTGAGTATAACAAGTGTTCGAGCTGGTTGGACAACTAACAAAAACTCTAATGGAGTTCGTAAGAATCCGTACCAAGACAAGATCCTACCGAGTTAACTCTCCGAGTTTGAGTTGACTCGGCAAGTTTTTAAACTATGCATTCTTTTAAGGCTTGTTTGGATTCATGAAAAGCGTGAGAAAGGAAATAATGTTTCTTGGATAACTTATTTCCAAAAAATTGTTTTCCTTATTTGATTTTCAACAAGATTTTCATAGAACTCAAAGATTTATTTTCAAGTTTATTGTTAGGCAAACAAAAAAAAACTAGCATGTGTCAGGTTAACACACATGGCACAAGCACTTGAAACTAAATTGTAGCACGTGTGGTACACGTGAGGTTTTTGAAGTTTTACGGTGGCACATGTGACTGAAGACACGCACCGGCACATTTGACATGTGGGTACCAAAGCTAAATGACAGCTTGTACACATTGGTACCATTTGCACATGGCATATTTGAGGATTGAAGATGGACAATGGCAAGTGTGGCACATTGGCATATGTAGGATGCTTTCCATATGATGAGCACGAGTAAGATGAATGGTGGTACATGCTGAAGAATACCACGTGTAGGATGCAAGAGAAGATGGATGGTAACACATTTGGTACATTAGCAGATGTGGGGCTCTTTACAAATGGGGCACAAGAGAAGATGGATGGTGGCACATGTCACATAGTGGCATGTGAGCAACATAACTGAAGATGGACAATGTCTAGCATGTGGGGCGATTGAACATGGTGGTGCATTTGGGTTTTAACCCTTAATAAACTCATTTTCCTTTTATTGTGGGAAAATGTGTTTCTTAGGAGTGGAGCAATAAAAATAGACAGCGGGAAACGGTGTTTCTCACAATTTTCCACAAAGAAAGGCTTAACAAACAAATGAAAGTGAGTTTCATGAGAAACATTATTTCCTTTTCATGCTTTTCATGAATCCAAAAGGAAAATAAGAAAAGGCTTACCCAAAAATCATGGAAAGAAAAATAAAGGGTGTCTGAAGAAGAAACAATCCACTGCAAACGGGCATGTTGAAAGGGCATCCGGTTTGTTCATGAGGCGGGCCTCACCTTGCAGGTGACCTGGCCTAAGAAAATAGGACTGTTTCCTCGAGGGCTATGATGCATGCAGTTTCAATTTGGACCATTTCGAATTTTCCTCATATGTGGGCAGCCTGCGCAATTGAATGGACCAGTCTATCTTTTTACCTGATCATCTACATGGTCG
Organism: Magnolia changhungtana; assembly: GCA_030180095.1. NCBI lineage: Eukaryota > Viridiplantae > Streptophyta > Magnoliopsida > Magnoliales > Magnoliaceae > Magnolia > Magnolia changhungtana. The sequence continues at coordinate 552,581 of JASAUF010000191.1, forward strand.
GGTCCACCTTATGCACAAAATCAAATGTCCATCCCATGTTGGAACATGCATTGTGTGTAAAGGTGACTATGGTTATAGTAGACATAAGATCAATAGAAGAAGATGAAAAAGCTAAGGCAAGAGAGCAAAGGTCTGTATGCACTTCGTAATATTTACATCTATAAAGTTCACTTTAGAATTTAGATTAGTGTTGTAAACAGCTTGTAGCATAGCATTCACCTCTCTAAAACATAAGGCCTACTCTACATGCTACTTTTAGATTTTTAATTAAGGTGGTGCTTGGTTGTACCAAATATCATGAAATTTCATTATAAACCAGTCTAATTCAGTGCAAATATCATGATATTTGGTACAATCAATGAACAATTTTATATAATAGGAAATAAACCAACGATTTAATAAAAATAAAGAAATAGCAACGAAAATAATTTAATACTGTTACTTATACTACAAAATTATTGAAAAGATTAACTAATTTCTATTTAAAATAAAAATATAATAAATCATTGAAAACATTACTGTTTTAAGGAAAAATAAGTTGTGATATAAGTCACGTAACCTATGTAATGTGTAACATATTATAAATAACATGTAACGTAAGCTACACACGACTTGAGCTATTTTCATGAGCTACACAGCGTGAAGGCTAAGCTATGTGATGTAGCGTACGCTACATAGCTGGAGTTTTTTAAAACACTGATTTAGATTCATGACTCAAAAGAAAAACAATGGTAGAATACAATAAATAATAAATAAATAAATTAGATACAAACAATTTAATCATATACCCTTTATCTTTCACCAAAATGCAAAATGATGTAACCTCAAGTGAGCTTTGTGTATGGGTCCTTACTCTTACTCGGTGGTAGACTCTTAGGAGTTTCAACACCTGGTCAAGGGTTCAAGTACCCATTGGTGGTGAAATCCCACTATGGCTTGAGTGTGTGGGGGTGTGTAAATAAAAAAGTGAGCTTTGTGTATGGTCGATCCCAACCGATGTCTCATCACCTTTGCCAGGACTGAATTGTTCATTAGCTGGGGCTCCAATTTCTACAAAGGCAGTGAACCTTGGCAAGAGAAGCCATGTAATCATCCAACCTGAAATCAAAAAGAAAATAATAGCACAATCCAGAATGTTGTATAACACTGCGTTTGGATGTAGTATTGGACTGAATTGCAATAATTAGTTCAATGAAGTGGAAGGACCAAGTTGTAATTATCTTCCTTAGTATTCATCCCGATGGACTAGTTTCCAACTGGCAATTGTGTTACTTTCAAGTGGGAATATGAATGCTGCAGAAGATAATTACAATTTAGCAGCTGTTTGTTTTTACATTTCCTCAGGTAAATAGGGGTAAATATGTGATCATGACTTTCTCAGCTGTTTGACAGAGGAGGAATTAGCCTTGTATTTAGGCCTTTTTTTTTTTTTTTTTTTTTTTTTTTTTTTTGAAAATGGATGGAGATTGAGCAACATCGATTTGTGGGTCCCACCATGATGCATGTGTATGATCCATGCCATCCATCTGTCTTGCAAGCTCATTTTGGTCCATGAGCCCAAAAATAATGCAGATTATAACTTCACGTGGACCACACCACAGGAAACAGGGTGGGTAATGATGTCCACTGTTGAAAGTTGAAAACTTCTTAGGGCCCATAGTGATGTGTAGTGGTAATCCAACCTGTTCATAGGGTCAAACAGACGTGGATGAAAGGAAACACAAATATCAGCTTCATCCAAAACTTCTGTGGCCCTCAAGAAGCTATCAACGGTATGCGTTCAATTCCCCCCTTTTCAAGTAGTGTGGTCCACTTGCGCTTTGTATCCTTCTCAATTTTGGGCCAATACCCTAAAATGAGCTGGTAAAATGGTTGGACGGCATCAATCAGACACATACATCATAGTGGGCTCCACAGATTTTAGTTCTCAATCCTCGATTTTAGTGTCAAAAGCTATTAGCTGTCATGTCGTAGGGGCGGCTGGAGAGAACTTCTGTAAATAATAAATGTTTATTTACCACCAGTTACAACCAATTACAGGGGAAAATGAAAATCAAACAGCCCCTTAGCCATTTCCTGTATGTTAAACTAATTATTGCAATTTGAGTCAATAGTATATCTAAACATAGCTTTATTAAATTACCAACCACTATGTAAAAAAGAGACAAGAATCTTATATACTGACCTCAGTCCATATGGAGACTGACATGCAGCGAGCATATGAAACTTCGCAGCATCTGGATTGTTCTGGACGGTCGAATATAAAGCTATTAGTCAGCAATTAATTATGGAAATCACTCTTGTAATTCTGTAAGGATGCTACTGAGCTCAACAATTGTTGAACTGGGATCTCAGTGAAATGTGAACTTAGCTGGAAAGATCTAAGCATTCATACAAGCATAGTTGCTACAAACATACAGAAAGGATTAGCCATTTTTTCAAACTTCATCTCTTTAAAGAAATGAATCGATTGATGTCTTTCTAACTGAACGCACCCGCATGATTTCAATCTTTGGATTCTTTACTATGTTAACTAAAATCATGGATTGAATTTGATTCTTTTCAAGTGGCCTTGATGGCTGTAAATCCATTTTTACCATGCCTACGATTATTTGTTTTTGGCTATTGCTCATTTGTATCATGACGGGGAACAATTTATGGTTGTATAACCAACTCGGGGAGCCAAGTCAGCAAGCTAGAAAGCCCGCATGGGGCTTGCAGTTCTTTTGAGGATTGACCTTCCAAGCGGGCAATGCATGCAAGGGATAAGATGATAAAGAGGGACAACTGCATGCATGAGGTTGTATAGCAAGGGAAAGGTAGTAGTAAATAGTGTTTTAAACAGCGGTAGTGTGTTGCGTAGTGCTCAGCCCTTTGTAGTGTGTAGTGTAAGCCACACGATACTTCTACTATACTTTCTATTTCTTAATTTTAAAATAGAAAAAATATGATAAATAATAAGAAAAAAAATATATAAAAATGCCTAAAGATTATTCATTTTTTCTAGTATAAGCATGTTCAAACAAGTTATTGATTATCATTTATCAAAAGCCAATCCATGTATAAAAACCAAATCAAATAATTATCACATCAACAACTTTTTCAGCAAACTACTTTAATTAATAATGTCTAATTGAAACCACAAGTCACAGGTACGAAAAGAAATAAAAATCTCACAAGTATTAAGTATAATACAAGTGTCACATTCCTCAAATATTAGATACAAAGAAAATGTTAAAATTATAATAAATACATCGTAGTAAATGGTTTCCATGAAGACTAGTTTCATGCTGTCGGAAAATATAACATTGAGAAAGTAAACAAAAACCACAACTAAATTAGTCAAATAAGCACCATTTATGTTGAATAGAAGATGGCCCATATGTGCACTGTACACTAGGATACATAATTATGCATGAACGTGTCTAAAATAGAATAAAAAAAATAAAAATAAAAAGCATGAAAACTAGAGATGGGTAAGAGATAAATCTATAAATGAATGGAATGTACACTAGTATACATAACTATTGCACAACAGGTTGAGAATATTGATAGATCCAAAATACAACAAAGAAAAAAGAAAGGACAAAAGATATTGACAAGGATGAATCTGTAAGCCAAAAAAGGGAGAGAAAGGCAACATGTTTTAAAAGGAAATATTCCAACCTATTCGAGCATCGTCTACAACAATGAAAAATATTACTGAAAAGAAGGAAAAGAGAGTAAAAGAAAGTATGTATGAACCTCTACTTTTTTTCCCGTAATCTCAAGCCAATAGAAATTTTATGTTTACCCATGTTGCTAAAACCATGAAAATCATTAGAAAACCATAAAATCACATCATTATTATCAGAGTCATGTCACAGTTATTTGGGGTCAGCTTTACAGATCCTTCTCGCCAGTCTATGCAATCCAAGGACCTATAAGCGAACAAGCTTTCAAATGCCTTTTCGCCAACTCAATCAAAATCCTATTAGGTTTTATTCACATCCTCTGTCACAACAATGAACACAAATGAACTCCCAAATCGGTCCTAGTGGGAAATCGCTAATGCATTTTATGCAGGTTCCTACGTGGGTTCTCCATAATAATTATGTGCCATCCCTTTAGCCAATTTTGCTCATTGGCAGAAAAGTTCATTCTATGGATAGATTTTTCCACTCACAGTGCTATGCTACAAATTGAAACCTGGAGACATTCTATTCATGTACTACATATGTTTGTGTGTGTTTGCATATGCATAGTGAATAATACAGGCTTTCTACAAGCACCCACAACACTTAAAGTCATGACACATCTCTAAACGATGCAAACAGCTTGCATTCAATGTTATTGACCTATTGAGCAGAGCACTGGGTTGGAGATAAAATGTTAGAAAGGAGAATCATAAAGGGCAATAACATACCTGAGATTCATGATAAAGCCCGGCATACAAAGAAGCATAGAAATATTCATGCTCCTGACCACGAATAAATGCAGAAACAAGCTGTACAAATCCACAATATGATTTGGTTAGGTGATCATTTACGAATTGCAGGCCTTAAAAACCTAGATCACAGATGTTACAATTCATGAATGATTTTATGCTATATGTACTGTAGTAAAATTTTAAAAAAATATAATAAAAAAAATTCCTTACGGTGCTTTAGAACTTATCGTTAATATTATGGACTTTTAAGCGAGTCAACGATCATGAGCATTTAGAGCTAAGTAATTTCAACGATTTTAACAAATTTGCCTTTATCAAGGCTACTGAGAGTTTTCCAAACTTGACAATTTGAAAATAGGCCGAAAAAAATCCTTAGGAATAGACCGCAAGGTTGCACTCATAATTTTAATTATCTTATATTTAAAGACTAAGCCACTATTTGGTACACACCTAAACATGAGTTCATCTCATTTTAGTTAACAGCAATTACGTATTACAGATCTTGGTTTCTAATATGTAACCACTGTTAACTTGAACCCATTATGCATTAAAGATCAAGATCTCTAATATGTCATTACTATTAGCAAAAACTAGATGAACTCATTTTTAGGCATCTACCAAACATGTCCTAAGTCTTTCACGTAATCATCTGTTTTATATAAATAACTGTTTGCTCATTGTATTTTTAAGTAGAATGGATGATTAATCTCATGTAGTTGCCTTCAATGAGTAAGTGTTATGTGACTATGTAATTTGAATCTGGGATCATGGCATTTAATGGTTTTGCATTGAGTTAGATTCGCGAGTGCATGGCCATCATAATCATTCAAAAGTCTACCAATGTAAGTTATAGAAGGTTTATAATAGTGCATATGTTTATGCTTTATGGCAGTATTTTCCAGATTCATATTCTTCATATAAAATCCCCATGAGCACATTGCCAGAGAGATCACAAACATAGAAATTGAAAGAGAAGAAATATATTTTGGAAGATCATCTTAGAATGACAAAGGCCCACAATTTACATACATACACCCTGAAGAAAAGAGGAGTAAAAAAATAAAAATAAAGTCAAAATAGATATATGGATTAATGAAGTAAGCACATCTGCAAAGAAAAGAGAATGCATTGTGGGATGTTCAAGAGATGAGATCCCATTGAGAACTAACGACTACCACGAGCATAAGAAAAATAAAAAATAAAAATCAAGAGCATCTCTCCACACCTTTTCTGGGTCGCCCCCATCCTTAAACATATGATAGGCTTCGCGCATGACAGGCCGTGGATCTCGACCAACCTACATTCAATTTCAATTGAGATGAAACACTTTGGGCTTGTATATCTTCAATGTACTCAAAACTATAGTAGAAAATCACTGAAGGAGCAAACTATGATCGAGAGAGCGAGGCATGTTTTGGATCCAAAAAATGAAGTTACACTGATCAATGCACAAGCAAATGGAGGAGAAAATAAACCAACAAAATTGTAAAGCCTTGAAAAGGCCAGGCGTTGAGCACCTCAGTGCCTTCTCACATCCTACATCTGCAACTATAGTTCCTCATGGAGATGGTGAAGAGGGTCCATTGAAGCAGTTATGTCAAATTAGGAACTTTTAATATGATTAAATAATGGACTTTGAAATTTGAATGTATAAATGAGAAGAATAAGCAACACCCAATAACCACCACTTGCCTCCAAGAATCGTCTCCTTGCTTCATCCACTCCATACAGTTGAGCTTCACATAAGAAGCACCATATTGACTCCTCTGTATCATTTGGATTTGCTGCAACATCTAACCGGAACTGCTCCGCCCCATCTTCAAACCTACATTGACCAAATACAACAGGATGTTTTTACATTCTCCTCCTCATGCAAACTTACATGCTAGATGAAGAATTCAATTCAAATTAGGTAATACCTATCCAGATAATACAATGACAAGCCTCTTTGCCAAAGATCTAATAACAATTACACCAAAATTCCATTGTTCAGAGTAAAAAACTTCCGAAAGATAAAATTAAAATAACAACAATATTAATAATGCTGCAAATGCATTGTAATAAAGTCCAGCAACATACATGCCTTCTGACGAGGATCCAACTCGATTACTTTATCAAATTCCACCAATGACCCATGAACATCACCCTTCATCAAATAAAAGTACAGTACTAACCAAAGATTCACTAGAAGTATGTATGTAACACGATTAATGATACTGGCAAGGAACCATCTCCATAAGCCAAAGAGAGGAACCTCACATGTGCCAAGACAGTAGACACGTGTGAGATCCAGACCATTCATCAGGCAAAATGCATGTTAAATGTGACCTGCCCAAAAAATCTAGTTGGCCCATTGATCATGTAAGCCAACTCCTATACATTGAATGTGAAGCAGCCTGATTTATGGACAAAGTCATATTGATAATGGACCCACCTGAGAAACATCCTTGATCTCACACATGTGCATGTTGGCATGTGTGGGGCACTTGTGTTTGGTAGATGATATGGATGGGTGCTTGCAAGTAGCAATCCTTCATGTAAAAACCAACTTTGGATTGGATTAGATGGATATTTTACCTGTCTGAAGAGCTGCATTCCTCGTCTGATGGCAATTGATGCTTCACGAGCAGAGTTTCCACCGGTTAAGGCATCCCAAATACCCGATACTGATGGTAGGAACAACCGCCGGGAGATTGCTGGTGCTAGAGCTGGTCGATCACACAGCCTCAATGAATTAACCCCAAACAACTGTAAATTGTCGCGAGTTTTGAGTCCAAAGGGCAACGCAGAAATGGTAACGGACGAAGAGTAGGGAAAACGTGAAGTTAAGTAAACTTCGGATGAGAAATTCAATTTCAGAGCCATAGATGTCGTGGGGATTGTTTGAATGGACATCATTCTCAAGTATTCATCTAACGAATTTGATTATTGAATAATGCCGCATTTCTGCATTGAATTCACATGGAAAAATGACTATTAGTGAATGCCAACAACAAACAATGGCATATATAATAGGCTGAAATTCCATCAAATGTAAACAGGAAGGCTAGAAAGCAGGAAATTTTTTCTCAAGTTATCGACAATTCTAGTTTGTATGTGTGCCACATCAGATCCAAGCCATTCATCTTGCAGGCCCTACCATGGATGGGCCATGGGCCATGGCCCAAAAACATGCCGATCATATGATTGCGATCATTTAGTTGTGGACTTTCAAGGAAAACAATGAGCAAATAAAAAGATTGACCAATAAACTGTTGACCGTGCCTTTTTCCCCTAAAAACTCCACACTGAAGGTTGGGACTAAGGTTTTAAAACTCGATAACTCGACTTGGAAGATGGTCAGGTGGAGTCGAGTAAATTGGTGATATTTTAATATTTAAAATTTTACAATATTGTAGAGTCTAGATGAGTCTAGTCGAGTTTAGCTGAGGTTTATTATCTAAGATTGGTCAAGTTGAATCCACCGAGTCAACCAATTCTTGAAGGAGTTCAATCAATACGGGTCCCACCAAATCAAGTTGTTTTCAAGTCTTGGTGAAATTCAATCAAGTTGACTAGTGCTTTTTTTGAATTTTCGAAAGGACGCAAATGTGATAGACTTGGAAGGAATCGGGCATAGAGATTGGGCCCACCAGCATCATTGATCAGCTGGTTCACTCAAATAAAAGCTGTTCAACGTAAGGCGGAAATACAATGCCCATCCATTTTTTGTTCATTGCTAGAACCCATGATCACTATTTCCAGAACTGGGAAGTATGTTCGTTGTTGGGATCATTGCTAGAACACAGATTATTATTTCTGAGCCTGGAAAGAATAACTTTTGTTGAAATCATTGCTGCATCATAGAAATGATATTCAAAGCGGGCAAGCCTTCTCTTAATTTGGGACAAGTCTTCTTGTCTTGTTTTCTATGCTTAAGCTTCGGTTTAGCTTAGAGGTGGCAATGGGCCGGCCTAGGATTGGCCCTAACCCTGCCCTAGTCTTCTAAGCCCTGGTCCTGGCCCTAATCAGGCTAAAAAGGCCTCGGTCAGGCACTATAGGGCCAACCCTGTAATGAAGAGAGAGAAAGGATCAAGCATTTAAAATAGTCCAATAGAAGTTCACATCCTGTCCATACATAGCAGGTCCCATTGTATTAAATGGTTTTAGCCATACATATTACCCCTGATCCAAGATTGCCTTTAAACTACATATATACTTTGAATTTGAAATGCTTTCAAGAATATTTAAACTACAATAGTTCAAAAACCCAAAAACCCAAAAACCAAACTTTTCAATATTCATCTGAGTCAGATCGACTCCAGAATTCAACATGAACTCGACATTTATAATCTCAAATAGTCAGAATTTAAATTATAAAAAAATAGAAAAACTATTATCAAATTACTGGTTGATGCACTGCTCTCTACATAACTAACATGTACTTTTGTATCGATACCATAACAATTTGACCTCAAGTGACTCAAACACTTTTGTATCGATACCATAACAATTTGAACTCAAGTGATTCTGTTTGAGTCACCCAAGTCGACTCGACGAGTCACCTTGAGTCATGATCAAGCAGACCCAGGACAGAGTATCAAGGGATTCAACTTGAAATCTTATCGAGTCAGTTGACTCAACTGAGTTTCAAGTTGGGATCACGATTTTTAGAATCTGCTTTCCACTACTTATGTATTATAGTGGCCTACTTGATGATTGGACCAGGCCAACAGGCTGGGCCAGGCCATTCATCATTAGCCCAGCTCATCCCATCCCAGACACTGGGCCTGGCTTTCAAGCCTGGGCCTGGCCTTCTAGCAAAGTTTAGGGGCCGAAGCCTGACCCTAAGGGGTCGTTTGGATGCCTAGAAGTTCTGTAAGTGGGAAGTGACTTATAGGTTAGTCACTTACAAGTGGTGCTTGGGGAAGGAAAATTCACCCATAAAGTTGTTTGAATGCTTGTAAATGGGGCAAGTTATAAATCATTTACACTCTGTGTTTGGATCAATGTTCGAAATATCGGTGTTGCGTTCCATATCGCATCCTTTGGATACAAATACGTATCGGTTATCGCACGGGATATATCGTTTGTATTGGGTAATTTATTACACTTTTTGGGAAATGTGGGAAAATGGTTGAATTTTTCAATAAAATTTAAGGGATTGTTAAAAAAGACCTTAATACACACTTTTAAATCATAACATCTTTAAAAAGAAGTGCACATAATAGGTTTCCTCTATGCGTTGTCTGACTAAACTGATGCAACTATATTCAAATTGAATGCATAACATTTTAAATACACGTGATGATCATTTCATCAAATACTCCTAAATACTTCGAAATTAGTCTCAATTGACAAATGGTTGAAGGGAAATTTTGAAAAAAAATAATTATTTTAATGATTTTTAGTTAAAAAATAGTTTTTATTTTCTGAAAATTGACAAGAACTTAACAAATCAGTAGATCAGCCCTCATACATGCTTGATTTCATGTTTGGAGTGCAACATTGCAAGCAATTTGGGAGAAATAGTGGAAATTTTGAAATTTCCCCAAATCGAATCACCCACACTCAAATTTCGAAATTAGAGTGTATGTGGTGATCATTTAATCAAATACACCTAAATACTTTAAAATTAGTCTTAATTGATAGCTGGTTGAAGAAAATTTTCAAAAAAAAAAAATGGAGAACATGAATAATCAATGGATATCAAAATCAAAGCTCCAACTACATGATTTTTCAAATAAAACATGGAGAACAAATAACCATTTGACACTTATTTAACATAATTTTAACAAACAAAAGGATCGGAAATTGAAAATGCTCACCGGATCGAACATGTGAGATATATCGACACTACCTGTGCATTTCGTACTGCACAGGTGAGATGGAAGATATATCGCCGGAAATATCAACCGATATCATCGATATTTAAAACATTGGTTTGGATGACTTTTTTTTGCATGTAAATCATTCACAGGTTGTAAATGATTTACAACATGTACCCCCATCTCATTTACAAGCAAAAGGGTGGGATTTCATTTATAAGCTCTCCATTTACAACCTAATGGCTATATTTTCAAAGATTGACTCTCCATTTACAGGACTTGAACAATTTACAGGCTATTGAAACACAGAAAATCATTTACCTGTAAATCATTTATAGCTTGCAGCCAAACAGGACAGGCTGTAAATGGTTTACACCCATAAATCATTTACCACTTAAACAATTTACAGGCATCCACATGACTCCTAAGTCACTTAGGGGGCATTTGGAGCGTAGGTTGCTTAAGATAAGCTACTTATGCCACAAGTAGCTTATCTTAGTTTCTACTTATTAAGAAGATAAGTATGTTTGGTAAACAACATATTTATTAGCTTCCCTTCTCTTTCATCTCTCCCGTTGCCTCTCTTCACCAACTTATGAAAATTAGAAAAGCTTTAAAAAAACTGAAGGATTAAGTACTTTTAAGTAAAAAAAAATTACTTATAACAAATCATAAACCAAACTTACTTATTTGAAATAAGTTGCTTTTTTTTTTTTTTGTTAGCTTGTTAGTACACCCATTGTCAGTTCACACTTCACTGTTAGCCACCCCCACTAGGGAATCGATACCAAGACCTCAATGTTGGAACGAGGTATCTTTCACTCAGTCTGCCACTCGAGCTATGGATCTGGGTGTCAGAAATAAGTCACTTATCTACTGCTGTAGGAAGAAAAAGTAACTTATTTGGTGGTATCCAAACAGGCAGGGCTGTGGTGAGAAGTCACTTCCCTATAAATGGCTTACAACCGAAAGTCACAACTTAAAAACTAACAGGCATCCAAAGGATCCATAGGGGCCGCCCAGGCTGCCCAGCCCATTGCCAGCCCTAGGGTAGCATAGTATTCTAGCTCTTGAATCCTTTGTTGGACTGTGGAGATTGTGTGGGAGTTGAATTGTTCGGGCACCACCTTCTGGAGATTGTCTGATCAGTGTAATTTTTAGGCTGTCTACCATTAATGGGGCTGTAAGGCCTGTCAAATGAGTGGCTTAGATCTTGCACAAATGGACTAAGTGTACCAGAGTGACACATGTACCGCTGTAGAAGTGCAGATAATATAAAAAGATAAAAAGAAAAGAAAAGAAGCGACAAACAATGCAAATTTGTTGAATCAATGCATGAATTGTGTGAATTGCTAAGAGCATAGCAGTTTTCAGGTAGACGACAGGCTCTGCACAGCATACGCTGGGCTTTTCAATTCTGGCAGGTGGGGCCCATGCTTTGGCAATCCAAACCATGGGTTTGTTGTGTGCCACCGGCGACGGACCATGCCTGGGAACTTTTTTCCGGCGAATGTGGAACATTGTATTACAGATCTCATCAGATTGATTGCCACATTATTCGAGAAAAGCTTCAATTGGGTCTCATCAGAACTACCCACGTTTCCACATATCAACAACCCACAGATATCTTCACCAAACCTATTGGTTCTTCTCAATTTCATCATCTTATTTGCAAGTTGGGTATTACAGACCTGACAGCTGGCTAATTAATTCTACAGCCAGTTAATGATTTCCCAAATCCCAGATTTTATCTCCACTTGTGCATGTACGATGTACCGCTATTTGTATATATTCCCATTTTATACAAGATTAATACAGAAAATAATACAGACAATTATTCCCATTTTCCTAAATTTGTTAGGTTGCTGTAAGCATGTAAATACCTTCTTAACCGTCCATTTGTAGGTCAAGATAGAAAGTTTTATGATAATGATATTGGGAAGATTTTGGCATTGTCCATCCATTGTTGGATGCAACAGACGATTGCTTGAATTGACATCCCGAGTCTTATATGCAACGCCTCGGCTCGAGTATAGGCTTCAAATGTCGAAATGAGCAGAAGAGAGAGAGAGAGAGAGAGAGAGAGAGAGAGAGAAGAGAGAGAGAGTAGATTCTTTTTGGAAGTGGTTTTTGTGGAAATGAAAAAAAGAAAAAGAAAAAGAAAAAGGAGAAGAATTCGAATTCTGAGTTGAAAAGGAGAGTTACCTCCGCTTTTGCAAGAGAGGGAGAGGAATGGCGGATAAGGCGAACAGTGCTAACAGCCAGAGCCACACAATCCCTTTTTGGGAAGAGAGAAAGTTTGCTACTCTGGTAGAGTAATACTTAGGCGTAAAAAATCGTACACGTGTCGTACGTATAACTAAAGTTAAGACTCCCGACAGCTTTTAACTAAACCTCGAAAATACATGGTGGACCCATTTTTCAAATCATATGAGTCGGCAATAAGCTTTTGGCAAAATAATTAACAAACTACATCAATGAATTAGGGGCCCACTGAATCCAATCTTGATCAAACTGTCGGAAACTTTTTAGGGGCCACTGAAACTTTTCCAGAGACTTAAAATGTGTAGCACTCTTATAAAATCATTTCCTACCGGTCCAGAAGACCTTAAAAAATCAGATGGGTCAAATAGAAAGGGTCCCTGGTCCAATTAATAAAGAAGTAGTGGACCAAATTAATGGGCATGATGTTATGGTCAGATGTCTTAAATCTATCTGGTGGTCTGTCGATGATATCGATAGGGTTTTAGATGATATCGACAGATGTTTTAAATCTGTCTGTTGGTCTGTCAATGATATCGAGGCTGTCATCGAGAGACCTTTGATGACATCGATAATTGTTAGATTTTTCACCTCTGGTTGCTGGACAGTTTTGGTCCTGTTTGCAATATCATCGAAAGACCGTCGATGACATCGAAGCTGTCATTGAGAGACCTTTGATGACATCGAAGAGTTCCGTAGATGCGATTGCGGAAACACAGATTTTGTAAAATTTTGTTTCCTATTTGGATTCTACCTCTTTCTATTCTTATTTAAAAGGGTGTATGCTTGATTGGGATGTATGCTAAGGCTTTCTAAAAGTGTTCCAAAGATTCCTAAAAGGATTTTAGGGTTTCTAAAGGGTGTAGCAAGGGTGAGATTCGAGGTTGTTCGAATCGGGTAAGTCTTCTTTCTTTGTAATTTCTATTTTCATAGTGGAGATCTGTCGCTTTGTGCCATGGTTTTTTTCCGCAAGGGTTGTCCACGTTAAATTTGTGTTCTCTTGTGTGTGCTTGGTGCCATTGGATTGCTATCCTAGATCTAGATCTGTGTGATTCCGCAGGTCAAAATCCCCAACAAGTAGTATCAGAGCAATCGATTGGGGCACAGATCTGAATCTGTAGGATTAGTAATAATGGCAAGCACCAGGTATGAGATTGAGAAGTACTCAAGGAAAAATAATTTTGAGTTATGGAAGATCAAGATGATGAGTTCTTTAATCAAGTAAGGCGAAGATGGTGCTCTTGAGGAGCGAAAGTCTACTATGACTGATGATGATTGGAATACTCTTGATAAGAAAGCTTTATCATCGATCCGTTTATGTCTCACGGATGAGGTTCTCTACAATGTCATGAGGGAGAAAACTGCGGCTACGTTATGGGCGAAGTTAGAGGATGATATGCGAAAAAATCCTCGGAAAATCGCCTACACTTGAAGCGGCAGTGGTATAACTTCAAGATGGTAGAGGGTGGAGATCTGAAGGCTCACATCAGCAACTTTAATAAATTAGTTTGCAAATTGCTGGATATGGAGGAAGTGATGAAAGATAAAGAACAAGCATGTATGTTGCTGAATTCTCTTCTGGCGTTGTATGAGTTATTCAAGGACACTATGTGTAGCACGAATAAAACCATGAGTGTCGATACCGTTATCTCAGCCCTTCAAGGGAAGGCTATGAGAAAGCTAAACGGCGACATGGGGACATCTTCTGATACACTGTTTACAATGGGTAGGAATTCTGAACAAGGTACGGGTTCTTCAAGTTATAGATCCAAATCCAAGGGCAAGGGCAAAGGAAATGTAAAGTGCTGGAATTGTGGGAAGGAAGGACATGTGAAGAAGGATTGTGGAAATCCTAAATCGAAGAGAGAAGATTTTGAGGCTTCGTACAGGGAGGCCAATGTTGCCACGTCAGATAGATCGAGTGAATGTGATGGTGATGTTTTGTCTGTGGCTACGATCAAGCGGCCATACGATGATCGTAAGAACGAGTGGATGGTAGACACAGGGGCATCTTTTCACATGTCTCCTCATCGGAGTTGGTTCGCCAGCTATAGGGAGTGCGATGGTGGGCAGGTGTTTATGGGCAATGACTTTGCCTGTAATGTTGTGGCTGTTGGTACGGTGCGCATTAGGATGTTTGATGGGGTAGAGCGTACCTTGACTGATGTCAGGCACGTTCCTGATTTGAAGCAGAATCTGATTTCTCTTGGTGTACTTGAGGCAAAAGGATGCAAATCGCAGATATTGATAGTGCTCTTAAGGTATCTAAGGGGGCACGAGTAATCATGAAAGCGCAACGACTCAGTAACATATACAGGTTGATCGGGAGCACTTTAAAAGGTGGAACTGCAGTGGATGTAGCGGATTCCACCTCTACACGTGTGTGGCATGTTGGACATGACCATATGAGTGGGTAGGGCAGGAAGGCTGAGACGCGCGGACAGGGATACAGAGCAGGTGGAGCAGTCACCTGTGAGAAGAATCACACGGCATGATCGCAGGATATCAGCAAGGTATATGGACGACTCCAATATCGTAGGGAATTTATCTTCTATTCAGATGGCTCTAAGTGAGCCTGATGCTGAGAAGTGGAAGGTGACTATGGGCGATATGATGGATTCGTTGTACCAGACCAACATATGAGAGTGGGTGGAGCTTTCAGTGGGCCGGAAAGCGGTTGGATGCAGGTGGATCTTCAAGAGGATACAACATAGATACAGGGCGAGGTTGGTAGTGAAGGGTTATGTTCAGAGAGAAGGGATCGGCTTCTCAGAGATATTCGCACAGACGGTATAACAGGTGTCTATTAAATCCGTGATTAGCACTGGTTGGCCAATGTGATCTTGAGCTGGAAGGATGGATGTGGAGTCTGCACTTCTATAAAGGAAAGTGAAGAGCAGATCTACATGAAACAACCAGAGTGGTTCTAAGTTAAAGGGGCTGAAAAAAGACTTTGCAGGAGGTCGTGGTTCGACCTGTCGCCTAGGCAGTGGTTTGATTCCTTCATAGTGAGTTAGGAATTGATGACATGTAGATCGTCAATTATGACATGTTTGAAATGAATGGACTGAAGACTCAGTTAAGTAGGACATTCATGATGAAGGATCAGGGGGCTGTAAAGATGGTTCTCGGCGTTGAGACTAAAGTAGGAGTAGGCTTTGGTAATCACAGGAAGAATATCTTGTGTGTAGGTATTGATCAAGGATGTGATGGGCCAGGTAAATTCGGAGAGCATTCCCTACGCGTCTCTCCTCAAGTTTTTCTCAGGACATGTCCCAAAACATATGAGGAAAAGCAGGATATCTCATGAGCCTTATTCGAATGCGGTTGGTGGATTTTGTGATATATGTCATGGTCTCGGATTAAACCGCTTTATTATTTCATCTCGCAAAGCTATCAATGTTGTGAACAAGTACCCCGACAAACAATATTGGGTAGCGGTGAGATGGTAAGAAGACTACGTCTTTGCTTTTGAGAAGACAGAAGCAAATGTGGTTGAGCATGTGGATTTAGATCTGGCAGACATGATTAACAAGAGTATTCCTATAGAGAAGTTCAAGTTCTGTGCAATTTCTTTAGGCTTGGCGATGGCATAAAAGGAAGATGGAGTGTGTAAGAGAAACTATGATATGGTGTAGAAATAAGAGAAGAGGACAAGAAGCTACACAGATGAAGATTGAAGACATGGTGGAGATTGTTATGGACGAATGTCTTAAATTCATCAGGTCACGGTACATCTGTCGATGATATCGATTTTGTGGTTTTAGATGATATCGACAGATGTCTTAAATTTGTCTGTTGGACTGTCGATGATATCGACAGACTGTCGATGATATTGAGGCTGTCATCGAGAGACCTTCGATGACATCAATAATTGTTGAATTTTTCACCCCTGGTTGCTGGACAGTTTTGGTCCGGTTTTCGATATCATCGAAGGACCATCGATGATATCAAAGCTGTCATCGAGAGACCTTCGATGACATCGAAGAGTTCCGCAGATACGATTGCCGAAACGCAGATTTTGCGGAATTTTGTTTCCTATTTGGATTCTACCTCTTTCTATTCTTTTTAAAGGGGTGTATAAGGGATTGAGATGTATGCTAAGGCTTTCTAAAAATGTTCCAAGGGTTCCTAAAAGGATTTTAGGGTTTCTAAAGGGTGTAGCAAGGGTGAGATTCGAGGTTGTTCGAATCGGGTAAGTCCTCTCTCTTTATAATTTCTATTTTCATAGTGGAGATCTGTCGCTTTGTGCCGTGGTTTTTTCTTGCAAGGGTTTTCCACGTTAAATCTGTGTTCTCTTGTGTGTGCTTGGTGCCATTGGATTGTTATCCTAGATCTAGATCTGTGTGATTTCGCAGGTCAAAATCCCCAACACATGCAACTTGATGAAATCAAATATCAGTGGATCATCTAATTTACTTAGAAACCTTGGCTGCATATAACCTTGTACAACCTCGAATAGGGTACATTTCTTAGACTATGACAATGGTAAATTATGAACCAATCAAATCAAAAGAATCCATGGTGCCTCTTGGAGACGGTTATTGGATCCTATTGACCCAAAAATGAGCCAAATGGGAGAAGATCTCAATAGCATACTTCAACTCCAACAACCCTAAACATAGCAATTGAGATAAAAAAATGACCATCTATTTTCTAAAATTATTCGCATATCACCTTGTAGCAAAAAAATGACAGAAACTGGTAGGCAGCTACGCCCTCATAGGGCCCATTCCCTGACATTCTATCCTAGCTACAAGGGTAGCCCATAAGGCTATAGGTAGTCATTCAATTGCCCATCTAGTCTATTTAAACCACATCGCAACAAGCTTTTGGGATAGTTAACAATCAACAAAGGAGAGGCGGTGAGTGTGAAAGTTTTTTTTTTTTTTTTTTTATAGGAGGCGTAGGGTGTATACGTCTCCGAAGTACATAGAGATTCTCAAATGTATTAAAGTTTTGCCCAACTCAAGAGATGTCCATATTGAAGCTGCCCAAAGACAAGAGTAGAGTTGGAATCGAGGATATCAAGCTATTCCTTTTAGAGAAAATGGTGTCTGGTCTCCCATTTCCTTTTTACATCTCAAATTAATCCACATTCAACTCCACACATTATAAGAACATTAACAACACACTTACTATTTTATTTATTTCTGCAACCCTTGTCTCATATTTATACTTTATTTTTATTTTTATTTACTTACTCAGGATCATAAACCTTGCATATAAAACTAGATGTAAATATTGCTGAAGATTTGTTAAAATCTTCCAAAAATCATCAAATCTTGCAAAGTAGAGACCGTACGTGAGTACCAGCAGAAAAGTGTGCATGACCTAAGAGTCACTTAAGTTGTGGAATCTTACGATTCTCTGATCCTTAAACGATTCTATAATTTCTAACCGACTGTAAATTCTAAGTTTCATTTAGCTAATGGCGACTTCAAGTCAAATACATTTTTATATCCGAGTCAATACTACAACCCAAATTACCCCAAATCAGTAGAAAAAAATCCAAGTGGGCCGACACCATTTACAGAATGATACGTTGCAATTAAGCTCTAATTGACCAGCTAGTAGTATCTTGTTAACCACCATTTTTCCTTATAGGTTCATCTATTGGATTTGGGAGACCACATTCTAAAATTTCTACTCCTATCATTTCTCATCCCTTTATTTTCTACTCAGTTAATTATCATGGATAACTCTACAGATCAAATTTCTAATATCCTTAGTCGGCATTTCTTCCCCACTTTTAATAGGCATATTTAGAGAGAGAGAGAGAGTACACAATTTCAATTCCAAATTTCTTTCAAAAGAAGTCATCTTCAGACAAAATCTCAAACGTGTAAGCTAGAATTATCTTCTTTTTTTTTTTTTTTCCTTTCCACCTATTGCATTAAGGACTTCCAATTCTCTCCCCACGGCTTAAGACCTACTTACCTCATATTCCATTAGCCAACCCCTAACTCATCGGATTCACCATCCCAGGAGAACTTTGAATGCTTGCATGTGTTAAGATTAATAACTCTAAAATTAGTCTCATTTGTTTCCCTCATTCCTCTACAACAATTTGGGGAATGTCCTCTAAAGTTGGCATACATGGATCTAGGGATAAATGCCTCCAAAATCTTTTTCATAGCATATCTAAGCTTAACTTTACCATTTTTATTAGTGCCACCATTCAAATCCATAATAGAGAGAGCTTTTTTATCTTATCATATCCATCCTCCTAAAATATCGCAGGCCAATGTTATCATGTGCTGCTACAGATACATTCTCTTAAGTCTGGCTAATGATCCGCTGTATCTCCCTCTCCCCTTATCACTTAAGCTAGTTTGGTAAACATGTTGCAAAAGTAAATTAACGTGCTTAAAAGTACTTATCCGGCAGGAATTTTTTTAGCCTTTTAACTTCTCAATTTTCCACTTCTCCTCTCCGTGTCAAAGGAGCCCTACATGATGAATGGCCCACATCAAAGGTGGAGCTCACATGATGGAAGGTCCACAGCAAAGGTGGCTGCCACATGATGGATCACCAATTTAATGTAGGCCCACATAATGAGTGGTCCACATCAAAGGTCGACCTCACAAGATGGACAGTTCACATCAAAGGTCTACCCTAATGGTGAGTGGCTCATATCCAAGATAGGACCTGCATGATGGATGACCCAAATTGGTGGAGCCCATGTGTTGGACAGTCTACATCAAAGGTGGGCGCTACATGATGGGCCGGTGGTGGATATTGAAGGTGGGCCACACATGATAGACAATAACAATGATGATGGGCCCAATATACTGGATGACCAACATCAAAAGTGGGCCATACATAATAGACAATGCACATTAAAGATTGACTCCTAATGATGAATGACTTACATCCAAGGTGGGCCCTATGATGGACAACCTACATCACAGGTGGGGCCAAAACAATGAACACTCCACGTTGAAGTTTGGCCCCACTTATTAAATAAGTAGAAACAATAAGCTACTTGTGCATAAGTAGCTTATCTCAAGTAACTTATGTTCCAAATGCTTATCATAGCTTTTTTTTTTTTTTTTCCTTTTCCTTTCTTTTTCTAATATTTTTATTTTTTATTTTGCTCCCTTGGGCCAGTAGTGTAGGCTACTCCTTTTCTTTTCTTTTTCTTATTGAGAACTTGGGACCTCTTTTGCTTGTATTTCCTCTTCATGGCAAATAATAAAATAGCCATTTCTTACTTTTACTTTAAAAATAAGAATAGTAAATGTCCTCTAATCGAAAGCTAGGATTGTTCGGACAGACTGACATTTTTATTTTAGTTAGATGTATGAAACGTATGCAATCTCTGAGTGCATGCGTATGAACCATTTCACTACGCCAGAGTATTTTTATTATTATTATTTTAGTTGGATGTATGAAAAGTGGGATGAAATGTTGAGTTTCCAACGGCGGGACGGGGAGGGACTGCCAGGCGAAAGCGATACCATGTGTCACGTGTGCACCAGATCTGACCATTCATCTGAAGGGACCCATCAGTTCATCTGCACTTTGCATGAGAGAACTTGACAGTTGGAAAGAATGACGAACCGACTAATGTGGCCCACTTGTTGTGTGGACTGCTTTTTTATGCACTGGGCAAAAGCCTGCATGTCTGGAGGTACAAGGCCCACTAGTTGTGAATTTTTTTTCATTCCCTGTGTCCCACCCTCTATTGAAAATTGAGAATCCCAATAGATGGATATTTTTTATAGGAAAGATCTCGATCATCCATAGGTTATTGATCAGATGTTTAGAATAGTCCAATAATGTTTTTTTTTAAAGCTTGCAGTAATGAAACTTCCTGATCAATCTGCCTAAAGGCCTGAGAAGTAGGCTCGGCCAAACCTTCTCTATTTAACATTAATGGACGGTATGTAGATGGTGGGCCTAGCGCCTTCCATTCCAACTATGGCTGTCAACGTACCAGATTGGGCGTTGTGTAGATCTGTACTGAACTGGCCCACAAAGTAAAACCTATGGCTGAGCTTGGTGTAGCCCATCATGGGTTCGATTTAGCTTGAGATGATAGAACCGGCCTAAGATGGACCTTAATCCTCTGCGACACCTGTTTTAGGAAGCACGTAAAACCTCCAAGATCTGTGGGATCCCCCATGTTGTGTATGTAATAAAATCCACACCGTCCATCTTAAGGAGAAACTATTGAATCATTTGTACACAAGATTAGCCTGATTAAAAACTCAAATGGGCCACTCCAATGGAAACAGTGTAAAATTGTTGCCGTACAACATGGTGGGCCCACAGACTTGGTGTTTTACGCACCGCATGAAAAGAGGAAAAAAAAAAAAAACAGACTGGCCGTTCACAGCACTCGACAGTCCCAGCGACATGGAACCAGTAAACCAGACCGGAACAGACCAAACCACGTGGTTTAGCATAGTTCTGAAGTGGACAAGTTCTAGTTTCAAAAATCAAAGAACCGATTAGTTCCATTCTCAATTTGGAGTTATGTAGAACCGATTCGGTCCATCCTAAGTAATAAATAATTTTAAAAAATCTTGATCTCTTGATTCTCTTCATACCACCCCAGCTGTCCCCATTCCATTCTTATCTCTCTCTGGCCTAGAACTGTGGATCTAATACGGAACTGAACCAATTTTTACCGTCAGATTCCGGTTCGGTTCTAGGGTGCAAACGGTCCAGTTCCGGTTCCAATTTTCCTAGAACCGTTAGGAATGATTCGGTTATGGGGTGACCCTAGAACTGGACCGAACCGACCCATGTGCACCCCTAGTTTTTGCTACTTTAACCAACACAATAGAACCAATCGGACGGTCAAGATCATCCGTCCAAGCACTACTCTCAACTTACACAACTTCATACATTTCTGTTACGCCCACATTGATCACGACCGGCAATTTTGATCAACTGGGCCCCACAAGCTAAGACAATAAATCGCAAAGGTGCTATTCGTTGCTAAATCTTGCATTTTAGACGGTGGATCCAGATCATCCATCTACTGGGCCCTATCCATGGATGCCCATCTCTTGATAATCACACCGGTTAAATCCTATCCAAGAACAGTAATTTCCAACATTCATCAACAAAAAAAATATCCCACGATCATCCATCTCATGTGAATTTCAACGCTGGGCCATCATCAAATCAAAATCTACTTTCAAGTACCCAAAACAGATAAACTAGATAAAAGGAACCAACGGCTATGATCAACCAAGGAGACTTACAATCACCTTACTAATACTACATAGCTTTTCCAAGATCTCATTCCTATACGTTAATGGCGAAGGTGATTTAGGCACAGGCGGTTTTTTGAACATATTATCACATTCCACACCTTCCCCTCCTGCGGACCCCACCAACTTGGCTACTTCAATGTAAGCCTTCAGATCAAGATTAGTTAGAGCGTCTTTGAGGTAATTGACGCCGATATCATAGACGGCCGAGCATTCGTAGAGGCAGATTTTCAGCACGTGGTCGTTCTCGGTGTCGTTGATCAGCTTAGCGATGAATGAATAAGTGTCCGTTGCGTTGGACAGTGTTAGCTCGATCATGATCTTAGCAAAGATATTTAGATCTGCGGTGGAGCTTCGAGGATCGGATTCAAGAGAGCAGATGCAGAGCTGGTAGTCGTTTGTTTTGTTGCATGTTGTTTGAATCAAATCAGTGCTGTTGTAGGCTGCAGATGATAGGTTGAAGGAGAGAGAGAGAGCGAGAGCGAGTGGGAAAACAAGGAACGGATGGAATGCATTGGCCATGGATCGATGTTCGGTGGAAGTGTTTGGAGGGAATGAGTATTTATAGATTAACAGGTTCATGCAAACTCTGTAGAAAACGAAACGCTTGGGCTGGCATAATGGGCCTGGTGGGCTTGGGTCTGACTTATATTAGTCGGGCTTGGTTTGGTGTTGAGATACTCGGCGACTCGAATCGAGTCATTCGGGCCTGAGATGGGTTGGGGTTGAATCCGCCCGACTCGTGGTATGGAACCGGATCCGACTCTTAAAACCATGGTTCAATTTCACTTGATTTCGTGGGCCGTTTATGGGGCTTTCAGGCCCACCACATAAATGAGTCGGATCTGGTTTTATACTCACGGGCCTGAAACTAGGCCCAGTTGTGATGAATGCCTTGCTGCTGGAATCGGCATGAATTCATGGGTTTGTGAGGGTGATTTTTGGGAGGGGACCGGATGTTGCCGGGTAACACCTAGTGGACTGTGGGGTCCATCTTGATGTTTTTTTTTTTTTTTTTTTTTTTTTTTGTATATCTACGCCGTCTATCAGTTTTTATAGATCATATTAGGGCTGGGTTCCAAAAATGAAGAAGATATCATTCTCAAGTGGACCACACAGTAGGAAATGAATGGACACCATTAAGAAGTACTTGGGAGCCGAAAGAGTGTTGGATGAAGCTGATATTTGTGTTTCCCTTCATCCAGGTCTTTGTGACCTTGTCAACAGGTTGGATGGCAAATAAACACTACGTTGGACCTAGGAAGTTTTTAATGGTTGGCGTTCAATGAACACGGTTTCCTATGGTGTGGTCCACTTGATATTTATATCTACATCTATTTTGGAGATATTCTCTAAAATTATCTGGAAAAACTGATTGACGGTGTGGATATACAATACATATATCAAGGTGGGCCCACGGTAAGGGAAATACCCACCTACGTGTACCTAAGTAACACCTATTCCGCTCCCGTTATTTTAATGAGCTTATAGATTTGAGTATTTAGAAAGATTTGGCTTTATTGTTAGAATTTTACAGGTTCCAAACAATCAAACGTGCCATTTCAACGGCTGGGATGAATGCGCCCCCAGTCGAACTGCTCAGGTTGGCCACGCATGTACCTGGAATTCAGGCCGTTGGTCGCCTTTTTTTCTAGCTGTCCATCTTCATCGTTAAAGCAAATCCAGGATCTGACAAGTGGGCCAGCAAGATTTTTGGGACAGAGCATATTCATAGTGGTCCAAACATAATGAACGGCTTAGATCTGGCGCTGTTTGCACATGGGCTTCGTTTAACCACCTGAATGATTCAACCTTTCCTCGCTGTCTTCTCATCGTTGAATTTGGACGGTTGGGATTAAAGAAATAGGTGATTGGGTGTACGGATTCTGCAAGTCCATATACTCAGACAAATCCATCGATTCATTTCTCTAGAATTTGTATTTAATAAACCAGAAAATCGGAACAGAATCGTCTTCAAAGCCTGTTCAAGGCAGCTGCTTAAAACGGAAACGGATTGGCTACTCTCCCTGCCACCAGCCCGGTGGCTTCTGGTCAGTGCTCTGTGGGCCCCACCATGATGTATGTATTTCATCAATGCCGTCCATCTATTTTTCTAGACCATTTTATGATATAAAACTAAAAATGAGAGGGATATAAATTTCAGGTGGACCACACCATAGGAAAACAATAGCGATTGGATATCTACCATTAAAATTCCCCTAAGGGCCACTGTACTGTCTATTTGACATCCAATCTGTTGATTAGGTCATACAGACCCAGATGAAGGCAAAAAACAAAGATCAGCTTGACCCAAAACTTTTATAGACCCCAAAAAGTTTTTAATGGTCTAAGTTCATTCAGCACTGTTTCTTGCAATGTAGTCAACTTGAGATTTGGATATACTTTATTTTTGGTCTCATACCATAAAATGATCTAGAAAAATAGATGGACGGCATGGATGAAATATATAAAACATGGTGGGCCCACATAGCACCGACCACCAGCCATTGGCTGGTGTCGGGGGAGTAGCCAATCCGTTTCCGCTTAAAACACCCAAGCTCTGTGGGTCCCACCATGTCGTATATGTAAATCCACGGCGTCCATTAGGTGGAACCCTTATTTGAACCATACATACATAACATGAATGTATCAACGTAAAATTTCTCCTAAAACCTTTTAGTTTTCGTGGTGTGGCCCACCTGAGTTGAAAGATATAGACCATGGCTACTCCAGACACAAACCTACGGTTCACATGTTATCCCCGTTGTTTCCCTTGATGTGGCACATCGGAGTTGTGGGTGTGACTGATTTTTATCGTCAAGACCTAGAATCAAGGATACAACCAGATGGACGGAGTGGATTTTACATATACAATTAGGGGACCCCACAGAGTTGGAGTGTTGTACGCGCTGTCTCAAACAGGTGTTGTAGAGGATTACGGTACCATGTGGGTCTGATTAATTAATGGCATGCATTATATATATATATATATAGAGTCATGCTCCCCTGCGCACCTACGCACGTGCGCACCTTTGCACACCTGCTATGGGTGTCTAATCTGAATGGTCCATGTGATTCGGAATCCCATGAAACCCCATATGACAAAGTTTCATGATCTAAAATTCTGTTGGGAGCATAAAAAGAGAAATGCAAATGAAGAGAGTGTGAATATTTATAGAGGACTACTAAATTTTCATGATGTCATTTCATGTATCTTTTTCATTAAAAGTTTTATATCAAAGTACAACTTGGGCCCGGGGTTTATAGTTTTTTATTGTAACATGATATCACATGAACGGTTCAGATTTCGGATCCGCATCACATATGATCGTTTCTCAAAAAAAGTTCATTACGTAGTATATAATGAACTGGTTCGCAGGTGATACGTTTCCACACACACACACTATATATATATATATATATATATATATATATATATATATATATATATATATATATATATATATATATATATATATCTTTTACACACGCACACATAGAGCTGTACACGAGCAGAGTAAGCTCCGTTACTCGCTCAACTCGACTCGGAATTACTCGACACGAGCATGAGTTTGAGCCGAGCACGAGCATGAGTTTGATACTCGTTTTGATTACGAGTTAGGCAATACTCAACTCGGTACTCAACTCGTGTACTCGATTCGTACTCAACTCATACTGTGTGGTGTTGATTTATTATTATTAGTTTTTTGTATAAATTATTAATATATTTCAGAAATTAATATCATATTTTGCTAATATATATCAGAAATTGTTAATATGTTTATATATGTCAAAAATTGTTAATATGTTAATATATATTAATATAGCTAATATATGTTAAAATTATTAATATATGTTAATACAACTAATATATGTTAAATTTGTTGCTTGAAAACCCTACTCAAACTGTGCTCAAATTCGGACTCGAACTCGACTTGAAAACTCGGACTCGACTCAGCTCGGCTCGATTTCTGCTCGAACTCGTCTCGTACTTAGATGAGTAGATCACGAGTAGAGTATCCATGCTCGATGCCCGAGCAGAGCTGAGTACAAGTACGACTCAAGCAGTGCGAGCCGAGCATGAGCTGGGCAATACTCGACTCAGCTCGACTCGTGTATAGCTCCATGCATGCACACCCCCACACACTCACGCTGGTGGAATTTCACCACTTATGGGTACTCGAAACCCTTGGCCAAGAGTTGAAACTTCTACGAGTCTACCACCGGAGCAAGTGTGGACCCAATGGCATGCATTATATGGGTCTAAGTCGTTAATGCTGTTCATCTAATAATCTATCTGTGAAATGTGGTCCGTTCTTCAGGTGGGACCTATTTGTATCGCTTAATCTAATAAGCAGGCAAATCAATAATCGGTTGGGTCATATCCGTACAACAGAGAAGGACTGACCGTCCACATCCACCCTATAGTTGCGAGCACCTAATGATCGAACCCTGGTTTGTAGGCCTCGGCAAATTCACTCGATGGCCCACCCGATCAAAGGCTAAGAAGTCACATTGGTCCATTATGTTCTGTCATGGCATATTGGTACGAAATCCAATCCATTCATTCGAGGGGCATCACTATGTAGATGCTCATGCCCAAGAATCATCAGGTCCGTCCACTTATCAGGTAGGCCACAGGTCACCAAAAAAAATGTACGGATGAAAACCTTGGCTGGGGTTATATCATCCATCTTACTGTTTCTAATATCGGACAGATTGTAGAGATGTGATTGCATCTTTCGTACAGATTCTTTCTTATTTTTCAGAATTCTTAAGTTCTATATTTATTTATGTATTTTCCCTATAATCTATTTATATCCATTGAGAAATCAATAAGAAAGAATCTGTAGAATACAAAAAATCACGGACCAGCATAAGGACAGCTTGGATATTGCACCTGTCCGCCACGCTGGCAGATGTGTTGGCTTGTAGATGTTTAGATCCATCCATGGATGAAGGGCCACTTTAAGTTGGTGACATGAGACATACATGTGGACAGTCTAATCAACTGATTTGAACCATCCATTTCTCAAAGTCAATCATGGGAGCAGAACCACACACCTCAGATCATTCTAACTGATAGCCTACAAAATAAACAATCCAATCCGTTCAAGGAAAACAATTTCATTCATCAATCTAGCTCACTACTTTGGTGGGCCAACTTTGATAGATGGGATCAACCGTTAGATCTTTATTTTAGAATAGTGGCCCATGAAGTATGGACTATACTCAATGTACCACCTTAATTGATTGATGACGCTAGGGCTGTCAGCAGGCCGGCTGGCTCTTGGGCAAGGCCTGCTTTCTTCCTGCCTGGGCTAGAAAATTAGGCCCAAGTGCGAGGCCCGAGCCCAAAACTAAGGCCCTTTCATTAATCTGGTTTAACTTGGGCTGCGTCTGAGGGGCCGCTTGGATGTCTTTTAAGTTGTAAAAGGGATTACATGTAATCTAATTACAGAGGTTGTTTGGATGCATGTATTTGCCTGTAAAGGCTTTTGCATGTTGTAATTAAACTGCAACTTTTAGAGGTAATATGAAATATGAGAAAAAGTCATGAGTTTTATATTACATGGAAAGTTTTTACCGCTAAAAAGGCATTATACATAGTAGAACAGAACATAGTGGTTAATATACACTCATGATATGTGAAGCCTACTGGTGTACTTCCCTTGATGCTCTCTTGTGGCCTCTACGAAAAAAAAAAGAAAAGAAAGGCTCAGCCATTATCAAATGGACTACACAAGGGAAGGATGGGACATCCACCCCTACAATTTTTTAGATTGTATTTGGTGTGCACTATGATGGGTGGAACACATCCAATCCATTTAGTGTGTACATGCTCTAATGCTCTCTTAGGGCCTTAAAAAAAATAAAGTCTTTCTTAAGTGATGTGCAAAAGTTGAAAGGTTCACCGCACAAGTTCTATGGTATGAATGCCTAATTTATTCATTGTAAATACTTTACATGCTAGCCTGTAAATAGGGTTGTCAATTGGCTGGGTAGTCCCGGCAGGCCTATGGGCTGGATTTGGGGTGGTGTATCAGGCCCCACGGTTGGGCTTGGGCTTAAGTCTGGAGCTCTATTGTAAATCTGGCCAAACTCAGGCTTAATACCCTAAAAGTGCAAATTGGTACTTTCTTAACCTAATTTTCTCCATTTTCTTTGATTCTCTCCCTCTCCCTCACATAGGAGGCACACTAAAATATCATTTATCCATAAAGATATTCACCCTCGAGCTCAGGCAGTTATTTCAGCCATCATAGGCCCGAGGCTGGATTTGAACTTAGGTTTAGAATTGCCGGCCGAGTTTGAACAGAGCTAGCCCCAAACTAACCTAGCCCATTGATAGCCATACCTATAAAGAGATTACCATTTAAAAGCCAAACGAAATAGCATGTAAACCGATTATACCTTAACTGTCCCAAGTTTACATTTAACATTTACCATGATGATGGCGGAGCACCTAATCAACAGCCCAGATCTTGCACAAAAGTGTGTAGCTGTGCTCAGGCTGGGGTTAGACCCTGACCTGACCCACCCAACCCTAACATCAACTCATCGCCATGTTATGAGAGTATGCGGATCCTTTGTCCGTGTGTGTCCTATTACAAATCATAACATTTTGGGGCATCATAGTCTAGAGGAGAGAAGAAAAAAGAACTTAAAGTTACAAAAGCAACGGTCCAGCTCAGATTCGTTTTAGGCCTGACCTTTGAACGGCTTTGGCTGGATCCATCGGCCTGCACCGCTTCAAATTTTAACTTTGGTGGGCCCAGATGGGGCCATTCCGGGCCCTTCTTAGGAACGGATCAGATGGAGTTGGTGAGAATTGCGTGTGGTTCAAATTGTCTTATTTAAAGGGGAGGGAGTTGAATAACTGTTGTTTGGATGAGTTCCTTTGTTTTATCATGGAGGGCTTACATTCGTTGATTTTTAAAACTATAGATAGAGATGCTTAATCGCGATGTATTTTATTTCACGTGTTTTAGCCGGTGTTTGGTTGCGTCACCTCAAGTAGATATTACTGGCTGCGCTCACATGGTATAGTGAGTGGATTAGGTGTGGCTTGGTCTAGCCCAATACGGTACAACCCTGACCGTGGGGCTAACGTTGAAGTATGTATTGTATATTAATGTCGTCCATCTATTTTGGAAGATTATTTTAAGGCATGAGCTAAAAAATGATTCAGATCCAAATCTCAGGTGGACCACACTGCAGGAAACGGTGGTGATTGACCAATAGAAACTTTTTGCTGGATGCAAAAGTTTTGGATCGAGATTATATTTTTTCTTCCTTCAAACAGATTTGTGTGACCTTATCAACAGGTTGGGTGGGTAAATAAAGATTACAGTAGGCTGTAGGGAGTTTTTAATGGTGTCCGTTCAATCATCACTGTTTCCTATGATGTAGTCACCTAAGATTTTGATCTTCATATATGCGTAAGATGAGCTTTCAAAAACGGATGGACGGCGTGGATATACAATAGATACATCAAGGTGGGCCCTACGGTCAGGTACATACCATGGGGTGTGAGGCCGGAGTTGCACCTAATCGGGCCGCCCCATGGGACGCGGATTTCCTGCGAAAGCCCTGTCGCAGGAAGTTCCTGCACTGGGAACTCAGATGGGGTCCACTGTGATTTTTGTGAGAAATCCTAGCCTTCCATTAGTTTCTTAGTTTATTTCAGGTCATGATGCCAAAAAAGCTCGAGTGGGCCATGCTAAAGGAAAATGTGGTTAAGGAAATTCCTACCGTTGAAACCTACCTAGGTTCAAAATTAATGTTTACAGGCCATTCATACCGTTAATAACTTCATTCCTACTGGGATGAACTGAAATCACAAATACTAGCATGATTCAAAACTTCTGTGGCCCACGAATATTTCAACTGTAGACATTCAATTATCATGTTTTCGGCCCACTTGAGCTTTGAAAACGACTCATTTTTGGCATCATGCCTTAAAATAAACTCAAAAAACGGATGGACGGGTAGGATTTCTCACAAACATCACAGTGGACCCCACCTGGGTTCCCAGTGCAGGAACTTCCTGCGAAAGTCTTTCGCAGGAAATCCGCGTCCCCAACCATCAGATGGGCCACACCATAGAAACCAATGCCAAGTTGAAAAAAGAACCCTTTATTCAAGTGCTGGGCCCCACCAGATGATCGGATTTCCCTCATTTCCGAGCGTACCATCATCATCACGACCATCAGGGGGCTCATCTATTGGACGGACTGGATATCACGCATACCTAATTTGGGCCACATCGCATTGATTATACGGTTTGGGCAACTAGACTTGCTGATTTTGGTTTGGGAGCACATCTTGTAGGGTCTTATATGTTGGACGGTCTAGATCTCATGCACATACCACATAGGCTCCATAATAGACTAATAGATGTGATAGTACCAGTGCCACGTAAGCTCTCGTTTATATTAATTGTCTATCCATAAGAATTAATAAAATAAAAGAAAGAACTATAGCTGACGAAATACTTCATAGGCTAACCAAAGATGAAATTATCTTTCATAAACATTAGTTAATTTGGAGTGGTGTCTGTTACACTTGCACAATCATAAGGTCTAGATACGTACGTACCTGCATGTATGTTGTTGTTGATTGACCGAAGTAGATTATTTAAATTCTAGCAATAATATATATAAAGTTTAGGCCTGTTTGGCTGCCACCTTAAAGCGATATATATTTTAATCTTGTAGCACACCAGTGAAGTTGTTAGGAAACTTCCTATCTTGTTGTATAGCCAAAAAGAAATGGGGGAGCCAGGGATTTCCAGATGCAGATTGAGTATAGCAGGGGACTAGTGTGGATTACTTGGTGACTAGGACAGATAACCCAACTATGTGGGGCCCACTATGATTTATGTGTATTATTCGTACTGTCCAATCATTTTGCCAGCTCGCTATAGGGCAAGAGCCCGAAAAATGAGGGTTATCCAAAGCTCAAGTGGACCACACCATAGAAAATTAGGGGGATTGAATGCCTAGAGTTGAAAACTTCTCTAGAGCATGGAAGTTTAGGATATAGTTGATATTTATGTTTTCTCTTTATTTAGGTTCATGAAATTTTATGAATAGATTAAATGTCAAATAAACGTCATGGTGGGTCTTAGGAAGGCTTCAATGGTGTACGTTCCTACATTCAATACTTGTTTGCCTCATTTTTCAGCTTTTGTGCCCCTGAAAGGAGGGGCAAAATAGATAGACAGCATGGATAAACACAAACATCACAATGGGCCCAATAGAATTGGGTCATATATCCTATGTGATTTGGTTACCAAGCAATTCGTGTCTGTAGGGGATTAGACGTATGTTGTCTAGTAGAGGGTTTAGGTCATGTAGTAACTCGATTCGATCTGATTCAGACCAAAATTAAGTAGTATAAAGTTAGATTTTACTTTTTTTTTTTTTTTTCTTTTTTTTTTTTTTTTTTTTGTTATAAAAAAAACTTTGACCTTTCTTTTACCTGAACCTTAATCCTACCCAAGTCAGCGTCGTCAGATGAACCTTTATGGCGTATAACAGTTGTAACCTACTAGCCTTCCTGTCTTGCTGGTTGAAGCATGACCAACGAACAGGGCCTAACCTGGTTTGGAAGTCCTACCCGATGTGAGAGGAGAGTTTGAGTTGCTAACTCGGGTTCGACCGATGGCTTGGTGTGGTGCGGCACCGCAGTTCAAGCTAACTTCTTCTCTTTCCCTTCTTTCTCTCCCGATTTCCCTCATGTTTCCTTCTTAACACTAGAGTTTTTGACTCGGCTTGACTCAACCCAGTTCGAATCGATCGGACAGACTCAACTCGATTCAACTCAGTTTACCTAACTGAGTCGGACTCACTTCGGCTCAGGCCAGCAAGGATGCGGTTTGAATCGAGTAAGCCCTGCGGGACTTGATCCCGAATCAGATTGAGTTCAGGTTAGGTACTTGTAAAAACTAGATCGAGTCGAGTTAGACGTAATCCGGTCCGATTTGACTCGATGCCCCCCTCTACTGTCCAGAACATGTCACCAATAAAAAAAAAATCATGTGCACTCGTTAAATATGGAGCTTATTATGAAAAATAAAAAATTTTCTCCATGAAATTATATTTAAAAAAAAATTCATGACAAACTCTACATCTAACATGCACATATGTCGCTTTTTAATTAGCATTGTATCATCCTAAAAAGAGTGCATTTAGCACCCTACTATAGGCTATGCATGAGAACATGTTTCATGCATTCATGGAGCATATAGTGAAAAATAAAATTTTTCCGCCATGAAATTATAATTTTTTTTTCATGACAAACTCTACATCTGACATGCACATATGTTGCTTTTTAATTAGCATTGTATCATCCTAAAAAGAGTGCATTTAGCACCCTACCATAGGCCATGCATGAGAACATGTGCCATGCATTCAAGGTCAAAGTGGTCCATATGACATTGCATTGCAAGTAAGGGTCTCTCTTAAGAAACAAGTTGAGCACCCTACTTTAGGCTATGCATGAGAACATGTGTCATGCATTCAAGGTCAAAGTGGTCCATTTGACACTGCATTGCAAGTAAGGGTCTCTCTCAAGAAACAAGTTGATTCATAAATAAGTGGGCCACAACTATAAACACAATGTTTACTGTTGATATATATATATATATATATATCACGCATCCCACACACTCACGGTGTAGTGGAATTTCACCAACTTCACCACCTATGGGCACTCGAACCGTCGACTAGGTGTTGAAACTCCTGAGAGTCTACCACCAGAGCAAGAGTAAGGACCCACTTCAACCCACTCAATGTGATTAGCTTATCATAACAACTCATTCTGCAGTTAATGCATATAGTCAAAATAATGTGAAAACAGACGCAAGTAACCAATTTGGTCATTGATATGATAATTCAGATGGTAGGTTGACGTGATGGTCTACAGCCACAAACAGCGTAAACAGCTACATCAAAAAATCTCTCCCATTTGGGGTCTTAACCATTTGTTCCGACAAATGGATACTCATGAAAAAAGAGTGAACAATAGTCCACAGCCAATCTAAACACCTCCAAAGGTTATTTGAATCTTCCAATCTTTCTTTCTTTTTTTTTTTCTTTTTTTTTTTTTTTTTTTTTTTTTAATTTTGTTTTGTTTTGTTTTTTTTTTTTTTGTTTTCCCTTAAAGCATTCTCTATCTATAATAGGCTCTTCATATCGACATCCTATATTATCATCATAGGCTTACCACTTCGATGGTTTTTACTTAGGAAAAGCATACTATAAAATCTCTAAAAATAATAATTTTGTGACGGTTTGTAAAGATATTTTAACGTGATTATATATAGACGGTTCGAAAAGATACATTCACGTGATTTTATATATATATATATATATATATATATATATATATATATATATATATATATATATGGGAGATGGTCACCTGCGCACCTTTTCACGTGAGCACCAATGAGCACCTTTGCACACGTGTCATGTGCACAAAATCTGAACAGTCCAAGTGATGCCGCACCACTTGAAATACCATAGGCCCAATTTTCAGCCTGATACGAAACTCTAGTGGGCCATGGCAAAAGGAAACAGTTTCCTCCCTTGATTTGCATTTCTCTTTGCTATGGCTCACCGGAGTCATTGATCAAGCTAAAAATTGGGCCTATAGAATTTCAAGGGGTGCGGCATCACTTGGACCGTTCAGATTTTGTACACATGACACGTGTGCAAAGGTGCTCATTGGTGCTCATGTGAAAAGGTGCGCAGGTGACCATCTCCCACATATATATATATATATATATATATATATATATATATATATATATATAAGACAGGTGCACACGGTTCGGATCCAGTTTTAAAAGGGATGAGAAATAAAGGTGGCCCCCTCACATGAGTGGTCCATATCAACAGCTGGCAGTGACCAATTCATTTCTCTCCTTGACTATTCGGTCCAGTTTCAAAACCAGAACCGAACCGTGAGCACCCCAAAATATATATATATATATATATATATATATATATATATATATATATATATATATAAAAGAGAAGTGATAAAAAAAAATGTGGGAATCATGGGTGAAAAGGCAAGTAAATTTTCAATTACTGTTAGTGCATTCCAGTCGGTGAAGAATACTTCTTAAATTAAAGTATTTCAACCCTATGACTTTATGACGATTATGGTACCCATTCAAATTAAAAATGAAAGAGTTAAATAATTAATAAATAAAATAGTCCAAGCTAAATTTTTTATTTTTTGCATATTACCAAATCTAAAGTAAAACCCATAATATTAACAATTTAGATCATTGCAATTTGCAAGACCTCCATCTGTATCTCAGGAATACTTGTTTGGTATGGCGCCTGCTGCACATAGTCAATGCATGATAGGTACCTATTCCAATATTTTAAAATGACAAAGATATCCCTATAGAGCACGTAAAATGTACACGTCGACAGGTAAAATCTCAAGCATTTGTTATTAAACATTCAAAAACCATTAGGGCGACGTACGTGTGCAAGAAATACGCGAGTGTTTAGGGTTGGTGAAGCTGTAGAAACGGGTCAGACGGGGGGAGACGTGCTCGGTCCAAGTCTTCTAGCAATGTGGTTGGCCGGACAGGGACATTCCAGGTGTCGCCCATTGAGTAGCCGCCCATAGCAATTCACGTTTCTTAAATCACTTTACTAATATATACGTAAAGAGAGAGGGAGGGAGGGAGGGAGGTTTGCTGAGCTCACACGAGTATATAGCCCTGACCATCTGTTCCAACATGGAAAACATCGTAAGATCTGAACGGTCCATTAGGTGGGCCACACTGTGCGTATATTCTGCGCCAATAAAAGGCAAATCCACTACAAAACAAGTATTCTTAGCCGACCATTTGCTTTATACACAGACATCTATCTGGAAGCTGATTACCTGTGACCCCAGGCACAGAGATATTCCCCCACAGAGATGTCCGTGACGAATCCTCTCCGTTCATCTGTTTTGCAAGACCATAGTGGGGGTTGAAGGAACCAGAGTGTGGCAGAAGTTTTGTATCAGGACGATATTTGTGCTTGCAGTTTATCTGAGTGGTAATAAGCATATGAACGGTTTAGATGGTATATAAACATTACGGACAACTCCAAAAAGGTTTGGACGGTGGACATTTCCATTCCCACTATTTCGTTGGTGTGGCCCACCTGAGTTTGGGACCTGCATGAATTTTTTATTCCCATCCTATTGTGATCTTTAAAACAGATGACATGGGGTTTGTCACGTACATTTATGTGGACCCCACACAGCCTTATGCACCGGGGAAACGGATTCGCTACTCCCCTGACACCCTGTGGGCCCCAATATGATGAATTTGTTTCATCCATTCCGTTCATCCATTTTTAAAGATCATTTTAGGGCTTGATTCCAAAAATGAGAGGGATATAAATCTAAGGGTTACCACACCGCATGAAAACAATAGAGATTAGATATCCACCATTAAAGTCCTCCTAAGGCCTACTGTACTGTTTATTTGACATCCAATCTGTTGATTAGGTCATACAGGCCCAGATGAAGGGAAAAAACAAAAATCAGCTTGATCCAAAACTTTTATGGTCCCCAAAATGTTTTAATGGTCGACAGTCATTCAACACTGTTTCCTGCAATGGTCCACTTGAAATTGGGATATACCTCATTTTTGGTCTCGAACCGTAAAATGATCTTTAAAAATAGATGGACGGCTTGGATGAAACACATACATCATGGTGGGGCCTACGTAGCACCGACCACCAGCCATTGGCCGGTGTCAGGGGGAGTAGCCAATCCGTTTCCATGCACCGGAATACGTGAGGCCCACAAAGATGTATGAGTTTTATCAAGGCCGTCCATTCATCTTTTTCATATGATTTTAGGGTATGAGTCTAAAATTTAGGCAGGTACAAGGCTCTAATGGACCGCACCACAGGAAGCAGCGGGATAAGGAAACTCACCGTTGAAGCCGGGATGAAGGGAAAACACAAATATCTTCTGCCGCTCACAAAAAAGTTTTCAACGGTGAGCGTTTAATCCCCATTGTGTGGCCACTTGACCGTTGGATCTGCCTCATTGCTAGGTTTATATCTTAAAGTGATCTGGAAAACTAGATGAACCGCGTGGATAAAACCTATACATCACAGTGGGCCCCACAGAGCCGCAGGACGTAAGCTGCTTACATTTGTCCAATAAGAAATCTACCGAGTAGGCCTACTGATGGACTGATCGGATCTTCAACACGTGTGCCACATTCCCACATGCGTGTGGGCCTAACAAAACTCCATAAATAATCACAAATATTAAAAATAAATAAACAAATAAACCCATTTTCCGATTTTAACTAGTTAATTTACAAGCTCGATTTCGAGATACTTATATATTTAAACATTTAAAAAAAAAAAAAAAAAAACACAAAAATCAACGACTTAATCTTCATATACCAACCTAATGACGGAAGATCATGAAAACCTGCCATGTGTACCATAACGGAACAACTCCACAAAGGGCCCACATCCAAAGAGAGAATCCTCACCTTTGAGGTTGGCCCTGTTCTTCTCCTCTTTCAACATCGATTTCAGCAGCAGAGCTGCTACCACCACCACCGCCGGCTCTTCTATCTCTACTCAAAATCCTCTTCAACGCAAGAATCCCACTCCCTGGAGATCTCAACGGCGACCCAACCACCAAACCCTCCTCCAACCCTTTAAAGCTCTCGTTCCTCCTCGGCACTTCAATCCCCATCCCTACAAACCCTAACGCCTTCTTCCTAAAAGAAGAAGAACCTGGATTCGAAGACGACGACGACGACGAAGAAGAAGAAGAAGAAGAACCTGCTTCTTCAGACCCAGAACTCGGGCCAGCTTCTGAAGTTCGCTCTGTCTCTGTCTCTACCGATACCACAATCTCGATCCGGTTTTGGAAAACGTTACGCGGCGAATCCGATATATCGGGGTTCACGGCCGATCTACAGAGCGGACACGTGGAGTGGGAGTGAAACCACATATCGATGCAGTCGGTGTGGAAGCTGTGGTTGCATTTAGGCAGCATCCGACCTTTCTCGTTCTCCTCGAACTCGCATAAGCACACGGCGCATTCTAGCGGCTCCGGGTGGGTTTGGGGGGAGAAGACGAAAACGGGGAGCGATCTGAGAACGGCGGCGTCGAGGCCGCCGGATGGAGCTTGGTGGGTTGCGGAGGCGAAGAGGAGGCGGGATCGTCGGCGGAGAAAACGGGTGCGCCGGCGGCGGAGGAGGAAGCAACGGGCGTAGATGTGGAGGCAGAGGATGAGGACGACGACAGTGAAGAGGATGATGATAGCACTGAGCATGATCTTGCCGCTGAGCGCGTAGCTTTTTGGGGCGTGGATGTAGCCCCTCTGGATGCCGTTTGGCTCGTTCTCCATTTGCGATTTTTTCCGATTGCGATTTTTAATTTTGAAGAGAGGAGTGTGGAAGATAGGAGAGAAAGAGGGGTTTTATCGGGGGGAGAGAGGCCAAAGTGGCGGAAGGTTCTTGGATGCCGCAGATCACTTATTTATTTATTTATAATTTTTGACTGTTCTTTCTTGATTTGGTTGAGAGGTAAGACCGAAGGATGCGGTAGATTGATAGGGACGGCTACGGTTGATTTTTTTAAGTGGGCCACACGACTATTTGCGATGACGAAATTGCACTTCTGTTGTTTTACGGTTGGTAATTCGTATCAAGATTGGCTTGACCATTTAATCGTTTCATGACAGTCTTCGAGTGGGGAGCGGATAAGGTGTTACCCTTACCGTGGGGTACATTGGGTGGGATTAAGGTGGATGGAACTGTAAGAGTACCAATAAATGTATGCGTAAGGTATTGCTCCTGGACTGAATTGGGTGTATTACCATATTTGAAATGTATGCAATTAAAACTAAATTCTTTGATTTCCTATCAAATTACACATAGGTAAAGGAAAAATTCATTATTCATGGGATTTAAAAATCCCATCTAACACTTTCCAATACAAAGCTCATTTTTCAAAGTTTATAAAATTAATTTTAATCTCATCTCATGCTCATTCCAAACATGTCATTCCTAATCTCGATGTGGGATTAGCAATATAATCCCATTTAATACAACTTAATACACTAGCCAAACAAGCCTTAATTATTTGTTGTATATCCAAGCCATCCACCTGTTTTTTCAATCCATTTTCACGTGGACCACACTATGGTAAATAGCGGTGATTGAACACCCACCATTAAAAACTTCTAAGGGCCCATGGTAATGCCACAGTAATTTTATTTTCCATTCAACCAATTGATGAGGTCAAAAAGATTTGGATGAAGGGAAACTATAAATATCAGCTTGATCCAAAACGTTTAAGTTCCACAAAAAGCTGTTTGCAATGATATGTTCCACTTGAGATTTGGATTTATTTCAAAAATTTGAACAACGTCCTAAAATGAGTTACAATTTTTAAAAAATGTGTGGATGGTGTGGATGTAAGAGGGTAACACCCGCTATTGTGTTACCTGGCACGTATTGGATACTGACAAGGTCAGTAGCCAAATTGCTACTGAAGTGACATCACCAAGCTCTGTAGACCTATCATGATGCATGTGTTGTATCCATATCGTCCATCCATTCGGAGAGATAATTTTATGGAATTGGAAAAATAATGAGATAGATCTAAAGTTCAAGTGGTCCCCACCATAAAAAACATTGGAGACAATGACATCTACCGTTCAAAAATTCTTAAGGGCCACGGAAGTTTCCAATCATGCTTATATTTTTGTTTTCATTTCACCTATCTCTATGTTAACCTATGAATAGGTTGTATTTAAAAAATACATCATGATAGGTCCTGTAAATGTTTCAAATGTGGATGTAATTGATCCCACCGTTTCTCACTCTTTTTCTCATGCCATAGAACTATTTTACAAATGATCGGACTGCATGGATACAACACATGCATCACTGTGGGTCCACAGAGCTTGGTGACGTCACTTCATTAGCAGTTGTCAGTATCTAATCTGTGGCCTGTGTTACCCGGGCAACATCGATTACGCTGGGGTTTCAATGGGCGGAGCCTGGAAGCGGATTGCATCCTACCCCCGCTTGGACGGTAATCCATCCAGGCAGGGCTCTGTGGGGCCTACCGTGATGTAGGTATTTTATCGTACTGTTAATAGTTTCTATACAATCATTTTAAAGTATTATAGGAAAAATGAAGCAGATACAGTGCTCCAAGGACCGTGTCAAAGCAAGTTGCAGTGATAATGAGAACCATCATTGAAACCTTTTTAACGGCCACTGTGATGTTTTTTTTTTTTTACCACCCAACCTATTAATAAGGTCTGCAGAATTGGATGAAGTGAAAACACAAATTTCAGCTTGATTGGATATATCTCCAGCTCCCAAGAAGTTTTTAATGGTGGACGTTCAATCCCCACTTTGTGGTCAATTTAAGCCCTTGAACTACCTTAATATTTAGCTCATACTTTCAAATAATAGTATAAAAACGATTAATGGTGTGGATAAAATACCTACATCACGATGGGCCCCACATATCCCTGCCCGGGCGGATTACCGTCCGGGCGGGGGTAGGACGCAATCCGCGACCGGCCGAGCTCGGCCTGTTGAAATCAGAATTTTGAATAGGACAGGCCCGACTGAGAGGCCCAAAACAGTTTAAAATCGGCCACGAACAACCCCAGGCCCGGCCGGTTGACAGACCTATTGTGTTGCACCACAGAACAGATCGTTTTTGACAAATACATTCCGTCCATCTGTTTTGAAAGACACACTAAGACATTATAATAAAAATCAGAAAGATCCAAAACTCAGGTGGGCATACCAAACAAAACACTTGGAACGGAAGCGTCAACCGTTGAAAACTCCCTGGAGCTTACCATAATGTTTATATTCCATACAAACCGTTCATAGGGTTATAACCACTCAGATAATCTGTAGGCACAAATATCATTCTGATACAAAACTTCTTTCACCCCAGGCGTCCAATCCCCACTGTTTCGTGTGTTATGGGCCACCTGACTTTTGGATCTTACTGTTTTTTATATTTCTGTCATATTGTGGTATTTAAAAACAGATGGACGGGGTGGATTTGTCAAAGACATCTCTTTAGGCCCCAGCATCGAAATAAATTTGTGCCTGCACACCGTGTTGCACTAACCGTGGGGCCATCCTGATGTATTTATTGTATATCCACCTATCCTTCCGGTTTGACATCTCATTTTTGGAAAAAGATCTAAAAAATGAAGCAGATTCAAATCTCAGGTGGAACACACCACATGAAACAGAGGTGACAGACCATCAAAAACTTGTAGGCCACGGATGTTTTCAATCAAGCTGATATATTTTTTGTCCCCTTCGTCCACGTCTGTGTGACCTTATCAACAGGTTTGGATGGCGGATAAACATTGCGGTGGGCCCTAGGAAGTTTTTAACGGTGGACATTGCGGCACTGTTTCCTATGGTGTGGTCCAGCTGAGATTTGGATTTTCTTCATTGGAGGCTCATGCCCTAAAATAAGCTGGAAACCGGATGGAATGGATGTTCAATACATACATCAAGGTGGGCCCCACGCTCAGGTCTGCACCGTGTTGGGTGAAGCCGGCCAGCACCTAATCCACTTCCATTCCAGGCGTTAGATTTTTCTGTCCATTTGCAGTCCTCGTACATTTGTTACCCAAGTGGATCTCCTTTGATCAAACGGTCAGTTTGCATGGCATCGTAAGGCATTGATTGGGTGGTGAATTTCATGGGCACGGATTACGGTACAACTTAGGAAAATTTTAACGGTGGGTATTCATTCATCACCATTTATCTGCTTAGTTATTGGGGTCATGTTCTAATGAGCTACCAAAACGGATAGACCGTGTGGATATACAACAAATACATCAAGGTAGGCCCACAGTCAGAGTCTCACCCACTAAGCTGTTGGGAGCGGGTCAGGTGCAGCCCCATCTGTTTTTTTTTTTTTTTGAATCAAGCTGAGATTTGTTTTTTTCTTTCACTAGTGTTTCCGTGACCTTATCACGTTGGATGGCAAATAAACATTATGAGATTAAGGTGGGCCTTAAGAAGTTTTTAACGGTGGGCATTCAATCACCACTATTTCATATAGTATGGTCCACTTGAAATTTGAATCTTTTTATTTTTTTGATTCATGCCTTAAATTGATGTGGAAAAATGGATGAACATCATGAATATAAAAATACAAATATCAAGGTGGGCCCCATGGTAAGGGCTACACCGTCTTGGGTGAGGCCAAGCCGCAACTAATCCACTTCTTAAATTATTATCGTGCACTCACCTAATTTGTGACTAAAATTCTAGGACCACGTACGGTTAGTAATTGGGCATTTAAAATTGTGCATGTGCAGTCGATTAATGCTGATATGGATGGGTATATCCTTGTGATGGATGGGGACAAGGACAAGGTATGTGTTTTATCCACGTCGTCTATCCACTTTTTGAATTCATTTTAGGGCATGAACCCTAAATTGAAGTATATCCATAACTCTAGTGGACCACACCATAAGAAATAATACTGTAAAGAGGTCCAGCATTAAAACTTTCCTAAGGCCGTGGTAATGTTTATTTTTCATCCATACTGTCCATAAGAACACACCGACATAGATGGAGGGAATACACAAATACACGAATATCAGTATGATCCAAAACTTCTTGGCTTGGGTAAGTTTTCAACTACCCCTTTTTACTATGGTGTCTTTACTAGAGCTTTGGATATGCTTTAATTTTGAGCCATGCACAGGCAAAATGGATAGATAGTGGATAAAACACATACATCATGGTGGTTCACATGGTGCTTTTAGAGATGAGGCCATACAAAGCAGGACCAAGTCGAGCAAGGCCTTGACGTGGTGATATTTGATTGGCCCAGCTCCACTACCACTTTCAAACACACCATACGTGTCTCATCTTTGATAGTGGTACATGACCCAATCAAATATTACCATGTTAGGGCCTCACCTAATCCACTCCCACACAAAGCATGTTTAAAATTAACTGAATCCGGTGATGACAGGAAAGCA
Source organism: Magnolia changhungtana (assembly GCA_030180095.1). Taxonomy (NCBI): domain Eukaryota; kingdom Viridiplantae; phylum Streptophyta; class Magnoliopsida; order Magnoliales; family Magnoliaceae; genus Magnolia; species Magnolia changhungtana. Next base: position 594,370 of record JASAUF010000191.1, read on the forward strand.
TTGAATTTGGTGAGGCTCGGGATTTCATTGGACCATATGCCACTATCAAATTAGGGTCATACAAAACATGTTTGAAAGTGGTTCAGGTACTTGGCTTACCTCACACGGGGGCTGGACCACGTTATGGCCTCACCAAACTCGGTATTTCTGAACCTCATCAAATCCAATTCCTACTCGAAAGTTATTTGGGAGAACATGCACACCAATGGCCCGTCTCTGACCTCCACACATGGCTAGGTCGGTTCATCCAGGACATCCGATGTTTCAGTCACCCGGCAATCCATTTTCAATTAAAGGACTAAGTTGGCAAACACATCACACTTTTAAAATTAAATTAGTTGAATAGTAATAACCTCTAATAGATGGTTTGTTTACTGAAACAAGATTATTAGATATTTTTCAGTTTTAAGCCATCAAGATAGGAGTGTTTGGATCTTAAGTTTACTTAAGCTACTTATGCTTTAAGTAACTTATCTTGATTTCTACTTATTAAACTGAAGTGATTAAGTAACTTCAAATAAAAAAGCTACTCATAAACCAAATTTACTTATCTTAAATGGCTCAAAATTGTATCTTATTAATTAGGTGGTATCCAAACGGCCCAAAATTCTACCAATCCAATGGTATAATTCTATAATAATTGAATTTTTGGTTCATGGTACATTAAAACAGTGACCCATGATTTTTAATCCAAACAGCTTGGGTACCTCACACAGGCATGGACCAGGGTCACTTTCTCTAACATGGAAGGAATGGCCTAATGTAAGACCCGTATCCTAGCCCGCACTGTTCCGTAGGCTACCGCGGTCATCCGGTCGAATTCCGGCGACCTGCGATCGTTATCGGTGTGTGCACGCTACCTTGAGAAGTGTCCCATATATTTGAGTCGTCTCGACCCGAGACTTATACCAGTGCGACCGCACCGTCGCCGCGGTTCCTATGCCGCGTCTCGCGTACCGGTGCGATACTCACGCCATGAGTTGTAGGCTTGAGAATAAATCGAGGAAACACTACGGGCAACGTGTGCGCCGTTTCCAAGAAGATTCCTGGTTGAGAAAATGGAATCTCTACCCATACCCTCCTCTTTCCACCAAGTCAACCAAGACCTTACCACTCCCATGCCTTTCATGCCAACAAGGCAATGCTACCCATACCCCATCTCATCTCATGCCCAAAAAGTCAATTACCACCATCCCTCACCCATACACTCCATGTCATCCATCCTTACAACTCCCATCACTCTTTCATTTCTCTCTTCACCCCATTCAAGCAACTCCCAAGAGAGCCAACGTCCATGGCTTCCAAAGAGATGAGAGAAGCCAAGTGTGGCCCACCTTCCTACCACCTTATCCAACCCTTGGATCATCATCCCAACCGTCGAAGTTGTCCCCTTGGAGCTCTAGATTGCATAGGCGGAAGAAGGAAGAGGAGATCAAAGGTGGGTGTTTTATAGGCTTAGAATTTGTTTATTTTTGATGAACCAAGTGGGTGATTTTATTGATCTTGATGATTTAAGGGCCCACATATGGTGGGACCCATCTTGATGTATGCATTATATAGGGAGGGCCCATAGTGGCGGGGTCCCTCCCCTTCTCACCGGTCTTTCTCTCCTTTCTTTTCCTTTTTTTCTCTCTCTCTTGTGATGGGCATGGCCCACTAGATCCACACAGATCATGGACTCACTATGATGTATGTATTTTATCCATGCCGTCCTCTGTGTGGGCCCACCGTTTGGATGGGCCAGATTGGAGGAAGACACAAATATCAACTTATCTAAAGCTATTGGTGGGTCCCACACGTGTGGACCCACCTCGTGCAACATTGAATCCGGGTGTGGACCCACCTGGTGCAAACATTGAATCCGGGTCATCCATCAGTTGGACGTCCAGTAGCATGCAGCTGCTGGACCGTCAGCAAGATTTATGGGCTTGTTAGTTTTCTCGCTTACTCTGATTACTCTGATATTGCTTACTTGACACTTACCTTGTGCACACACTTACACCACCCTCTAAGCTTTCTATAAGCTTATGCACGATAGATGCGTGCAGGTGATGTTAGGTTGCGAAAGACATTGAGCTTGGAGCGTCTACGGTCTTACGAAAGCTTGATTTTTATTTATGTATTTCTTTCCAAAGATCAGACTTGTCAACTCAACTGATTATATTAGTGGATATGTGATGATGATGTTGCCTTTGTGAAATGGGTAATCTTGTGGTTATGCTTATTGCGAGTTAAATGTACAAAAAAAAAAAAAAATCCTCCTTGTAGGGTCCCAGGATTGGAATCTGGCGTATGGACGCTAGGAGCCAAGAATGGGGTACTACGGAGGCTGTCGGCACCGGATTCAGCGATCTGGATTCCTGTGAATCCGATTTCTGGGTTTGGGGCGTGACACCTAACGTCATTGAAATCTATCCTATCCATTAGGTTCATTATTCTTTGCTTAACGTTCAGGCTACTACAACATTCAGATGGTTCACCCTATAATATACCCAAGAACCTTTAAATTCATGCGGTATGGTCTATTTGAGTTTTAGAATATTGCCATATTTATATAATTCTTTCATCTTGACTAGGCATATCGAATAAATGGATTCAATGGTATATAATGTCCTATTTGAATCTCAAGAAAGTTCCACCCGCATGGCTCTCTATGTACAAGGTATGTTAGCATATCTAATTTCTAGATGCCCGAGTATCATCTATCATGTAGTGTATCAAAATTTTTCTCTGATACAAATAAGGGTAGAGTTGTAACATGGGTTCAGCTTAACCCAAAACAAACTGGTTGACTCCAAAATTCTAGCTGGATTGGTTGGATTTGGTTGAGGTTGGATTTAGCATAGATAGGTTGGGCTAAGGCTAAAATCCACAACCCAACCCAGGTGAAATTGGCCTTACCCAACCCAGGTCAAATTAGCCTTGAGTTGAGGCTAAAATCCTCACCCCCTTGGTCAACCAAAATCAACCCAAACCTAACCCTATATATATATATATATATATATATATATATATATATATATATATATATATATATATATATATATATATATATATATATATATATCAACCTGTGGCTCAGTCGCAGATAGAGTGGTTTCAACACTAAGGTCATGGGTCCCAGAGCCCATGTGGTGGGTCAAGGCATTTGGCAACCAAAGGCAACTCAAACCCAACCCTATATTACTTATATATTGTAAATTATTATGTTTAATATATGTATTGTGTAATATTCTAACTAGTATATAGGGATCCAACCCATGGTTCATTGGCACACAAAGTGGTTTTAACAATGATGATCGGTCATGGGTCTATGTGTGTGTAAAAAGAAAAACCTTAACATAGTATAAAATCGACTTGACCCAATGTTCTTATATTACCACCCTGAATAAGAGGGAGGAGGCATGTATAATTGTCGTGTAACTAAAAGGAAGCAAATGCGAGAGTTCTATAATATGTATAAGGTGGGCCTAATTGATCAACGGCCTGAATCTTCCTAAGGATTGGATATTATAATAAAGCATACTTGTCACGCCCCAATCTCGGAAACCGGGCTCACAAAATTTCTGATTGCCTAATCCGGCGCTGACAGCCTCCGTATACCCTATTCTCGGCTCCCGACACCCATACACCAGGTTCTGATCCTGGGATTCCACAAGGAGGATTTCTAATATGATTTTGATTCGTAATGAGCATAACCATAAGCATAACCCAAGAACAATAACCACAAGAACACCATCACAAAATCTATTATGATAAAAAAAAACTTTAAGTACAATGCGTATGAAGGAAAATACAGGATAATAACGGAAATTTCTGAAGCTCGACCGCACGCTTCTACTGCTGCGAAGTTACGGCTGCGTTCTGATGTCACCTGCATATATCAATCGTGCATAAGCTTATAAAAAGCTTAGAGGGTGGTGTAAGTGTGTGCATAATATGAACGTGCTTAGAATGCAATGACAGAGTAATGCAGAATCATGCTGATGAGCACATAAATGCAATCACTCGTACCAAGGCTATGCAGTGCAAGATTTGAATGTTATCAGCTATATCAAGACCATGCGATGCAAGATGCAACTCAAGCATGTCAATCCTCATCCAAATTCACATATCAATGTAGCTCATCACTAAAGCATCAAATATCAATACAGTTCTCATTCTGGATAATTACCGGGGTTTAGTACACTTCAAATGGCACTGCCCCTTTCCCAGGCGCGTAGTCCAAGTGAGTGTAAGAAACCTCACTATCTGGCTGGCCAATAGTCTGCCAATACCTATTCGGCACGTCGATAGTGGACCCATTCACGAGCTGGTCAAACTCAGCCTAGAAATGCCCCCTACGCTGGGGCGAGTAAGGCCACACCCCTTTCCAACTGACTACGACACAGTGGGAGATGCGGCCTTCTGGCATTCGACCATCGTGCGCTCATGTATCCACTCGGTTTCGACGTTGGAGTCATCTTCTGGTATCATCGGGTTTAGGAATTTTCACCCAGGGACATGTATAGCGCTCTGATGCTAGAAACAGTATTTTCGGTATCCAATCCAGCCATCCACGATGTGCCTGTGGAGGCCACAACCCTGATGTTGTTAGGACATATAGTAATCACAATCACACAAATGCAAAATGCATGAGTCACGCAGTCCAATCATGCATCAATTATACGCATATCATGCGCTCCTGTGGGATAATTCTGCCTATCAGGGAGTCCCATAAACTACCTGCACTATGGTATATGCAATGGCCAATCACATCACATAACAAACAAACAGATGATGTGTATGGGCATGTATCATAATGCTATGCTGTCACAAACTGATAATCGACGACGGTAGCTGGTATCGGCAATCGGCATCGATAATCAACCCCGATGCAAGGTGGGGTCCATAGATGGACGACCGATGATGGACCAATAAAAAATATCAATGGAGCCCAAGCATTTGGGTTAACCCACTAGAGAATGATGAGGAAGGGCCTAACAAGGCCTAAGGGAAGGTCACAATGTGGACCTTTGACCAACATTGCTCCCAAGGAATGACACTCATAGGGCCAATCGTATAATGGGCCCTCGACCTTATATAAGGGCCTAATATACATCATCATGGGCCTCGCTTAAGGGGCATATACGCATCACATTGGGCCTCACTCATGGGCCAATATATATAACATCGGGCCGTATCCAATGGGCCGAATCAAATGGGCCAAGTCGAATGGGCCGATCAAATGGGCTGAGTCAATGGGTCGATTCAAATACACCATTCATCCATTGTTAGAGATCATTTCAGAGCATTATATATATATATATATATATATATATATATATAAATGAATCATATGCAAAGGATCATCTAGACCATACTACACATAACAATGGTGATAATAATTCCCACTGTTAGAATTTAGAGGGCTCGCCATAACATTTATTTCCCATCCAGACTGTTCATAAGGTCATAAAGACTTGAACATTGAGGAAAACAAATATCATGTTGGTTCAAAACTTCTGTAACTGAAAAGGGGATTCAATGGTAGGCATTCAATTCCACTGTTTGGGCAGTGTGGTCCACTTGATATTAGATCTATCTTATTTTTAGTCTTAAGCCTTAAACGAGCTGCCAAATGGATGGACGGTTCAGATGTAATACATACATCAGTGGGTAGGACCCACCATCGAGCCATCTAGATGGTGCAGCTAAGACCCATACATCACGGTGGTCCCCATGAAATCGAATGGATGGCGCAAAAGAAAAGGTCCCCATCCAGACCGCTGGATGGTCTGGATTGGATGGATGGACGGTCCATGCAAGGGGGGTCCACCTGACGGTCATCCCACTTCAAAACGGGTGGGTCCCCACATGGGAGCCACCATATATTTATTATAATGTGTGTGTGTGTGTGTGTGTGTGTGTGTGTGTGTGTGTGTGTGTGTGTGTGTGTGTGTGTGTATATATATATATATATATATATAACATGTTTGGTCCAGCGTCTAGGGAGTCTGGACGCTAGATGGGCGGTCTGGATTGCAACGGGGTGGGTCCACGTGGTGTGGCCCACCATATAGTTATTATATTATAACATATTATATTATATAATTATATATATTATATTATATTAATTATATATTATTATTTAATATTATATATATATATATATATTGTGTTTTAAGGGGAGTCCAGGAACGTGGCCCATCAAACCGAGCGAGCCAAATGGATGGACGGGTGGATGAGATCCATCCATCAGCAGGAAAACCCACCTCTGGACGGTGAGGATCTCACCTCACATCAGCTACAGCTAACGTTAATATGGTTGTTAGATGGCTGCTGAGGTAAGGTGGGTCCCACGTGGGAGTAGCCCACCATGGCTTTTGTTAATATAAAATATTATAATATATATAATAATATATCATATATGTATATATCTATTTACGTGTATGTGTGTGGGAGAGTGGGAGCGTTAGCGCCCAGCGTCCAGAGACACTGGACGGACGGTCAGATGGAAGGCTCCACATAAATGGATGGCCTGGATGTACATCCATCATGGTAGGCGTCCATGTCCATTCAATGGACAACTAGGACATTCACATACATCATGGGGTGTCCAATCAGTATCGTCCAGATGGATGATGCTAGTGAATTACATACATCAAAGTGGGCCCCACCATAACAACGTGTATAAAACTCATTCATTAGGTGGGCCACAAAATCAGAGAGAGAGAGAGAGAGAGATACACGTGAAGGGGAGGGACCCTGCCACTATTGGGCCCTCCCAAATACAATGCATACATCAAGTGGGTCCCACAATAAGTGGACCCTTAGAAATTAAAATCAACGGTGGATCACCCACTTGTGGCCTCCTTCTTTAACTCCTTGGAAAGGTAGTCACCTTAGCTTCGATCTCAACGGAAGATGATGAAGTTTTGATGGTTGAGATGAGAGATGAGAGGGTGGGAAAGTGGGTCACACATATTTTTGGGAGAGAGCTTGGACGTTGGAAGCTCTCATGGGAGTTGGGAGGTTGTTTGGAAAATAAGAGAGAAAGAGAGGTGATGGATTGATATGAGATGGGTGTTGTAAGGAAAGGGATGGAGAGGTATAGGTTTGTTTGAAATTTTGGTAAAAGAGGGATGGGTTGGGAGAGAGAGAGAGAGAGTTGACTTATGAAAAAGATGGAATAGATGGATGTACTTGGAATAGGGTGAGGTGGCATTAAGGTAAGGATGATGTACTTGACTTGATTTGATGTGACGAGTCGTAAAGATTCTCTCGAAATTCACAACGCGCAGCGTTTCTTCGGAATGAACACGGGCCCACATCTCCTGGCTCGGGTATCGGATTGGTGCATGAGTCACGGCGTTGGAACCGCGGTGACGACGCGGTTGCTAAGGTACAAGTTTCGGGTCGAGTCGACTTTGGTATACAAGACTTGGCTTAGGATCGCACGCAAACATCAGATACAAGTGGATGGTTGTCAGAATTCGACTAGGAGGACCGCGGAAGCCTACGGAACGGTACGGATTATAATACGGGCCTTACAATACTGGTGAAGCCACTATAATTATGATCAATTCAAAATTCGTATGAGGTAGTATGCTTTAACTGTGTTACACGCATAGTCTTCTTAATAGATTGGGAATGCCAAAAATCGCGTGGAACCTTAAAAGAGAGAAGTTTCAATGGGTTTCAGATTTCATTCCTATGGAACTGTTTAAACTCGATTGGGTCCCAAACCTACACACGTCTAAAGTTGATTTCTTATCCCGGTGCTTCTCTAAGGGTGTAAGGTGCGGAAGATTCTGACCACTAAAATTTAAAGATGGTATTTCAACTAGGTATGATTTTAATTCTAGATTTTTATATTCCCATCTCCGATGCACCGTTCAATCCTTTTAATTTTGCAATCTCAGTTTATAGTTTGCATTATAGCCGACTGTGCATCGACTATGGAGGATAAAAGTTGATTATACATTCTTTTCCAACATATAGTGATGACAACAATATAGACTACCATTATCACCAGATGTCTATATCTGTCTTTGTGATGGGCATTAAGGTGTTATTGGAATCCAACATCATTGTCACGCCTTGAAAATCAGCACCCAAGGATGGAGACTTCGATCCCAAGTTTTTGAGTGTGAACCTAACGAAAATACATGTGGGTGAGTTCTTACATACCCGTGCATTCCGCTTAACATTCACACGTGATAAAAAAAAAAAAACCAGAGTAGCTTTAAATCAACGACATCAACAACATAAAAAATTAAGCAGAGATACTAAATATATAAATAGATGACTAATATTCAAAACATATAATTTTAAAAGTGGTGTTTGCCCAAATGGGCACTACACAAGCTACAATAAATAATTTACAAAATAAATAACGAAGTCTACTTAGCCTAAGACTCTAGAATATTGATATTCAAAATGTGCAAAAATGAGAAAAGCAAGACACTATGCCTAATCCTACCCATCTAACAAATGGAAGTATAGAGCGTCATCAACAGGGTCCACTATGTTTTGTCTCGGTCTCGATGGTACCTGCATCAATAGTATTGTTTGGTCGGTATTTGAAAACACCGTCCCAGGTCAGAGTGATTAGTTAACTCAGTAGTTACATTTTCTAAGTTACATATGTTATCAACAAAATTAATTATAGACAATGATAACATTACAAAATAAATAATTCCTGAGTTAATGATTTAAATACATGGATGGCATGATGATATGCGCAATGGTTAGCCCGCAGCACAACCTAACAATGTTTTACCATGATATTGCTCAGGAACCCAAAAAGATATGAGAATTATATTCATTCTAAGTTTCAAACAATTTTATCGAATTCTAATCACGCATACAAAATACTTAGATCCAATCAACCAGGTATATATAAATCTTCACGACCATTCAAATAACATAAATTTTAACTATCATTCATTTATTATATTATCTTACTATAAATATGTTTATTACAGACTCACAATGTCTCGTTCAAATAAATTTAAATAATTACTTAAAACTCCACAATCAATGCTAATATGCATTATATGTCAATCAAACTATCCTAACAAATAAACCAAATATTTAGAAATGGTCGAATACTACCAATTCATTTTCAAATAAGTATGACCACGTTTCATGTGTGTCGTATTCAGGTTCAATGACTCCTTTTGAATCCTGCGCCACATCATCTGCTAACGACCCATCTGTATGGTTTTTCCATCAATAAAACGTAAGATGGTCAGGCTTAGTGAAATAACTCAGCATAGTTCATAAACATAGTATTTAAGATAGTACAAAATATTGAATGGAAAAATGTAGGCATATAATGTATGAATGCGCTAGATGGAGTGATCATTAATCTCCTTAAGTTGGAGATTGCCAACCCATATCCACCTGTTGGGTAGGCTTCCACCTTTCGTTAGGCATGAGCATGGCCCGTATCTGATGACACTCTATTAGGATTGACATTTCTTCCAAAGAAGGCCTCTGGAATCGACGATGCGGTAGTGGAGGCAATGGATGATGTATAATTTCATTATAAACATTGGCCTTAATTCAAAATGTAAGCATATTATTCGATCATTTTTTTTCAGAAATTAAATGTGAGAATACAAATTAGAATGTGATATAATTTCATGAATCAACTTCATTTAGATCAAAACATCAATTAATCAATTACACAAACAATTCCATTTTAATTTCCATAAACATGAGACATGTTGGGTTACTCATATGAGTTTAGTAGTGTAGAATCCACATGGTGATCAAGCTGTTTTAAATTTAAAAATTCGATCAATTACATCCATAATATTGTCATTCATTTGGTTATATTACACGATGGGGTCTACCTTCAATTAACATCCTAGGTGGCCAAACCCTAAATGACCAAATAATTAAAATTTTTATGTATAATATGTTCATTAAATTCAATTATCAAAATTCAGAATTTTGAAAATTCTCTTTAGATAGTTGTCAATTGATGTCGTTTAATCAAGAAAATATACTTTAAGGTACACAGATCGTTAGATGAAATTTAATACCTCGATCAATTGATTGAAGATCAATCGACGGTACTCAGATTAACTCGATTAAAATTTTATTCTTGGGATTTTCTTTGGTTAGGGGTCTTGGGTCTATTTAACCAATTTAGATAGATTTACACCCATCATTGCTCACTCCTTGGTCAAACACCATAGAAGATCCATTGATTTACTAATTTGAACCATTCATATGTTTATTTACATCTAGATTCTGAAATTGAATGGAAATGATTGATCGAGGTGTCCCATCAGATGATTGGATTATCTACATTCTTGAGGTCTTGACATATTTTGCCACTATCATTAGATGAATAGTGCGGATCTAACTATACATACACGGATGACCTATATCGACCTTCTATACCAAGTGATACAAATAATTGCGCATAAATCTGAGCTTTCCTTATTAAACACTTATAGATTTGACTAGTGTAGCCCATCCAGTGGTCAGATTGATCTGAAAGTTAGGGCTTTGTATATTTTGGCTTTAGGGATCATATGATCCGTACAGATCTAATATAATTTGATCAGATTCACAAAAATCAATCTCTGCGACAAGAAACTTCGCATAAAATCTTAGCTTTCCATCGTGTGGACCCCACCTTTAATATTGGTTGTTCATCATATGGACCCACCTTTGGTGTTAACCGACTATTATGTGGGCCCACCTTCAATGACCATCATCCATCATGTGAGTTCCACCTTTAATATGGGCTGCCCATCAAATGGGACCCACTTGATGTGCATGTTTCGTCATGCTAGGCCACACTTCGATGAAGGTTATCCATCATGTGGGGCCTACCTTTGATTGACATTTGACCATTCAACATAAGACTACACCAACAATGGTGATCGGGGCCATAATCGTTGATATGAGTCGTTCTTCCTAAGGAGCCCACCTTTAATGTCCACCATCCATCATGTGGGTCCTACCTTTGTTGTGGACCATCTATCATGTGGGGCCCACTTGATGTGGATAGTCCATCATATGGGACCCCCCTTTGATATCCACTACGCACCATGTAGGTCTCACTTTTGTTGTGGATCGTTCATCATGTGGGGCCCAACCTTCAATATGGGTCATTCATTATGTGGGCCCACCTTTAATGTTAACCTTCCATCATATGGTCCTACATTCAATGTCCACCATCTATCATGTGCGTCCCACCTTTGATGTGGACCATCCATCAAGTAGGGTCCGCTTGATGTGGATCATCCATCATATGGGGCTACACTTTGATGCAGGCCAACCATCATGCGGAGCTCACCTTTGATGTGATTGTGCATTATGTGAGCTCACCTTTTGATGTAGACCATTCATCATGTGGGGCCCACCTTCAATATGGGTCATTCATTATATTAGCCTACTTAAAATTTTTTTATAAAGAGAAGAGGTTGGAAATTACTTAAAAAGGTAAGGAAAATTTTATTTAGAAATTAATCAAAATGCCTATCTCATGAGTTAAATAAGCTTGGTTTCAAAAAAAAAAACTCTCCCCATTTTATAAAATTGAAGCTTATTGAGAAATCTAAACCATCCATCATGTTCAAGACAAAATTTAGACCAAACCCCCATCACTACCGCACGTGACCACTCGTGTACACTAACAAATAAACACTTATTAAATGGTTTAAAAGTTTATTTTTTAAAAAATATTCTATAACCTTTTATTTGTTGAGATGCCTAACATCCCCTTAATCTGTTCTCCATTGGACCATGGACAATCACGGGCCTACATTGGCTAGAGATCCTCTGAGAAATTGATCAGAATCAATCTTGACCTACCGAATGATCTGACAATCTTCTCCTTGGATAAAAACAATAAATATTGAGGGCCCAGCTTGATGAATGACATAGATCTTGCTCAGATATGCGATGTGTGCTAGCCTACAACTTATCTTCCCTATATAAAAAAAAAACCCTCATTTAGATCTATTTTCAGAAATGAGTAAACGTGCAAAAACATGTCTACTCTAATAAAATGCTTAGAAATCATCCTCTCATGACAAGAGCCACTCATATACGTGACAAATTCAAATAGAGAGAAAGAGCTTGAGTTGCAAGCTTGGTAGCAACTCAATGAGTTGTGGATCCGAGTTAGGATCGTGAAAGCAGAGAGAGAGAGAGAGAGAGAGAGAAACCGAAGGAGAGAGAGGCTTAGATTGAGTGCGGATTGAGTGAAGGACCAGAGAAATCTAATCGATACATCGGATCGAAATTTCGGGAACGTGGTCAATTCAGACCGATCTGATTCGAAATTGGAACAAACCCTAACCCCTCTTTCTCTACCCAAAGGAGGCGCCGCACCCACCCATCTCTCCTTATTTCTCCTCCTCTTTCTCTCCCAATTTCCCTCTTCTCCTTCCTTCTCTCCTCCTTTCTCTCCGAGTTTGTATGACACGCATTTCGGGATAAAAAATTAGCGCGCAGTGCATCGTTGGTCTCACACACCATCAAGTTCTCAAGTATCACTTATAACCAATTTTACTATTTGAAAATACGTTTAATCTTGGTAGTTTAATGACTCGAAGCGAGTCCGTGGAATTACTTGGAACACGAATCACAATCACCACTAGTCTACTGAAATGAAAGTGGCTAAATATATACAAGTTTAAAATAATATCAAACGGTCACACAAGGCGTTGCCCAACAAAAATACAAAAATGGTATGTGGGTTAAGAATCCCATCCGAGTCGAGTTGACTCCATGATCAAAGTTCGCCCGATTTCAAAGACCACTAACTAATGATTAATAGTTCCCATCAACTAGAAATAGGTTGAGATCTCCTCCTCATCCATGACTCTTTCGAATCTTGAAAGGCTCCTTGTCCCGTTTCAATGATAACCTTGCAAGGGACCCTTTCCTTCAATCTATTGAAGAGTCACTTGGGAGGTGTTTTAAAACAGAGACATCCATTCAGAGTGGTAGGATGATCAACTGGTGGGTCATTTATTAGTCTTAATAGTTACAGCCTAAAAACATCAATTATATTATGAATTTAATGAAAGACATGAATTGATATATGATCTATAACTAGTCTTATTAATCCATCTTATAAGAATTGTATTATGCACATTATGCCACATTTGATAATGACTTACAACAACATATTCCTCTAGTTGCCTTCGAGAGGTGATGGATCTATTTCCATGATGAGGTTGCTATGACCAATATGCTACTCCTTAGTTTTTAAATTGAAGTTAATGAAGTATTAACCTAGTACGATAATCGTGATCATGTTAGCCATTTTTTAATTAATTATTTCATTACTTCTATCACTCAAGATTGGATTAATAAGAAATGTGTACACTTACGATCATTGCATTCTTTATGCTATGCTAGGTAAGGCCCCTCAACGTGTGAGGCTTTGGTGGACCCTGCGATCATGATCCCATATTCCTTCTCCATCCCGAGATTAAGCACATGGAGAGTCTTTTCTTGAGAAGATGGGTAGATCACTCACTGGTTATTAATATGTTTGAGGCTGTCATCCCATCGTTGGGCCCTCCTTTGGACCTTGGACAGGTAAAGGAATTTAAATTCCACTCATATTTAAATGTTAGATATCTTGAGACCACAAGTGGATCGGTTTAATGATTATTAATGGGCTTATGGAATGGTTGAGAAGGGTGTTCTGACATTTGCCTGATATAGGCATGAGTGCTCAATGTTAATAAACATGGTTGAATTTTTGAAGTGGACTAGTACTTCAGTTAAACTTAGGCTTGTACATTTGGTCACTTTGGACGACACTCTTTCTTTACAAGCGATCCATGTAGTCCAACTCGTCACCCGTCGCATATTTTTCCAAATCTTGGGCGTTGGTTCATGGCTTTTTTCTTAGGATAGTCCTACCAATGAGACCACCTTCTCTCACCTCAGTTTCCTAACCAACCTAGGGATTTGATGGTATTTAATAGCACTTCAACAAGTTAGGATATATACAAGTGATGTCGTGTAATCACGCATTAAACATATAAATTCAGAATTTGCTATAAATGTAATACTATTGATTTACAATATTTTGAAATAAATGTGCATGTGTGAATTTTTGTGGGTTAGTGAGGAAGTTTTCCTCACCCAATTTCATATATCTCATAGTACACATGTATGAAAGTGTGGAAACCCCTATGATGGGTTAATGCATCATATATCTATAAGGAAACATTGATACAAGAATCGTTGGAGACTGAACATGATATCATTAAATTCTATACCGCAATCATGTGAGAGACAACAAACATTCCATAACCATTCTATGTTGATTGAGAGGATCTAAGGTGTGGTCTTTACTTGTATTTCTCTAGATTATCTTGAAATACATTATCACACCTTCATAATCATTAGATTCATACTAAAATTGGTGTTAGGCCACCTAAGAGTAATAGTCTGCAATTTTAAGAAGGAATTTCCGATTTTGAGCTCCTAAGGTTAGGTTTTTAGAGAAAATTGTTGAAAGACTTAAACAAACATACAAGCTTATGAGATTTGGGATAAAAGCTATTAAAACCCTAAATTATATTTGAAATTCAACACTTACGTCCAACCATTGTCGGGAAAGTTTCCATCATGTGGGGCCTACCTTGACGAGGCATTAAAGAGGGAATGAGAGGGCGGAGGTGCACCAACACCCACATGAGTCTCTCTTCTCCATTCTCCTTTTTTTTCTTCTCCCTTTCTCCCTTTTTTGGACCTCTATGCTTGGGGGGAAAAATTCATATAGTCCAGATATGGGGCCCCCAAATGATCCTTTATAATGCTAGATTTGGTGCAAAATGGTCCAGGGTTGAGTTTTTACCTATCAATATGGGTCATTCCTTTGGGAGGGTTTTCTAATCTTTAGGGCCCACTATGGGGTGTACACATTGATATGTTGATATGTATGTGGATATTTAGCCCAATGATGATCTATCGGGGCTACATGATTAGGCTAACCATTTGGATGCTCACCTTTGATGTGATATGATTATGTGAAATCACCTTTGACATTACCATGGTCATCATGTGGGGTACTTGAGATATGAGAAGGGAAATATTTTTATTGGCCACTTGTAAAGTTTATTGTAAAGAGAAGAGGAAATCCTCAACTTTGCATAAGAGTGTAACGAAAATCCATTTAAAAAGTTTCAAAATGCCTATTTCATAAGTTAAATAATTTGCACTTTAAAAAAAAAAAAAAAAAAATGCACTCATCCATTTAGATAAAATTGAAGCTTATTGGTTACTTTCTGAACAAATAAACACTTATCAAATGGTTTAAAAGTTTAGTAAGATGGACATTATTATATAGTTTTGGAACTAATGACCCACCAACGAGCGGTCTAGAGCTTATTCGGACAATCGGGACACTTCTAGAATGAATTAGATATTGAGATTTCTAGTTGACAATAATTAGGATTTGGATTAATTATGTTCATAGTGTGACCTATTTATAACTAGTGAAAGTGGAGATTTGGTGATGATTACTTTAAACCGTTGATTTTAAGCTAAAAGAGTAATGGGGTTGATTTGGTCTATTAGTCAAGATCCGGGCCTTATCTGACTCGGCCTCGGTTAAATCTTTAATTTAGTTATGATTGTCTTCATTAATTAGCGATGAATCAGTTAGATTTGGGTCCTACGTGAATAAATCATGGGGCTAAACTTAATGTTCAAGTGATTGAGCGGATTCGTTGGCTTCCTACGGTTGATTAATCGGACTTGTGCGATTCTTTACTGGTTTCACCTGTGTATAAACTAACATTGAGTGTTAATGGTTAGTAAGTGATATTATAAGTTAATTACAAAAAAAAAATCAAGGATTTTTGGAAATCCAAAACAGTGAAAATTTAGGACGTTACACGGTTTCCCACATCTCCTTCTTTCTCTCGCTCTCTCTCCTTAGACTCAACTCGATCCGACTCGATTCGGTTTCCTAGACCGAGTCGTACTTGGTTCGGGTCAGGCCAGCAAGGATTCGGATTAGATCGGGTCAGCCCTACTGGACTCGGTCCCGGATCGGATCTAGTTCGGGTCAGGTTCTTGAAAAATCGGATCGTGTCGAGTTGGACCCAATCTGGTCCAACTCGACTCGATGCGGACCTCTAGGTACAACTGACGATGCCGACCTCTAGGTACAACAGACAAAAGTCCCGCCATAAGTAGCACACGTGTGGAAGAAGAATATGGGAACGTTCTTCTGTGTGCTCAACATTAGATGTATCATAGACTAGAAATCAAGTTCGCATTTAGATATCGGACGGTTATATTTTTTAACTGTCTGTGTGGCCCATAGGATGATCAAAGCAACTTAATTTGGCCCCACCCAACATCACCTGTGCCGCTGGCCTGATGAGCGGAGCCAATCTAGCACACGTGCTACATACTGAATGTCATTTGCATGCGTTTGTGGCAGCTGTGCGGCTGCTACCTGAGATTATTAAGGCCCACTTGTACAATCTGGAGTTTGGACTCGCACCTTCACATGGCACACGTGTCAATTAGTCGCATGTGTAGAGCCTCCAATCTGTGTATGAGGTACGTGGGGTCTACAATGAGGGTGACCTCGCACAAAATCCAGGCTACTCCACCGATCAAACGGGCCATACTTGCACGCAGAATGCGGACCATCAGCAACTATTTTCAACCGTCCATCCTGTTGTATACAAGTGTGCATGGCCCACCTGATTGGTTTCTATCTTGTTTTCTGGAGCACAGATTGGGTAATACCCCCACCAGGACCTAGCTAGGGATGGACGGTTCTGTTAAGGTCTCTATGCGTCTATATATTTTATTCACACTGTCCATTCATTTTGAAAGAGCATTTCAGAACATAAGTTCAAACGAAAGCAATACAGATTCCATTCAAAACTTCTTAGAGCCACGGAGGTTCTGTATAAAGCTGATATTTATGTTTTTTCTTTCGTATAGGTGTTGACAAATAAACATCATAGTAAGCCCTTAGGAGTTGAAACAAGTGTGGTTCACTTGAGCGATCTGTCTCTTATTATTATTAATATTTTTTATCATGCCTTATAATGATAAATAAATTGCGTGGATAACACATATATATCAAGGTGGGCCAGGAAGCTCTTGACATGACAGTTAGTCTTTAGCAGGTCCTGATGGGATAGTGGGATGTGGATTTGATGAGAAAGCCTTAAATAAAAATTTCCTGCACTAGGAACTTAGGTGGGGCCTACAATAATGTTTGTGAGAAATTTGTCTTGTCCATTCGTCTAGTGAGTTCTTTTTAAACCTCGAGAAAAAAAGAATAAAAAAAGAGAAAAAAAAAAAGAAGAAAGATGAATCTGAAACTCAAGTAGCCGCAATAAAGGAAAATGTGGGTATGGAAATTCCTATAGTTGAAAACTCACAGGGGTTGACAGAAATATGGAAATGCCATCCATACCATTCATAACGCAATTCTTACTCAGGTGAACTGAAAACGCAAATATTAGCTAGATTCAAAACTTCTTTGGCCCCGGGAATTTTTCAACCATGGACATTAAATCCTTACGTTTTCAAACCACTTGAGTATTGGATCCAGCTCATTTTAATTCTCATGTTCTAAAATGATCTCAAAAAACGTATGAACAAAGGAATTTCTCACAAACATGGCGGTGACACCACCAAGGTTTCAGGCCAACGAACTTCCTGCAAAAGGCTTTAGCGAGAAATCCGCATGGGCAGAGTGCCGAATGATTGCCCGTTTTATGAGCCATTTAAACTTTGGAATCCCCTTTATGTAGCGACTTATACGGCAATCGGATGCTAGACACGTGTGATAATGGTACGTGTTCGACGTGTTAATTTGCGTGTGGGGCGAGCAAACGTCGCGTAAGTGATACGGTCGCAAGTGTCAAGCGGTGTGGTTTTGGCGGCAAAGTCTAATTGCAACTGCTATCTGGTACTTTGATTTATTGACTGATGGAGTAGCTCGCAGTCGTAATGCGAAGTTTCGTACGCTACGCCACAAAAACCCGGAACTTCCCAAGAAGGTTCCGACTGAAACATTTTCCTTTTTTTTTTTTTTTCCCTTCAATTGCTATTCTTACTATCTCAACTTTTTAGAAAGTAGTTGACTTTAATGCTCTTGTTCGCCGTGTGTTATGGTCCGTACATATGGCATACGTGTTCCTGAAATTATGAACACCGTTCCAATTGTGGGTCCATTCCTTAAGGGCCTGTTTGATTTTCTAATTAAAGAGGTAATTCAAGGTAAATGGGTAATAATTATTTACCCTTGTATTTACGGTCGGATTTCCAAGGTGACGTTGACAGCCT
Organism: Magnolia changhungtana; assembly: GCA_030180095.1. Taxonomy (NCBI): domain Eukaryota; kingdom Viridiplantae; phylum Streptophyta; class Magnoliopsida; order Magnoliales; family Magnoliaceae; genus Magnolia; species Magnolia changhungtana. The sequence continues at coordinate 612,673 of JASAUF010000191.1, forward strand.
CTTTTCATTTATATCACTCCTCCCATCACCGACGAGAAAAATATTAAATCGTAGGGCCCACCATGATGTTTGTGTCTTATCCACACCGTCCATCCCTTTAGCCAACTCATTTTAGGGCATGAGCCGAAAAATGAGGCAATTCCAATGGCTACTCCCCTGCCACCAATGACTGGTGGTTGGTGTCATGTGGGCTCACCATGATGTAAGTGTTTCATCCATGCCGTTCATCTATTTTTTCAGATCGACCAAAAATTAGGTATATCCCAATCTCAAGTGTACGACATTACAGCAAACAGTGTTGAATGAGCGTCGACCATTAAAATCCTTTTGGGGGCCATAAAAGTTTTTGATCAAGCTGATTTTTGTTTTTTCCCATCATCTGGGCCTGTATGACCTAATCAACAGATTGGATGTCAAATAAACAGTACAGTGGGCCTTATGAGGATTTTAACGGCGGATATCCAATGACTATTGTTTTCCTGTGGGGTGGTCCACCTGAGATTTATATCCCTTTCATTTTTGGGATCAGTCTATAAAATGATACGTAAAAATGGATGAACGGAATGAATGAAATATATACATCATGGTGGGGCCACATAGCACCGACCACCAGCCACCGGGCTGTGGAGGGGGAGTAGCCAATCCGTTTCCGGGACAGGGGCCGCACGTTAGGGACGCGGATTTCCTGCGAAAGCCTTTCGCAGGAAGTTCCTGCGCAAGGTTTCTGTGTGGAGCCCACGTGGATGTTTGTGAGAAATCCAACCCCTCTATCCGTTTTTGAAGCTCATTTTATAACATGAGACCAAAAATTAGGAGGATTCACAACTCAAGTGGACCACACAAGAGGAAAAAGTGAAGATTTAGTGATCACCGTTGAAACATTTATATGGCCATAAAAGTTTTGTAACGGACCACGTTTCTGGTGTTTTCACTTTATCTGAGTGAAAATGACCTTATAAACGGTTTAGATGGCATATAAACAGCAAGGTGGAGCTTAGGAAGGTTTCAACGGTAGGCATTCCTTTCCTCACTGTTTCATCTCCTATGGCCCACTTGAGTTTTGGATCCTTCTCATTTTTGGTAGAATGTCTTAAAATGAGGTCGAAAAACGGATGAACGGATTTGATTTCTCATAAAAATCGCAGTAGGCCCCACCCAGAATCCTTGCGCAGGAACTTCCTTTCGCAGGAAAACCGCGTCCGCACGTTGGAAAGGGGAGCACTCGAATCTAAAAGTAAACCTTGAATGCCTTGGGTGAAAAATTCTTTTTTAAAAAATAATAATAAATGAAAAACAATGATAATAAACAAAGTCTGTCTATAGAGCAGTTGATATAACTACTGTAAATATTGAAGAATTAAAAAAAAATAAAAATCGAAGCTATTTCATTACTCTTAAAGTTTTAAAACAATTTAAAACATAAACAAAGATCAAAATTATAAATAACTATTAAAAAAAAAAAAAAACTTTCTACTTAAAGTTCAAATTTTACTCTTAAGATAACTTTATTTTGGAAAACTATTGGAAGACCAATGTATCGGGGAGTGTTTGATTTTTAATTTACAAAAGCAATTAATGGCAAATGAGTCGTGATTATTTATACATGTATTTACAGCAGCAACAGTCTTCATACTAACATTTACGGAGAGCTTGTCTGTAAAGCTTCCGTCTTTATAAATTATACTTGTATAATTTTCACTTGTAAAAGTTGTGGGGCATATTGTATCCTATTTTTTATTTTTATCATTCCTAAATTAATAAATTAGAAATGAACACGTATAATTGCATAAAAAAGAGTATCATGTAAAAGATCTTCAAAGATATTTATCACATTTTTTTATAGAAGTATAGTTGACACTAGGCTGGATGATACACGTCATTTGATGATGAGCCATGACTAATAAGTCCAAGAGGGAGAAAGCTATTGAGTGGAAAAGAACAATTAGAGGAACATGTAGAGATAGAAGGATCTAGAAGATAGACGAGACAATGACTCAACTGTCATAACCATTGAAATAAAGAAGAGAAATGCCTGGAGATAAGCTACAACGAAAATCTAAATAACAAGAAGTTTAGCAAAACAAATGATCTTATACCAAACCAATAAATCATATTATCTTTCCTTGTCATATCTTAGCCCTATCCTAAGAGTAGTAGTAATTTTTAACTATAAATCAAGTCTATGCTTTTACACTAATCTATTCCTAGTATCAAAAATATTACTTCATTTTTCATAAATGTATCTTACAGTTGCTCCCTATGATCAACCGTAAGTATTTTATTTTTGTTTGATTATTTTCACTTATAAAAGTACTTTTATACAGAAGGTAAAGTTCAACCCATCTTCGGAGGAAGAACCCTACTCTCCGACAATCGTCTGATCTTCTTAATAACCATTTTGCAATTGGTTGAATAGACGACCGATCTTCTCAGGTCTCAGTCATATACGATCGCACTCGACGTATCTGACTATCTTGGCGTTTGGGGTCAAGTCGTTTGTTTTGAATGGAGCTGCACAATCTGTTCTGTCATGCCCGCACATACCACATGTGATCAACAACAAATCGAGAGCCTACAAGGCCTATCATGATGTATGTATCTTATCCACATGTTTCCTATGGGGTGGTCCATGAGCTTATAATCTACTCCATTTTGAGCTCATGTCCCAAAATGAGATGATAAAATGGATGTATAGCATGGATCAAACGCGTATCGCCGTGGGACCTATGGATTTTAATGATACCCAATTCCTCGTTTCATGCATTTGATGCTATTTTCAAGCCATAATTGCATACTTATATTCCTCTCAAAAGTTATTATTGGGCATTTAACAACGTATTATACATATGATATGCGACATCAACTTTAACAAAATATTGATTTACTAGAGAATAGGGTTGTCTAGTCAAACTGATTAAGTACGAGCAGTAAATTATACATGGCTCCTTCCCACCATTACTAGGTGGAAGACCGACAATGCACTCGTTCCCAGATGAGTCCCCCACTCTCTTTTTTTTGGCACACACACCCCACACAAGCCTTGTGCACAATGGGTACTCAAACCCATGACCTCATGTTGAAACTCTTATGAGTTTACCATTGAGGCCCAAACACGCCCTCAATGACTTAGCATGAGTAAATAAGTAACTTATGAGTCGTTTAACATGCAAGTACTTATGAGTCCTTATTCATACTCAGTGGTAGACTCACAAAAGTTTTAACACGAGGTAAAGTTTTAACACGAGGTCATGGGTTCAATTACTCATTGTGGTGAAAAACCAGCATAATTGCATGGGTGTACGAGTGTATCTAAAAAAACATGTGAAAGTTGACGCTGATTTTACATGCACACATTGTTTTGATATGTGTCGGCAGGACATTCAAATAAGATTCTTTTATTTTCTTGAGTGTAAAGTCCCAAATTTAGACATCCAAATATGAAATAATACAATTAATAGAAAATCTAATCTAATTGATTTAATTAGAATATACCCTAATTAAATCTACATAAATAAATAAATGGAGAAATAAACTATTTGCCTAATATTAATTCTTAGATTTTAAAGGAACATTGAGAAGTGTAAATCAGAAAGACGTGTTATAAATGGATTGGATTTCACATCGACAATACAATGGTCCCACAGATAGGAGAAAAATATAATAGTCATGAATTGTTGGTTAAAGTAGCATGTTTTTGCACCAATTAGGTCAATCCATGTATCCAGCCCGACATGAATAGCATGTCTATAAAAAAATAAAACGTATTAGGCATCCATATCCATTTGATCGGTGGCCATTAAACCAATGGTAGAAAATGAAAATGGTAAATGGTCGAAGAAAATTGGTGGATAGTGTTATGGGGAAATCTGAACAAGGATAACCAGGGTCGGTCCGAGCTACCCGAGTTAGTTATCCAAGCCTCGGAAGAAGAATATCACATCAAGGATTGGAAGGAGAATATCACGTTAAGTGTGAGCCGACCTTTAAGTTACAACTATTAGCAGGCCGAAGCGAGTTCTCGTCCTCATCCTCGTCCTCGTCTGAGGACAACATCTTTTAGACTTCGACCCCGAGCATTCCGACAATAAACTCCGACTACTCGATCTTAGGCTTAGACAAGACGAAGTCAAGCCTGGGCTGACACTCTAAGTACTAGTACTCGGTTTCAGGTCCGGACAGGTTGAGGCCGAGCCTGGGTGAGGACACTCCGTGTGCTGAGCCTGGAGACTAACCTAAATGCGGATGTGACCGAAGATCTCGCCAAAAGATACGCGCCCTTAAGACATGATACGCCACACGACCCAGAGATTGCGGATAATATCTCCACGATTACAATATTCGTGTGATTGATTAAATCGTGCCAAGATTAACAGACGCGATCCCTCTACCCACAAGTATAAATACCAGGGGACCCCATTACTATAGGTACGCAATATCTCACATCCTCTCTTTATATTTGACTTAGACCCAGATTCCCTAGCCTGACTTAGGCATTGGAGGGTCCCTCGACAAAGCCAAGGTCTCCTTTGCTCACCCCTTTGTACATGACCAGGGTTCGTTGGAGGTTTGCAACATTGAGTGGAGGGTGGTCCGAATTTTGACTTCAACATTTTTTGGCGCCGTTTGTGGGAAGCGACACAAAAATCTAGGAAATTTATCAGAGATGACGAGAGGAAAGAAAAAGGTAATGACTATGGAGCTCGAACATAGCAGGCAATACCAGTCTTCTTCGCTGCTGCATACCGAATCGGCTTTAATAGGGCCACCCCAGTGCCCAAAGAACGACCACAACAAGTCAGTTACCGGGCCAGAGGGTCTCAGGCACAGTCCGCACGAGCTCCCGACCCTGCATACAATACAGTGTCCCAGAATTGATCCGCCCGAGTCTCAGAACCTGCTCGAGATGCAGAGCCGTCTTACGTGTCCGTCACTTCGGCTTTGGCCCCATCAACCTCCACTATCGGCTGGAGAGGAGAAGACAGGGCAGAGCACCCGCGGTGATGGAGGGCCCCCAGAAAACAGTAGTAGAGAATCAATATCCTTGGGAAGCTCAACTTAAGGAACTTCACAACCAGTTTGAGACGTTTCAGAAGAATTAGCAGTCTGCGTCCGTCCCAACTGCAGTCTAGGCGATGATGGAAGAGACCGAGCCTCCCTTTACCTCGGAAATCATGGATGAGGTGATGCCCCGAGGTTCGGGATGCCTCCCGTCATCCAATTCTCTAGGTTTGGAGACCCTTTAGAGCATGTAGAGTCATACCGTTCGTGAATACAGATTCAGTCGGCCACAGATGCAATGATGTGTAGAGCTTTCTCGATAACCCTCTCTAGGTCCGCTCGGAGTTGGTATCGACAACTTAAACAAAAATCGATCAGTTCCTTCGCAGAACTCAGCAAATTGTTCCTTACTCAGTTCATCTCTGGTAAGAAGAGTCAGAAGCCGACTACCCATCTGTTTACCCTCAAGCAAGGGAACAAGGAAACACTGAAGGACTTCGTTGCCCGCTTCATTGAGGAGACATTTTTAGTGGAAGACTATGATGACAAAATGACACTCTCGCCTATGTTCAGCAGGCTCAGAGAGGGGAAGTTCACTTTCTCGATCGGGAAGAATCCACCCCTGGAATGCTGAGCACCTGAAGATCTACTATCCATGAAAATCTACTGGCTATTAGAGGCTTTTAATAATTGTATAGCTCGGAGCTACTAGCCTTTTAAAGCTTTTAATAAAAGTCTCTTTCTACATGATCTACTCGTGCGATCTATCAACAAACGAAAAAGCTGCCCTTCATAAGCAGATGCGAGCTCAATGGACTGATCCCTTAAAGAAGGGGTCGGTTCGTTAATCCACGAAAATCTACAAGGGGTCTTCTCATATGCAGAGAAAAAACCCAGAGGTGAACTGATCCCTTAAAGAAGGGGTCGGTTCATTATACGCTAAAAAATCTACAAAAATAATTAAGGGTCGCGCACCATTCGTGGGGAGTTAACCCCTTTAGGGGTCGGCCATTAACATCAATAAATCATCACAGTAATCAGCACATGAGAATATGCCCTCTACCAAGGGGTTAAAAGATCATCCATTCAAAGAGTCATCATAAAAAATTATCCATGACATGTAAAAAAAATATAACACAAGTCTTACTCCCTCTGAGTAGAGGGACCAACCACCGAGTTGGGGAGTTGAGCGTCGGGGGCGGCCTCGACGACAGGAGGGGTACTCTCAGGCTCATCTTCCACGACTGGTTCAGCATCCTTAGCCTCGTCCGCAATGAAAGCGTCGAGGTTGATGGTCGGATGAAGCTTTCGGACCTCAACGAGGCAAGTATCGAAGCCGGTGTTATAGCCGAAAAAGTACAGTTTATCCACTCCGTGGCCCTCTCAGCTGACCCCTTGTATTTGGCCACGGCTGAGGTAGCCTGCGAGGCCGCTTGAGCCTCGATTTCTCCTTGTAGCTTCGCCCAGTTTACAGATGTCACGGCCTCAAGGACGATTCGCTGCTGGACCAACCGGTCTGCAATCAGCCGTCCCTCCGTCTCGAGAGTCTCCTTCGCCACTTCGATCCTCGACTCGGCCTCCGTAACCTTGAATGCCAAGTTCTCGTTAGCCTGGCGCAGACGCTTGATTTCGAGGTCGGCGACATCTAAGCAAGCTTAAAGTCTGTTAACCTCGCCCTGGAGAACTAGCTCCCTGGTTCAACCATCATTAACGCCCCTCCGCAGCTTATCACGCTCCACAGTCAGAGCCCCCAATCGTTTCTCGAGCTCGGCCCTCTATGCTTTGAGTTCGGCATTCCGCACCTCTTTCTCTGCCTTCTCCACCACAAGCTCGGCTTTCTCTGTCTCGAGTCGTTCCATCTCCTTCAACCTCTCCTTCATCTCCACCGTCATTGGCAGCGACTGGTAACAGACCGCTGCGTAATCATTTATGAAGTTTACGTAACGTCAAGAGAGCTTATCGGCTATCTTCGACTCTGGTACATGCTTGGCTGCCCATGGGTTCAATAAAGCCATGTGATAACCTGGAGGCAGAGTCTCTGGAGTGGGTTTAGAAGCTCCTTCGACCCCACTGGCTGCGGAAGCTTGAACAGTCACCTTGGGCGTGGTGACATATCCAACAAGGGCATCGATTCGACTGATTAAGAGCTCAGCCTCAGTGGCAGCATGATGGGCTACGGATTGTGCGAGGGCGACCACACCAGGAGTCTCCACGACTACCTCTCTCCCTACCCTGGGAGGGCCCGCAATCGCTGAAGGCGGAACCTCATGGGCTTGCTCCTCTGTAGACGGCGTCGAGATGGTGATAGGCTCAACTCCGACAGGGGCCTCGGGGGCTCGTGCTTAAGGAGTAGGGGTCGGGGCAGTGGTGGGAACGACATCGGTTGGGGCTGTAGCAGGTACGGCTTCAGCTAGAGCTATGACGGGCACGACTTCGATTGAGAAGGTCATGGCTGCAGCCGAAAAAGGTTCGGCTCTAGGAGCAGATGTCATGACTGCCGCCGGAGCAGGTTCAGCCTCGAAAGTCTTCCTCTTCTTCGTCGTCACCTTCGCCCTCGGCTCGGACGAAAGGAATACGTCCATCGGAGGGCACGGCACCATCGCCTCCTCCTCTTTGAGCCGCTTGCCTCCACTCCTGCCCAAAAGAGGGAGTCAACCTAAAAAATCTATTGAACGACTGCAAACAAATCTCTGAAGATTCTTACCCCGCTTACCCAAAACAAAGAGAGTAGGCTGAATTCTGCAGAAGCTAGATGACACCAAGTTCTCCCGTTGATGAGTTCGAACTAGATGCGCTAGTCCTCGAGGAACACTCTGGCTTGGGTGACCTGCTGCTTTTGAAGAGGAGAGGTCTGGGCCCCCCTTCAGTTGAGCTGCAAAACAGAAGCAGAGCTTGAGTTAAAACATAGAATGATGGATCGAGCATACGGTGAGACTAAAAGAAGTTCCCGACCTGGGTTGGCGAACTTGGTAGGGACTCGAACCCGCAGTTCGTCCAATTCAGAGGTAGGAGCCTCCCATCCCCCCAAAACCACTTCCCTTTCCAGTCTTTGTTAGAAGTAGGAAGTTGGGTTATCAGACCCGGGATGCATGGAGGCCTAGCCGAGAAGTATCACTAGGCCTTATCCGATCTATCGAATTTGGCCATGTATAAAAACAAAAACTCGTCCAGCATTAGCCTCTAACTCCCCGCCCAATGCTTGAGAATAAAGGTGGAAGCGAGGATCCTCTAGGAGTTCAGAACCAGCTGCCCCGACGCTATTCCCAACTGTGCGGTCAGCTCACGCAAGAATGGATGGATGGGGAATTGGAGCCCGCATTGAAGGGCACAGATGAAGATAGCGATCCCCCCTCATTTGGAGAGCCCTCTTGGTCCGTGGGGGCAGGGGCTTAGATGTGCACCGAGTATGGAATTTGATAGTCTTTGCGAAGTTGGGCCATCCGGGACTCGACTAGGATCGAGCCCCCAGGGACTAACTATTTCAACCTGCCTCCTGAGGGGCCTACCTTCGATCGCCCCGCGGGATCTCTGAGAGCCCTCTTCGGTCTCTTGCCTCAGCTTTTGGCCCTTTGACTCGCAGTTCTCTAAGCCGGGACCGAAGTGCCAAGGTGTATGACCTCAAAAGGGCCTTCAAACTTTACGAGTCCCGAAGCGGTGGTCTCTGGTTCAGAGTCTGAACCAACTCCTCGGACTTCTTTTACTTCGTCAGAGTTGCTCGACATGATGCAAGGAAAAAAGGCTTTAAGTGATGGACGACTCACAACGTTGCAGGCGATTTCCTCTGGCGAAAATTTTTCCAACTTCGGCAGCTTCCTCTAAGCAGAATCTCTTCTTCGATAGTCGAGAACCCTTTATTCGGCGACGAAAAACTTTTTTCCGGGAGAGGGCAATTTTCGTCAGAGGGCGATTCGAAAGAAAAGAGCAAAGGAAATGGGAAGCGAGAGGGCGAGAAGTGTGAGGGTGAGAATAGGAGGGGTTTATATAACCCCCTCATTACTCGGTGTCATCATTGCAAATAGCCGTTCCTGAAGCTAAGGCGGCTCAACACTGGCACCAGGGGACACGTGGAGGAAAGCTATACGTCCGAACCCGCAATCCCATGCTCGAGTCATCTTAACATTAAATGTTATTCATGGCGCAGGATGCCTCTCGCCTCCCTACGGGCACGTGACATCATTTCCGTCGTTCAGCTGATTGCGAATCATAACCCTCGCCACGTGTCCTCTGCCCAGAGGCTGCAGTCCAAAGGTTTAAGACTACCGTACAACAGACGGGATCTGAAGCGCAATCGTCGCATTAATTGCATCCCGGTCATCCCGATTGTCATCATGAGCAGAGGTGTAGAGACGTCGTTTTGTTTCCCCAGGTATTTACTCTCTAAGTCCGGACTCGGACCAAGAGAGTAGGGGGCTTCTGTTATGGGAAAATTTGAACAAGGATAATCAAGGTCAGTCCAAGCTACCCGGGTCAGTTATTGAAGCCTCGGAAGAAAAATATCACATCAAGGCTCGAAAGGAGAATATCAAGTTAAGTGTGAGCCGACCTCTGAGTTACGACTATTAGTAGGCCGAGGCGAGTTCTCGTCCTCGTCCCCGTCTGAGGACAACATCTTATGGACTTCGACCCTGAGCATTCTGACAGTAAACTCCGACTACTCGGTCTCAGGCTTAGACAAGACGAAGTCAAGCTTGGGCTAACACTTTGAGTACTAGTACTTGGTTTCGGGTCCAGACAGGTTGAGGTTGAGCTCGGGTGAGGACACTCCGTGTGCCGAGCCTGGAGACTAACCTAAATGCGGACGCGACCAAAGATCTCGCCAAAAGATACGCGCCCTTAAGATATGATACGCCACACGACCCAGAGATTGCGGATAATATCTCCACAATTACAATATCTGCGTGATTGAGTAAATCGTATCAAGATTAACGGACGTGATCCTCTCTACCAACAAGTATAAATACCAGGGGACCCCATTGCTACAGGTAGGCAATATCTCACACCCTCTCTATATATTCAACTTAGACCTAAATTCCCTAGCTTGATTTAGGCATTGGAAGGTCCCCCGTTGAGCCAGGGTCTCCTTTGCTCACCCCTTTGTGCAGGACAAGGGTTCATTGGAGGTTTGCAGCATTGAGTGGAGGGTGGTCCAGATTTTGACCTCAACAGATAGGATTGCTTGATTGATTTTATACGTGAAATCTAAGCCACATTTATCATAGTCCAAACATACTCAATTGAAAATTCAACTTGCCATGTGCACCGTCCATCACGAGGTTACCTTACGGCTGGATTCTTATGCGTGCACCGACTCCTACCCATCCGACGAATGTGAAACTAGGCAACTTCGCAGAATATAAAGAAGAAGACAAGATCCCACGTTGGGAGTGCACATGATGTGATTTTCTAGCGTGTTTTGGGCTATGGTGGGCCCCATATCTGCACTGCCCTGCCGTGACTGGCAATGATCTGGACGGGGATGAGGAATTCCTGGAGAACCTTTCCCACCTGCGCTCTGGAAACTTAGATGTGGCCCACAGTGATGTTTGAGAGAAATCTATCCCGTCCATCTGTTTTTTTTAGCTTATTTTAGGACTTGAGACCAAAAATGAGCAGTATCCAAGAATCAAGTGGACCACACTAAAGGAAAAGGTGGGTATGGAAATTCCTACCGTTGAAACCTCCTTGGGTCTACAGTGATGTTTACATGTCATCTATACCGTTCATAACATCATTCCTGAACTGAAAACACAAATATTATCCTGATTCAAATTTTTGTGGCCCCAAGAATATTTCAACTGTGGACATTCAATCCTCACCTTTTTGGCCCACTTGAGTCTTCGATCGCTCTCAGTTTTGGCTCCATGTTCTAAAATGAGCTCAAAAAGAGGATGGACAGGGTTGATTTCTTACGAACATCAAAGTAGGCCCACCTAAGTTTCGGACCTTACTGCAAAAGGCTTGCGTAGGAAATCGGGATTGTGTACTGAGTAACTGTACGTACGCTAGTGTACTGGATACGGCTATCATCATGTATGCGTTTTATTTACGTTGTCTATTCATTTTTCCAGCTCATTTTAATGCATGAGCCCATAATTGAAGTATATCAAACGCTTAAGTAGACCACACGGCAAGAAGTAGTGAAAATTAAATGCCTACCATTGAAAATTTCTGGCAAACATGTGAGTTCTGGACCACGCTGATATCCGTGTATTTTTCCTTTAATTTGTCTATGCATGCGTGGCCTTAATGAACAAGTTAGATGATAAATAATTATTACTATGGGACCTAAGAAGGTTTCAAGGATGGATATCATTATACTTACTACTGTGTGGTTCACCTGAGCTTTGGTATACTTCAAATATGGGCTCATGATATAAAAATATACGATAAAGACACATACATCATGGTGGGAGTAACAGAATTTACTCAATATGCAATTGGTCATCAATGTGGACGGCCCACCCAACCAAACTTTGGACTAGGCTTGAACCTTGTAAAAGAGGTGGCAATGGGCCCGACACTTTAGACGTAACACAATTAAGACCCAAGGCCTAATCCTAGCCTGAGCTTGGCATGGGCCTAGCCAAGTAGGGCCAAGCTTGAGCCTAAAAAATTTATTGCCTTGAAAATTGATAAAATCCATATTTTTTAGTTGAATATTTTTAATCTATTCATTGATCAAGGTACGCCACAAATGCAAAAAGAAACAAACATTTTAGATAAATGAACAACTCTCTACATTCAAGATGGATGGATTGGGCTGGCCATGGAAAGATTAGAATGACATATTTGTATCAACATCGAGGTCTTGGTATGGATTCCCTAGTGGGGGTGGCTAACAGTGAAGTGTGAACTGACAGCAGGTGTACTAAAAAAAAAAAGAAAAAAAAAATGACATATTTATAAGAAATGGCCATCAAAAGATTAGAATGGCATATCTGTAAGATATAACACATGCACATACAAAGTCAGGTTAGGTCTAGGTAAAGTGACTTGAGCCCAAGCTCAACTCTAAAATTGATTGGGCCATGCATGCTACGCCCAAGAAAAGCCTACATGACAACCTAGTAGGTCTAACCCAAGCACAAAGTCAGGTCAGGCTTGTAGAGTCGGGCGATTACCTAACCCATTGCCACCCCCGCATTTTAAGTTATCATACGGGAGAGCTTGGGTCTAACATGCATGGCTCAGTCAATTTTCAAACTAAATTCAGATTTAGGTTAGCCTATCCCCTTACATGCCCCGCCTGGTTCCATGCCTACATGTGTTCTATTCCACATATATGTCGTTCCAATCATTGGTTAGGCAACACATGCATCTTGGCTCACCATTAGAGGCTGTTAGATAATAATACACGGGATTTAAGCACTTGACCTTCTGCATTAATACCATGTCAAATAACCACCTGCATGAAAAGCTTGTGCCATTAGAGGATAGTGTATCAATATGTATTGAAAGGACTTTAATAATGGTAAAATCATAATTTAATACTTTACTTATGTTACCTTGGTAATTGATAAAACGAATAGGCCCTTGGGTAATTTAGATAATTATCCTTACAATGGACAATGCCTAAAAATTTCCATAATGGGATTTAGCCTTCGGATTAGTATCCTGTGAAGAGATAATTTAAAGAAATATGGGAACATCTGCATTCCAATTGAAAATTAAAATATTCTAATATTAGTGTGAGCTTTCAGTTTGTTTTTTGTCATGTGTGGTGTGTGTAAGTATGCTAGAACTGAATGTGCGGCTCAATTTAAACCGAATAACTTGACCCAAAGCACCAAGATAAGTAGGTACGTCGACTGCGATCATATATATGATTGAGATATGAAAAGATTGGTTGCTTATTTAGCCACTCGCAAAATAGTCATCAGATAATTAAGCGATTGTCGAAGAGTGAAGTTCTTCATCCGTAAATGGGTTGCATCTTACCTTCCATATAAAATGACTTTTATAAATGGAAACAGTCAAACAAAAACAAAATACTTACTATCGATCACAGAGAGCAACTGTAAAATGCCTTTATGAAAGATGAAGTGATTATATTAATATCGGGAATAGTCTTGTGCAAAAGTATAGACTTGGATTACAACTGAAGATTATCACTACTAGAGGTGTACATGAACCGAGCTAGCTCGGTTAGCTCGCTCGACTCGACTCGAAAAAGCTCGATTTGAAGCTAAGTTCAAGCCGAGTTGAGCTGATTTTTTGAGCTCAAAAATTAGTTCGAGTCGAGTTGGAGCTGGCCCCAGCTCGACTCGACTCGGATTGAACCCAACTCGAATCAAACTCGGATCGAACCAGTTCGGTGACTCGGTTACTTTGATATTGATGTTGCTCACCAAGTGTTTGACGAAATGCCTCAAAGAAGTGTGGCTGGTGGCAAGGAAGGTATGCATATGAAACCAACACGATTTTTTTCTTGATTTTTATGTTGCTTGAAAAGTGTTTGATAAAATACTTGTAAAACCATTGTTGCTATCTCAAATATAGTGAGATTTTGAAGGTGCAATCCAGGTGTTTATGAAAATGCTGCAATGGGAAACTCAGCTCGATCTTGGCTCGAAATCAACTCAAATTGGCTCGAGCTACTGACCGAACCGAGCTAAGCTGGCCAGTTAGGCTCGAGGACAGAGCTAAGCCGAGTTCGAGCTGAGGTCAACTAGTGGCTGAGCCGAGTCGAGCTGAGGCCAGCTCGACTCAGTTCAACTCAATATAAACTCCTAATCACTATATTAAGATAAAGCTTAACGACTCGGTTCAAATTAATGTAAACTCCTAATCACTACTATTAAAATAAAGCTTAACTATGATAAGGAAAGATAAATTTAATTGGTTTATTAGATTAGTATGAGATGACCCGCTTTGTTGATTTCTTTTGCTATCTATAGATCTTTGTTACGGCTTCTCTTCAGGCATTTTTTTCCTTTATTTGACGGTTATGCAGTTGAATCATTGCTATGTCAATATTTCAAATTATTCCTTTTCTTCTTAACACGTTTTCTTTTAACTTCTCTTTTCGCTCGATTGCTTTTTGCCTCTTGAACTTCTCGATTGTGTTGGTCATCAACTAATCAGTTGTATTATCCAGCTCAACATCTGTTGTACTTCCATAGAAAGCACTCTAAATATCTCTAAAGATATTTTGCATGCTATATATTTCCGTTCAACGACATGTGTCATTTCTTAATTGACTATTTCAAGAGAAACAATCAGAAATAAGGGACAACTATTAATGGTTAAAATCTTCCGCTGTAAGAGGATTATAGTGATGGCCCATGAACAGGCCCAACAACCATGGCCCCACCTGTTAGGATTGCCATTCGAATTCATATAATTCATTTCTCGTCGTAAGCTGGATGGTCATGACTCACGAACTAACGGCCTGCATAAGCACATTGCAAGAAGGGATGACCAGATATACGGTCAATGCCGTGTCAGAGATGGTGAACCACCTGAATTTTCACATTTTAGTGGGGAAAAAGGAACGTGGTTTGGGAGGTTACAGGGACTTCCCACTGCCTAGAATGTGGCCTTAATAAAAAAGCCTGGCGTGTGCTGTTAGGTGCAGGACCCTCCTCATTGCAGTCCTCACACGGACCATAGAGATGTATTTATCTTACATCCATGCCGTTCATCCATTTCCCCAGCTCATTTTACCACACCAGCTAAAAAATACAACAAACCCAAATCTCAGATGGGCCACACTGTATGAACAAGTGGCAATTGAACACTCACCGTTAAAAAAAATTTTAGCCACCACCTGAATGTTTATCCTCCATCCAACCTATTAATAAGATCACAAAGACCTGAATGAAAGAGATCACACAAAAATCAGCTTCATCCAAAACTCTTGTGGCCCACAATAAGTTTTTAATAATCAACCACCACCATATTTTGTACGGTGTGATCTCACTTGAAATTTAGATCAGCCTCATTTATAGGCTAATGCATTAAAATCAGGTGGCGAAATGGATGGATGGAATGGGTATAAGACATATAAATCACAGTCAGGAATCCACCGAACCAGCATCCGTTGATTTGAGATCCACCCATGTTATGGCTTTTCATTGAGGCACGTTAGTGTCGCAATCTATCGGTGCCCGATAAGAAGGAAAGATACGGTTGCTGATATTACATGCCGTGTTGGAAAAAAGATGCCTACACGCATTTTGAGTGGGCCACGCGGAGCCCGTGACCAACGTACGCGGATGAGCTACCGACAGGTTGAATTGCGAGACTCGCTACTGAAGTGATATCACCAAGTTATGTAGGGCCACATAATGTATGTTTTGTATCCATACCGTCCATCTAGTTGGAGAGATCATATTAGGGCATAATCCAAAGAATGAGTCAGATCTAAAGCTCTAGTAGACCCTACCACAAAAAACAGTGGGGAGAGTGACACCCACCATTAAAAAGTTCTAACGGCTACAAAAGTTTTAGATCAAGCTGATATTTGTGTTTTCCCTCATTTCATGTCTACGTTAACACATGAACAGTTAGGATCTCAAATAAACATCACGGTGGACCTTTGGAAGGTTTCAACGGTCGGCGTCATTCTCTCCACTGTTTTTTGTGGTAGGGTCCACTCCAGTCTTTGATCTGACTCATTCTCTGTATCATACCCTAAAATGATCTCTCAAAATATATGAACGGTGTGGATACAAAACATACGTCATGGTCCGGCCACATAACTTGGTGAAGTCACTCTGTTAGTATCTAATCCGCGTCACGCACATGACGTTTCTCGGACGCGGATTAGACACCGACAGGTTGAGTAGGCCGACTCGCTACTGAAGTGGCGTTACTAAGTTACGCGTGGCCACTATAATATATGTTTTGCATCCACACCGTCCATTCATCTGCAGATATTATATTAGGGCATGATTCAAAGAATGATTCATATCCAGCTCGAGTGGACTCCACCACAAAAAGAAGTGGGGAGAGTAATGTCTACTATTAAAAGCTCTTAGGGCCTGTTTGAATTCGCGTACAAGAGGGTGGTGTATCGTATTATAAGTGAATATTCTCGAATATTCCAATTAAACAGTGTTTGGATTGGAGTGTATAACAGACGGTATCCCATGCGGGCGATTTCAGTCCGTTTCCATAAATTCGAAAACGTGGTATTGTGTTGTCAGAGTTCAGGCCCTGTGGTCATAACAGCCGAATGATTGCACTGCATTGTATTCTCCTTCTCAAGAAAGAAAGGTGTTGTGTGGGCCCCACCATGATGTATGTGTTTCATCCATTTTTACATATCATTTTATGGTTTGAAATACAAAATGAGAGGGATATAAATCTCAGATGGGCCACCCCACATGAATACAGTATTGATTGGATATCAACCATTAAAATCCTCCTATGGCCCACTATACTGTTTATTTGACATCCAATCTGTTGATTAGGTCATACAGACCCAGATGAAGAGAAAAACAAATATCAGCTTGATCCAAAACATTATAGCCCCCAAAATGTTTTTAATGGTCGACCCTCATTCAACACTGTTTCCTGTAATGTGGTCCACTTGAGATTTGGATATATCTCATTTTTGGAATCAGACCATAAAATGATGTATAAAAACACATGAATGGCATGGATGAAATACATACATCATGGTGGGGTCCACATAGCAAAGACCACCAGCTATTGGTTGTTGTACAGTACGTAGACATAATACCTCCTATCCAAACATTAATATGTATAAGATATTGTATACCATTCTCCATAATACCTCCATTCCAAACATTGATTTGTCTATGAATGATTTGGATGTATTCTGAAAACCATTCATGGTATACATGAACGGTACCCGAATACAATACTTTACAATACAATACATGAATCCAAACAGGCCCTTAAGGGTTACAAAAGTTTTCGATCAAGCTGATATTTATTTGTTACCTTCTTTCGTGTCCACGTTAACACATGAATAGGTCGGATCTCAAATAAACATCATGGTGGACCTTAGGAAGGTTTCAACTGTGTGCGTTACTCTCCCCACTGTTTTCTGTTGTGGGGTCCGCTCCAGCTTTGGATCTGCCTCGTTCTTTGGATCAGCCTTAAAATAATCTGTCTAGATGGATGGACGGTGTGGATAGAACACATACATCATGGTGAGGGCCATGGATTCCGAGGACGTGACTTCAGTAGAGAGTCTTGCTGCTCAACTTGTCAATATCAAATCCGCGTCCACGTCTCTCTTCTGACAAGTCGAGGGATATCCTTTCGCAGGTAGTTACTGTGTAAGGACGCTGGTTGGGGCCCACTGAGATGTTTGTGAGAAATCCACCCGGTTCATCCGCTTACAGAGATCATTTTAGGACCTGAGAGAAAAAAAAAATATGTATACAAAAGTTAAGTGGTTACACGAGAGGAAACAGTTTGGATTTAGCGTGAATCGTTGAAACATTCTTGGGGCATAAATTTTCTTAGTAAGGAATTTTTTTTTGGTATTTTCACTTCATCTCAGTGGTAATGACCTTATAAAGGTTTTGGATGTCATATAAACATCAAGTTGGAGCCTAGGAAAGTTTCAACGGTAGGAATTTCTTTCACCAAGTTTCCCTCTCGTGTGACCCACTTCAGTTTTGGATCCACTTCATTTTAGGTCATATTTCTTAAAATAAGCTCTAGGAATTTCTTTCACCAAGTTTCCCTCTCGTGTGACCCACTTCAGTTTTGGATCCACTTCATTTTAGGTCATATTTCTTAAAATAAGCTCTCAAAATAGATGAACGGGGTGGATTTCTCACAAACTTCTCGGTGGGCACTTTGTTGAGTCATTTCATCAAGCATTAGAGGTGTATATCAAAAAACCGCACAGCCTGGACTCGACTCAATCACGAGTTCAGTGAGTTGGCTCCGAGTCGGCTTGAGCTCGACTTGGCTCAATCCTCGAGCTCGACTCGATTTCAAACCCGTCGATCGGCTCATTCGAGCAAGCTCACCAAGCTAACTCGGTTCACAAGGCCTATATATATATATATATATATAGGTTCTATACGGTTGAGCTCATGGGAACTCCCCAGGAGGTCGAGCTGTGTGGTCCCCACAATGATGTATGTCGAACATCAAAACTGTGCATTTGATGGGTCCCCTTTAAATTATGGGATATCCCAAAAATCAGCCGCATACGAAACTCTGGTGGGCCATACCATCTAAAATCATGCGAAGACATGCCTAAAACATATAAAAGCACTTGGTGAGGCCCACCTGAACTTTGGATGCGTTTGAAACTTGGTTTGACACCTCATCCAAGTGGGAAACACATAATGGATGGGCTGGATTTGTAAACTACATCTTGGTGGGCCCAAAAAATGATTATGAATGTTTTAATAGAAGGTAACCCCTCTCAACTTTTGTATGTGGTGAGGCCCACACAAGTCACGTATTGACTTGATTTTTAAGCCCTAGGTCCACTATGGAATGGTGAATCTGATTGATGGAGTAGATGTTCGACATACATCATGGTGGGGCCCACATAGCTCGACCTCACGGGGAGTTCCCATGAGGTTAACCATATAGAACCTTTTCCCATATATATATATATATATATATATATATATATATATATAAATATATATATATATATATATGACGATATATATATATATGGGAAAAGGTACTATGCACTCGAGTTGACGATAAGCTTATTGTGAGGTCGGGTACCCTTTAAAGTATGGGATATCCCAAAAATCAGCCGTATCTGAAACTCAGATGGGCCATACCATCTAAAATTATGTGAAGACACCGTTAAAACATATAAAAGCACTTGGTGGGGCCCACCTGAGTTTTGCATGCGCTTGAAACTTGGTCTGAACCCTCATTCAAGTGGGACACACATAATGGATGGGCTGGATTTGCAAACCACGTCTCAGTGGATCCTCAAAAAATGGTTATGAATGTTTTAATGGTGTACGGCCCCTCTCCACTTCTGTATGTGGTGCGGCCCACACAAGTCACGGATTAACTTGATTTTTGGGACCTAGGTCCACGATGGAATGGTGCATCTGACTGATGGAGTAGATGTTCGAAACGCATCACGGTGGGGCCCACACAGCTCGACCTCATGGGATGGACACGTGAGCTCGAGCGCATAGTACCTTTTCCATATATATATATATATATATAAAGGTACAATGTGTTCGAGCTCACTATAAGCTCCCGTGAGGTTGAGCTGTGTGGGCCCCACCGTGATGCGTGTCGACCATCAACATCGTGCATTTGATGGGTCCCCTTTAAATTATGGGATATCCCAAAAATCAGCCGTATACAGAACTCAGGTGGACCATACTATCTAAAATCATGTGAAGACATGCCAAAAACATATAAAAGCACTTGGTGGGGCCCACTTGAGTTTTGAATGCTGCTGAAACTTGGTCTGAACCCTCATCCAAGTGGGACACACATAATGGATGGGCTGGATTTGCAAACCACATCTCGGTGGGCCCAAATAATGATTATGAATGTTTTAATGGTGTATATCCTCTCTCCACTTCTGTATGTGGTGTGGCCCACAAAAGTCACGGATTGACTTGATTTTTGAGACCTAGGCCCACGATAGAATGGTGCATTTGACTGATGGGGTAGATGTATGAAATGCATCACGGTGGGGCCCACACAGCTCCACCTTATGGGGCGTTAAAATCGGCTCAAGCGCATTGTACCTTTTCCATATATATATATATATATATATATATATATATATATATATATATATATATATATATATATATATATATATATATATATAATATGGGCTGTGTGTGTGTTTTTTCAGGATGCGATCCCAAACCCTAAGATGATGCAAACCTAATTAGGTGGACCATACCACTAAAAACAGTGATGAATGATCATTAAAAAAGAAAAGGGGGTCTAAAATAGTTTTGGATTGAGCTGAGCTTAATGATTTTTCCTGCATCTAGATCTTCTTGACATTATTAATAGGTTGGATGGCAAATAAACATTAAGAAAACTTGATTATGGGACTTTTGGAATTTTTAACGGTGAAGCACTCAATCACCACTGTTTCATGTGGTATGGTCTACTTTATATTTGGATCTGCTTAATTTTTGGGACCTGTACTAAAATGGGCTGGAGAAATGGATGGATAGCGTGGATATACAACACATTGTCAAGGTGGCCCCAAGGTAAGGGTAATAGCCACTAAGGTGTTATCCTCTGCAAAGTGTATACATTTGAAGGGAGCAGATTAGGTGTGGCCCGACCGTACCCAACACAGTGCAGCCCTAACTGTGGGGCCCACCTTGATGCATTTATTGTATATTCACACTGTCTATCCATTTTATAGATCATTTTAGCACATGTGACAAAAAAAAAAAGAAAAAAAAAAAGAAGATACTCATACAAATTTCGAGTGGACCATGCCAGAGGAAATTGTAGTGATTGAAAGCCCACCATTAAAAACATCCCAGGGCCAATAATAATGTTTGTGTAATTTTTATTTACCATCCAACCTATTGATAAGGTCATAAAAATTTAGACAAAGGAAATTAAAAAAAAAAAAACCAGCATGACCCAAAAATTTCTTGCCGACAAAAAGTTTCTAAAGATCAATCGATATTATTTCCTTTAGTGTGGTCCATTGAGATTTGGATCTACTTAATTTTTAAGATAAATGAGATGGAAAAATGGATGGATAGCATGGATATACAATACATACAAGGTGGGTCCCATGGTCAGGGCATCACTGGCGCAGGTAATCCACTCCACATTTAGAGCTGTACACATACAAGTCCAAACGGGTGGAGCTTGGCACAACTCGGCTCAGCTCAGCTCAGCTAGTAGCTAACCCCAGCTCGAACTCCTCAGCTCAGTCCTTGAGCTTAACTAGCCAGCTCGGCTCAGTTCTATGAGCAGCTTGGCTAGTGTAACTCTATGCCACATTTTCTTAAACACATAGAGGGCATCTTAAAGGGATGTGGCCTGTGGGGTCTACGGCAATGTATGTGTTCTATTTATCCATGACACCCACCTACCT
This sequence comes from Magnolia changhungtana, assembly GCA_030180095.1. NCBI lineage: Eukaryota > Viridiplantae > Streptophyta > Magnoliopsida > Magnoliales > Magnoliaceae > Magnolia > Magnolia changhungtana. The sequence continues at coordinate 633,683 of JASAUF010000191.1, forward strand.
ATTTTGGGAGTCATTTTAAGGCCTGAGTCCAAAAATGAGGCAGATCCAAATCTCAAATGCATCAAGTGACGTGAAACAGTGTAGATTAGATACCTTGAAAACCTTTTAAGAGCTTGTGGCTACAGGAATATGTTGGATGGCAAATAAATATCATTGTGGCCTTTAGGAAAGTTTTAACAGTTGGTCATTATCCCCACGGTTCCCTCTGCTGTGGTCCACTTGAGCTTTGGATTTGCAACCGACCTGGAGAGTAATTGGATTATTATGTGTGCTTTTCACCATCTATTAAGCTTTACTATTTATGCACCATACACGTGGCATAAAAACATCATCCAGACTGTCCAGATCAACAGATCATTTCTAAATGGGACATAGCCAGAAAACCACAATAAATGGTTGCTAATAAGATGGTCAATAGTCCATGTTCTTTGGGTGAAGATCAGGCACTTAAAATCACTTGATCATTGTAATTTTTTAGCAGACTTCATCAACAATGGGCCCATGAATTAAATAGTCCAAATTTGACATGCCCATGTATACTAACTAGATGCCACCACGTGTTGGCACTATTTATAAATGACCTGTGTAGTCCTACTTGCACTTTAAGCATATCTTTCATATCATATCCTTCAGCCACATGTTATTTGCCAAAAGTAGATCAACTTGGAGTTGTTTTCATGTATGCAAGACATTGCAATAAACGACACGTGTTCCTCACAGGAGTGACACATGTAATCGAGTAGCGTGATCAACAGGCTTATAAAGACCCATTGAGATATGAAATTCATAATAAATATGGGGATTTACTCTGCAAAGCCGCCTTACACAATCATACCTAAATGAAAACTTTTAAAAAATGATTTGCATTTTCACTACGACTATAAAGGTTTGAAAGGCGGATTCTTCCTAAATTGAAGGACAGGATGAGGAATCCGAGTTCAATTGGGATACGATCTAATCTCATAACTTTCAAGGATTCTAAATCAATATACGAAGCATACTACAAAGAGCTCAAGGCACAGACTAAGCTATCACACACAACTTTTCATAGCACAATGTTGTCTTAGTTTTAGATTTTGTTGTATAATGTCTGGAGTTTAGTATAACTTAGATTGTTGTTGTCCAGTGTCATCGTTATAATATGCATAATATAAATATCCATGACCCACCGTCATTAGATTCCGATCAATCGAGTTTGTACTTGGAAGATCACACCGTCGTATCCTACTATCACCCGCCTCAAGTATTTGTCCACACAAACGATCATTGGCAAAATGATTACATTCAAAAGAACCAACCATCCCCATCTAAATCACTTGATTGATAGACATTGGTCAAAAGTTAGGTCAACCTTCATAGGTTTGATCCTACAGTTGAGTTGACACTTGGGATAGCAAATGTTTAATTAAACTCAAATCAAATACAACTCTAGCATGCCCAACACTATCCTGATTGTAGACATTTTAGGTTGGGTGCTTGATAAGTTGGGAAATCTACTAAACTTAGAAGCAACCACTCATTCCAAAATGAAACAATTTGATTCAACCTTCTCATCACATTGAGACACTTAAATAAAATTCTTGTGGCTAAGAAATTACAAGGCCATTTAAACTTCCTGGGTGAGCCAAAGTGTCCAAAATTAATGAACGGCAAGAAGAAAATTCTTGTAACCGTTCTATTTTATACACTATGGCCCACCTGAGGAATGAAATGGCTTAATCTTTTAGAAGCTTGAATAATTCATGGATGTTACCACATTGGCATGCTTAATTGGGTGTGGACAAGCACCTGGGCCTAACAACGTTCCTTTCTTTAAAGGAATGATGGGGTGTTTAGTTTTCTAATTCCCTCTAAATATCTAAATATCATGAAATAAGACGTTTTTACTTCCTATATGGCTTAAACAGTGGCCCCACCGTGATGTATGCGACTTATCCATGATGTCCATCCATTTTCCGTTAACATTTCATGGCACGTGCGAAAAAGATCAAGGCAAATCCTAAGTTCAAGTGGACCACACCAAAAGACGTTCATTAATTGTTGTTTCCTTTTTAGGCCCACATTAATGTTTTGTGTTTGTTTGTGTGTGTGTGTGTGTGTGTGTGTGTGTTGTTGTTGTTGTTGTTGTTGTTGATGCGTAAATCTGGTTAGCCCTCCCTAGCCTAGCAAACCTGTATAAAGGACAGACAAGGAAGACCCTGGCTCGTGCAAGGGACCCTCCGACGCCTAAGTCAGGAAAGGAATCTGGGTCTACTTGAATATTAAGGGTTTAGGGCTAGAGATTGTGCGTACCTTTTACCTTTAAGGGTTTCTTATTTATATGTGGGGAAAGGCAGTGTCGTAGAGGTCATCTCTCCCTGTTTTGGCAGGAACTAATTATAGTAGGATTCGAACTGCTCGCGCAGCGGATCTTTCTAGATCCTTGGCTAGAATCTCGGGGTGATTCGTGTACGAGTCGGTTCCCGCGATCTTCGGTTGAGAACGCAGACCGACCTGATAGGGGTCAGGTTAGATCCCACTTACAGATAAAATGAAAACATAAATATAAGCTTGATTTAAAACTTCCGGGCTCTTAAAAAGTTTCAAATGGTAAGCATTCCAATCCCATCATTTCCTTCAATGTGGTCTGCTTGTGGTTTAGATCTGCTTCATTTTTTTTTCCTCGTACCTTAAAAAGGAGCTATGAAAGGGATGGACAGTGTGGATTAGTAATACACATCACAGTAGGTCCTACAATTTTTATTGTTCTGCCTTGTGCATAGAAACGTAAGTACATGCTGTGGCATCGGAAATCATACCCCTAATTACAAAAGTAAATAAAAGTAAATAATGATTACTCATTTAGTTTTAGGTATTTACGTCGGTAATTGAACAATCAAACATACAAGAAAGAACCGTAAAAATCATTTCCTCATGTGTGATGGTTTTCCACCTTTACGAAGTAGAAGATTCTTTTTTTTTTTTTTTTTTAAAAGCTTGTTAGTACGCCTCAATCAGTTGACACTACAGTGTTAGCCACCCCCACAAGGGATCGATACCAAGACCTCAGGTGTTGAAACGAGGTATCCTTCAATCAGTCTACCACTTGAGCTATGGATGGGGTTACAAAGTAGAAGATAATAGGAGAAATTGTGCTTTCTTAGATTGTTATATGTAAGAATTGAAAAAAATTACTTTATTTTTTTTTATTTTTTTAAGGACCGACGGATCCTGTGTTCATAAAAGAATAATTTCTTTTTATGCCTTCGGATCTAAAGAAACAACAAGCCTTTTATTTTATATAGTTTTCCTTACATGCTTTCTTTGAAGGGAGTCAAATAGGACGACGCTATACTAATAAAATAAAATAGGTGATGTTGGTGAGATAGGGAGTAGCAATTTGCAATTCAATTGCATAAAAAAGAGCTTCGCTAAGCCCAAGCACATGTGCACACCCCCACATGTGCGAGCATGGCGCATACTTCCAAGATCCAATCTGTCCATCATAGGGATCCAAGTATAGAGGTGCCCTGGACAAATAATCAGATTGATATTATAATTAGGACGGCCACATTTTATGGACCTAATCAACGGATGGAGGAAGCAGAGATAAGTTTTTTAATCAGTCTGCCTGTTTGTAAAATTGTGGTCCACCTGATGAGCGGAGGAGATTGGTTTTTTAGTGAGAACATCTTCAATGTGGGACCCACTTGGTGGACGGCTTGGATTTTGTACCTATCGTCCGTGCTAGCATGTGTGATGGGTGTGGACGGTGTACATTGTACACCCTTGCGGGTCCATCAAACCCTGCATATCCACTAATAGCCGTTCAAATGTGGTTCCAATGATACAGACACTACATAATAAGAAATGGTTGGCTGTGTTTGTTGAAACTAATACAAAAGAGAATGAGGAGTAGGTACATGTCCGGACAAATCGGTGATCATATAAGGAACGCTGAATTGGGATGCTTTTGTACGGATTCTCTAACAAACGTTCACCTACATTCATCTCCCTCTACCCACTAACTAGCTAACTGCCTACCTATAACCTCAGTGGAAACTTCGTCGGCATGGAACAGAGCTAGGGGTGTACATCGAGTTGAATCGTGTCCAGCTGGCCTAAGCTCGGCCACTAAGGCCCATTTGGACGGTTGGATTGGAAGGGATTGAATGGTATTAGGGTGGATGGCATGGATTTCAAGGCAATGATGGTGTTGTCAGTGGATTGTCTTAATATCCATGGGATTGCTATATCGAATCTGTTTGGCACGCCCGGCCAATCCTGTGATTAAACCTTCCCATCCCTTCCAATTCCTTGAACCAAACACGTCCCACGCAAATTTGAATGGAGTAGGGTGGATTGGATGAGATTTAAAGGTAACGATGGTGTTGTCAGTGGATTGTCTTAAGATCCATGGGATTGCTATATCCCAGGATCAGGTCACCCAGTCTGTTTGACAAGCTCGGCCAATTCCGGGATTTAACTTCCAATCCCTTTCAATACCATCCAATCCCATGGCATTAGGGTGGATGGCATGGATTTTGAGGTAATGATGGCTGCATCAGTGGATTGGTACAAGATACATGGGATTGCTATATCCCGGGATTGCTATATTGAGTTTGTTTGGCACGCCCAGGTAATCCTGGGACTAAACCTTCCCATCCCTCGAACCAAACGCATCCCAGGCAAATTTGAACAGATTAAGGTAGATTGGATGGGATTTAAGGGCCCGTTTGGACGGGTGGATTGGAAGGGATTGGATGGTATTGGGAGGGATTGAAAGTTAAATCCCGGGATTGGCCGGGCGTGCCAAACAGACCGGGTGATTTGATCCCGAGATATAGCAATCCCATGGATCTTAAGACAATTCACCGACAACACCATCATTACTTTTAAATCCCATCTAATTCATCCTAATCTATTCAAATTTGCCTGGGAAGTGTTTGGTTCGAGGGATTAGAAGGGATGGAAAGGTTTAATCCAGAGATTGGTCGGGCGTGCCAAACAGACTTGATATAGCAATCCGGGGATATAACAATCCCATGGATCTTAAGACAATCCACTGACAACACCATCATTACCTCGAAATCTATGCCATCCACCCTAATACCATTCAATCCTTTCCAATCCACCCGTCCAAATGGGCCCTAAAGGTAATGATGGTGTTGTCAATGGATTGGTGCAAGATGCATGGGATTGTTATATCCCGGGATCAGATCACCCGGTCTATTTGGCACGCCCGGCCAATCCCGAGATTTAACTTCCAATCCCTTCCAGTACCATCCAATCCCTTCCAATCTGCCCGGCCAAACAGGCCCTAATTGACCTTAACTCAAGCTTGGCTCGGCTCGGCCCTCGAGCTTGATTGGCCAGCTCGGCTCGATTTGGTTAGCAACTCGGGCAAATTTGAGCCGAGTTTGAGCCAAGATCGAGCCGATTTTGCCTGTGCAACATTTTTGCAAACACCTAGATTGCACCTTCAAAATCTTATTATATTTGAGACAACAACAATGGTTTTTCAGACATTTTATCAAACATCTTTTAAGCAACAATAAAATCAAGAAAAAAAAAGGTATTAGTTTCATATACATACCTTCCTTACCACCAACTACACTTTGTTGAGTAATTTCATCGAACACTTGGTGAGCAACATCAATATCAAAGTAACCGAGTCACCGAACTAGTTAGATTCGAGTTCGATTTGAGCTAGGTTTGATCCAAGTTAAGTCAAGTTGGGGCCAGCTCGAACTCATTTTCGAGCTTAAAAAATCAACTCAACTCAACTCGAACTCAATTTCGAACTGAGTTGAACTAAGCTTTTTCGAGTCGAGTCGAGAGAGCTAACCTAGCTAGCTCGGTTCGTGTAGGCTTCTAAGTAGACCCCACCTCTGACGGACGCGATTTGGCTAGTGAAGCTGCCACTAGCCAAGTGGCTAGCTGTCGGTGCTATGTGGGCTCCACCAAGATCAATGTGTTTTATCCACACCGTCCATCCATTTTTACACATCATTTTTATAAATCATTCCATAGACGATTCGGATCAAAATCTCAGGTGGACCACACCAAGGAAAACAGTAGTGATTGAACGTCTACCATTAAAAACCTCCTAGGGCCCTAATGTTTATTTGACATCCAACCGGTAGATTAGGCCATACAGATTTGGATGAAGGCAAAAAACAAATATCAGCTTATCCAAAACTTTTTAAGCCCCAAGAAGTTTTTAATGGTTAGAATTCAATCAATACCGTGTGGCCCACTTGAGATTTTGATCTACCTAAGTTTTGGGTTAATAGCATAAAATTATTTGAAAAAATGGATGGACGGCCTGGATGAGACACATACATAATGCTGTTGGGTCCACAGAGCACCGACCACTAGCCATTGGCTAGTGGCAGGGGAGTAGCCAATCCGTTTCCACCGTTGACATGGAATAGCCCAGAAAATGAAATCGGTCCACTTCTGAAGTGGGCCACACGTGAATATAAGCTTGGTCGGCTAGAGAGAGACCAACAGTCCATATGCAATGTAAAAACATGTAGATCTGACAAGTGGACTGTCTAGAGTTTTGTGCCAGGGCATGTTTATGTTGCGGCCTTCAAAATAGATGGCGTGGATTTGCTGGTTCGCACGTAATGCATCGGCATTCTCGTCAATCTATTATTATAGAAGGGAATTGTAATAATAAGATCAAACCCACGGTCTCCATGTGAAAAAACCTACGGTCTTTAGTAAAATAAAATAACCTTACACGTGTTTATTTTGCCTTTTGTGGGGGCCACCATTGATATATGTGTCACATCCAAGCCGTCCATTCATTTTTAAAGATTCTTATATATTATGAGCCAAAAATTTATGCATATCCAAATCTCAATTGGACCACACAACAGGAAACAGTGGAATAGTGACTGTCCACTGTTGAAACCTTCATGGGGCCCACAGTTAAGTTTATTTGTCATCCAAACTGTTCATAAGGTCATGCAGACACAGATTAAGGGATAAAAAAAATATATCATTTTGACCCAAAAATTTGGTGGCCTCTAAGGAGTTTTCAACGGTAGGCGTTCAATTCACACTGTTTCCTGTGGTATTGTCCAATTGATATTTTGAGGTGCTTCAATTTTGGATTCGTGCACTAAAATGATATGGGAAAACGGATCCACGGAGTCGATTAGACACGTAAATCACGGTGGGCCCCACAGAGTTTACTCTTACTCAGTAAGCAATTCGCTTCCGCAAACGATGAGCTTGTTTTGTATCCGTCGCGACATAGATCTATAACGTATATCCACCCACTGGGGTCCACATTATGAGTGGTCCAATGATCAAAATTGTCCAATCTATGGAATCTATGATATTAACTCAAATTCGGGAAAATTAGACGGAACTGATGATGGTGACTATTGCTATCTCCAGGTGGATTTAGAAACACTGAAGAGAAAAGTTTCAATGGTTCGCATTCAATTCAAAAAAAATCAAAGGTTAGGATCGTTAATGAAGCGTAACTATGATAAAATAGATTATTTATGGTAGCATCTAGAATATAGGCGGTTAAAATCATCTGATCATCTCAGAATGTGGACCCTAGTGGTTGGCTGGATCCTGAGTAGCGACAGCAGTGAAACGAACTCCCAAGTTGCAACGGATAATCCTAGCAGGTAGCAAGTTTGAAAATGCTTTTGGATATTAAAGCATCTCTGACCGTCTACCTTTCTTTTGGAGCTCAGAATCCATTAAATCAGGTCATCACGTGAATCCGACTCTGCAGATTCGTTCTCCAATATCTGAATGGTCAAACTGTTCTGATCATTAGGTGGGCCGCACGTGTACATTGAATGCAGAATACCAGTCAATCTCTTGTTATTAACCTTTATTTACACGTGTGGCTCACTTAAAAAAATCTACACGGGACTTGTCTGATAAGTGGCTTGGATCTGTCACAAGTGGCCCACACGACGAGAAGCGACTGTTTCTACCGCAAACAGGAGCTTTTCTGCTGCCTGACACGTGTAGACGGTATCACACGTACACTCCACACGTGTACCATCATGATACATATGTACAAGATGCAATCCGTTCATCAGAGGGGTCCACCAAGTAGATGCACTGGACAAAGAATCAAGCAGGTCTCAGGTGGGCCACTATTTGTGAAACAAATGTACGGCTGATAAATGTGGCCCACCTGTCGGTGCTCTGTGAGCTCCACCATGATCTATGTGTTTCATCTATTCCGTCCATCTATTTTTCCATATCATTTTATAACATGAGACCAGAAAGGAGGTATATCCCAATCTCAAATGGACCATATTACAGGAAACAGTGTTGAATGAGCGTCGACCATTAGATACCTTTCGGAGGCCATGAAAGTTTTGGATCAAGCTGATTTTTGTTTTTTCCCTTCATCTGGGTGTGTTTGACCTAATCAAGAGATTGGATGTCAAATAAACAGTACATTGGGCCTTAGGAGGATTTTAATGATGGATATCCAATCACTATTGTTTTCCTGTGGTGTGGTCCAATGAGGTTTATATCCCTCTCATTTTCTGGATCAGGCCCTTAAATGCTCTGTAAAAATGTTTGAACGGAATGGATGAAACAAATACATCATGGTGGGGCCCACAGAGTACCCACTATCAGCCACCGTGCTGGTGGCAGGGGGAGTAGCCAATCCGTTTCCACCTGTTGAGTAGACCCGATTTTTTCTTGCTGACAGCGTCTACACTGTCGGGTCCATCTGATGGATGGCTTGGATATTCCACCTGTCTGTCTGACATTCTAGCTTATGTGGTGGCCTGTATTACAACACTGTGTGATATTCACATCGTCGTCGGGCCCTAAGATCCGATAATTTCTCGTAGAAACATACCTTTAGAGCGGGTCGAGTGGGCTTTCGGGTCCCAACGGTTCATTGTTAATGTTAGGTTCAGCTTGCAATGATAGGCCCAATGCCAAACACGGGCGGGCCCAGGTCTATGTTTAAGGTTGCTGGTGGACCACCAAAATGTGTGGCATAGATGCAATTCCAGATGGACCACCAGATTTTAAGTGCAGGGGCATCGGAGACACGTTAGACCTTAATACTTCTGTAAGGCTGGGGATGACAACTTAATATCTACATCTCTGGAGGTATCAGTGGGCTGTTTTTTTGTTGGGCCACCATATATTTAAGCCCAGGTATGGCCCATGTTCATGGAATTTGAAGGGGAGTCCATGCCTATTTATCGGAATTTACAAAAGCCTGATTCCATCTCCTGATATTTGTAATTGTCCGTGACTCCATATATGGATTTAGAAATGTGCGGTCTGTCTATATATATATATATGTGTGTGTGTGTGTGTGATGCTCACATGCAACTAGAGTTGGGCACGGGACGACTCGACTCGTCCGACCTGATTAGACTCAGCTAGGCCCGAACCGAGTGGGTGAGTCGATCCTAACTGAGTAAACTTCACCCCATCTAAACTCAAATCGAGTCGAGTCCGAGTCACCCAATAATTCAACTTGACTCGACTTAAAATCTAACTTGTTCATACTCAACGCAATCTGAAACCCAACTCACTCAGGTTTGAGTTTATATCTGTGTGGGCCACACCACATACAATAGTCGATAGGGGTTTCCCTCCATTAAAACATTCATAATTATTTGTTGGGCCCACTTAGATGTAGTTTACAAATCCAGCTCATCCATTATGTGTGTCCCACTTGGATGAGGGGTTAAACCAAGTTTCAGATGCATCCAAATTTCACGTGAACTCCACCAAGTGCTTTATATGTTTTATGCATGTCTTCACATGATTTTAGATGGTATGGCCTACCTGAGCTCCGTATAGGGCTGATTTTTGGGATATCCCATAATTTAAAGGGGACCCATCAAATGCAAAGTGTTGATGTTCGACACGCATCCATTTTCCATATATATATATATATATAAACTTAAATACCTAATTATCTACACCTGGATCCATAACTCCAGTGGTAGACTACGTGAAGATACCTTGAAGTTTTGGTATCAATTCCCTGATGGGGGTGGCTAACAGCCAAGTGGGGTGTGTACTAACAAGCTAACCAAATAATAATAATAAATAAATGCCTAATTATCTAACAACTCAATTCAAGTAAAAATAAAAATAAAAATGATAGGAAAAAAGATGAAGCTTAACTCAACCCAACTCTACACACAACTAGTTGTGAGGCCTATCATGGTATTTGTACAACATCTTGTCCCTCAATTAAGATTGTCTCATCATGAAAATGAGATGCTCCGAAAATCAGGTTAATCCAACTATTAGGTGAGGTACACCATTAGAAAACTATGAAACAACACCTAAAAATTTTACATTCACGTGAAGTATCCCATTTTCGTGGTCGAATCGTCCTGATTTTTGGGGCATCTTATTTTATAGTGGTACAACCTTTCTGGACGGACAAGATGTGATAAAAACACCATGGTGGCCCCACATGCCAACTAGTTCGACATGCAAGCATCTCGAGTGGAGAGAGTTATGGCCCCAACAGATCTGTTATGGACGGCCCAATCTTGATACGACATGGACTAATACTCAGCCCATTGTCTTCCCAAACTGTTGGCCCATGTTATGGCCTCATTCAATGTGTTGTGTATTGCATAATATATATCTGATCCGAGCCACTCATCATAGTTGGGCCCACCCTCCTCGACTGTGGGCCCATACCATTTAGATTTGTATGTGGACGTCAAACCCCAATATAAATGCTGGGGATAACTTACAGTCTGATTAATGAGGGATTTCATATATTTTACTTCTATTAAGTTGATTTATCAATGGAAGCCAAGTAAAATAAATATTTGAATAGGGATGGACAGAAATGTCTGAGAATGATGATAATGAAATGGATGGTTGAAAGCAAAGCAGTGAGTGGACCAAATTCAAAGGGAGAAATTTAGATGGCTAATGTTATCTATTCATTGCAAATTTACGGTAGTTATGCTCTGTAAATGATTTGGACGGTCTAGATTGCCACACAACTATGCTAGTGGATCGGTCCAATAGTCGCCACCATTTTTTAGTGGTCCAAAACTAACATAAAATCATGTCATGTCATGTGGGCCATGGAGATTTCCTGCTCCCAGGAAACCTAACTTGACTTTGATTTCTATAAATGGACCCAGTTCAGATTGTCCAAACGATGCCTTACTCATTTTAAGCCTTTTCTTTCTCCTTCTCCTTCTCTCTTTTTTAATTTTTTAATTTTTTAATTTAATTTTTATTTTTTAGTTTCTGTACGTTTGTATGTCACAAATTCAGGAAGGGGCTTCCGACCAAGTACATTTAAGGCGTGTTTGGTACACTTGTTCTTCAAGGGAGCCGGTTGCCTGCCAAAGTCTTTCGCAGGAAGTTCCTGAGCTGGGATGCTACGTGGGGCCCACCGTGATGTTTGGGAGAAATTCACCGTGTACATCCCTTTTGTGAGATCAGTTTTGGAGATGCGAAAGAAAGAAAAGAAAAAGAGGTGGATCTAAAACTCAAGTGAGCCATGCCAGGACGGAAATTAGGGAAAGTGTTTCCAACCGATGAAACTTTTCTTGACTACCTTAATGTTTATATGTCATCCAAACTGCTTATAAGGTCGTTTTCACTAAGATGTATATGGGAAAAGGTACTATGCGCTCGAGCTCACAGTAAGCTTCCATGAGGTCGAGCTGTGTGGGCCCCACTGTGATGCGTGTCAACCATCAACACCATGCATTTGATGGGTCCCCTTTAAATTATGGGATATCCTAAAAATCAGTCGTATACGGAACTCAGGTGGGCCATACCATCTACAATCATGTGAAGACATGCCAAAAACATATAAAAGCACTTGGTGGGGCCCACTTGAGTTTTGAATGCTGCTGAAACTTGGTCTGAACCCTCATCCAAGTGGGACACACATAATGGATGGGCTGGATTTGCAAACCACATCTCGATGGGCCCAAAAAATGATTATGAATGTTTTAATGGTGCACGGCCCCTCTCAACTTCTGTATGTGGTGTGGCCCACAAAGTCACAGATTGACTTGATTTTTGAGACCTAGGCCCACAATGGAATGGTGCATCTGACTGATGGGGTAGATGTTCGACACGCATCATGGTGGGGCCCACACAGCTAGACCTCATGGGACGTTCCCATCAGCTCGAGCGCATGGTACCTTTTCCCTATATATATATATATATATATATATATATATATATATATATATATATATATATAACAACTTAGCTTGATACGAAGCTTTTGCAGTAGCGTGAACGCTTTAACGGTTGTCACTGAATTTCCAATATTTATCCTTGCATGGCACACTCAAGTTTTGGATAAACCTCATTTTTTACTGCATGTCCTAAAATGATCTCGCAAAATGGATGGACAAGGTGGATTTCTCCCAAAAATGGAGTGGATCCAAAACTCCCATGCGAGAGGAAAAAGTGGAGATTTAGTGACCACAGTTGAAACATTCATGCGGCCACAAAAGCTTCATATCAAGCTGAGTTTTTTGTGATTTCACTTCATCTTAGTGGGAAGGACCTTATAAACGGTTTGTATGGCATATAAATATCAAGGTGGAGCCTAAAAAGGTTTCAATAGTAGGAAACTCTTTCCCTAATTTTCCCTCTTGTATGACCCACTTAATCAGTTTTAGATCCACCTCATTTTTTAATCGCGTGTCCTAAAATAATCTTGTAAAACGGATGGATGGGGTGGATTTCTCCCAAACATCACAATGAGACCCGCATTTCATAGGAAACTCGTGTCCCATTCTTCAAGCGCAGGCAACATAAATCTCCACATCTCCACATGTATATGTGAAATTCAATATCTTCGTTAGAATTGTACACAAGTCATACTGAGTCGAGCTTGGCAGAGCTTGGCTCGGCCAGTAGCTAACCCTAAATCGAACTCGGCTCTGCTTGGCCCTCGAGCCTGTCTGGCCAGCTCGACTCGATTTGGTCAGTAGCTCGGGCAGTTCAAGCCAAGTTTGAACTTGTGCGGCATTTTTTCAAACACATAGTATGCATCTTCAATTTCTCAAAGAATGCAAAACAGTAACAACAGTTTTACAGGTATTTCATCAAATACTTGGAGAGCATCATCAAAATTAAACACCCGGCGTATCCATTCCTTCCCCGCCAACACTTCGTTGGGTCATTTCATCAAACACTCGGTGAGGAGCATCCATATCAAAATAATTGAGTCACCAAACCGATTCGATCTGAATCGGTTCAAGTTGAGGTTTGATTCGAGTCGAGTCGAGTCGAGCTCAAGCAAGCTCGAACTCGGTTTGAAATTTTTTTGAGCTCCAAACACCAGCTCGACTTAGTCCAAATCCAATTTTGAGCTAAGGCGAATCAAGCTTTTCTAAGTCGAATCGAGCGAGCTGGCTGAGCTAACTCAATTCGTGTACAGCTCTAACGTTCATCACCTGAGCTAGCCTATTTAGAAAGTAAGCCCAAAAACGATGATCCCTAAAACTTAAGTGGGCCATACAAAAGACAAACATGGGAATAGAAATGTCCACTGTTGAAATCTTTCAGGGGCCTATTGATATGTTTATATGACATCTATGTTGCGCAGCACCCCAACAATGCAGTGAACCAAGATCCAATCTCAGGTCTCACCCACAAACGATAAATAAGAAGAAATATAAACTAGAAGAAGAATCAAAGTATTCCAAATAAACCACAAGACAAGATATACGTGGAAAAACTACAACAAGGGTAAAAAGCCACGGATGCAAAGTTCCACTATGAATAAAAACGTAGATTACAAGGCAATATACTAACCTCTCCCTTGAAAGTACAGAGAAAATCACTTGCTCACACCTTAGAAATATTTTCCAATATTCACCTTAACCCTATAATAGCCCTAGGGACCATAATTTATAGTTTTGACAACTTTCCTTTCGCACCCTTGCAAAAGGCAACTCAATTTTTCACAGTCCGCATCAAATCCGGAAACGAATCTGCGTAACCTCGACTGGTCGAGCTGATCCCACCACCGGTCGAGCATGGTCCACGACCAGTAGAGCACCTCAGACCCAAAAATTGATACTCGCTGGACTTCAAGTCGAGCCGGTCTACGACTGATCACGACCGGTCGAGTGGACCACATGACCGGTCGAGCAGGGGCCACGACCGGTATTGCATCCCCCAGATGTGGCTCCACATCTCAACTATCTCCCACTTGGAGATACATTGCCATAAACCTTTGTCTTCTTCATCCAGAGTGCACCACCTCCCCGTCTTCAAGCTTGAAGACCAATCAAAGCTGAATATAGCTTCAGTTTCTCCCGTGTGACCGCCTTAGTCAGCATATCTGCAGGATTCTCACTTGTATGAATCTTCTTCAGAGCAATCGATCCATCTTCCAGTAATGAACGTATGAAGTGATATCTGATGGCAATATGCTTGGTCCTTAAATGAAAAGCTGAATTCTTAGCCAAGTGTATTGCACTCTGACTGTCACTGTACAGCTTGCAATCTGCTTGGTTCTTACCCAACTCTTTCATAAAACCTTGCTCCACACCATCTCCTTGCATGCTTCTGTAGCCGTAACATATTCTGTTTCTGTTGTACTGATAGATACTATCTTCCGTAACTGAGAGACCCAACTGAGTGCAACACTACTCAGAGTAAAGACATAACCTATAGTGCTTTTTCTGCTGTCGATATCTCCCGCCAAATCTGAATCCACGTAGCCTTATAGCTTGATTTTCGATCCACCATAGCACAGCCCTACATCCTTAGTACCTACCAAGTGTCTAAGGATCCACTTCACAGCTTCCTAATGTTCCTACCCAGGGTTGTTCATGAATCTGCTAACAACTCCCATTGCTTGAGCAATGTCTGGCCTCGTGCTCACCGTAGCATACATGAGACTCCCAATAGCTGATGCGTATGGGACTTTAGCCATGTGGTCCCGATCCTCCTGCGTCTTTGCACCTTGCTCCTTAGATAGCTTGAAGTGGTTGGCTAATGGAGTACTAACTGGCTTAACACCTCCCATATTGATCGATCAAGTACCTTGGCTATGTACTATACCTATGACAAAACTAGTTTCTTGTTTTTCCTGTCACGCTTTATCCTCATGCTTAGAATTTGTTTTGCAGCTCCTAAATCCTTCATGGAAAATTCTCTAGACAGTTGTCTTTTGAGATCTGAGATGTCATTCATGTTTGAACCAGCCACAAGCATGTCATCAACGTATAGAAGAAGGATGATGTATGACGTATCAAACTTCTTCAAATAGCAACAGTGGTCAGCATGACATCTCTTGTAACCGTTTCCTGATATGAAACTATTGAACTTCTTGTACCACTGCCTCGGGGCTGCTTCAGGCCATATAGACTCTTCTTAAGTCTGCACACCTTGTTCTCCTTTCCTGGTGCCCCATATCTTGTCGGCTGATGCATATATATCTCTTCTTCAAGGTCCCATGAAGAAAGGATGTCTGAACATCTAGCTGCTCTAGATGTAAGTCCTCTGTAGCCACTATACTCAAAACCATGCGAATCGTAGACATTTTCACCACAGGTGAAAATATTTCAGTGAAATCAATACTTGCCTTTTGTTGAAACCCTTTTACAACCAATCTGTCCTTGTACCGTTTCAAACCATCGTGCTCCTCCTTTAGTCTGTAAACCCACTTGTTATGAAGAGCTTTCTTACCCTTGGGTAGAGTGACTAGCTCCCATGTATGATTAGACTCAAGAAAGTTCATCTTATCATCCATGTCCTGCTCCCACTTAACCCGTGTATCTGAGTGTAATGCCTCTTCAAAACATTCTGGTTCACCATTATCTACAGTAGATAATGTAAGGAGGGTGAGAATCGAACTGTGAGTCTCCTCTCCCGAGTAGACCTCCTCACAACTGGCGTATGCGGATCTGCTTCATAATGCTCCTGTGCATGATCACCTGTGGCATTGTAACACTCATGTTCGGTAACTCTTCCAACTCTACGAATTCCTTTTCCTCGGCCTTATTTTTTACACACTGTCCTTATGCGTCACTTTTTCATTAAAGACTACGTCCTTGCTTCTGATGATTTTTCTATTTTCTGCATCCCAAAACCTGTAGCCAAAATCATGCTACCCGTAACTTATAAACGTGCACCTCCTGGACTTCGAGTCCAGCTTGTTTCTTTGCTTTGCATCAATGTAAACATATGAAGTGCAACCGAATACTCTGAGATGTGAAAGGTTCACTTCTTTTCCAGACCACGTTTCTTCTGGTAGCCCACTATCCAATGGTGCTGAGGGACTTCTATTGATGAGATATGCGGTAGTATTAACAGCATCTTTCCAAAAGGTCTTGGACAACCCTGCATGCAATCTCATGCTCTTAGTGCGCTCAAGGATAGTCCTGTTAATGCGCTCAGCCACACCATTCTGCTATGGTGTCCCTGGAATCATTTTTTGATGTTTGATTCCATTTGCTGCACAATACTCCTCAAATATCTTATCACAGTACTCTCCCCCATTATTAGATCTGAGACATTTTACTGTTTTACCTGTTTCATTTTCTAGCATAACTTTCCACTTCTTAAATACATCAAATACATCATATTTATGTTTTAAGAAATAGACCCACAGTTTTCTACTAGCATCATCAATAAAGGAAACAAAATGATGTGAGCCACCAAGAGATAATATCTGTGTCAGTCCCCACATATTAGTGTATATAAAGTCCAACAGATGCCTCTTTGGAGCGCGTCCCATTTTCTTGAAATTTACCCTCTTTTGCTTGCCATACACGCAGTCCTCGCAGAATTTCAAGTCAATAGACTTCACCCCTGGTAGCTTTCCTTTCGACAATAGCACTTTCATCTCTTTCTCACTCATATGTCCCAACCTCTGATGCCATAACTGCCTATTCACTCCAGTTGATGCGACTGCGAGTGAACTATACGATCCTGAAGTCACGTACAAAGTACCTTCCATCTTGCCTCGAGATATTACCAATGCACCTTTTGTGATTTTTCAGGAATCATTGGTGAATGTCGTCACATAACCGGTATCGGCCAACTGCCCCACTGAGATCAGATTCCTTCTCAAACTTGGTACATGTCTGACATCCTTTAATTTCAACGCCGTTCCATTTTTCTGATTTATATGAACGTCTTCCTTTCCAACAATACTGCACGACTCATCATTACCCAGGTAGACTCTCCCGAAGTTACCTGATACATAATTACGTAGAGCTTCCTTCAATGAAGTAGTATGAAATGAAGTACCTGAGTCTATAACCCAAGACTCATTCTTTGTATTGAGAGACAAGATCAACGCCTTTGTATCACTCTCCTCAGATAGATTCACTGAATCCTTCCAGCCTTGAGAGCTTCCTCTTGTTTCTTGAGCGCCCTGCAATTACGTTTCATATGTCCATTCTTGTCCCAATGCCAACACCCGTCTTTGTCTTTCGGTCCCTTAGACTTCTTCCTCGACTTAGAACGTCCGTGTTTATTTCCTCATTTGTTCAGCGATCTTTCTCTTCCTTCAACGCTTAGAGCATTCCTTGAATCCCCTGAAACTCTTGATGCCTTTCTTCTAAATTCTTCGCTGAGAATTAGACCGGTCACATCATTAAATTTCAACTTTGTCGACCTCGAAGAATTGCTCACAACAATCAGCAAACCATCCCAACTGTCCGGCAAACTGGATAAGATCAATAACGTCCTGACCTCATCCTAAAAAATAATGCCAATGGATTCCAACTGGGTCGTGACTATATTGAACTCGTTTAGATGTTTAGCCATGCTCCCACCATCTGATATCTTCATGTTGAATAGATGTTTTATAAGATGAACTTTGTTGGATGCTGAGGGTTTTTCATACAGAGTGGTTAAGGCTTCCATTAATTCTTTTATGGTTTTCATCTTGGATATATTGAAGGCAACACTCTTAGATAAAGAGAGTTGAATCATTCCTAATGCTTTTCTATCCAGTAAAAACCATACATCATCTGTCATCTTTTCTGGTTTCTTCTCTTTTCCTCCTAGAGGAATATAGAGGTCCTTTTGATACAGATAATCCTCCATCTGCATCTTCTAGAAGGTAAAGTTTGAACCATCAAACTTCTCAATTCTAGTCTTCCCTTCTTTTGTCATCGCTCCCAATAGAACTAAACCAATAGCTCTGATACCAGTTGTTGCGCAGCACCCCAACAACGCAGTGAACCGATATCCAATCTCAGGTCTCACCCACAAACGATAAATAAGAAGAAATATAATTTAGAAGAAGAATCAAAGCATTCCAAATAAACCACGAGACAAGATATACGTGGAAAAACCCCAACAAGGGTAAAAAATCATGGATGCAAACTTCCACTATGAAGAAAAACGTAGATTACAAGGCAATATACTAACCTCTCCCTTGGAAGTACAGAGAAAATTCCTTGCCCACACCTTAAAAATATTTTCCAATATTCACCTTAACCCTATATTAGCCCTAAGGACCCCAATTTATAGTTTTAGCAACTTCCCTTTTGTACTCTTGCGAAAGGCGACTCAATTTTTCGTGATCTGCATCAAATCCAGAAACGAATTTGTGTAACCTCGACTGGTCGAGCAGACTGCATGACTAGTCGAGCGGATCCTACGACCGGTTGAGCATGGCCCACGACCGGTCGAGCATCTCGGACCCAAAAATTGATGCTCGCTGGACTTCGAGTTGAGCTGGTCCACGACCAATCACGACCGGTCAAGCGGACCCCGCGACCGGTCGAGCAGGGGCCACGACCGGTCGTGCGTCCCCTAGATATGGCTCCACATCTCAACAATCAAGCCCGGTTATAAGGTGAGTACATGGAGGGAAAAAAAACCATCTGCTTTATCCAAGACTTCAATGGGTCCCATGAAGATTTCAATGGTGTGTATCCTATCCGCATGTTTCATGTGGTGTGACACACTTAAGTTTTAGATGGTCTTAATTTCTAATAATCAAGTCTTACAATGATTTGTAGCTAATGATTCTTATTTATTTTAGGTTGTAATATAATTTTTTGGTTGAATTTAAGGATTTAGTGGTTTAAATTAAATTTAGATTATAAATTAATTTTGTTAAGTTCCAATTGTAACCTAAGTAATTTTGAAAATTCGAGGTTAATTTAATTTAAATTAACTCTGTTAAAACTTTAGATTGTCATTTAAATTCAACATTCTGAAACCTCATAAGTTATTGTATAAATTTTGTAATCTAAATTTTAGTTCAAAACTTTGTAATTTGAGATAAATAAATTGTCGGGTTTATGTATAAATCAATTTACCTTAAATTTTGTAATGTATTTATTTGAATTAAGTATGACCTAATTTGGTTAGGTGTAGAATCTAAATCTCTCTTTACATATATTAATCAATTGAAGTCCTTTAGTTTTCTTCATAGTTTGATTAATAATTCTTAAACTTCAAAATTTTAATTGTTAGGGTTTTATTAAAATTCATTTTTAGAATTTAATTGGAAACATGAAATTTATTTTTTATTTAGTTATAAATAAAATTATCCCAAGAAATTTTTAATATGGAATTAAAATTCAATATTTATTTAGTCATCTTATGTCAAAATATGGATATGAAATCCTAAAATTTGGAAATTTGGGACTTAAATAGAATTTCTAGCCAAGTCAAGGGGTTTTGGCATAAATTGTTAGACTATTAAAAAATATAACCCGAACTTAAAAGGAAATCCTAATTTATAGACTTTTACAGTAAACAACCCAGTTTTACAGACAATTTTAGAGGATAAATTCTGATGACACTATATTTTTACATTGATTTATAATCATGTATTACAATGTAGCAAATTTATTTCCTTTAGAGTATTTATGTTAAATTTTCAAACATCTCATATTCCTCTTTATTCTTTTAAATGAATTACTCCATTGTTAATTTGTTTGTTATAATATCATACATGCATTCATTATGATATTATAAAAGTATACCGGGTACATTAGCTTTTATTTGTCCCTAAAAGTATATCATATCGGGTGCCCTTCCCTGCCAATGTCCCTAAAAGTATAAGCAAGTAGAGCAATCGTATCCCTTAGGTGAAATGCCCTAAAGCTTACAAGTAAGACAATTGTATCTCATAGAGGAAAGACCTTAGAATCCATTAGATCCTTTAAAGTTTCCTTTGTATATGACGTATGAGTATAATTGTGTGCCTGGACATATATTAAAGGTATAACTAGAGTAGAAATCTGACCAGCTAATGTATGAATAACATTGCATTCATAACATCTTTACAATTTAATCATTTAATTAATCTCATAATTCATCGAGCTTAATATCTTTATTAAAAATTATCTCATTATTAATGGGATTCAATGAAATTTAGAAAGTATAGATTTATGTATAATATGGTCCAACTAAGTTGTTATATTCATCCTATTTTGAATAATATTACAGGTACCATATTAGATTACCATGAACAAGTGGGCCTCTGTTATTAGTTTTTTTTTTTTTAATTTTTTATTATTAAGTTTAGTTTGAAATTTAAGTATTGATGTAATCAGTGTTTGAATTATGTCCGATATTATCTTTATCTCCAGCTCAACGATACCGATAACACTAATAGCGATACTGATAACGTTGGTAGTATCAGAAATTCCAGATATTAGCAATGTATCGCTAAGTATCCCAAATGTATCAATATCTTATGTGTAATTGCCAATATTTTCAATTATGTAAATTCTACATCAATAGTATAGCTAATATTTTCAACTATGTAAATTCTAAGTAATGCTTGTATCATAAGTGTATCAAAGATATTTCAATAGTAAATTTTTATTTCAATTTTCTTTTTTCATGGGCACATGGTTGTATATAGTGTTCTATTTGTCATTGATAATATCAATAATATCTCGATATTATCGATGTCGCAATATACACGATATTGAGTCCACTATCTTTCGTTTCCTTTCCACTTATTGATGATTTCTTGGTGAAATGTCATGTGTTGTTGGTATTTTGCAATATCGATGGATGTTTGGATGGAAAGTTGGACGGTTAAATAGGCCGGATGAGATGGTTGGATTAATTTCTTACAACAACACATGCTTTTAAGGCCCCATTAAATGGAAACTTGTAATGTATGCATTCCTTTTACAATTTGTCTATTCTATCATCTCTTAAAGTTTCATTGAAAATTCCACCATTTTCCCATGTTTCCCCAAATTTCCGGTTATCAGCGATATTATCGACGATATCGATATTGTTTCTGTATCCCTGGCCAGCGAAACTTGTAGCGATACCGATACTTCGAACACTGGATGTAATAATATGAGTAATTTAAATAATATAGTGGTTTAAGTTATAGATGGTATGATACGATGTTTCCTTTATTTATAGTTGGAATTAGTAGTTATTCTTTTTTAATTGGAATGAGCATGACCATGTGAGATTGAATGATTATATGAACAGTAATATATTTATTAATTTAGGTCATGCGCTTGGAATTTAGATATTAAGTAGCCTTACTGGGTTACTCGAATTTCGGGGTGTGACACGTAAAACCGAGCTATTTATTGTAGTTGTTTAGAATTTAACAGAAAATCCCTTAACAATATTAAAATTTTTGGTAATATTTCAAAAATCTAAATTTTTTGTGTTAATATTTTCATATTTTGATATAGAGTAGTTAAATAATAATCAAATTTAAATTTAAATTTACTAATAAAAGTCTAAAGTTATTTTAATTTTTAATCCAATAATATTAAAAAATTTAATTTTAAATAAAATTCTATAAATAAATTTATCGAAGATTAAATAATAATATATTTTTAAATTTTAATTAAAATTTTAAGGAAATTTTTATTTAAAACATTAATAATTAAAATTTTAATTTTAAAAATAAAAGAAAATTTTGAGTTATAAATACTGAATTTAACACGTGAAATTAAATTTAATATTGTATAAGAAAAGTTGAATTAACCCTCACCATAATCATATTTAATTATAAATCTATATTTGGCATAATTTATTTAAAACTAAATTATTTAGACTTTAATATAACTTAATGAATTTAACTTTAAATTAATTAATTCTTATGATTCAAAATTTTAATTAATTTACTATTTAAACTTAGTATTTTAATTCTAAATATTCTAAAATTAAATCAATATTTAACATTTTATTATAAATAAATTTAAAATTTAATCAGACTTAATACTAATTAAAAATTCCAACCATTCTATCATTAAATGTAAATTTAACGAATCATTAAAATTCAAATAATTCAACAAATTAAAATTAAATTAGTTTTTAATAAATAAATTACCATATAAATCTAATGATTTAATTTTAATCATTAAAAAAATTAAATATAAGTTTAAAATTTTATTATAAAATTAATAATTCAACAATTTAGAATTAAATTATATTTAGTAATTAAATTACCATCTATACTGAATAAATTAATTTCCACAAAAAATTCTAATTTAAAAAATTGTTATAAATTAAATAATTCAAAGATTTAGAATTAAATCAACTTTAAAAATTAAATTAAATTAATTAATCTAAATCATATTAGCCCAAATTTTAGTATTTAAATTGGATATAAATTGTAATTTAATAAATTAATTTAAATAACTAAATTTCTAATTATCATGCTGTGATCTAAAATGCACCTTGATTAATCTTAACCATTAAGTTTCAATAATTTGAATTTTAAATCAAATTTTAATTAAACATAACAAGATAATTTTTGTAATTCATAATTTAAATTAATGTTATAAATTAAACTTATCAGAATTATTTTAATTTATTTAATTTCTAAAATTTTAAAATCAAACATTTTAAAATCTAAATTATTCAATTATTTTCTAGAGTTTCTGAAATCTAGCATAAATGGAAAATTTTAAATTAAACAATATTATATATATCTAAGAATTTTTATAATTTAGAATTTTAAAATTTTAGTTCTTAAATCTAAAATTTCGAATCTATGTAGGGTGGTGAGATCCTCTAATGGGCAATCTAGACCGTTGGATTTAGTTCCGGCCCTACATTTAAAAAATTTTGGTTTGTTACATGAAGGTAATCTTTAACCTGATTTATATGCTTTGAACATATTACAACCAACTTTAAGATGAGTTATTTTCTCATAATTTATTTAAGAGAAGTATTATATCACTGACTTTACTCATAAAAATATGTCTGGATTTTTGGCATCATATAAAGGAGATTGTTATTATATGAACAATTATTAGGGAAGAGTATCGAGAATAACAAGGGAGCATTTCAATTATGCTCATTCATCATATCGTAATATAATTGAGAGATGTTTTGGGATATTGAAAGTACACTTCTCCATCCATCCTAAAGAAGGATTTTTTTTTTTTTTCATTCACTTTGAAATCAGAGAATTGTGTAGTAGCTTCATGTGGTACACAATTTCATAAGTGGTCATTTGGATGCTTACAAAGTCTTTAAGGGGGTGTTTGTTTTCTTATTTCTAGTTAGAAATAAAAGTAAATAAGCCATCATTATTTTCCATAAGAAATGCACCGTAGCTGTCCATGCAAAGTAAGCTTTGATTTAACTTGACACTAACATGGAGAGAAAATTTCAAAATTTTACAGGGCGCACCATGATATATGTGTCTGATTCAAGCCGTCCATTCATTGTAACAGCTCATTTTAGGGCATAAACTGAAAATCGAGGCAAATCCAAAGTGCATGTGTACCACAACACAAGAAACACGGGGATTAAACACACACCATTAAAAACTTCTTATGGGCCATAGGAGTTTTGTATCCAGCTGATATTTGTGTTTTTCCTTCATCCGTGTCCATGTGATCATATGAACAGGTTGGATCACAGATACAAATCAGTGTGGGACCTATGGATGGCTTCACATTTCAACGATGGATGTCAATATCCTCTTGTTTACTGCAGTGTGGTCCAATTGAGCTTATAATCTAACTATTTTTTTGACACAAGCGCTAAAATGATTTGATAAAATAGATAGTTGGAGTGGATCTATCACACGCATCATGGTGAGATCCAAAAATTTCACTCAGTCATTCTCACCCTTTTCTTCAAAAAGTAAATTCTGAAAATTGAGGTGTAATTACCCTTCATATTTCATCTCTTCCAAACAATAGAAATAGGTTATAATTACCTATTTACCACCATTTACAATGGTAAATAGGAAAACAAACAGGCCCTAAGTTGTAAAGGGATTATAGGTAATTCGATTACAACGGTTGTTTGGATGCATGAATTGCCTATAAAGGCTTTACGGGCAGTAAACAGATTACAATTTTTTCCTACAATCTAAAATGTTTTGGATTACGAGTAAAGTCTTTATAACTAAAAAGGCATTATATATAGTGGAACATAGTGGTTGATATACACTCATGATATGTGGGGTCCACCGTAATGTGTATGATTCATCTAATCTATCCATCATGTGCTTCCCTTTATGCTCTCCTATGGCCCTAGAAAATATACACTCATGATATGTGGGATCAGCCTAATCGTGCCATCCCAGCCATCCATCGTCCAGGGAGAGCCACGCTCTCCCATTTCTAGTAATAGCTGGGCAAGGCCTGCCTATAGAAAAGCAAAAAAGAGATTTTCCTCTTTGGAAAGGAAACGTTGGTGCGCTCCTGGCCGTTCCTTGGGCCACGTGGAGCGATCTCATCCTTCCCTTAAGGGTGGTACGAGATCAAGGAGAGAAATACTCCATCTCATGAGAAAATGACGAGAATCGGGAATTCTCGTGATATGATTTGAAACTGACGTTTAGAGTTAAAAAAGTGGGCCCCATGCTGATTAAAGGTCCCATCTGGTCTGCTCAAACGGACCAGATCATGTTGAAATACGTAGGGTACTGATCTGCCATTAAAAGGCAGATCATCTTCCCCGATAACCCACCAGAATCTGATCACGAAATGGGCCACACTAGACCTGAAACTTACTTTTCTGATAGATCAGAACGTCAGCAATTCATCCTAGCATTTGGATTGGCCCCATGCATGACCGTCTTCAATCACAACCATTGCAATGTGGGTCGTTTTTCCAACTGTTGGAGCTCTCCCTCCCATAATTATAAATAGAGGCCATGTAGACCTCGGGATTCGCACCAAGTAGAGAAAAGGGAAAGGAGAGAGAGAAAGGAAAGAGAGAGAGAGAGAGAGAGAGAGAGAGAGAGGGAGGGAGGGAGGGAGGGAGAGCTGAGTCTGTAGGGTCGACTCGGCCTATCCGTGGGTTGACTCAGTTGAGGGAGAGAAGGTGAGAACTGTGTCCTCTTCCAAAGCTTGAACCCACTAGGTAATAAGCTGTCTTTCTCGTTTTCTTTCGCCTATTGACACAAGCATGGTAGGCAAGATATGAGCTGAAAACAAGCTAAGCAATGACTGTATTTCAGACTGAAAACAAGCCAAACAACGACCATATGTCAAGCTGAAAACAAGTCCTAACAGTAGCTCTGTTTCGGGCAAAAAACCAGGGCGAATAATGGCCGATTGTTGGGATGAAACAGAGCCTCTAATCTGGCCATAATCCAGGTGATTATAGGACCTCAACTGGGCTGTGGAACAGGCTTTCATCAGGCCCGTTTTGGGCTGCAGAAGTTCCAACAGATGGGTCTTGATTCCAATTGAAATCAAGCCCTTAGAGGACCGTGGGTGGGAGATGGAGATAAACTCCTACCTGGGCCTTGATCCAAGCTAAAATCGGCTTTCAAACTACCTGCGTTCTAGGCCAAGTTTGGCCTCATATATAGACAAGAAAGGAGACAGAGTATAGGCCGTGCAAACGAACCATATGAGGCTTGAGAGGGCCATGATTAGAACTGGGATCAGACCTCAAACAGGCCTGATTCGAGTTGGGATTTCAGAGTTCAGATGGGCCGTGAAAATGGTTCCAACTGCTGCAATTATGGGCCCAAAGTCAGCCCACATTCTAAGGTGAAACAATTCAGCAGGTTGGGCTGAAACCACCTTCAACCTGGGGCTGTAACAGGCTTCCGTTTAGACCGTGGAGTGACCCAAATTGTCACGCCCTGAAATTCGAGTACAGAGTGTGCACCCTCAGACCCGAGTTTCGGCCCATGACACGTACATTGAGTGTACTAATTTCATTCAATTTTACAATTTTCATCTACCTAGTAGCTCTACCATAGATCCATATTCCATTCATACTCAACGACATCTCAAAAATAAGAAACGATCATTTATTTCAATAATCAATCATAAACATAACTAAGGACCCTCTCAATTGGGATCTTACGAAATGAAATAAACATGTCCAACAACTTAAAAAAATTAATTTACAATCTAAGAAAAATAAATATAATTAAAGTAAAAATATCATGATTAGTCTAAGACAGCAACTTCTTCTTCTATCAAGTAAGGTCACGTGTCCCTTAAGTCATTTTCGGCTTGACCACATATTTCTATTCTTGAGCCACCGGCCCACCCTCATTCACATCTGTACAGTTTTTTCATCAATAAAAATATAAGCTGGCCAGGCTTAGTGATATAACCCAGCATGATTCATAATCATATCAATTAAAATAATACAAAAATGTATGCACAATGATATGAATGTAAAGTGCTATATGAATGCATTAGATGGGATGATCGTCCATCTGTTTAGGTTGGAGGTCGTCAACCCGCATCCACCCGTTGGGTAGGCTTCCACCTTTCGGTAGGCTTGGGCATATCCCGCATCTGGTAACGCTCTACCAAGATCGACATTTCTTCCAGGGAGGGCCCCTAGGATCGACCATGCATTATGCAATGCAATGAATGAGGAATGATATGTAATGCATATTTTTCATATTTGGCATAGTTGTCTCAATTAAAATATTCACATATAAATTTATCATACAATTATCATATCAAAATATTCAAACCAGTAAATCAATCAAACAATCACAATGATTTATTTTAATTTTAATGAATTATGAGACAAGTTGGGTTACTCACCTGATTCTGGTAGTGTAGAATCGACAGGGTAATTAGGTTGGATTGAATTCAGAAATCCTATCAGTTATATCAACAACATTATTATTCATATATTTTTATTACATGTTAGGGCTCACATCTGATTAATATCCTAGGTGGCCAGATCCAAAATAATTAAATAATTAAAATATCTTTCTATTTTTTTCTCTTTTTTAAGATTATAAAATTAAATGATAATTACTTGATCGGGGTGGTACATCGGATGGTCAGATCATTCAGATTCTTGAAGTCTTGTCATGTTTTACCTTTATGTATTTGAGGAGTGGTATGGATCTAACCACACATTCGTCAATGGCCCATTTCGACCTTCTACGTCAAGTGATAACAACACTTGCGCAAAATATCTAAGATTCCTTATTAAACATTTATAGATTTCATAGTGTAGTCCATCTGATGGTTAGATTGATCTGAAAATTAGGGCCTTTATATATTTTGGCCTTAGGAATCATATGATCCATACATATCTATCTTAGCATAATCAGATTACAACCATTTAATTTATCTATAAAATTTTACTAACCAGATCTGAAATCATAAAAACATCACTTTATTAAAATAGACTCTTCACACCTATACGATGATGGTGTGGATGATCCACGCCATCCATTGTATAGATCAAGAAGAAATTAACAACATAATAAAAAGTTAAAAAGATCTAACGATTAGAACTTACTTGATCGAGCCTTCTTAGAATTTCCTCTTCCTTTTACTTTAGGGCTTCCTATCTCTTTTTTTTTAAAAATTTTTTTATGCAGAAACCTTTCATATCCCTTTTTAAAGAAAATTCTCTGATGAGCACATCCTCCCTTATCCTGAATTTGATTTTTTTTTTATTATATTTGATAAAAAGATTTATTATTACTACTTCAAGAATTGATTCCTAAACCTCTCTCTCAATTAAGAATGTCGCTACCAACTCAACTATTAACTTATTTTTATTTTTTATTTAAAAATAAAATCTTTAAATATTTAATTTAATTTTTTTTATAATGTACCAAAATTTAGGGTTGTTACACAAATGTAGCTGCCGACCTGGGCCAAAAGATAGCCCAGACCTCCAACAACACAATTAGGTCGCAGTTGAGCTAAACCGATCAAATGGCTTCATTGTGGACCAACGTCCAGGGCCTTCACGCCGAGCCAAGGTGAGCTCTCCACTGGACTCAAACCGAACAGAAATCAATCCTCCAGCAAGTAGTAATCTGGGCTGAGAATGTGTAACACCCTGAATTTCAAGGGTCGAGCAAAGACTCAACTCTCGAGATTCGTCGCATCACTTATGCAACATAGAAAATGATGATTAAATGTTGTCCGTATTAGTGCATTAAACATGAATGGGATCATACTAAATCAACATATCATACTCTAGAGATGATTAAATTTAGGAAGCGGAAGACTGTGATGAATATATAAGGTGTATAAGTGGATATGAACCTCAGAGTATGATCATGTCACCAGGCTGAATAATTACATGTATAGTTCCAACTTTTACAAAATGAATAAGTGCGATGTTCAACTAGTCTGTATCCCTGTTACCTCAGCGATACAACTCCAGGTCTACATAGACCCATTAGAGAGTTGCATATAGGAGAACTCCTCAACGTTATCATAGAAAACAGGCTCTATCTCGTAAGCCTCGTTATCACCTGAAATTAAAACATGGTCTGGTTGGTGTTTTAAAATACCGTCCTAGAGTGGGAGTGAGTGATCAACTCAGTGGAGCTATAAGGTAAAGGTTAATATGTTATCAATTCAGTTAAGCAGTAATGATAAAACAGTACATAATCATGTCCTAAGTACTCTTGTTAATGCAAGAATGGTATGTATTAATGATGCATGCCCTCGCCTGCACTTCCTCTTCGACATCATCTCACGGTTGCGCATGCTAAACTCCCACTGTACTCAACACCCACGCCAAAGGCACATGCAATGTGGTGCATGGTCGTGTTAGCCAAGTTCTTACTTAGACTTATTTATACAGAAGGTTTGGGAAGCTAAGGTACCTCCCTTTATATCATCGACCCAAACAATGATCCATCTAGGGACGTCAATTCTACTTAATCACATACGATAGGCAAGTTTATGAGTTTATACTATAGGTCGCTACGGGAGGCTCGTCACCTCAGCGTAGACTTAATTCACACTCGAGGTCACTACTTGAGGCTCGTCACCTAATCGTAGGCCTATTTTATACTCGAGGTCACTACGGGAAGGCTCGTCACCTTAGCGTAGGCCGACAGCTAGAATACATTGTCCCATACCACCGTATTTGGCTCACGAGTTTGGGTTGCTCACTGGTCACTAAGAGGAGGCTCGTCACCCCAGCGTAGGCTGATGGCTTGACCACGGTGTCTCATACCATCATGCCCAGCTCATGAGTCTTAGCGGATCGTGGTACCAAGGTTAAACGGGCTTTTCGCTGGTAAGTGGTACCTTAGATTCAAGCAGTAGCGTCCATACATGGTGAACATACATAAGGCCAATCGGGTTGCTAGACAAGCTCGAATGGTACAAGCGCATGTTGAATTAATCGATATGGAGCGCTTACACACTCCTCGTGGCCTAACCACTGTCGATAATTATCGTACGACTCGGATTCATCGAACGTATCTGTTGTGGCGAAACTAGTTCGGCCATTGATTGTAAATTATTACCGATTGCCTAGACTACATATTAGTCCCAATCATACTCAAATACAGCAGGCATTCATGTACGACAGTCAAAAAAGCATATGACAACCAATTCAAATATAAATCTCATTTGAGCATTTTAACAAACACATAGTGTACATATTATCATATATAGGCATTTTATACATGAATCACATAGCCGAATGCAACTTACATGAAGCAATCTATTCGTATATCTAAGGTAATTAAGGATCTCATCTCAACACCTTTAATAGATGTATTTCATCAACCAATTACTCATTCAGACATTTTATCAAACACTTAGACCACACATTCAACATACATGTAAGAAATTAGTTAAAACATATATTATGGCAGATCCTTTCACAAAGGAGTTGTCACACATA
Organism: Magnolia changhungtana; assembly: GCA_030180095.1. Lineage (NCBI taxonomy): Eukaryota > Viridiplantae > Streptophyta > Magnoliopsida > Magnoliales > Magnoliaceae > Magnolia > Magnolia changhungtana. The sequence goes on from JASAUF010000191.1 coordinate 663,686, forward strand.
CAACAATCATGTATTCTCAGTTAATAATCATGGCGAGCACAAATCATAATTCCATATTCATTCAAACATTTCAACAAACACATGGAATACATTATATTCAACATAGTTCATATATATGTGTAATACGCGGAAAATATTGCATCTAAGTACATGTGACAACAATCAAGTCAGTCATAAATCATTAATTGATATTGAAAGCCTTGAAAACCATAACCTAAATGTTTATAGTCCACACCTTCCATTGGTAAACACGTATCGAACTCAGTTCGAATACTAAGCCTTTGTTTGCGGCACAACGACTGCCTAAATCAATGAAATAGGTTAACTATTCCACCAATTCCTCTATTTGAATCCCTAAAACAGATTAGGGTTAGGATTTCTTACCCAAAAATGGATTTGGATTTACCGGTGTAGCGATACAGGCAGGATGATTGGGCACGTGGAGTGGTGGGATTGAATCTCAGCAACGATCTCTCAATCTCTCACTCTTCTCCTCACTTTTACCTTCTCTTTTCTCTCTTCTCTCTCCTAGGGTTAGAAAATTCGTATGGAATGAGATAGGAGTGGGTTAAGGCCCTTATATAGGCCCAGAACTGATGTCAATGGCCCCGGGGCAATGATATACTTAGGTTATAGCTAAAAGTCATCTATTCCGGGCCAATGGAGCTCATCCGGAGGTCCATTGCTCGACTACGGACTAAAGAAAGTTCACTAATAATGGATCTATGTCAGGTTAAGATTTCGGCCTGATCAGATTTGTGGATCAACCGAGGAGGACCAGTTTCAGTTCAACTGCTATCGCCACTCGATCAGGGCCACACGTACACTAACATGTGTTAGAAATTTTCCTTGATCCAAGGGTATAGTTGGGTCGGAATCTGACGGTCTGAAACATTAAATTTGGCCTGCAAGCGAACGACCCAATTCACTTAAGTTCGAGTTCATTTTATAAAGATATTCGCGTTTCTCACACACTTCGCTCTGGGCTCAAGTTATGGGTTTCGGGATACTCTTTGGACTTGATTCTCAAGATGGTTGTCAAACCCAGTACGGTTGTTATAATCATATAGTTTTGAGTTAATCAGACTTTCGACAGGCGGTCCAGGTCTGATATGGAGTTTCAAGATGCTCCCGAGAGCAACTAGGTTTTGAGGTTGATCCTAGGTTTTTAGGCAATGTAGAGTTAGTGATTCTACTAGTTTTGGGTCATACAGATCGTATAGAAAGCGGTTCAAGCTAATCTACCGATTAATTCAGTTTAGTACTTAATTGAGTTTTATCTAATTCCTAAAGAATTCAGTCCTTAAGGATTTCTGCTTGAGGTGGTACTCGGGTCTTTATACGAATTTTTCTAAGACGTTACAGAATGACCCTCAGATGGGTTTGGGTTGGGCTCTCATCTAGGCCTTAAACCCAACTATGATCAGGCTTAAAAGTTGTGGTGAAAGCTAGCCCCAATTGGACCATGTTGGGTGTTGAAATCACCATCCAGTTGGGCCGTTAGTGGGGTTGCAACCGGTCCCTGTTTGGACCGTCAATCAAAGGCTGATATTAGCCATGTTTGGGTTGAGAAAAACCCTCCATAGGGCCCCCAAATGGGCCTAGAAACGGCCTGCAACTGGGTTGTCTGAGGTATTGGAAACGGCCCAGTACTAAGCATCAACAGAGGTTGGCCTCACTATAAGCCCTGGTGGGCTTAAGAAAGTTCCAGGTGGGCCACACCCCACACTCTGGTGGGCCGCACCTGAGGTTGGATCTCTGCATACAAACCTGTGGGCCGCACCCTGTGTAAACAGGTGGGCCGCACGATATCACCAGGTGGGCCGCATCCTATTCCAATGGGCCACACCTGAGATTCAAATCTTAAAGGACCGCACTGTCTTTAGCCATGATGGGCTGTGAGGAAGGGCCCTGCTACAAATCATAGTGGGCCGCACCACATTTGCAATGCAGTGGGCCTCACCATAAAATGTAGTTGGCTGTTCACTCCCCAAGTGCAGGGTTGTGATGTAGTAATAAACTCGGTAAGATCGAGGTCGAATCCCAAGGGACTGATACCTGTATATTATCCAAAACTAAGTAGAACTAGAACTAGACTAAGATGTAATATAAATCAATAGAATTTAAGGAATAATTGTGAAATAATTATCTAAAACTAAAGAAATTCCAGAAAAGAAAACTAGGGATTCAGAGGATCCACTTGTAGAGATCAGGGAGATCTTATGCCTGCTTAAAGAACTCAACTGGACTTAGAGTCCCATCTTCATCCAGTTGAAGGGTGTAACCATGAAAATCAAACTGAACTTCCCTTGATATAGTTTTCATGAGATGAGAGGTATATGAATTAGAATGGATTCCCTCACCAAACCATGCCCAGGAGACAAAGTAAACAATAGAATTAAACTAATTACCAACCAATCAAGAATGTATGAAGGTTAGGAAGGGTACTGTCATCCGACCATGCCTAGGAGACTATGATGAACAACAGGGCTTCCTGACATCATAAACATAAAGGAAAGGAAGATGCTCAAAGTTATCGCAGACCCATTGTAATTTTAGTCACAACAGACCATTAAAAACTAAAAACATTCCCATTAATAAACTAAAATCAACATCAGTTCAGTCTTAAACAAAAGGGACAAGCAACAGGTCCTCCCATCACGCTACAAGCTTCACCTCTTAGCCCTAGCTAAGATGATTTAACCCATCAACATGATTAGGCTACCTTAAAAGAAAAGAAAAATAAAATAGAAAAATAAAAGAAATCACTCCCTGTCTCTCCCTCTCTCTTGACCTCCACGGCTGCTCCACACCTAGCTTTTTTTTTTTTCATCCGATTTTCTCCTCTTTATAGGGTTGAAGACCGTAGGTTTGCTTGAGTCAGAGTACCGACTTCTCTTACGCATTGTAATTCGCCCAAAAGACGGACTGCACAACCTCTGTTTTACGTAGCAGAAACACACAAACTTCTTGCATTTGGACTGAATCCGAGACGAATGGTCATCCATTATGTGGATTCCGACTGCATAGGAAGGGTAAAAACCCTCCTCTCCACCTTTTGGACGGTCTAGATCATCGATCTGACCTTGTCTTTGATCACATAATGGCCAACAACGGTCGGTTTTCTCGGCGTGCGTGGGCTGCGAAACAGACCTACGCTGGTTCTTGGCGGGGCCCACTTCAGCTGACGTTTGGAGAAATTCATGTCGTCCACCAGATTTAGCTCAAAAAACAGTTTAGGAAAGGTGGTTTTGGGATTAGATTTGGTGCGGTCCACTGGATTTCTGTTTCACCGTCGGTCTTTCATTTGGACGAACAAAACCTGATCTTTGCTGTTGTTTGCAATTCCGTCATCTAGGCGGTGGTAAGCAGGCCCTTATAAGTCTGATGAATGGTTTGGATTCCCCATATGGACAATGGGTGGGGCCCACAGCATCAATCGACGGTTGATGTGAATTTTTGCTGCCGATTTTGCGAAAGAAGTCGATCACCACCGACTTTGACCAGGTGCAGCGGTCCAGTGCATGTACATGGCACACACACTTCACATATATGGGTCCCAATGTGATGTTTATGAGAAATCCTCTCCATCCATTCCATTTCTAACCTCATAAAATGGATTGAGTCCAAATTTGAAGCATGTCCAGATCTCAAGTGGGTCCCAGATTGATAATTCATGGTCTGATCTGACCATTGGGCCACTTACAAAGGGATCCACTGGCCGAAATTTGACGTGTACGGTTAATTTGGAGTCCTCAGGCCCTATATGAATTTTTAAGCCGAATGGATGGTCGGAACCTTGTGATCTTGCATTCTGGACCCTTTTTAGGCCACTTTAATGTGAACGGCTTGATTTACTCGAATCTCTGGCGTGTAAATCCTTCGATCTTGGTCCTTTGGAGTCCGTCCCTTACTTTGGTGACTCCGGAGCATCAAATCCACGCTTGTAATGCTCTTTTTTCAATCCACGTTCCTGATTACATCCTGCAACAAAAACACGATTAAAATATGGCATTAAGCATTATCATGAATGTAAAATCAGGTAATAATCGGGGTCTAATATGCAATATTTGATCCTCATCATTGGCCTCACCAGAAAGTGCAGTGGGCCAGTCCCACTTGGGCTTAGATTAGACCCAATAACTGGGCCAAAACAGGCCCAGCTCAGCCCATAGTTGATGATGAGCTTGGGCCCAAAAATTGGCCACATGTTATGGCAAAAGTTAGGTGGGCCTAATAGCCCAAATAACCTAACCTTAGGAACTCTTATCTAATGCAAACTGGTCTCTCTAAGAAACTGCTTGCGTAACTTAGGCCCACTATCTACGTGCGAGAATTAGATCAAGGGTCATACTACGACCTCTCTGGTGATGATTTTCTTCCCCTTAAGCTTTCCATCTCTAAACTAGATTAGGAGTAGTCTTGTATAATAGTTGCAAATGATATCCTAGGAGTGGATGATCATTCAACTTGTTGTTTGAGTATATGCTCTTTTGCTTTGTTTAACCATTGATTAACTATTGTTTATGTATTTTAAAAGTAATCAAATCCTTGATTTATTTCGCTATAGGTCATAGGGCTGACCATTGGAATCGTTTACTGTAACACCCCGTACTTTCAGTACTCGGGTGTTACCGTATAACCAAACTTAGTATAAATACAAGCCTGACCTAAGTAAACATTCATGTTCATCCTAGTTTAAATCTGACCGTTGAAAACAGTCCGCACTTGTGTATCAAACTATCTATCCGTTAATCTTCGAGATGAACCATCCAGTAGTCATATAATATTTAATAAGTATATTTATTTTATTTATTATATTTTCCACCAACATATATTAGAAAAATTATAGATGTATTTTTTATAAATTACTTATTATATAGAAGTGTATGGAAATATATTATGATAAGAGTAATATATATATATATATATATATATATATATATATATATATATATATGGGAAAAGGTACTATGCGCTCGAGCGTAAAGCGGTCGTACGTGAGGTCGAGCTGATGTGGGCCCCACCGTGATGCCGTTCGAAAATCTACCCCTTCAGTCAAATACACCATTCTAGAGGGGACCCACACGGCTGAAAATTAAGTCAATCCGTGACTTTTGTGGGCCACACCACGTACAGAAGTTGAGAGGGGTCGTGCACCATTGAAACATTCAAAACCATTTGTGGGGACCTTTCGAGACGTTTTTTTTATGATCAATACCGTCCATCATGTGTGTCCCACTTGAATGTAATTTAGACCAAGTTTCAGGTGGTATCCACAACTCAGGTGGGGCCCACCAAGTGCTTTTACATGTTTTTACGTGTATACGTATGTTTTTCGATGATATGGCCCACCTGAGTTACGTGGACGGCTGATTTTGGGCCGTGTGGGCCCAACCTGGGCTCGTGCATATGGTGGACGGTGTGGATATTTGAAAAGCATCATGGTGGGGCCCATACAGCTCGACCTCACGGACGACCGCTTTACGCTCGAGTGCATAGTACCTTTTCCCTATATATATATATTTAATGTACGTAAAACATTATGAAAGTAATATTATATTAACTAAACCAAATGAATAATAATTTTACAATATATAATTGAATTATAAATAATAAGGTAGTATTGAATATCTTTTATAAGTATGTATGTAAAAATCATTAGATACTTTTATAGAATTGTATATTATTTAACAATATAATTATTAAATACAAATATAAATTTAATCAAGTATGATATTATACATTTATATGTATAATATGATATTGTATATTATGAATTATATGTTAATGAATGTTTGATCAATGGCACGTATATAGTAGTATGTTAATATTAAAATTTCATTTATATAAGATTTTAATCATTATAATTAAAAGTAATATATAATGATAATAAAATTTATATTAGGTTGGTTAGTAATATATGACGGAAGCCCTATAAATGGTCCACTAGAGTCTTTTAACCGTTGACGTTTGATCTCGGGATTATCCGATCGCTGGATCAATGGAAAACCACCGTTACATCTAGGAATCAACTAGTATGGCCCACCTAAACTTTAGATCTACCTGATTTTTGGTCAGAAGGTTTGATTAGAGCCTCCAAGGTGAATGAGCAGTGTGGATTTGAAAAATACACCATCGTGGACCCCACCTAGCCATTCGTGTGTATGCCAGCGTGTGCACCTGATGTACACCGAGCTGGGAAGCTCGGTCAGCAGGCGCTGACCCGATCTTTCCATATTAAGAGAGTTTTCTCTCTCTTCCCACCTGTGACGCATTTGAAAATTGCTGTTAGAAGCGTTGATTGGTGGCCCACCTGGTGGGGTCACGTGCATGATCCAAACCGTCCATCCGGTCAGGGTGGGGGAGCTGACTAAAACCTAACCCGTCTCGCAGGTTGGAACACGTGTTCAGGCACACAATCCTCACCGAAACCAGGCCTTACAAAACCACATTTTCAAAAGTGGAAACCTGTCTCCGTGCGATAGGTTGGCGATCCACGTGAGGGTTGTCTGGCGCGATCTGGAGCGTCCAAGAAAGACGAGATATCGGCCGTCCAATGGCTTAGGGTTTTTCAAACAAAACCACATTCGGTTTCAGTCCCCACCCACTGTTTTGAGGGAGGGTTTCCACCACGACAGATTTGGTTCATTCACCATTAAACGGATGGCTCTAGGATGCTAGGTTTAGTGAATATAAGGTGATGGATCGAGCAACAGGAGCTCGATCTCCATTCTGGCCATCGCAACTCAAAACCGACTGTTTTCCTTCTCCTTCCAAACCCACCACCCAAACGGCCCCCAAGCTTCAAAATCTTCATTCCACAAGCTTCTAGGGATCGATCTAAGATATCCTCTAGCCTCGTTTCGAAGAAACATATGATCATTCAAAAAATGCCATTAATGGCCATCATCTTCCCTACCGCTCCAACCCGAGCTAGACTCGGTTCGGGATGCCATTTTCAGGCTCTCACCATCTGGTGATGGTGCGGGGAGAGGAGAGTGGAGAAAAGAAAGGAAGAAAAGAGGAAGAAATGAAGAAGAAAGAATAAGGAGAGGTGCGGCTGTTGCACCAGCCTGACTCCAGCTGAGTTATGGACTCGGTTAGACTCAGCCAGTCGAGGTCTCGACCTTGCTAGTCGCTGCAACAAAGGGAAGTGTTCACTCCCCAAGTATAGGGTTGTGATGTAGTAATAAACTCGGTAAGACCGAGGTCGAATCCACAAGGACTGAAACCTGTACGCTTTCTAAAAATAACCAGATCTAGAACTAGGCTAAGATGAAATCTAAACCAATTATGATTTGAGGAATAATGATGAAATATTAATCTAAAACTTAGGAAAAATTCAGAGAAAAGAAACTAGGGATTCAGAGGATCCACTTGTAGGGATCAGGGAGATCTTATGCCTGTATTACAGTTTAGGAAATTAACTGAACTGCCTTTAATGTAATTTTGATAAGATGAAAGGTATATGAATTAGAATGGATTCCATCACCAAACCATGCCCAGGAGACAAAGCAAACAACGAGAATGAAACTAATTACTAACCAATCAATGTATGAAGGTTAGGAAGGGTACCGACATCCAACCATGCCAGGAGACGATGGTGAACAACAGGGCTTCCTGACGTCATAAACATAGAAGAAAAAGAACATGCTCAAAGCCATTGCGGACCCATTGTAATTTTCACCACAACAGACCATTAAAGACCGAAAACATTCCCTTAATAAAATTAAATCAAAATCAGATCAGTCTTAAACAAAGGCACAAGCAAAGAGACCTCCCATCACGCTACAAGCTTCACCTCTTAGCCCTAGCTAAGAGGTTTAGCCACACATGATGCGGCTAGCTCTTAAACAAAAGAAAATAAAAAAATAAAAAAGAAAAAGAAAAGAAAAGAAATCTACTCCCTGTCTTTCTCTCTCCTTCCAGCCGTCCAAGCTCTGATTTCCCCCCCCAGATCCCCTCTCCAGCCGTGGATCTCCTCTCCTTTATAGAGCTAGCGTCCATCAGTGTGCAAGGAGGTCAACTCCGTAACAGAGTCGGAAACTGCCTTCTTACGCACAGAGAACGCACCTCTTTCACGTATCCAGAAAATGGTGCCGTTTTCCCTTCCTTTCCCTTACTTTCTTTCTAAAAATATAATATTCCCTGAAACGGTTTTGGACGAGAAAATAGATGGACGGATCAGATCTTCCATCTGATCTCAGGTGATGGCCCGCAGCCGTTCACAAAACCCGATTTTTACGGACGCGTAACAGGGCTTCCGCGTCTCGCTGTGCGTAATCCGTGGGGCCCATACTCCTTGATGCTTCAGTTATCCACGCCGTCCATTAGCTTGTGCAAAACAAATCGGTCAGAAATGACTATTTTTCCTCTGTTTTTGTGTGGCCCACCAGATTTTCCTTTACACCGTCTATCTTCCGCTTGACAATGATCTACGCATGTCCCCCGTGCATGAACCAAAATTCCACCATGGATAGATTATTTTTGCCCTCCCAAGGCATTTGAACAGTTCAGATCACCGATTCGGAAGCTGAATGGGCCCCACTACTCAAAACCGGCGTCCGGTTTTCGCAGACGCTGCGAAGCAGAGCTCGTTCATCTGCGCTGACGAGGCTGGTGGGCTCCATTTCGATGTGTTTTTAAGAAATCCAAGCCGTCCATTGGATCGACATCGAAAAACCGTCCGGGGAAGAACATCTTTGGAGAAAATTCGGCGCGGCCCACTTTATCTTTAGTTCCGCCGTCCGTGGATGCTGTGGACACTGTCTCCACGTGTACGCGAGTGGAATTTGAAAATCCACATATGTACGGTCGGTTTTCACTCATCAAACGAATGGACGGTCTGGATCATCCGTTTGGATGATGGATGGGTCCCACTGCATGAAACTGGGCGGACGCTGTCCGTTCGCTGGTTCCAGCTTGAGAAAGCTCGGGTCAGCGTAATGGCTGACCGAGACTCGATCCGGTGCACATCCAGTGAATGTATACACTATGTACACGCAGTGTACATACAGGGTCTTTCATGACGCACTCGGGAAATCCGCTCCGTCCATTCATTATGTCATCTCATCTTAACCGTGGGGACCAAATCTGAAGCGAATCCAAATATCAGGTGGGCCTGAGATCATCAGTTTAAGGACTGATTTGTCCATTGGGATGTTTTCGAAAAGATCCAACGGATGAATTTCGACGTGTACGGTTCATTTATGGTCTTCAGGCCACGTATGGAGTTTCGAGCAGAACGGATGGTGGAAACCTTTTGATCTTGCATTCTGGACCAATTTCGGGCCATCTGAGCTTCAGTTTCTCGATTTTCTTGGGTCTTTGGCGTGTAATTCTGTTGATCTCCGTACCCTGGGGTCCGTTCCTTGCTCTGGTAAATTCTGAGCGTCAAATACACACTTTTAATACCCAAGTTCAGTTTAAGCTCCTAAATACATCCTGCATCGAAAACGCAATTAAATTCACCCGTTAATCAGTATTATGTTTGTAAATTCAGGCAATAAATAGGGTCTGATATGCAATATTTGACCCTCAACAGGAAGAAGAAGAATGGGAGAGTGAGGGAGAAATGAATGACAGGGAGAGAGGATCGTGTGGGGTCTGTTGCTGTCTGTTGCTGTTGAGTCAGGTGGACTCGACACGTTGGGCTCGAGTTGGACCGTCCAGACTCACTGTCGGACGTCCCGACAAGAAGAAAAAAAAAGAAACAAAAGGAGAAGAGGGAGAAGAAGAGAGTGATAGAAAACTAGAGGCAAAGAGAAGAGAATGAGGAGGAAGTTTCACTTGGTGGGAAACCGAGTTGATGAGCCAACTCACCATCGGCTCGTCGGTTGGTCGGGTTTGGGTCCAACAATCCTGCTGGATATGTCGAAGATGAGAAAGGGAGAGGGAAAGCAAGGAAGTAAAGGTAGAAAAACAAGAGAGAAAAGAAAAAGAGGGAAGAAAAGAAATTAGGGAGAGAGGGTTGAGTCAACTCGACTGGGACCGAGTCCAACTGGGCTTGGGTCCTGTCCAGGTATGGTTGGACATTCCAGCAAAGGAAAGGAAAAGGATGGGGAAGAAGGAGGAAGGATGACTAGAGAGAAAGAAGGAAGGAGAAAGAGCTGGTGGGTGGTGTGTTGAGACGAGTCAACTTGGCTCGAACTGAGTCAGCCAGGTGAGGATTTCCACTCCTTTTCATCAACCAGATTTGTTGTTTACTTTTGTTATTGATATCGTTGTTAGAAATATAAATAAATACTATACCTTCTTAAGTAGTGTTGTTGTTATCATCAATTAAAATTCTATTACTAATTATGAACCAGGATGACTTCCATTAACATGTTACGCTAATAATAGTTATCATGGATGAATCTACCATTAATAATATTAGCATGACATCCATCACTTGGGAATATTATCTTTAATAATAGGTTATACCATTTATTACGATTATAATATCAATTATTACCATGGCCACGATTATTAGTTATATCATTACCATTAAAGTATAACTAACCATATTATTATTATACTAAATTTAATCTACTCATATGTCCTAGTTCTACTCCTAGAACTAAACCCTATGGTGAAAACCCTAAGCCCTACACAAAACCCTAGACCTGGGCAATCCAACCGCTAGGTTAAGACCTTAAATAGTATGTAAGCTTGGGTTTAATTGTACTACTTTGTGATTAATGGTAGGAATTGATTCCAAGGAAGCACGCATTTTTAGCGACGGTGCAGGTGGTTCAAAATAAGGTGAGGACTCACCCTTTGAGCTTCCCACTTAGATTCATTAATCTAATCGTGGATGTTGCGTTAATCTCTTCCCTTTTGTATCTCCTAAGTCACTTGATTGAATTGCTTAACTAGTTGTGTGAATATGTGAATATGTTGATATGTTTGCACCTGATTCCTATGCTAGATAATGAAAACATCTCTTAATTATAGCAAGTATAAATGAGTGATGATAACATGCGATCTTTAGTCATGTATTGTTAATTAACTATATGTTTGTCGTTCGTGATTGAGTGATGTAATGAATGAAACCTGTCATGAACCCATACCTCTTGCGGTCCATATTTGACTTACGCAACTTGGATCGCATATATGCCTTACATGGTTTGGACCGCACATTTGCCCTATGAGGCTGAGATCGTACGTTTGCCCTCCATGGCTTTAATGGAACATTGACACCATTTTGTGGCTTGTTGGGTATGTTCGCATACCCTGTTGTTTCCTAACCATCATGCGGAGTTCAGTCGTACCATGACTTTCAGGTGGAGTTGAAGTTCGCTTAGCAATTTTCTAGCCATCTTGCGGTGTTCACGTACGATATGATTTTCGGGTGGTCAAGAGTTTGTATGTTAATTGTCTCTTCATCTTGTGGAGTTCAATTGTACTATGATTTCTGGGTGGAGCCGAAGTTCGCTTATCGATTTTCTAGCCATCTTGCGGAGTTCACGTACGACATGATTCCCGAGTGAAGTGGGGGTTTAAATGGTGATTTTCTATTCGCCTTATGATTTCGCTTGTACCATGATTTTCCGGTGGAGTTGAAGTTCGCTTATCGATTTTCTAGCCATCTTGCAGAGTTCACGTATAATGTGATTTCGGGCGCAATAGAAAATCATATGTTGGATTGTTTGGTTATCTGGACATGTTTTCTTGAATTGCGATTGTCATTATGTTTTGCCTATGATGAAATTCTGCTGATTGGTTTGACTTTCTTAACATGAGTATGACTATGAAATGCCCTGTTTAGTGTATATAACTCCATGACTTGTAATCTATGTCATATTATGAATGACGAGTGAGTAATCTTAAAGGGTGTTCCTCACTGTGATAGCCATTGACGCTATCAAACCGTAACAGTTGATGCAGGTATAGAGCAAGCCGATGCTGTTCACAAGGTTGCTAAAGGATTTCACATCCCAAAATTGTTATAACTTACTTTATTTCACATGTAATATTATTTCATTTTGTATTATAAGAATGGTGACATTGGTTTATATAAGTCATTATGGACAAATTCTTATATATTTAAATGATAATGCAACTTTCCTTTATGTCTGATTTGTCCATACTATGCTCATCTGCTTACTCTAATGAATAAATAAATAAATATATATGCGGACTTTGGATCTTTATAAGTTAACACTCGAGTTTTTGGGAAACGGGTCATATACTCGGGTCCTGAAAACACGGGGCGTTACATTTACTCTGCCACATGTTCATGGAATTTGTTAAATTTTTTTATTAGTTTAACTTGAAAACATGATTTGGATTTACTAAAATACTCTGTTGTTTACTTGAGACGTATGCCTCGGAATTTAATAAGTTAGGAATATATGATTCTTGAACTGGTTGTATACAAGAGTTTTACTTCACATATCAAAGCATGCCTAAATCCTCATAAGATTATATTGATTGTAAGTCATATAATATTTGAAACCTCTTTATGGAACTCCTATTTTAAGAGAGTCCGAGCTTAGGGTGTAACAAAACGAATTGTGATAAAAATAGACCCTCAACATGAAGGTTATGATTAGTGGCAATTGAGTTATGAAGTCTACCATTTATGGAGTAATTCCAGTTACTTGACTATAGAATGAACTGCACAACATTTATTCTCTTCGTTGTTTACTCATATTGATCCATACATACCGTCTTATTTTAGTCGCTGCATTTAATGATTTTGATACTTTATTCCTAGTCAACATACAGTGGTAGGTCTCTTGTATTGAGAATTGATTAGCCACGTGTTGATGGGCTCTATACACACCCTAAAGCAGTAGCCTCATGACCCGGAGATGGTGGTATGAGACCTATGCCCGAGCTGTCGGCCTACGCTGGTGGCAAACCCCCATAGTGACCTTGAGCTTATTTGAATTGGTTGATTGTAAATGGACTAGTAATGAATTGGTTAATCATGCATACATGGCACAGACCAACGTCTATTGCTATCGTATGTGATGTACGTATTTTGTCCGACTGAATGAGTTTTCCTAGGTCGATGATTACATGGCTGACGAGCCCAATGTCCACACGGATGAGCATCCTCGGGGCGATGATTGCATTCACGCATCCATGCAATAAGACTGCATTTACTATGTTTTGAGTTGCTTAGATATTTTATGTTATTTCTTGTCTAGGGCGGCGGTGTGTAATCTTAAAGGGAGATCACACTGAGCTGGCTACTTATTCATCAATGTTCAACCGTACAGAGGATATAGGGGTTGATGGACTCGTGACGGATTCAGAGGCGGCTGCAGTCAAGGAGGAGCCTTACGATGAGGAGCCGTACCAAGAGGTGGCTGCATATTATGGCCTTAACCAGTAGATATCATTTATGATAATTTGTTTTGAATTATTACATTTGAGAATTTTGTATTTGGCCCCCAGCTGAGTGGGCCAGGATATTGTTTCTCATTTTGATCATATCTATGTTATGGTTGTTTTCCGCGACTTGCACTTTGATTTCCATTGATTACCATTATTATTTAGTTAACTCCTGAGTTTTTGGGATACGAGTCATGTACTCGCGTTCTAAAAACCAGAGTGTTACAAGACCAGCTTATAAATTCTACCATGAATCAATCTAATCATCAATGATACTTTTCATCCATAGTTCAAGTCATCCAATTGATTTATTCTCTAGATGGACCTCTACACTAACAAATAAATCTATTTTTAAGATTTTCATTTCCTGGATAGACCAACCTAAACATTCATCTTAGGTTTAAAAGTCTGAATCACAAGATCCATCGTTCATTAGGTCCACAACATTCTGTTAATCAATCTAATACTTGATTCTCCCTAATTCAACCAATGGGTTATGAAATCAACTTTAAGGTTGCTATTTGACAGCCCTCTAAACCATTGAAACCGTTCAATGTGGACCATGGAAGGCCTTGACCATAAATCATCTTAAAATTTAGACCAAATTCGCCAAACCCATTGATTTAACATCAAATCATGTGTATCTGTCTATTAGATTGTAGTACTAACTGTTCAAGTGCACCTGGGCTAGTTTAAGACCATTTCATACCGTTGATGATGGACGGTGGGTCGATCTAAACGTATTATGGTTAGGAAATGCCTTTTATGGTGCAAAAAGAAAGTTTTATGGCCACTTGAGCCTTAGACCCGCTTGATCTTTGGTCAAAGTCTTTGATTGGGCCCACCAAGTGGAATGGACGGAGTGGATTTCATCCAACCACCGCTGTGGACACCACCCTAGTCGTGCGTGTGCACAGGTCACGTGTACCAGCGGTGCACTGGACTGCACCTCCAGTCAAAGTCGGGCTGACCCGACATTTTCGAAAAAAGGAGTTTTCTCTCCTCCTTTTTGTGTTTCCCGCCTATGGGTTGTTTAAAACGGATGACCATTGTGCATTAAGTTTGTGACCCACCATCATGGTCAGCATCATGATCTAACCCATCCATCTGGTAGAGGGGCTACAAGAGACCCAAACCTTATAAGATTTCAAGCTGGTGGGCCTAGGCGAACACACGACATCGATCGCAAGAAGATCGGCGAGAGGAAGAATTGTGTTTCTAGCCGCTTCAAAACCATCCCATCGTGATTAATGTGGGCCACCTTGAGCTGATCCAAACCGTTCATTTGGTAGAGCATCCCCGTCTGACTAAATCCACGCTGTCCGTACACACTCATGCATATGTGCATGTGCTTAAATTTATGCCAAACAGAGTCGTGTGTGGGTACCTTTCCGAAAATGGAAAGCTCCATTCCGCGGCTGCCAGCTTGGTAATCCACGTACATCCCTCTTCCTCCAATCCCAACCCTTCATTAAGGTAGATACCATCCATCCATTTCTACTCACGTGAGTTAGGGTTTTCTGTGAAAAATTGACGTTAAGACCTCCTTCCCGCTGGCTGTTTTCCAGAAAATCGGATAGCAGGATTGGATCCCAGCCTTTCATTCGCATCCGACGGCCCTGAGAGCATCTAGGGTATGATAAAGGAGAGTTGGTCGCGTGGCAACGGACATCTCTCCCATTCTCGCGGCAGCTATGAAAAATATACTGTTTTCTTCTTCATGCAAACCCACCACCCAAACTCTCCTAAAACTTCGAAAGAGCTTATCCATAAGCTTCCTAGGGTCCATAGGGACCGCCTTCAAGGGTCAGATTGGTGGAAGAAGTGGAGATGGAAAAAATGCCATTAATGGCAGCCTTCTTCTTCCCCGTTCAAGCTACACCAAGCGTCTCGAATCGAGTCAGGAGTTGAGTCGGGTTGCTGTCACGGTAAGTTCAGACCTTCTGCAACCTAAGAAAAGGGAGAAAAGTAGAATGAAGAAGTGAAGGAGAGAGAGTTGGGGTGCTGGTCCGTTCACCAGGTTGGGTTGTGTAACACCTTGTACTTTCTAGTACTCGAGTATTAATTACCATGTAAATTAATTTAATATAAATACAAATATAATTATATATATATATATATAATGCAACCTTAAAAACATTATGAAAATAATATTATATTAATAAACATAATGAATAATAATTTCACAACCTAAAATCAAATTATAAATAATAATGTAGCATCGAATATCTTTTATAAGTATGTATACAAAAATCATTAGATAATTTAATGGAATTGTATTTTATTTAACAATATTATCAGACACGAATATAATTTTAATTAAATGTGATATTGTACAATCTTCAATTCATTTATATGCATAATATCATATTGTATATCATGAATTATGTATATTAATGAATGTGTGAATAGCAGCATGTAATTAGTAATATGTTAATATTAAAAGTATATATATATATATATATATGTATATATATATATATGTATGTATGTATGTATGTATGTATGTATGAGATTTTAAATATATTGTAATTATAAGTAATATACAAGAATAATAAAAATTATATTAATATTAGTATCGGTTAGTAATATATAACAAAAGCCTTACAAATGGCCTATTAGGATCTTTTAATCGTTGACGTCCAACTTAGGCATCATTCGACCACTAAGTTGACGAGAAACCATCCTACGACTACAAATCACATTGTGGGCCCCACCTAAGCATTCAACGGCTTGATCCTTGATCCCAAGTCTTGCTTAGGAACTTCTAAATGGATTAGACGGAGTGGATTTATCACAAGCATCACAACAGACCCTACACAAGGTGGGCGTGCACCAAGGCCACCCGTGTATGAAGTGCGCGGGACGTGGTATGCTGGCCGACCAGTGCTGACCCGTGCCCTCCCTCAAAACAGAGAGAATCTCTTTGTCTCTCTCTTTGTTTCCACTAGCGGACGGGTGTCCTTTTGGGACGTCCGTGGCCCACCACGGTGATTCCGTGGGATGATCCGAACCATCCATCGTGTCTAGGGCTTGGGCCCTGCCAAAACCCAACTTTCACAACAGATTTTCATGCACGTGTGGACACACAATCCTCGCTGCAAACCAACCCTACAAACACACCTTTTTCAACAATAGAAACTATTGCCACTCCACGTCAGCAATCCATGTAAGCCTCATTTTCTTGCATCTCCACCGTTCAAACCGGAGTGATCTAGACCGTCTTAAGCTAGGTTTTAGGAAAGAAAGGGAATGAGAGAGAGAAAGAGGCCGTTTCCTCTTAGCTTTGAACCCACTGCCTAAACCTCCTTAGAGCTTCAATCTGACCATGCTCTAAGCTTCCATAGATCCATCTACACCATTCCCATGCATCGTTTTAGAGAAAGACATGGGCGTTTGTGATCTGCCATTAAGGGCAGGTCATCTTCCTTGTTAAGAAGAATAGTCACTAGCCCCTGTTACAGCCTTAATCTTGTATCAGTTTCGCTCATCAAGTGGGCCATCTCTGCAGCACTCTATGCAGATTGGAGAAGAGAAGAAGAAGGAAATAGAAGGTGAGAAAAAGAGAGAGAGAGAGAGAGAGAGAGAGAGAGAGTGTGGTGCGTCGCTACACCTGCTCGAACCTAGCCGGGTCAGCTGGTCAGGTTGTGAACTATCAGGCCTATTTTGGTCCGAGTTGGACTGGGTCAAGTTTAGAGGTCACTGGACCTCCCTAAATGAGAAAGAGAGAGTGGGAGAGGAAGTAGGAGGAAGGAGAAGATAAGATAGAGAGAGAGTAGACTCACTGCCGAGTCAGCCATGTCCGGCCGAGTTGGGGTTGCTTCTAGCAAGAAAAGAAGAAGAAGAAAGGAAGCAGAAAGGAAAGAAGGAGAATCAAAGAGAGAATGGCGAGAGAGAGAGAGAGAGAGAGAGAGAGAGAGAGAGAGAGAGAGAGAGAGAGAGAGAGAGAGCGAGAGAGTGGCCGCCAAGTTAGGCTCAAACCGAGCCGAGTCATCAGGCCGAGTCGGGTGAGTCAAGGTTGCTGTTCAGCAGTGTTGGGCGTGAGTCTGGTCCAGTCCAGACATTTCTGGATTTCCAGCAGATGGAAAATGGAGAAAGAATAAAGAGAGTTAGGAAGAGAAAGAGGAGGAAAGGGAGTTGAGTCCTGACTCACTACCGAGTTAACTCACTGGAGTAGGTGTTGGGCCACACTCAAATACTGCTGAGGTATAAAACACTTTAACCTCTTGTGTTGTAGTGTTAGGTTTGATTTTCTTAAATAAACATTATTAGATTGTTTATGCTATAACTAGCTATTATAATCAAAGGGTGAAATTATCAAATAGTAAATCTTAGTGTTTATTATCCTCATTAACACTACTATAATTATTGTAAATTATTGAATATAGTCAATCATCGGTACGGTAAATTTTGCTGGTATTAGTATTATGGATATTAGATATTAACATTTATCATGTTATACTTATTTTGTCATTATAGGTTATTAATAATAAAATTAACATTATTAGCGTTAATAGACAATTATTATTTACTTTTACTTCATTATAAAATTATTAGAAATTAATTGTATGAGTTAGGTTTGAAACTCTAAACCAAAGCCTAAAGTTAGATCAGTGGATGAAACCCTAAGTCTAAGTAACCTAAACCTTAAGTTATAACCCTAATCGTATAAATTGATAAGTTATTCTCTAAGATATCACTATAGGTTCCTTTTACCGTTGTTATTACTATCATGAGTCATTATTAGTATCATTATTCCTGTGTTGTTAGATAATTTAATATAATATTAGCCGTTGTAATATTCTCAAAATTAATAGCTAATTTATCTATTAGTTATACTCAATTATTACTCCCATTAACAATACCATTAATGGCCACACGAAATAGAGTTCAAATTCATAATCTAAACTGAGAACTAAATCCTAAGATGAAGCCCTAAACTTTACATTAAAATCCTGGGACTAGACTTTAGAATAAAACCCTAATTCTACATTAAAAACCTAAGTAATCCAAACCATTAATCTAGACCATGGACGCTTTGTAGAACATTGATCTCATGTGCAACTTCACTATTCATGGTAGGATCTGACTCTAAGGGTGCAAGCACTTAGCAACACTAAAAGGTGATTCGGTTCATCAGGTGATGATTCTTCCCCTCGAGCTTTCCATTTTTTCATTAACTTAAGTTATAGTTTTTATTTTAGTTTATAATTGATATCTCCATTTTATAATCACATGTGGTAATTGTTGGAATTGAATTATTATATTACATGCTTAATATTTATCTTGCATATTTATCTCATACTTGTGGATTATTTGTGGATTACTTATGAGACTTAAACTGGTACATCAGTGGAAAACCCCCACCCATGGATGTACACCCATACTTGGGATGTAACCCGACTGTTGTGATCATAATGGACTTTCGACTTAGTGGTTATTGAGTAGTGGTTTAAATTGATCATTGATGTGGGCCTACCATACAGGGTTGTTGTGTTCGATGGTTTTTAAGGACGGTTTCTTATCGCATGATTTTGATATTGGCCCTACTTGGCTTAGTTTTAATAATTACCCTATGTGGCTTAATTTTGATATTCGCCCTACGTGGCTTTGTGTAAGTATTTGCCCTAGATGGGTTAAATATTTTATATTTGTGCAACCATGCGATGGTAAGCCCTATATATTGAATATGACTGGCCATTAGTCGATTGGGATCCATTAAACATCCTAAGGCGGCCTTATGAGCCAGGGATGGTGGAATGGGATACTATGCCTGAGCTGTCAGCCTACGTTGGGCTCTGAGCTCCTCGTAATAACCTTTGAGCTTATTAAACCTGCTGGTTGTAAACGGACAAATAATAGTTGGGATAATCATGCATTTTCATAGCACATTGTCTTTTTCGGGTGATTAAATTCTCCTTGGGCGATTTATGGTCTTTTCCGGGTGATTAAATTCTCCTTGGGTGATCTATATTTTATGGTCTTTTCCGGGTGATTAAATTCTCCTTGGAAGATTTATACATTATGGTCTTTTCTGAATAGCTGGTTCTCCTCGGGTGTACCTTTATGTTTTTTTCTAGGTGACTAGTTCTCATAGGGCGACCCTTTATTTCAATAGCGGGATGTGCATCCTCAGGTCGATGATGCATTCACGCATCCATGCATTTAATAAGATTGCATCATGTATTGTTTTGTATGCCTTACCATGTTTTTATAACTATGCTTACCTAATGCGACGGTATGTAATCTCGAGGGGAATTCACATTAAGTTGGCCACTAATCCTGTAATGTCCTGGATTTTCACTGTTTGGATTTCCAAAAATCCTTAATATATTTTTTAATGTAATTAACTTATATTATCACTTATTGACTATTAGCACTCAATGTTAGTTTACACCCGGGTGGAACCAGTAAAGAACAGCACAAGTCTGATTAATCAACCGTAGGAAGCTAACGAATCCGCCCAATCACTTGAACATTAAGTTTAGCCCCATGATTTACTCACATAGGGCCCAAAATCTAACCAGCTCATCGCTAACTAATCAAGACAATCATAACTAAATTACCGATCTAACCGAAACTGAGTCAGATAAGGGCCAAATCTTGACTAATAGACCAAATCAACCCCGTTACTGTTTTAGCCTAAAACTGATGGTTTAGAGTAAACATGACCAAATCTCCACTTTCACTAGCTATAAATAGGCCACACTATAAACATAGTTAATCCAAACCCTAATCATTGCTCACGAGAAATCTCAATACCTAATTCATTCCAGAAATGCCCCGATTTTCTGAATAAGCTCTAGACCGCTCGTTGGAGGGCCACCAGTTCCAAAACTATAGAATAATGTCCGTCTTATTGGGCTTGACGTCCATCGCGGGAGTCGGATATGGGTACTGTTCAGAACCGCTCAACTTGAGCCAAAGGACGAGTGTATGAGAAGTGCAAATACTCTAAAGGAAGAAGCTAAAACTTAAGTGAATTGGGTCATCCACTCTTATCCAAAGTTGAG
Source organism: Magnolia changhungtana (assembly GCA_030180095.1). NCBI lineage: Eukaryota > Viridiplantae > Streptophyta > Magnoliopsida > Magnoliales > Magnoliaceae > Magnolia > Magnolia changhungtana. The sequence goes on from JASAUF010000191.1 coordinate 684,031, forward strand.
GATTTTAAACCGTCGATTTACAACCAAACTTCACACTTGGAGTAAAGATATTTTCCTGATCATAACGATATAACCGCGGCCCCGATCGACTATCGACGACCGTTGAACAGACTTTTAATTATATCAGTCGATCGGCATATCCAAATGGCGGACCGATCATATCCATGCGTAGATTTTCATTAGGGCTAACTATCCTATGGTGCATATTAATATGTATACCCCATAATGGGCCTTAGAGGCTAGAAAAACTCTCTCATAGGGCTAGTATAATAAAAACCAAACCCTTGGGGCCATTTGCACCAAATCTGGTATTATAAAAGGGCCTCATTTGGGCACCCCCTCTCCCCATACGAATTTGCCCTAGAAGAAAGAAAGGGAGAGAGGGAGAATAGAAAGAGGAGAAAGGAGAAGAGAAAGGGCTTGGGGTGTGAGTGTTAGTGCACCTCCACCCTCTCATCCCCTCTTTAGCCGCCTCGTCATAGTCGGAGTGGTTGTTGGAGCTTTCCCGACAATGGTTGGAGGTAATGTTGAATCTCACTTGTAATCTAAGGTTCAATAGTTATTTGTCCCTAATCTCACAAGCTTGTATGCTTGTTTAGGTCTTTCAACGACTTTCTCAAAACTCCAACCCTAGAAGCACCATGAGTTGGGCGAAACATCACAAGGTGCAGATAATTATCCTTAGGTAGCTTAGCACCAATTTTACTATGAGTTTAATGATTATGAATGTTAGGATGATGTGCTTGAGTAATCTAGAGAGAACCTAGCCAAGACCCTACATGATAGACCCTCCTAGATTCCATGAAATAAATGAGTGTTGTTTATTTGTTCTTCAACATGATTGAGTTTGATTTTGGTGTGACATGTTCATCTCATGTATGATTTTACTAAATTCCATGACATGATTGAGTGTTGTTATTTGCTCTTCAACATGATTAGGCTTGATTTGGTATGGTATGTTCATCTCATATGCGATCCTAGCATAACCTTTCTTGTGGCATGCATGAATGTAGTAATCTTTATTATATGTTTGTCCTATGAATGATGTATAACTCTTGTTCGCTTCACTAACACCACATAACACACATACATATTTATTTCGTTATATTGTTAGTAATTGCATTTATAGAAAAATTTGAATTTCTATGTTTGATGTATGAGTGCATAACATCTCTTGTGTAGATGATGAATCATGATTTGTTGAAGTGCTATTGAATACCATCAAATCCCTACGGTGGACAGAAAACTGAGATAAGACAAGGTGGTCATGTTGGCAGGACTAACATGAGGCTAGACCAGCGGATTTGGGTTGATATGAATAGGCGATGGTAGTTGGATTACATGGGTCGTTTGTACCAAATGTCGTCCGTCATGCACTTGCCTGGACTCACACGGTCTAGTCCACTTACTGACCAACCATGTATGTTAACCATGTCTGCTCATGCCTGTATGGAACCTGGAACACCCATCAACCACTGAAGCCCATTGATAACCATCTGAAACCGATTCACTGACTCGAGAGCCGGGCATGGTGGAATGGGACACTGTGTCCGAGCTGTCGGCCTACGCTGGGGTGACGAGCCTCCCCGTAGTGACCGCGGGTGATCCCTCCTCTTAGCACTCCCCATGTGCTTGAATCGGGGATGGGGAACTCGATGGGATCAATGATCGCGGGGTCCTGACCTTGCTCGTTGAAGGGCCTTCACCTCACAACTAGTTGAGAGTAATGATACGTGAGGTATACCGGTTTCCCCAATCTGCTGGATGAATTGAATTAACTAAATACTTGTCTAATATTTTCCATGCATCGCATTAGCTAGGTTTTGGTGACTCGACAGTTGAAGTCGTAATGAGAGTGGTTGGTCATGTGCGATCGTTAAACGAAGTTGCTCGAGGGAGTGTTGTTGTGAGGGCATATATCATATCATAATACATGCATATGCATTAACAAGCCTAGTTAGAGATCTGTGAATGTATGCCTTTCATTAAATTCATTATATAATTGATGCTTGTTGTAACTTAAGGCTAATAGTAATCACTGAGTTAGCTACTCACTCCCACTCTGGGACTGTGTTTTAAAATACCAACCGGACCCTTTAATAGATGCAGGTGAGGTGGAGCTTAACGAGCTGAGCAAGGTGAGTAAGGATAGGGAAGAGGAGTTTTCCTACATCTAGCTTATGGGTGGATCACTGTAGACTGTGCGGGTCGTTTATGGGTTGTTGAGTAGGGATCTAGTGCGCCATTTTCTTTGGGCATTTCCTATATAAATTTCGTCGGGCGACGCCTTATGCGACCCATTGTTATATTTTCGGACTTATATACATTTAGTCATTTCCATTTTAGTAGACTTGTTGTGATTGCGAATCATGTTCCAAATAATTCCATACTGTTCATTAACTCGCATTAAACATAAAACAATAAAATTGGTTATAAGTGATACCCGAGAACTTGGGAGTCGAGTGTAAGCACGACCCCCAATGTTTAGGGTGTTACACATCCATCAAATAAATATAACCATACAGGTAGCACATGTGGCTTAAATGATTTTCAGGTTCAGGCTGATGAGGAGCCGGGTCCAAGTGCCAGGATTGCATGACTGTATCTACCTTGAGGAGCTGAGGGGTCTTGCGACTTAAATTTACTTGCATTTTACTATTTCTTATGTATTGGATCACGTAATTCTTATATTTGTTAATTTCAAAAACATTGGTTTGTATAAGTCATTATGGGCAACCTCTTGTATATTCTAAATGAAATTTAAAATTTTCCTTTATACTTGCTTGTCTATTTTACGCTCATCTGCTTACTCTAATGAAAGAAATATATATATATATACTCGAATTTGGCCATCCTTTAAAGTTAACACTTGAGTTTTTGGAAAATGGGTCGTATACTCGGGTCCTGAAAAGTCGGGGCATTACAGGTTGCGAGCAAGTCTCGACCTTGCTAAATACCGGATGGTCCAGATTGCTGAGCGTATTTAACAGAAGGAAGAAGATGAGGAGGAGGAGGAGAACGAGAAGGTGACGGAGTAAGTTCGAGTTGGGAACTCGAATCGTGACCTAAGTTATCGGTTCGTGAGTCGCTGGTACGACTGCTTGACTCGCTGGGTTGAGCTGGGCGATTGGAGTCGGGGTTAGCTTGAGCTGGGTGGGGTTTGGTCTGTCCCAGACCCTATGAAAAGTCAGGGACAGAAGAGGGGCATGAGAGAGAGAGAGAAGAGAGAGAGAGAGAGAGAGAGAGAGAGAGAGAGAGAGAGAGAGAGAGAGAATGGGGAGTGGGTTGTGCAGCTGGCGAGTCGACTTGACCCACCTGTGTTGGGTCTCGCCAGTCTCCTTGCTGGAGTTTTCCAGCTAACACACCAAAAAAAAAGTAGTGAGGGAAGAGTCCGAGTCAACTCAGTTGGGATCAAGTCCAGCTAGGCCGGGTCATGCTTGGGCCTCGTCCAAGTTTTGCTGAGGTTGAGTTGGGACAACTCAGTTGTGTCGACTCGAGCCGAGTTGACAAAGGTGAGTCAACATGTTCTCCCCATTCTAGACTTGTTTTCAATGCACTGTTATCATTGCTACCAATATTATTATTAGGATTATTAATATTATCAATGATTAACTGTTAGTAAGTTATTTATGCTAAAACTAGTTATTATAAACGAATTTCAACTATTAAATTGTAGTATTTCATTTATCATTCTTAAATAGTTGTTATTGATAGTGGATTGTACTAATTGGTGTCATCATAATGATTATTAACTAATATTAATTATAATACTAATGTAAATAAATATTTTATAATTATTAAATTAACATTAAAATTAGTTGCACATCAACTAGGGTTCAAACCCTAAAAATCTAGCCTAGACCTAAGCTTTAGGATAAAATCCTAGACCTAAGTAATCTAAACCCTAGCTAGGTCAATACTTTAAAGATAAATAGTGAGTTAAGTTGGGATCTAATGATACAATTTCATAATTCATGGTAAGATCCAAGTATAAGGGCGTGCGTACTTCCTAGCGACATTAGTTGACGATTCGACACATCAAGTGATGATTTCTTCCCCTTAAGCTTTCTATTTCCAAATTGGTTAAGTCTTTATCAGAATCACACATGTTATCTTATAGGATGTGATCTCTTACATTAGTCATAAACTCTTAAGACATGACTTATATTTGATTTATGATTTCATGCAATAATTATTTACATGATGCCTTCTATTTAAATTTCAATCCATGATCTTTGCGATTATTATGTATCAAGTGCTTTACATACATCTGGCATGCTATATCTATATGCTTTCACATGAATTGTTGTAAGTAGCTTATAAATCTTTATTCATTACACTTACTAGTGGGTAATTCCCTCTTTTGTATGTGAACTCATACTTAGGATGTAACAAGATGTGTTGTGGTAAGAAATGGGCCCTTGATTTAGAGGATATATGGGATATGGAACATTAATGTGGGATTTATCATCCATAAGGCATACGACTTGAGTAGCTTAGAAACGATCTCTTTTAACCGCTCTGATTTAGCCTTGCTTGACCCTTTTTGCCGATTGATTTGATGTTTCGTGTACCCTTTTTGCAGCTGCAATTTGACATCTTTCCCATGTTTTGAGGTTTACCCGATGTGGCTATGATGGCCTATACCATGCGATGGTAATCCCTACTTATTGAATTTGATTGGCCACTGGTCGATGGGCATCCATTAAGCATCTTAAGATGAGAGAATCTTATGAGCCGGGGATGGTGGAATGAGACACTATGCCCGAGCTGTCGGCCTACGCTGGGTGACGAGCCCCCCGTAGTGACCATTGAGTTACTCAAACTGACTGATTGTAATTGGACTAATAAAGGCCTGGCTAATCATGCATATATGACATATTGGCGATGATGAGTAACTATTTCTGGATGCTGTAGCACATGACCTTAGGTTTATTGGGGTATCATTTCGTTAGCTGTCAAACCACCGACTATCAACCTATGTAAGTCATGTACGATGGCTTGGTAATTATGCGGTACATGATGTATGCGTGTAATGTATTACGCTGATGACCAGCCTTTTTGCATGGTTGACGAGCCCAACTACCGACTGGATGAAAGCAGGGTAAAATTTTCAGGGATGCATGGCTGTATCTGCCAAGAGAAGCTGTGCGATCTTGTGGCTCATGTTCATATGCATTTTATTATTTCTTTCATGTAAATTATGTAATTTTTATATTTATTATTATAAGAGGCATTGGTTTGTATAAGTCATTATGGGCAGCTGCTCGTATATTCTTTGAATGTAAATGCAAGATATCCTTTACGTTTGATTTGTCCATCTTTCACTATACTGCTAACTCTGAAAAGAAATATATATATATATATATATATATATATGGAATTTGGCTCTTTAAAGGTTAACACTCGGGTTTTTGGGAAACGAGTCATATACTCGGGTTCCAAAAACTTGGGGCGTTACAGCTCCTGCTTGCGAACCTACGAGAACGGGTCGCTCTGTTGCCACTAGAGCGACCTTCCCTTGATCGGGGGGTGGTTGTTGTCTTGCCATCTGCTACTTCATTTGGCTGATCTCGTTGACCAATGTCTGTACTTGGTTCTGCAACACATGGTACTTACCTCATTGGCTTCGAGTTTGTTGAGACAGTCCTGTTGGAGCTTATTCCGCATGAAGTACAGAAGATGAGTATCTTTGTCCAGTGGGCTCGGGTTCTGCGACTGCTATTGGGAGTGCTTTCTTCTTTCCCTTAGCCATTTCCAGTAAAGTTACAAAGAATTTTTATCCGCTTCCCTCAGACGGCGCCAAAAATGTTGATGCAAAAATCTGGTTCACCCTCGTCAAGCTTCGAGCACTTGCACCGAGCCCTGTAAGCCTGCACATGAGAAGGACAAAGGAGACCCTGACTAAAGCAGGGGACCCTCCGAAACCTACCCACGCTACTTAGACCCAGATTCTTAGCCTGACTTTGGCATTGGAGGGTCCCTTGTTCTAGTCAGGGTCTCCTTTGTCCTTCTCCTGTGCAGGCTTACCGGGCTCGACGCGAGTGCTCGGAGCTCGGCGAGGGTCAACCAGATTTTTGCATCAACAACGACAATTACATGAGATTGAAATAATTTGAGATAAGATACGTAAACAAATGATAAAACATTATGGATTGTCTTTTTAAATCCATTTATACTCATAATGTTATATTAAACTCTTAAATATGGTTGTAGTTGCTTGAGTTTGTTATTATTTGAATTTGTATTAAAATTTACTTATAGTATTAGATTGTATTTTTAAGTAATATCATGAATACCAACTTGTCCTCATTCTACTTGTGGTGATGGCCAGTCGGTCAGGCTCGAGTTGAACCATTCAACCCCAAACCTAGCCTGTTGAGAGCCCTAATGACCAAATGAATGTGTAAATTAAAAAATACAAATAATTAATTGTAGTTAGTGTTATTGCCCGAATCTGGTCGATCTCAGAACATCTTCTGTGAGCCGATGGGTACTTGCACTTTAATGGAAAACGAAATAACACTGAGGGTGCCGGTTGTGACCGGGGACCCTTTAATGCCTAAGTTAGGTGTATGAATCTAAAGTATGTGTGGGTAGAGTCAGGATATTTTGTGCATACTTTTTCCCTTAGGTGGTGATATATTTATAAGTTTTCTAGGTAGCTTGCGTATCTGAGTAAAGCTGTAGGAGATGTTAGAGGGGCCGTATTATAGTTGAAATATATTCTTAAGTATATCTCCGATTATGCCACGATTAGTATTGTTTTCGGCTAAAATCTTACTAGGTAATCTTGATTATATAGAATGTGAGATTCTTTTAGAATATTTCCATCCCGATTTCAAGATCGATATCCAAGGTTGAGTTCAGCATCCGTGGCCGATATCGGTATCCATGGTGGAGGGAAGTAGATGAACTCGACCATTCAGTCTGGTTGCTGCGTTTCCTTCCTGACCTCAACCTCTGCTGACGTATATCATGCGTCATGTGGATTTTTCCCAAAACAGTAGCTTCCAAAATTACTAAACAGTTATAAAGGCAGTCTAAGGTAGTTTCTTAAATAAAGAAATTTCAAAAGCGTGTTTCTTGCATATGGCTGTGGGCCATCTTGTCTGTTACAGACAGTGGTGCATTCGGTGCTTGGTACTTGAAGATTGTGACAATCTGGGTTCAGCATTCGTAGTAATTCTCCTGCAAAAGACCAAGAACCACAGCCCTTTTCTTCAACTCCGACAGTGAAAGAGGGTAGAAACGGAATTTTCAAAAAGTAAAGATGTCCAGCAACAGATCTCCCATTTTTCCAATGCCTCAGCCACATCATTTCAGCGATTATGGTTTCGACCCCCAAATCGACTATTTCCAGGTATACCCATTTTGCCCCTCTTCCTTCATTTTTCTTTTCCTCTTCCTATTCTATTCTCTCTTCTTTTCTCTTTCCAGATCCTGGAAGAAGCCAGACAGGTTAGGAGAGAAACAAGGCCAGTTGAGGAAGCTTTGGATTTCAAACTACAAAAACCCATCTCAAGAGAAGAATTAAAGAAGACAAAGAAGCGAAAGTGGTGGAATGCGCTTTCGTTCTGGAAATGGAAGAGGAGAGAAGATCAACGACAGCAACAACAGCACCACCATCTTCCACGGAGAGCGTTTTCGGGGCCCGTGTACGAGACGGAGAGCGGGTCGAGTACGCCGAGTCGGAGCAGCCGGCCGAGTTCGGGTCCGCTGGCGGTGTCGCTGACGCCGAGTCGGAGTGGGGATCTTGAGACGCCGTACTTGAATCTGAGAGAGATGAATCCCGACGCGCAACAGCCTCGGGTCTCGACCTCTTCCCTGCCCATATATTTCGTTACTTAAAATGTTTTTTTTTTTTTTTCGGGTACTGATATTTACACCCACCTTGTTAGATTACATACGCCCTTTCTTTTATATTTCCGGTCAAAAAGTAATACAATTTCGTACGGTTGTTTGGTGGTTCGACTTTCGATGAAAGTAGAGACTGGAAATCCGTTCAATACCTGTTTTACGCTCCCCACCACGTGAAACGGTGAGAATGGGACGCGGTTTAGCAATTGACTACAGAAAGCTAAGCTGATGTCAAAGCTCTGTGGGCCCCACCATGATGTATGTCTTTTATCCACGCCGTCCATCCATTTTTTTGAGTTCACTTTAGTGCGTGGGCCAAAGGTAGGCAGATCCAAATCTCAGGTGGACCACACCACATGAAAACAGTGTTGATTGAACTTCCACCATTAAAAAATTTGTTGGCCCACTATGATGTTTATTTGCCATCCAAACCTGTTGATAAGATCACACAGACCTGGATGAAGTGATCCAAACCTTCTGTGGCCTCCCAGAAGTTTTCAACGGTAAGAATTCATTTCCGACTGTTCTGCCTCATTTTTTTTTTTCAACGGCGTGGATTACACATACATCATGGTCGAGCGAATGGGCCTCGCTACTGAAGTGACGTAACTAAGTTCCGTGGGCTCCACGTATGTTAACACCGTTCATCCAGTTGGAGATATCATTTCAGGGCAAGATCCAAAGAAAGAGTTAAATTCAAAGCTCCGGTGGACCCAACACAGAAAACAGTGGGGACAGTGACGCCCACCGTTAAAAACTTATAAAGGCCACAAAAATTTTCGATCTGATATGTGTTTTACCTTATTTCATGTTTTTTCAAACTTCTAAACAGGTTGGATTTCAAATAAACATCATGGTGGGCCTTAGGATAGTTTCGACTGTATGAATCACTCTCCCCACTGTTTTCTGTGGTGGGGTTCACTACAGCTTTTTATCTACCCATTCTTTGGCTCATGCCCTAAAATGATATCTAAAAATGGATGAACGGCGTGGATACAACATATAAATCATAGTGGGGCCCACAGAACTTAGTGACGTCACTTCAGTTGGAAGACTCGCTACTCGACGCGTAAGTAGCCAATCCGCGTATGCTGCCCATAGGTTTGTACGTGGGCCACCGCGGTTTGCATACCGAGACGGCTACTACCGACTCTCGATGGATGGTGCGGTGAGGGCCCACCGTGACGTATGAGTTTTATTTACACCGTCCATCCATTTTGCCAGCTCAATTTTATGCTCCCAAGGCAGATCAAGTCTCAGGCGCAGAGAACAGTGGTGGTTGAACGCCAACCGTTAAAATCTTCCTGGGAGCCACAAAGCTGATATTTATGTTTTTCCCTTCATCCATATCCTTGTGTCTTAATCAACAGCCTATGTGGCAAATAAACATTTACTGATGGGGGATCCTTGACTCTTAGGAGTTTCAACACCTGGTCAAGGGTTCAAGTAGAAATCCCACTCTTAGGCGTGAGTGTGTGGTGGTAAAAAAACAAAGACATTTACTAATGGGTGCTCAATCATCAACGTTTCCTGTGCGTGAACGGGAACTAGTGTGCAAAGATGCTGCAAAATGCTGCCTCATTTTTTATATTTTTTATTTTTAACTCTTTTCATTTGTTAGATCTGTTTTTGATTTATTTGAATGTTGGTTTCAACTGGAGATAAAGGAATGTTTGATTTGGGGTCGCCATTGACCCAAAAAAGCTTAAAATTTATAATTGAATAGAAACTGTGAAATCACTTATAAGTCGGAGAATTGCAACTCAAAAGACTCTGATGGATAGTTTGCAACTATGAATTCTAGGTAACAGCCTTAGTTAAAGAATAGGAAGGGGTTAGACACACTTTTTTTGTCTTAGAGATACATGGTCTCTAATTTAAGGGACTATATGATTTTTATTTTTATTTTAAAAATTTAGAGAAATTACGGCATCATTATGTTTAACCGTGCTCCACAGAGTTTAAAATTCTATACAGATCAAAAGATAATATAAATAGCACCTACTCTTACAATGCAGAGTTTAAGCCCTTGGGTAAACAACAAGAAAATAAATGGAACTTGGCCTTTTAAGGTTTAAGATCCTATTGGGCAAACAACATGTAAAGTATGTAGTTAAAAGAAAAAATGGTGAAATAAAATAAAAATGTGAGTGAATATATTTTCGGTATTTTAATATGTGCGAAATGAAATACACTTTGATTCGAGATGTGAGAAGAAAAAAAAAAATTCAGACACTTTTTTGTCAAAATAGATAGCACAATGTTCCAAATTTTAACCTTATTCGTTCACTTCAATATTTTCCTTTGCTTTCAAAATCTTGACTGACAGAGAAAGGTCCTCAGGAATGACAGAAGGTCGAAGGAATCTTAGTATGTGCAGTTTTGGAAAAGAGGTACATGCCACAACTGAATCGACTTCAAGTGATTAGTCAGATAGACCTCCTACAGTGTGATTTCACCACTTGTGAGTACTTGAACCCTTAACCTAGTGTTAAAACTCTTGTGAATCTGCAAAAGGAAATCTAAAGCTCTAAAAATAAGAAAATACTATAAAATTAGCAAAATTTTCTCTAAAATTTTGTTTTCGAACTTGCAACGTGTGTTTTCTTGCAAATAGATGGATGTGACTAACAACTTGGGTCGGTTTGACCCTGGATGGCTCGTTATGGTAAATATTGTAGGTCTTGTGTCTTGAAAGGATATCTAGATCAAAAGTTATGGCCAATTTATGGTTCACACTTGAAACGATAATTTCTCTATGTCCAGATTGAATTTCTTCGAATCAAACGCGCATGGGGGCAGTTTCGTGATGCCATACATAGGACTGAGCCCAAATGTGACAGATTACCGCCGCTTCTATTTAACATTGTTTTGATCTAACCATGTTAGGAATGTATCTATACTACATTCTACATCATATCTTCCATCCAACACATTTTGAGTACATGGATCCTAGTATCCACCTAAGTAGGTAGTTCCCTAACCATGGCCCCATTGCATGCCTTACATTTACAGTGTCAATCCTTTTTGATAGCTCATTTTAGGGCATGATTCTAAAAATGAAGCAGAACTAAATCTCGGTGGACCATACCAAGGGCGGCTCAACATTCTTGGGGGCCTTAGGCAAGTCACAAAGATGAGGCTTTTTAGTTTAAAAAAAAAAAATTAATAAATTTAAAATTAAACCATAAATTTGCTTATTGACTTTTTAGATGCAAAATTACTAATTAAACTTTCGTATTCAAGTTTACCCAATAAATCAATTTCGATGGATAAAATTGCTAAACAGTTCATAAGGTGAATCCTAGATGGATGAAAGGAAAACATAAATATCAGCTTATCCAAAATTTCTGCCGCCTGCAGAAAAGTTTTTAATGGTGAGCATTCAATATCCACTTTTCTTCTGTGTTGTGGTCCACTTGAGCTTTGGTTCTGCTTCATGTTTTTTCTAATATTCTAAAATGGGATGAAGAAATGGATCAATGGAATAGATATAACACATATAATAATGTGGACCCCACAGATCTCAGGGCTACAGGAATCCTAAAGTGGCCTGCCCGCAATCCGCGTCTATTGTGAGAATAATGAATTTAGAATTGTATAATGAATTTAGAATTGTATAGTACTCTAGCAGTGTTATAGTTAATAAATAGTCACTCCTAGATTATTAATATAACATATTTTGACTCCATCCAAACTGTCTAAATTAGGTGATCCATTCTAGATAGGCTAAATTACAAAAAATCCATTGATTTAACTATTCTATCTTCTAATTAGTGGGAATTTGTATGTTGAGTTTAAATACTTTGTTTAGTATACAAGAATCAACTAGTTAGGAGATCTAGCCATTGTGTGTTTTTGTTTTTGTTTTTCATGAACCATCTAAATTGGACCCACTTTTATATCTGTTTAATTTAATTTAAAAATGTTCAAAGGTTGCAATTTCTCAATGCATGTGTATAGATTACCAAACGCTATCAGAGTATTAAAAGCCTAATCCTATAATCCTGGGCCTCCATAATTAGGAGCCTTAGGCGATTGCCTCACCTGCCTACCCGTTAGAGCCGCCCCTGGACCATACCATAGAAAAAGTCATAAATGAATCCCCACCATTAAAATTTTTATGAGGCCTTTGGAATGTTTATTTGCCATCCAGTCTTTTGATAAGGTTACAAAGATGAATGAAGAGACCATGGAAATATCAGTTTGATCCAAAACTTTTGTGGCTAATGAAAAGTTGTAACGATGGATTATCATTGTTTCCTATATCATGGTCTACCAGTAATTTGGATTTATTTCATTTCTTAGATCATGCCCCAAATTGAGTTTTCAAAATAGATGGACAACCTAAATATAAAATATAAGGTACATACATAATAGTGGCCCCATGGTCGGGGATCCTACCCACTTACTGTCCATCTATTTCTCAAGATGAAAAATAAATAAATAATTTTGAGAGGGTAGAAAGCTCAGCCGCGCGACACACCGAGAAACAATGCGAACTTAATGTCCACTGTTGAAACATTCCTGGAGTCGACCATAAAGTTTATATATCATCTAAACCGTTCACAGGGTTATTACAACTCAGATAAACGGTAGGCACAGATATCATCCTGTAGAAATCCTCCGTGGCTCCCATAAAGTTTCCAATGGTGAGTGCTCATGCCTGCTGTTTTTTGTGGTGTGGCCTACCTAAGTTTTGAATCTGTATGAATTTTGGCTTCCCATTGTATTTTAAACGGTGTAAATTTGCCAAGGAAATTTCTGTTAGCCCCACATTGCTTCCAACCGCAGGCATATGCAGTTCTCTTCCCAGGAGTAGTTTGGATAATGGAACCATGGCCAGTTGGACAAATCGATCATACAAGCAAATTGGACATATTCACACGTGTTCAATCTCAAGCTTGTATAGTTCGACATCATTGGATTTTGTGTTGATCGAGGGAGTTTTCAGTTCTACTCAGTTCAACCGAAAATTTCAATTTTATTCATATATTCAATGTGATGTTTTACATTTATTCGCTGGATACCCGGTAGGGCTGAAAGTCGGGCAGGTTCAACCCGACCGGCCCGTGACCGACTCGACATTGGGTTGGGCTCAGGCAAAATGCATTGCGTTTGGTCTCAAGCTTAGGTTATATAGACACCAAGTCGATAAAAGTTGGGTCGGACTCGGGTTGAAGTCTCGGATTGCCTGACCTAACTCGAACTTGATAGATATATAAGTTATAAATTATAATTGAGTGCAGATTGTCTATGTTGAAGGCATAGGAAATTCTAATGCCATTGGGTCTCATTGGTCCATGCCATTTCCGATGACTCAAGTTAAAAAGATACGTTGGATTCCTCTCTCCCAAATATATGTTTTAGCATATTTGTTTTTAAAAAATAAAGTTCTTTACAGTAAATAACTACATACATAATAAAATCATAGGTGCAAAAAATAAGATGTGTATTGAAATATAATATACTAATGTAATAACAAAAATATTAGTATGTATCCACCCGACCAACCCGACAGAGCCTGCTTGGGTTGGGCTTGGTTAGGGTTGAGGTATAGGAACCTTAGGTTGGTCTAGGGTTGAGCACCAACCCATCCAACTTTCAGCCCTAATACCCAGTACGAATGAAGTATGTCGGTTTTAACTGATCTAATTGATCAAAAAGAATAAGCATAGGTTTTGTTTTCTAATCTTATATGATAGCTTATGAGTAAGTTTGTAATTAGGATTAGGGCATGTAAAGACGAGCCAAAGAGAATTTTGAAAAAAGGTGGGGGTTTTTTACTTTAAGTTGATTCATTTCTTACATTTCTTTATATATATATATATATATATATATATATATATATATATATATATATATATATATATATATGGGAAAAGGTATTATGCGCTTGAGCTCACGATAAGCTCCCATGAGGTCGAGCTGTGTGGGCCCCACCGTGATGCGTGTCGACCATCAACACCGTGCATTTGATGGGTCCCCTTAAAATTATGGATATCCCAAAAATCAGCCATATACGGAACTCAGGTGGGCCATACCATCTAAAATCATGTGAAGACATGCCAAAAACATATAAAAGCACTTGGTGGGGCTCACCGAGTTTTGAATCTTCTTTGAAACTTAGTGCAACCCTCATCCAAGTGGGACACACATAATGGATGGGCTGGATTTGCAAACCACATCTCGGTGGGCCCAAAAAAATGATTATTAATGTTTTAATGGTGCACGGCCCCTCTCAACTTCTGTATGTGGTGCGGCCCACACAAGTCACGGATTGACTTGATTTTTGAGACCTAGGCCCACGATGGAATAGTGCATCTGACTGATGCGGTAGATGTTCGAAACGCATCACAGTGGGGCCCACATAGGTCGACCTCATGGGACGTTCCCATCAGCTCGAGCGCATAGTACCTTTTCCATATATATATATATATATATATATATATATATATATATATATATATATATATATATATATATATATATATATATTCATTTCTTGTATTTTTTTAAAAATTATATTGAATTGATCAACACTTTGTATCCTAATTTCTTTTCAATATTTTTTCACATAAAAAAATTATATTTTCTATAATTTGGTTGAACTTTTTTTTATTACATTGTTTGATGTTATCTAGGGTTGCCTTCGCACCCAAAAATTTGCCCTAGAAGAAAAAGCTCTTTCATATCCTACTAGTATCATATATATTTACTAAGAGTAGAAATCCCAATGTTGTGGAGCACTCTCTCTAAAATGTGGTGGCAATTAACTGATGGGGGCTAAACGGCTGAGATTTCTTATCAAAACTGATGGTGAGATATACTTCTTGTTGGACCGTTTATTTAAAATGTCAGCTTTGCACCATTCCAACGCACACATGGCATAGTAGTACAAAAATACAAATCGTTCATATCACAGGCCGGGAGAGAGGGTTCCACGCAATCTAGTCATGACCTCCGATGGGTCGCGCAATGTTACTGAAAAGTGCCAAACATCTGACGTGATTGGGTACTACGCCACCATTACTTTTCTAGAAACAGACGGGCTATGAGGGGAACCCATGATGTATGGGTTTCATCCAGTCTATCCATTTTTCTATATCTTTTAAGGGCATAAGCTGAAATAATTAGGCAGATTTGAAGCTTAAGTTGACCACGTAGTGAGGTTTAAACACTTACATTGAAGGTTTTTTGAGGCCATGGAAGTTTTAGATCAAGCTGATATTTTTGTTTTCCCTCATCTAGATTTAAGTGACCTTATGAATAGGTTGGATGAAAATTAACCCTCACGGTAGGTGTTGATGCAAGAATCTGGATCGCTTCCTTTTGAGTTCCAAGCACCTGCACAGGAAGAAGACAAATGAGACCCTGGATAGATCAAGTGTAACACCCGTATTTTTTAAAAAAATAAAATTTAAATTTTAAATTTTAAATTTCAAACTTTAAGTGAGAACGAGATCCGCTGATCTCATTATCTTTCCTCTATTCTCTCATCATACAAAATTATTCGTATCTCGTAGTTCCCCAATCAACCTTCCTTCTTAAAAAAATAAAAATAAAAAATTAAGAAGAGTTCTATTAAAACTGAAAGAAGCAAGGAATAACTCGTAGAAAAAAAAAGAAACATGAGAGAGAGAGAGAGAGCATGAGTTCTATCAAAACTGAAATAAGATAACGAAAAACTCGTAGAAAAAGAATACAGAAGGAAAAGTGGGAAGGAAGAATTTCTTTGGAATTCACTTATTCAGGTGAGTAATTTTATATTATTTTTCTTTATTTTATTCATGTAATATGTAAATTGACATGATCTACATATTGGATGGATTGGATCAATCAAACATCCATTGTGTAGGTTTAATTAATTCATGTAAAAAGGTATGCGCATGACTTGTTAAAGTATAGAACGTAAGATTTTAAGGTATGCTTGAGGCTTTAAGGGTAATATGTAGAATGTGATTTATTTTTTTAATGAATGAGACCATTATGATCCAGATCTTGTTCATAGATGTTATAACAATTAATTGTATAATATTTTTAAGAATCAAATCGATTCGACACCTTAATGGACCGTACTGGTCATATGTCTATCAATCTTCTTAAAATTAAAATAAATTAAAATCTTAAATTCTAGACAGATCTGACCATTGGATGGGCAGTATTGATCTGAATAAATAATAAATCAAATGTTTTATTTATTATGTGTAATCGTAAGATTTAAAGAAAAATTCTTATTTATGTGATTTTAGGAAGTCCTAATTCAATTCAAACCGTTGGTTTACGGAATCATCTCCACCACATCAAGGTGAGTGATCCCGATGTGTTTCTCATCCATCAAGTTAAAAATAAGTGGATTATTTATTGTGTTGTATTATTATTCTGATTTAATTGACATGATTTAATTGTCATGATTTAATTGCCATGATTTAATTATCGTGTACTTTTAGTTGACTGAAAGGACTATGATTTCTGTATTAATAATGATATGATTTGATTAAGGTGTTAAACTATATTGATTCAAATGTGATAAATAGCCTATGCAATACATGATTCATGACTTCATGGTGCATCTAACAATTGCATGCACAACACGTGCCGGATTCCTGAGGGACCTCCCTGGACGGTATATCCTAGTAGAATCGTTACCAGAAGCCCACTATACTAGTGGAAGCCTACTCAAGGAGTAGATGCGGGCATTGCCTATGCCTACCAAATGGTAGAAGCCTGCCAAGGGGCAGATGCGGGTTGAGGGGTTTCCAACTCAAGCAAGTGGACGGATTCCCACTTGAAGCATTATTGCATTGTATTTACATTTTTTGTTTAATTTAATTATATTATGTGTATGTTTATTGGACATTCTATTTTGATGTAAAGAACCATGTCGGGAATTCTCACTAGGCCTGGCCAGCTTATCCTTTTTATTGATGGAAAAACCATACAGATGCGAATAAGGGTGAGCCGGTGGCTCAAGAACAAAAATACGTGGCCGAGCCGGAGGAGGATTTAAGGGACACATGACCCTACTTGACAGAGGAAGAAATTACTTCCTTAGAGTAGACATGATTTGTTTTTATTATATTTGATTTTCTTAGATTGTTAAGTAATTTTTTTTAAGTTGTTGGACATATTTATTTTATTTCATAAGACCCCGAATGGGAGGGTTCTTAACTATGTTTATGATTAGTTATTTGAAATAAATGGTTATTTCTTGTTTATGAGATGATTCTTAGTATGAATGGATCGTAGATCTACGGTAAAGCTACTTAATAGATGAGATTTTTTGTAAACAATTTAATAGTTTAAGTACACTTAGTGTACAAGTCATAACATGGATCTCGGGTCCGAAGTATACGCTAGGTACCCGAAATCTAGGCCGTGACATCAAGGGACCCTCTAATGCTAAAGTTAGGCTAGAACTCTAGGTCTAATCACGTAGAAGAGTTTTTGGGAGAGAGTTTTTGCGTACCTTTCACTATAGATGGGTCTTCTATCTATAGCGTTCATAGGGAAGGATGGCCCATGATCTTAGGCACGATTTCAGTCGTTAGGCGAGATGTGCGCGAATGATGAATGTTGTAGGTTACCCTAGAATCATCCGTTGGGCGGTTTCTTTCATCGTGCATTACTGGGAAGGGAGTCTTGCGTCAAGCCGATCTGGTAAGGCTCTCTTGGGCGATTGAAGATGATCCGAATCGACCTCATCTGAGTCGAGCTCTATCGAGCGGCCGAAGATGACTCGGACCAAGCTTATCAAAACTAAGCTCCATTGTCCGGTCGATAATGACCCGAGCTAATCTAATCACGACTAAATCAATCCGAACTATGGTTCGAACCTGATCTCTTGTCGGATCTAGCTGTTCTCAATAGCCTCTTAATCTCGTCAGGTCATCTAGTTTCTGGTGAGCGTGGGTGAACAGGAACTCGGGGTCACATCCTGTTGAGAGCTATGTTCGTGGGAACAGGCGTCAGCTTCATGCCAGTTTTCCTAGGTAAACTGTTTCGGGGACAAACGTTTGTTGACCTTAAAGGTGGTCGGTCTGAGCCATTCTTGAAAGTGGTCGGGTGAGCTATCTTGAAGGTGGTCAGATTATATTTTCCGAAAACAATTGGCATTAAGAAGGTTTCAACGGTGGGTGTCAACATCATCGCTGTTTCCTATGGTGTGCTCCACTTGAGCCTTCGATCTGGCTCATTTTTGAGCTTGTATACTAAAATGATACAGTAAAATGGATGGACAGTGTGGATTAAACCCATATATCATGGTGGTAATATGTGTTTTATGCACGCCATCAATAGATCCACGCCACAGAAAACAGTGGAGATAATCAGACCCACTGTTGAAACCATCCTGGGGCTAGTGGTAATGTTTATTTGCCATCCAACCTGTTGATTAGGTCAGACACACCTGCATGAAGCAAAAACACAAATATCAGCGTGGCCCTCCAAAAGTTTTTAATGGTGGGCTTTCAATCACCATTGTTTCTTGTAATGTGGTCCATTTGAGCTTTGGACCTACTTCATTTTTGGATTCATGTCCTAAAATGAGATGACAAAACAATTGGACCGCCTGAATATAAAACACATACATTATGGTGGGCCCCACAGTGCCCAACACATTCCCTCACAACCGCTGGGCCGGGGGTGGTGTGGGCAACAGCACCTGATCTGCATCCGCCCTCTTTTGGGTGGAAGGGGCTCAGCCCACGAGCCAGGACCAGCTGTGGACCGGGCTTGAACTGGTCAGCTAGCCTGTTGGGAAAAACTGGGGCCTACCATGCTTAGGCCTCATAAGTTAAAAGGTTGGGATTTGAGATTAAGTCATTTTGGCCCACTTGGTAAATATAATCTATGATCTATCCCACACACATACCATTGAAATCATCGGTTAGGAGACACAAACATCTCGCATCTAGACCATTGGTTTTCATTTTTCTTGATATACGCTACTTCATGCAAGTGTGGCCCACTTGGGCAACAGATGGATTAGAAATGTTCGTGTGGGTACCAATGAACAGGATTTGATCAATGTATGAGCTGAGTCAGGTTTGGGCCCAACTAAGTTTCAGGTGTGGCCTTGGGCTCACTTGCTAGGCTCAGGATAGTGCAGGCCCAACCCAAACCGGTCCTGTCGTGGAGCTGGGGGTAGTCCAAGGTGGAAAGAAGGACCATTGGTCTTGATTACCCAGTCATGGGGCCCACTTTTTGGAAGTGAAAGCCTGCGCATACTGTTTGAATGTCAGCCGCATGTCATATCATTTCTTCCACTGTTTCCTGCACTGTGGTCTACTTGAATTTTGCATCTACCTGGTTTTTATGTTATTATCATAACATGATCTGGAATAACAGATGGGCAGAGGGGATGTTAGACATACATCACCAAGTAGACCCACTCAACTTTATGTAAGCCCGCATTGTAGAAAATCTGGGTCCATCGCAACTCAGGTTTCCCAACACATGTTGACCCAGGGGAATCACATGCAGATCGGGTCCCATGATCGGAATAATCCATCTTCAAGTGCTACTGTGCGTGGCTCACAGTTCAATCACAACCATTTATATGTCTCATTTAATGGACACAGTTTAATTGAAAGTCCAACCGTCCAGATTTGAACTATTCATATCAATGGTCAGAATCATCCATCCATTGTTAGTATCAGACTCGTCATCAAAACTAGACTCCATTCCGATCATCAGCCCATCTCTATAAGTGGGCCACAGATGCTGGTGAAACGGACAAATAAACTACTACAGTCAATCTGTGGTAACCAACAAGAATCTCATCCTTCAGAACCTGAGAGAGAGAGAGAGAGAGAGAGAGAGAGAGAGAGAGAGGAAACCTACTGAAATGGGAAATGGGGTGGGCCAAAGCATATCCAACCGCAGTCCATGATCTGATCGACCCAAGTCCAGGTCCCCATCGACACACACAGTTAATCAATGTTAAAGAAATCAAGACAGGCTGGGTGTTTAGGCATGTGCAAGTCCAGGTCAGCCAAATTGACCATTGACCCTAAAAGTAAGGCCCATGTCCAACTCTCTTGCATGCTATTCGTCTACTACTTGCATAATCAAAACATCGAAAAAAGAATTAGATTTTCAATTTATTTTTACTTTTTTAGATTTTTCTTGTTGTTCTTAAGAAATTAGAAATGATGGTCCATCAATTATTATAGATGCAGTGCCAATATATTACAAGTATCATTGTCCATTTTCAAGCGCAACAAATATACCATATTCAATTTTTTTTTTATGCCTTTTATATTTGTTATATTGTCTAGCACCTTACGTGTGCTATTATATATTTTCAAATACACATTACATGTTTTATAAAATGCACATTTTCAAGTATAAATAACTAGGGAAATGGTACTATGAGGTTGACTTCATGGGAGCTTCTCATGAGGCCAAGCTCTATGGGGTATATCATGATTTATGTCAAACATCTACACCATGCATTTGGTGGGTCCACTCTAGGTTATTAGATATCCCAAAAATCAGCCAAAACTCAAGTTAGGTCATGTCATTAGAAACCATGTAAAATCATGCCTAAAACATCTAAAAGCAAGGCATAACTTAGTTTTGGGTACCACTGAAACTTGGTGTGAACCCTCATCCAAGTGGAACAAACACAATGTATGGTTTAGATGCCTGAACACATCTTAACGGGCCTATAAACAATCACAAAGGTTTCAATAGGTGGGTATCCACTCTTAACTATTGTCTGCAGTGTGGCCTACCTAAGTCATGGATTAGCCTGATTTTTAGTCTCATGGCCCACCATGGAAGGGTGGGTCTGATTGATGGGGTGGATGTTTGACATAATCACATTATCCCCACAAAACTCGACTTCATGATAAGCTCCTATGAAGTCAACTTCATATTATCATTTCTTACGTAGATAACATGACAGATACAACACAGGAACAAGCCTTCCTATACTGGTTGTCCAATACTCGAACATTTGTTATTGTTTAGCCCAAAAAATACGATCAAATAAAATAAAATCTAATAGCTTTCTTACTATGTTTAAAGAAATAACTTTATTTTTATTACTAGGTAATCAAAGATCATCAAGAAGAAAAAGGCTAGGGTAACATTCATGAATGAAAACAATCAAGACGACCCGCCAAGAAGACCGGCAATCACCCCAACGATGAAAGCTAGCTGTTCCAAATTCTCATTCTTACTCGTCAATGGCGACTTTGCTCCTTTGAACGAATTCTCACACACTACTGGCTTCGCACGGACAGCCCCCGCCTCGTTGCTCAAGGCCTGATATGATTTAGACTGCAGAAGCTTATACGCCTCTCCAATCTCTTCGATTGCGCTCTTGTAAGCCTGAGAACAAACAGTAAGATGTTTCTTAATAACTGGATCGCTGGCATGGCTAAGCAATTGAGAGATGTAGTTAGACGTGTCCGTCGCATTGCGGGACACTAGATCTAGAGAAATCTCAGAGAAGGTAACGAGATCGGCGGTTGGGGTGCGAGGATCGGAATTGAGAGCTTGGGAACAGAAATCGAAGTCGGTGGTGCGCTTGCATATGGTGTGTACTTCAAAAATGGAGTAGTCATCGTTGATGATAACCCTTGCTGAGGAAAGGTATGGAAGAAGAGAGAAAAGGAGAAAGAGAAGGATAGAAAGAATGTGGGCCATCTCTCTTTGGATGGACATGAATGCAAGCTGGGTGTATAAATAGGTGATTTTCAATTAATGAGTAGTTGCTAATATGAGCATTTTGCTAAAGAAAGAGATTTCTAGATAAACGTCTCTCTTTTTCCAGATTTTCTTCGCACGAGTCTCGGGTTCAAGACTCAAGTCACTCAACCATCATGGGCCCACTTGATGAGATGGAGGGATGATCTTGGCCGTTGATGTTTACAGGTCAAATTGAGAAGAAATTGTTATTGGTTTTTAACTCTAACCATTGGTGTTCTTGATTATGCATTTAGAGGGGTATTTTGGAAGTGAATCCGGCCATACGTGTCTGCATGGATGCATGTAGAAAATGGACGGTTCTGATCAGATGATTATTCTTATGCATGGGACCATTGGGTCTACGGTGGGTGGATGATGAGTGGGGAAGTAGATTGGCTGGTGTACCACACACCACCGACCTAGCTGGGGTGAGTACTTGTCGTGCAAAGACAATCGCTGACGCGGACGCGGATCACGTCCTACCCCCGGGCAGGGCTCTATGGGCCCACTGTGACGTAAGTGTCTTATCCACGCCTTTCATAGCTTTTCTCCTCTCATTTTAAGGTATGAACCTAAAATAGAAGCACGTCCACAGCTCTAGTGGACCACACCAAAGGAAGCTGTAGTGATGATGACACCAACAGGTAAAATCTTTCTAAAGGCCAACGTGATATTTTTTTTACCATCCAATCAGCTCGTAAGGTCATGTAGACGTGGATGAAGTGATATATATATATATATATATATATATATATATATATATATATATATATATATATATATATATATATATATATATATATCAGCCGTTTGATCCGCCCAAAACCTCGAGCATTGTGGGCCCACCGTGATGTGTTTTGAACATCTACCTCATCAGTCAGATGCGACATTCCATCTTGTGCCTAGGTCTCAAAAGTCAAGTCAATCTGTGACTTGTGTGGGTTAAGTGGAGAGGAGCGGTCGACATTAAAACATTCATAAAAAGCCCACCGAGATGTGGTTTTTCAAATCTCGATTTGATCCCACTTGAATGAGTTCGACCAAGTTTCGGGACGGAGCCAAGTTTTCTAGACTCGAAAGTCACATAATTTTAAATGGTATGGCCCGAGTTCGAGATATCTCCCGGATGATTTTTCGGCTCGACTCGATCCGCATAATCCGACGTATTACGGTTGGGCCCACGCCGCTCAACCTTATGATGTATAGTTGTATTTAATTTGTATAAAATGTTTTATTTTATACTTTGTCAAATGTATGTAAATGTCCTGACTAGTTAGATTTTTTATAGAGTCTATAGTTCAGTTATCTAAACCGTTAATCGAGGGCCTTGTAATGAGACGCGAATTACCTATCAAAGTCCTTCCTATGAACTTGTTGTAAGGTTCGAAACTGGCCCGAACTCAGGATCGAAACTGACCCGAACTCAAAGGTTCGAAACTGGCCCGAACTCAGCCTGAACTCGCGCCGGGCCCGGTTCGGCCTGGAGATGTTGGCCCGGTGACCAAGCCCGGTCGGGTTCAAGCCATGTGTGGCTGTTAAACGGGCCTGGACAGGCTGAGGCTAGTTCGACTCGGCCCGACCCGTGTACACCCCTACTTCGCATGCTCTTAGGAAATTTTTAATTGTGGACATTCAATACCTACTTTGTGGTCCACTTAAGCTATATATCTGCCTCATTTTTTTTTTCTTGTACAATAAAATCATCTGATAAAAACTATAAACGGCGTGGATAAAACACTTACATCACAGTGAGCCCCACGGATCACTGTCTAAACGAATTATTGTCCGGGCGGGGTAGGACGCAAACAGCATCCCGCTGACACTTCTCAAGCTCGGAGTTGTACGAACGGTTGAAAGGAGATCAAAGTTACATAGTCCCCAAAATGATGTATTTATCATATCTATACCGTTCATCCATGTGGAGATATCATTTTAGATCTTGATACCAAAAATTAGTTATATCCAAAACTCATGTGGACCACACCAAAAATATCAGCAGGAACAATAATTCTCCCTGTAAGGCCCACCCTAACGTTTATTTTCCATCCAATTTGTTCAAAATGTCACAGGATAAGAGGAAAAACAAATATCATATTAATCCAAATTTATGACCCTAAAAGAGTTTCAATGGTAGACATTTGAACTTGGTGACGTCAACACACACTAGCCGTGATGTGTGGTCACAGCCAATCCGCTTCCGTGAGCGGGGGAAACGGATTGGCTACTCCCCCTGCCACCATAATATTGCTGGTGGTCAAATCTCTGTGGGCCCCACCATGATGTACGTGTTCCATTCCGTCCATATATTTTTATATATCATTTTAGGGTATGAGACCAAAAATGAGGTATATTCCAATCTCAAGTGGATCACATTACATGAAACAGTGTTGAATGAAGGTGGACCATTAAAGACTTTTTGGGGCCCATAAAAGTTTTGGATCAATCTTATCTCTGTTTTTTCGTTTAATTTAGGTCTGTATGACCTAATCAACAGATTGGATGTCAAATAAACAGTACAGTGGGCCTTAGGAGGATTTTAATGGTGGATATCCAATCACTTCTGTTTCTTGTGGTGTGGTTCACCAGAGATTAATATCCCTTTCATTTTTTGTATCAAGACATAAAATGATCTTTAAAAATAGATGAACGGAATATATGAAACGCATACATCATGGTGGGTATTCGACAGTGGGAGTAGTAAATGTGCATTAAATGGCCATTTATTTAGTTTCTCCAGGTGACAAAAACGCAGTTTCTAGTATTCCAAATGCAACGACTGCAAAAACCTCTTATCTACCGTTGGATCTTTGTTTCTATGGGGAATTTTTGAGTTACGATTTTGGGCAAGGCTCCATGGGACCCACCGTGATTTAAGTGTTTTATCCACGCTGTTCATCACTTTTCTCATATCATTTTATGGTATTTTCATAAAACAAAGAAGGTCCACAGCTCCAGTGGACCACACCAAAGGAAGATGCAGATATAATGACACCCACCGTTGAAACCTTTCTAAGGGCCACCGTAATGGTTTTTTACCACCCAACCTATTCATAAGGTCATGTAGACGTGAGTGAATTGCAAAAAACAAAAATCATCTTAATCCGAAACTTCTGCTCCCAAGAAGTTTTTATTGGTGAACGTTCAATACCCACGTTGTGATCCAGTCAAGCCCTGTACTTGCCTCAAATTTTTTTTCTCATACCTTCAAATGATATGATTAAAACTATTGACGGCATGGATAAAACACTTACATCACAGTGGGCCCCACAGATCTCAGCCCGAACGGATTACTATCCCGGCGGGGTACACGCAATCCACATCCCGCTGACGCTCCTCGAGCTCTGAGTTGTACGAACGGTTGAATGGATATCAAAGTTACATGGGCTCCAAATATCCATACTGTTCATTCAGTTGAACATACCATTTTAGATCTTGACACCAAAAATGAGTCATATCCAAATATTAAGTGGACCACACCACAAATATTAGTGGGGACAATAATTCTCACCGTAGGGCCCACCATAACGTTGATTTTCCATCCAATCTATCAAAAGGTCACACGAACATATAAGAGGAAAAACAAATATCATATTAATCCCTATTTACGTGACCCCAAAAGGGCTTCAATGATAGATGTTCAATCCCCAGCTTTTTTTTTTTTTTACAGTGTGGTTCACTTGAATTTTTGATCTTTCTTATTTTTCTTATTTTTAATAATTTATACCTAATAATTTATTAGGTATAAATTATTAGATATAATTTATTCCTAATAATGGGACCCACAGAACTTGGTGACGTCAACACACACCAGCGAGGTCGGTGGTGTGTGGTACACCGGCTACCCCTCCCCAACCGTAATCCGTCTCGGTAGGACGCGGATTGGCTACTCCCCCTGACACCAGCCCCGGAGCTGGTGGTCGGTGCTCTGTGGGCCCACCATGATGTATGTGTTTCATCCATTCCATTCATTCATTTTTAAAGATCATTTTAGGGATTGATACCAAAAATGAGTTATATCCTAGTCTCAAGTGGACCACATTACAGGAAACAGTGTTTAATGAACTTCGACCATTAAAAACTTTTTGGGGGCCATAAAAGTATTGGATCAAGTTGATATTTGTTTTATCCCTTCATCTGGGTTTTTATAACCTAATCAATGGATTGGATGTCAAATAAACAGTACATCGGGCCTTAGGAGGATTTAAATGATGGATATCCACTCACTATTTTTTTTCCTGTGGTGTGATCCACTGGAGATTTATGTCCCTCCCATTTTTTGTATCAAGCCCTAAAATGATCTTTAAAAATGGATGAACGGAATGAATGAAACACATACATCATGGTGGGGCCCACAGAGCACCGACCACCAGCTCCGGGGCTGGTGTCAGGGGGAGTAGCCAATCCGCGTCCGTCTCGGTAGGGCTTTGTGGGTCCCACTGTGATGTAAGTATTTTATCCATGCCGTTCATCGATTTTCTCCAATCATTTTAATATGTAATCTTAAAAATTAATCATGTCTACGGCTCCAGTGGACCACACCGAAGGAAGATGCAGTGATAATGACACCCACAGTTGAAACCTTTGTAAGGGCCACGGTGATGTTTTTTAACCATCCAACCTATTAATAAGGTCACGTAGACGGGGATAAAGTGAAAACACAGATATCAGCTTGATCCAAAACTTCTCCAGCTCCCAAGAAATTTTTAAGGGTGGAAGTTCAATCCCCATTTTGTGGTCCAGTTAATTCCGGGACCTACCTCAATTTTTGGATAATATCTTAAAATGATCTGATATAAACGATGAACGGCATGGATAAAATAATTACATCAAGGTGGGCCCCACAGAGCCCTACCCAAGCGGGGTTTGGACTAAATCCGCTATCTTCCATGAGTAGGTACGTTACTCAGATTCTCTATCAATATTTGACAGCGGAAGTGGTAATTGTGTTTTAAATTGCCATTTATTTAGTTTCTACGAATGACAAAAACACAGTTTCTAGTATTCCAAACGCAACGAGACGGAAGCGGATTGGCCTTATTACCACACACCAGCTATATAGCTGGTGTAGGTACATGTCGTTCGATGATGAGAGTGACGTTCCTCGAGCTCCGGGTTGGATGAACGGTTCAAAGTAGAACAAAG
Organism: Magnolia changhungtana; assembly: GCA_030180095.1. Taxonomy (NCBI): domain Eukaryota; kingdom Viridiplantae; phylum Streptophyta; class Magnoliopsida; order Magnoliales; family Magnoliaceae; genus Magnolia; species Magnolia changhungtana. The sequence continues at coordinate 710,734 of JASAUF010000191.1, forward strand.
CTACCAAGCCTCACAATGATGTATTTATTACATCCACACCGTTCATATTTTTCGAGATTATTTTTTAGCATCATCAAAAAAAGAATCATATAAAAAGATCTAACTGAACCACACCACAAATAACGGCGGAGATAATAATTTTCACCATTGAAATTTTCGTAGGGCCCGTCATAACGTTTGTTTTCCATCCAATATTTTCATAATGTCACATAGACTTGGATGAAGAGGAAAAAAAAATCATATTGATCCAAAACTTCTGTGAACTGCAAAAGGGTTTCAATGGTAGACGTTTAATCTCCAGGGCTTTTTGTGGTGTGGTCCACTTGATCTTTAGATCTGTCTTATTTTTCATACCAACCCTAACGACAAGCTCGAAAATTAGATGGACAATCTGTATATAACACATACCTCATGATGATGTGACCAACAGAACCTGCTAACGTCAGTACAACAGCCGTATAGCTGATGTGCGGTACAGCAGCCAATCTGCTTGCCGACTGGACAAACGCATTCAGGCCAATCAAAAATCATCACGTGGGCTCTACATGGTTCTGGATATTTTGGGTGGTGTACATTGTTTTCATGACATAGCTCACTAGGTTATTGGATCGGCTTTGTTTTTTTTTTATTGCATTGAATGTTACATATACAACACATGGGCACCGTGATTCTACGCTGCACCACTATTTTAAGAAAAAAAACGGGCATTCTGTTAATTCATCATCAAGAAGATGTGATCGCATTTTCTTTGGTGTGGTCAACTTGAGCCTTGGATCTGCCTAATTGTTTGGCTCATGCTCTAAAATGATCTTGCCAAATGGGTGGACGGTACAGATATAACACATACATCACGATAGGCCCACAGAACTTGGTGATGTCAACACATCACCGAGGTTGGTAATGTGTTGCACACCACGCAATCCGCTTCCAGGAATTTTGGGGTAAAATTCCCAAAATAATTAAGATTGACGAGACCCTTGTCCGTTGCAGGTTTAACCCTAACCGTTTGGTATTGACTGGAAAGTCTTTCGGTTTGAAGGCCAGTTAGGATTTGGCATTACATGGGCTTTCTTTCATGTGAAATATATCACAGGGTCCGTGGGACGCAGATTAGATAAAGTGGCGTCGCCAAGTTCCGTGGACCCACTATGATGTGTGTGTTGTGTTCACAACATACATCCATTTGGAGATATTATTTTAAGGCATGAGCAGCATACTCAAAGCTTTACTGGACCCACCACAGAGAAAACAGCGGGAAGATTGATGCCCACCGTTAAAACTTTCCTACGGCCATCATGACATTTTTTAGAAATCCAACCTATTCAAAAGTTAACAAAGACATTAAAGAAAAGAAAATAACAAATATAAGCTTGAAAAACTTTTTTGGCCTTAAGAAGTTTTTAATGGTGGCGTCACTCTCCCCATTATTTTCTGTGGTGGGGTTTATTGGAGCTTTGGATGTGACTTATTCTCTGGATCTTAGCTTAAAATGAGGGGGGGTGTGACCGGAAATGGATGTGGTCGGTGCTCTGTGGGCCCTGGCTATGGTTGGTGCTCTGTGGGCCCCACCATGATGCATGTGTTTCATCTATGTCATCCATCTATTTTTCCAAATCATTTTATGGCTTGAGACTAAAAAAGAGGTAAATCCCAATCTCAAGTAGAACACATTATAGGAAACGGTGTTGAATGAGCGTCGACCATTAAAAACTTTTTGGGGGGCATAAAAGTTTTCGAACAAGCTAATCTTTGTTTTTTCCCTTCTTTTGGGTCTGTATGACATAATCAACAGATTGGATGTCAAATAAATAGTACAGTAGGCCTTAGGAGGATTTTTAATGGTGGATATCCAATCAATATTATTTTCCTATGGTGTGGTCCACTGAGATTTATATCCCTCTCATTTTTGGGATCAAGATCTAAAATGATCTGTAAAAATGGACGAACAGAATGGATGAAACACATACATCATGGTGAGGCTCACATGGCACCGACCACTAGCCACCGGGCTGGTGGTAGGGGGCATAGCCAATCCGTTTCCGTCATGACCTCCGACTCGCTTGTCAGATGGGTCGCGCGATGTTACTGAAAAGGGCCAAAAATCTAACATGATTGTGTACTACGCCACCGTTACTTTTCTAGAAACAAACGGGCTATGAGGGGAACGCATAATGTATGGGTTTTATCAGTCTATCCATTTTTCTATATCTTTTAAGGGCATAAGCTAAAATAATTAGGCAGATTTAAAGCTTAAGTGGACCATGCAGTGAGGTTTAAACACTTACATTGAAGGTTTTTTGGGGCCATGGAAGTTTTAGATCAAGCTGATATTTTTGTTTTCCCTCAACTGGATTTATGTGACCTTATAAATAGGTTGGATGAAAATTAACCATCACGGTGGGTGTTGATGCAAAAATTTGGACCGCTCTCTTTTGAATTCCAAGCACCTGCGCAGGAAGAAGACAAAGGAGACCCTGAATAAAGCAGGGGACCCTCTGATGCCAAAGTTAGGTTAGGACTCTAGGGCTAGTTGGGCGGAGGGGTTTTTGGGCGAGAGTTTTTGCGTACCTTTCACTGTAGATAGGTTCTCTATTTATAGCGTTCATGGGGAAGGATGGCCCATGATCTTAAGCACGATCTCAGTCGTTAGGCGAGATGTGCGTGAACGATGAATGTTGTAGGTTACCCTAGAATCGTGCATCGGACGGTTACTTTCGTCGTGCGTTACTAGGAAGGGAGTCTTGCATCAAGCCGATCGAGTCAGGCTCCCATGGGCGACTAAAGATGATCTGAACCGAGCTCATTTGAGCCAAGCTCTGTCGAGCGGTCGAAGATGACTCGGACCGAGCTTATCGAAACTGAGCTCCATTGTCCGGTCGATAATGACCCGAGCTGATCTAATCACGACTAAATCAATCTATATGGTTTGGACTTGATTTCTTGTCAGATTTAACTGTTCCCGATGGCCCCTTAATCTCGTCAGGTCATCCAGTTTCTGGTGAGCATGGATGAACATGAACTCGGGGTCACATCCTGTTGAGAAATATGTTTGCGGGAATGGGCGTCGGCATTGCCGGTTTTCCTAGGATAAGAGTTTTGGGGACAAACGTTCGTTGACCTTGAAGGTGGTCAGTCTAAGCTGTTCTTGAAGGTGGTCGGACCGAGCTATCCTTAAAGGTGGTCGAATTATATTTTCCTATAACAATAGGCATTAAGAAGGTTTCAACGGTGGGTGTCATCATCACCGTCGTTTCCTATGGTGTGCTCCACTTGAGCCTTAGATCTGGCTCATTTTTGAGCTTGTATACTAAAATGATATGGTAAAATGGATGGACAGTGTGGATTAAACCCATATATCATGGTGGTAATTAATATGTGTTCTATGCACGCCATCAATAGATCCACGCCACATAAAACAGTGAATATAATGACAACCACTGTTGAAACCATCCTGGGGCACGTGATAATGTTTATTTGCCATCCAACCCGTTGATTAGGTCAGACACACCTAGATAGAGGAAAAACACAAATATCAGCGTGGCCACCCAAAAGTTTTTAATGGTGGGCATTAAATTACCATTGTTTCTCATCGTGTGGTCTATTTGGGCTTTGGGCCTACTTCATTTTTGGATTCATGTCCTAAAATGAGATGCCAAAATAATTGGACGACCTGAATATAAAACACATACATCATGGTGGGCCCCACAGTGCCCAACACATCCCACCACAACGGCTGGGCCGGGGGTGGTGTGGGTACACCACCTGATCTGCGTCTGCTCTGTTTTGGGTTGGGGTGGAAGAGGCTCAGTCCACAAGCCAGGACCAGCTTTGGACCGGGCTTGAACTGGTCAGCTAGGCTGTTGGGAAAAACTGAGGCCAACCATGCTTAGGCCCTATAAGTTAAAAGGTTGGGATTTGAGATCAAGTCATTTTGGCCCACTTGGTAAATGTAATCGATCTATGATCTATCCCACACACATACCATTGAAATCATCGGTTAGGATACACAAGCATCTCACATCTAGACCATTGGTTTTCATTTTTCTTGATATACGTCACTTCATGCAAGTGTGGCCCACTTGGGCAACAGATGGATTAGAAATGTTCGTGTGGGTACCAATGAACAAGATTTGATCAATGTATGAGCTGACTCAGGTTGCAACCAATGTTCAGGTGTGGCCTTGGGTCCACTTGCTAGGCTCAGGACAGTGCGGGCCCAACCCAAACCGGTCCTGTCGTGGAGCAGGACTTTCGTACATGGGGGTAGTCCAAGGAGGAAAGAAGGACCAATGGTCTTGATTACCCAGTCATGGGGCCCACTTTTTTATAGTGAATGATGGGTTTTTTTGACCCGTTGTCCTTTCGCAACTGGGATGCGCAAAGTCCTTTCGCAACTGGGATGCGCAAGTCCTTTCGCAACTAGGATGCACAAGTCCTTTCGCAACTAGGTTGCGATGCGCAAGTCCTTTCGCAACTAGGATGCGCAAGTCCTTTCGCAACTAGGATGCGGAAAGGAGTTTCCTAAAACTATAAAAATGGGTCCCTAGGATTTTTCTACGTATGTTGTGTTGATGAGAAAAACGCAAGAGGGCTATCAAAGGTGAGAGAGAGAGAGAGGGAGAAAGAGAGAGAAGAAGCTTATAGAAGGGAGGTTATGCTCGTGGAGGTGATCTACGGTGCAGTCTATATCTCGGCGCTCCTACATCCTCGTAATCGGTGAGATCTCTCTGGTTTTCTTTATTCTTTCATTATTCATCCACTCCTGCGTGAGCGAAGAAGATTATAACATTCTACTTCATAGTGGATTGTTGATCTGGACGAGTTCCCGTGGTTTTTACCTCTTTGAGGGTTTTCCACGTAAAAATCTCTTGTGTGGTGTGTGATTGATGCTTTGATTTATTTCATTGCTTTATTATCCATAATTCTGGTTTGTTTCGGGATGCTAGATCCTAAGGTTTGTGCAAGGCATCCCAACAAAGTGGTATCAAAGCTAAGTTCATTGAACGGATAGGATCGGTTTTTGAATTATGGAAGGTGGCTCAAGGATGATCAGTCTCAATGGTTTTAACTGGACCATATGGAAGGCTAAGATGGAGGACTTGCTTTATTGCAAGGACCTATATTCTCCAATCTTAGGCATATCAGCAAAATCCAAGGATATGATTGATGATGATTGGGAAGAAGACGGACGAAAAGGCGGTGGGGTTTATTAGACAATGGTTGGATGATTCTCGTGTTCCACCATGTGTCTACGGAAACCTCATTTGCATAAGCCTATGGCTAAAATTACAAGGGTCAGTATGAGAGGAAGACAAACAGTTGTAATAAGATATTTCTGATAAGGCGACTTGTGAATCTTAAGTTCAAGGATGGTGGTTCTGTGGCCGAGCACATGAATGAGGTCAGCAATATAGTGAACCAACTCACCTCTATGAAGATGGTCCTGGATGATAAATTACAAGCTTTACTATTGCTTAGTTCATTGCCTGACAGTTGGGAGACATTGGTGGTGTCTCTAAGTAACTCCGCGCCAGACGAAAAGATATCCATGGAACAGGTAACCAGTTGTCTCTTCAATGAGGAGACAAGGAGGAAGTCTCAGGGGTCTACTCAGCAAGAGGCCCTTGTGACACAGGAACGGGGGAGAGGAAAGAACAGGAAGGGCGGAAAGGCCTGAGATAAATCAAGAAGCAAGTCGAGTAATAGAAAAGATGTTGAATACTGGAATTGTGGCAAGAAGAGCCACTACAAGCATGAATGTCGTGGTAAGAAAAATCACAAGAAAGGAAAAGGGAAGGAAGATGAATTAGATTCCACTGCGGTCACTTCAGATGGCGACATGGTAGTTATTCTTTCTACAGATCATGACGTATGTCTCACGGCTACGAGTCAGAACACCGACTGGGTGATAGACTCAGGAGCTTCTTTTCATGCGACTCCACACAGGGACTCCTTCGCAAGTTACAAATCAGGTGACTATGGGACTGTGAAGATGGAAAATTCTGGCGTATCAAAGATCGTGGGAGTCGGTGATATTTATGTGAAAACTGATGTGAGCTGCACATTGGTTCTCAGGGATGTGAGGTATATCCCAGATCTTCGCCTCAACTTGATGTCGACGGGAAGGCTGGATGATGATGGCTATGAAAGCCGGTTTGCTGATGGGCGATGGAAGCTCATCAAGGGTTCATTGATCATGGCTAGAGGAAAGAAGTGTTACACCCTTTACAAGGCAAGTGTCAGTATGTGCAAGGGTGGATTGAACGCAGCGGAAGATTCAGCTATTGACATGTGGCACAGGCGTCTAGGCCACATGAGTGAAAAAGGGCTTCAGCTACTAGCAAGGAAGCGACTCCTTCCAGACGTGACAGGTATACCTCTCAAAACCTGTCTTGATTGTTTATCAGGGAAACAGCATAGAGTTTCATTTGTTAAAATTGTTTCTCATGTTAATAAAGTGCATGTATTAGATTTGGTTTATTCTGATGTTTATGGTCCTATGAGGACAAAAACCTTGGGTGGGGTATTGTATTTTGTTACTTTTATATATGATGCATCTAGGAGGGTTTGGGTTTATGCTTTGAAATCCAAGGACGAGGTCTTTGGTGTGTTTAAATTGTTTCATGCTATGGTCGAGAGAGAGACAGGTAAATCATTGAAGTGCATTGACACTGACAATGGTGGTGAATACATTGGCGACTTTCACGAGTACTGCAAGTCCCTGGGTATACGGCATGAACAGACGGTTCCCAAGACTCCCCAGCATAATGGTGTAGCTGAGCGAATGAATCGCACAATTATTGAGAGAATCAGATGCATGTTATCCCATGCGAAATTGCCCAAGACGTTCTGGGGAGAAGCAATGCACTCAGCGGTGTATTTGATAAACAGGTCTCCATCAGCCCCGTTGAATGGAGAAGTACCTGAGGTGTGGACTGGACATGATCCATCGTACAGTCATCTCAGGGTGTTTGGATGCAGGGCATCCATTCACGTACCAAAGGATGAGAGGTCCAAGCTCGATATGAAGATCAGGCAGTGTGTGTTCTTAGGGTACGGTGATGAAAAGTTCGGTTATAAATTGTGGGATCCGACCGAGAGAAAGCTCGTCAGGAGCAGAGATGTGGTTTTTTTTTAAGATCAGTGTATAGAAGACATTGGTAAGTCAGAGAAGAATCAGCCTAGTTCAGGTGAGCTAGAGGACATGGATCCGATTGTTCCTCCCGTGGTGCCTGATGACGGGGGAGTACAGCAAGGTGCAGAGGACGAGAGAGTTCCTTCAGAAGATGGACCAGGAGAGCGGCCCCACTTGATCCACTGTTGAGCGGCATAGGTGAGGAGGTCATCTAGGGACAGACAGTACCGTCCAAGAGGTACTCGCCACATGAGTACATTATGCCGACCGATGGGGAGAGCCGAGAAGATTATTCGAGGCCCTAGACGAGATGAGCATAAGGGGGAGTGGTTGAAAGCTATGCAAGAGGAGATGGAATCCTTGTATAAGAACCACACCTATGATATGGTGAAACTGCCTAAGGACAAGAAAGATTTGAGTAACAAGTGGGTGTTCAGAAAGAAGGTTGAGCAGAAGAATTCACAGACGAGGTTCAAGGCCAGACTTGTGGTGAAAGGGTTTGGTCAGAGGAAAGGAATAGACTTCGAAGAGATATTCTCACCAGTGGTGAATATGACATCCATACGGATGTTGTTTGGGTTGGCGACTAGCATGGATCTGGAGATAGAGCAGTTAGATGTTAAAACTGCCTTTCTCCATGGTGACTTGGAAGAAGAGACCTACATGCACCAACCAGAGGGGTTCGAAGTCAAGGGCAAGGAGCATATGGTGTGTAGGCTAAGGAAGAGCTCGTATGGGCTGAAACAAGCTCCACGGCAATGGTACAAGAAGTTCGACTCGTTTATGTTGAAACATAGGTATGACAGAATGGAGTCGGACCACTGTGTGTTCACGCGTAAGTTCTTAAATGGTAATTTCTTAGTTCTGCTATTATACGTTGATGACATGCTTATCATGCAAAAAGACATCAAGAAGATCGACAGGCTGAAACAGGAGTTGGGTAAGTCTTTTGTGATGAAAGACTTGGGCCCGACTAAACAGATCCTAGGAATAGAGATAACCCGTGACAGAAGCAGCAGGAAGCTTTGGCTGTCACAAGAGCAGTATATTGAGAAAGTCTTAGAGCGGTTCAATATGAATGTAGCGAAGCCGGTCAATACTCCACTGGATGGTCACTTCAGATTGAGCGACACGCAGTGTCCCAAGACGAAGGCAGAGGTGGATGAGATGCAGAAGATACCCTACGCGTCAGCTGTAGGAAGTTTGATATATATTATAGTGTGTACACGCCCAGACATAGCATATGCGATTGGTGTTGTTAGCCGGTTTCTTGTCAATCCTGGAAAAGAGCATTGGGCAGCGGTGAAATGGATACTACGGTATCTAAGAGGCTCATCCAGGTTGAGCCTATGCTATGGTGACGGTAAACCTATGTTAGAGGGCTACACAGATGCAGATATAGCAGGTGACATAGACTCCAGAAAGTCTACATTGGGGTTCATGTTCACGTTTGTAGGGGGGCGGTTTCTTGGCAGAGCAAACTACAAAAGGTCGTAGCATTGTCAACTACAGAAGTCGAGTACATTGCAGTTACAGATGCATGTAAAGAGATGCTTTGGATGAAGAGGTTCCTACAAAAACTTAGCCTGAAGCAGGAGGAGCACGTGGTCTATTGCGATAGTCAGAGTGCTATACACTTGAGCAAGAATCCAAGTCAGCATTCCAAGTCAAAGCACATAGAGATTTGGTATCACTGGATCAGGGATACTTTGGAACAGAAGATGTTACAGCTTGAGAAGGTCCACACGGACGATAATGAGTCAGATATGATGACCAAGGCCTTGCTTAAGGGCAAGTTTGAGGTTTGTAGAAACCTGGCTGGCTTAAAGAAGGTGAATCCCTCCTGGGTCAAAAAGGGAGAGATTTGATGGATTTTTTTGACCCGTTGTCCTTTCGCAACTGGGATGCGCAAAGTACTTTCGCAACTGGGATGCGCAAAGTACTTTCGCAACTGGGATGCGCAAGTCCTTTCGCAACTAGGATGCGGAAGTCCTTTCGCAACTAGGATGCAGAAAGGAGTTTCCTAAAACTATAAAAAAGAGTCCCTAGAATTTTTCTACGTATGTTGTGTTAATGAGAAAAACACAAGAGGGCTATCAAAGGTGAGAGAGAGAGGGAGAAAGAGAGAGAGGAAGCTTGTAGAAGGGAGGTGATCTACGGTGCAGTCTATATCTCAGCGCTCCTACGTCCTCGTAATCGGTGAAATCTCTCTGGTTTTCTTTATTTTTTCATTATTCATCCACTCCTGCGTGAGTGAAGAAGATTGTAACATTCTACTTCATAGTGGATTGTTGATCTGGACAAGGTCCCGTGGTTTTTACCTCTTTGAGGGTTTTCCACGTAAAAATCTCTTGTGTGGTGTGTGATTGATGCTTTGATTTATTTCATTGCTTTATTATCCATAATTCTAGTTTGTTTCGGGATGCTAGATCCTAAGGTTTGTGCAAGGCATCCCAACAGTGAAAGCCTACATATACTGTTGAATGTCAGTCGCATGTCATATCATTTCTTCCACTGTTTCCTGCATTGTGGTCTACTTGAATTTTACATCTACTGGTTTTTATGTTATTATCATAACATGATCTGGCATAACAGATGGACGGAGGGGATGTTAGACATACATCACCAAGTAGACCCCACACAACTTTATGTAAGCCGCGTTGTAGAAAATCTGGGTCCATCACAACTCAGGTTTCCCAACACGTGTTGACCCAGGGGGATCACATGCAGATCGGGTCCCATGATCGGAACCATCCATCTTCAAGTGCTACTGTGGGTGGCTCACAGTTCAATCACAACCATTTATGTCTCATTTAATGGACACAGTTTAATTAAAAGTCCAACAGTCCAGATTTGAACTATTCATATCAATGGTCAGAATCATCCATCCATTGTTAGTATCAGACTGGTCATCAAAACTAGACTCCAAAAGATGAATGGTTCCGATCATCAGCCCATCTCTATAAGTGGGCCACAGATGCTGGTGAAACAGACAAATAAACTACTACGGTCAATCTGTGGTAACCAACCAGAAACTCATCCTTCAGAACCTGAGTGAGAGAGAGAGAGAGGGAGAGGGAGGGAGGGAGGAGAGAGAGAGAGAGAGAGAGAGAGAGAGAGAGAGAGAGAGAGAGGAAACCTACTTAAAGCTAGGGTGGGAACCTACTTAAAGCTAGGGTGGGAAATGTCGTGTGCCAAAGCATAGCCAACCGCAGGAGCAGCACATGACCTGGAAGAAGAGATCTACATGCACCAACCAGAGGGGTTCGAAGTCAAGGGCAAGGAGCATATGATGTGTAGGCTGAGGAAGAGCTCGTATGGGCTGAAACAAGCTCCACGGCAATGGTACAAGAAGTTCGACTCGTTTATGTTGAAACATGGGTATGACAGAACGGAGTCGGACCACTGTGTGGTCACGCGTAAGTTCTCAAATGGTAATTTCTTAGTTCTGCTATTATACGTTGATGACATGCTTATCATGGAAAAAGACATCAAGAAGATCGACAGGCTGAAACAGGAGTTGGGTAAGTCTTTTGCGATGAAAGACTTGGGCCCTGGGCAGACAGATCCTAGAATGGAGATAACCCGTGATGAAGCGAAGCAGAAGCTTTGGCTGTCACAAGAGCAGTATATTGAGAAAGTCTTAGAGCGGTTCAATATGAATGTAGCAAAGCCGGTCAATACTCCACTGGATGGTCACTTCAGATTGAGCGATACGCAGTGTCCCAAGACGAAGGCAGAGGTGGATGAGATGTAGAAGATACCCTACGCGTCAGCTGTAGGAAGTTTGATATATGCTATGGTGTGTACACGCCCAGACATAGCATATGCGATTGGTGTTGTTAGCCGGTTTCTTGTCAATCCTGGTAAAAAGCATTGGGCAGCGGTGAAATGGATACTATGGTATCTAAGAGACTCATCCAGGTTGAGCCTATGCTATGGTGACGGTAAACCTGTGTTAAAGGGCTACACAGATGCAGATATAGCAGGTGACATAGACTCCAGGAAGTCTACATCGGGGTTCATGTTCACATTTGCAGGGGGCGATTTCTTGGCAGAGCAAACTACAAAAGGTCGTAGCATTGTCAACTACAGAAGTGGAGTACATTGCAGTCACAGAGGCATGTAAAGAGATGCTTTAGATGAAGAGGTTCATACAAAAACTTAGCCTGAAGCAGGAGGAGCACGTGGTCTATTGCGATAGTCAGAGTGCTATACACTTGAGCAAGAATCCAAGTCAGCATTCCAAGTCAAAGCACATAGAGATTCGGTATCACTGGATCAGGGATACTTTGGAACAGAAGATGTTACAGCTTGAGAAGGTCCACACGGACGATAATGGGTCAGATATGATAACCAAGGCCTTGCTTAAGGGCAAGTTTGAGATTTGTAGAAACCTGGCTGGCTTAAAGAAGGTGAATCCCTCCTGGGTCAAAAAGGGGGAGATTTGATGGATTTTTTTGACCCGTTGTCCTTTCGCAACTGGGATGCGCAAAGTACTTTCGCAACTGGGATGCGCAAGTCCTTTCGCAACTAGGATGCGGAAGTCGTTTCGCAACTAGGATGCGGAAAGGAGTTTCCTAAAACTATAAAAAAGGGTCCCTAGGATTTTTCTACGTATGTTGTGTTAATGAGAAAAACACAAGAGGGCTATCAAAGGTGAGAGAGAGAGGGAGAAAGAGAGAGAGGAAGCTTGTAGAAGGGAGGTTATGCTCGTGGAGGTGATCTACGGTGCAGTCTATATCTCAGCGCTCCTACGTCCTCGTAATCGGTGAGATCTCTCTGGTTTTCTTTATTCTTTCATTATTCATCCACTCCTGCGTGAGTGAAGAAGATTGTAACATTCTACTTCATAGTGGATTGTTGATCTGGACGAGGTCCCGTGGTTTTTACCTCTTTGAGGGTTTTCCACGTAAAAATCTCTTGTGTGGTGTGTGATTGATGCTTTGATTTATTTCATTGCTTTATTATCCATAATTCTGGTTTGTTTCGGGATGCTAGATCCTAAGGTTTGTGCAAGGCATCCCAACAGTGAAAGCCTACATATACTGTTGAATGTCAGTCGCATGTCATATCATTTCTTCCACTGTTTCCTGCATTGTGGTCTACTTGAATTTTACATCTACCTGGTTTTTATGTTATTATCATAACATGATCTGGCATAACAGATGGACGGAGGGGATGTTAGACATACATCACCAAGTAGACCCCACACAACTTTATGTAAGCCCGCGTTGTAGAAAATCTGGGTCCATCACAACTCAGGTTTCCCAACACGTGTTGACCCAGGGGGATCACATGCAGATCGGGTCCCATGATCGGAACCATCCATCTTCAAGTGCTACTGTGGGTGGCTCACAGTTCAATCACAACCATTTATGTCTCATTTAATGGACACAGTTTAATTAAAAGTCCAACAGTCCAGATTTGAACTATTCATATCAATGGTCAGAATCATCCATCCATTGTTAGTATCAGACTGGTCATCAAAACTAGACTCCAAAAGATGAATGGTTCCGATCATCAGCCCATCTCTATAAGTGGGCCACAGATGCTGGTGAAACAGACAAATAAACTACTACGGTCAATCTGTGGTAACCAACCAGAAACTCATCCTTCAGAACCTGAGTGAGAGAGAGAGAGAGAGAGGAGGGAGGGAGGGAGGGAGAGAGAGAGAGAGAGAGGGAGGGAGGGAGGGAGGGAGGAGGGAGGGAGGGAGAGAGAGAGAGAGAGAGAGAGAGAGAGAGAGAGAGAGAGAGGAAACCTACTTAAAGCTAGGGTGGGAAATGTCGTGTGCCAAAGCATAGCCAACCGCAGGAGCAGCACATGATCTGATGGACCCAAGTCGAGGTGTCCCCCCCCCCCCCCCCCCCCCAGTTAATCAATGTTAAAGAAATCAAGACAGGGTGGGTGTTTAGGCATGTGCAAGCCCAGGTCAGCAAAATTGACAATTGACCCTAAAAGTAAGGCCCATGTCCAACTCTCTTGCATGCTATTCGTCTACTACTTGCCTAATCAAAACATCGAAAAAAGAATTAGATTTTCAATTTATTATGATTATTTTATTTTTTTTTAGATTTTTCTTATTGTTCTTAAGAAATTAGAAATGATGGCCCATCTATTATTATAGACGCAGTGCCAATATATTACAAGTATCATTGTCCATTTTCAAGCGCAACAAATATACCATATTCAATTTTTTATGCCTTTCACATTTGTTATATGTGCTAAGCTACGTACGCCATGCTAGTTTATATTGTCTAGCACCTTACGTGTGCCATTATATATTTTCAAGTACACATGTTTTATAAAATGCACATTTTCAAGTATAAATAACCAGGGAAATGGTACTATGAGGTTGACTTCGTGGGAGCTTCCCATGAGGCCAAGATCTATGGGGTCTATCATGATTTATGTCAAACATCACCATGCATTTGGTGGGTCCACTCTAGGTAATTAGATATCCCAGAAATCAGCCAAAACTCAAGTTAGGTCATGTCATTAGAAAACATGTAAAATCATGCCTAAAACATCTAAAAGCAAGGCATAACTTAGTTTTGGATACCACTGAAACTTGGTGTGACCCCTCATCCAAGTGGAACAAAACACAATGTATGCATGGTTTAGATGCCTGAACACATCTTAATGGGCCTATAAACAATCACAAAGGTTTGAATAGGTGGGTATCCACTCTTAACTATTGTCTGTAGTGTGGCCTACATAAGTCATGGATTAGCCTGATTTTTAGTCTCATGGTCCGCCATGGAAGGATGGGTCTTATTGATGTGGTGGATGTTTGACATAGATCACAATATCCCCACAAAACTCGACTTCAAGAGAAGCTCCTGCGAAGTCTGACTTCATATTATCATTTTCCATGTAGATAACATGACATATACAACACAAGAACAAGCCTTCCTGTACTGGTTGTCCAATATTCAAACAATATTTGTTATTGCTTAGGCCAAAAAATTACGATCAAATAAAATAAAATCTACTCTCTTTTTTACTATGTTTAAAGAAATACCTTTATTTTTATTACTCAAAGATCGAGAAGAAGAAAAAGGCTAGGGTAACATTCATGAATGAAAACAATCAAGACGACCCGCCGAGAAGACCAGCAATCACCCCAGCGATGACAGCTAGCCGTTCCAAAATCTCATTCTTACTCGTCAATGGCGACTTTGCTCCTTTGAACGAATTCTCACACGCTACTGGCTTCGCACGGACAGCCCCGGCCTCCTTGCTCAAGGCCTCATATGATTTAGACTGCAGAAGCTTGTACGCCTCTCCAATCTCTTCGATTGCGCTTTTGTAAGCCTGAGAACAAACACTAAGATGTTTCTTAATAACAGGATCTGTGGCCTTGCTAAGCAATTGAGAGATGTACTTAGACGTGTCCGTCGCATTGCGGGACGCTAGATCTAGAGAAATCTCAGAGAAGGTAACGAGATCAGCTGTTGGAGTGCGAGGATCGGAATTGAGAGCTTGGGAACAGAAATCGAAGTCGGTGGTGCGCTTGCATATGGTGTATACTTCAAAAATGGAGTAGTCATCGTTGATGATAACCCTTGCTGAGGAAAGGTATGGAAGAAGAGAGAAAAGGAGAAAGAGAAGGATGGAAGGAATGTGGGCCATCTCTCTTTGAATGGACACGAATGCAAGCTAGGTGTATAAATAGTTGTGATTTCAATTAATGAGAAGTTGCTAATATAAGCATTTTGCTAAAGAAAGAGATTTCTAGATAAACGTCTCTCTTTTTCAATATTTTCTTCCCACGATTCAAGGGTTCAAGATTCAACCATCATAGGCCCACTTGATGAGATGGAGGGATGATCTTGGCTGTTGATGTGTACGGGTCAAATTGAGAAGAAATTGTTATTGGTTTTTAACTTTAACCATTGGTGTTTTTTATTATACATTTAGAGGGGTATTTTGGAAGCGAATCCGTCCATACGTGTCTGCATGGATGCACGTAGAAAATGGATGGTTCTGATCAGATGATTTTTCTTATGCATGGCCCATTGGGTATACGGTGGATGATGAGTGGGAAAGTGGATTGGTAGGTGTAACACACGCCACCGACCTAGCTGGTGTGAGTACGTGTCGTGGAAGACAGGGCTCTATGGGGCCGTCTTGCCTCTCCTAGCTTTTATCAGATCATTTTAAGGTACGAATCAATAACTGAAGCAAGCCCACTCCAGTAGACCACACCAAAGGAAGCTGCAGTGATGATGACACACAACGGTGAAATCTTTCTAAAAGCCACCGTAATGTTTTTTTTTAACCATCCAATCTGATCATAAGGTCATATATACGTGGATGAAGTGAATATACAAATATTGGCTTGATCCGAAACTTCTATAGTTCCCAATAAGTTTTTAATGGTGGAAGTTCAATCCTCACTTTTTGGTCCAATTAATCTCTGGCCCTATTCAATTTTTAAATAATATATTAAAATGATATGATAAAAACGATAAGCAGCGTGGATAAAATAATTACATTAAGGTAGGCCCCACAGAGCCCTACCCAAACGGGTTAGGACGAAATCCACGTCTTCCATGAGTGGTACCTGACTCGGATTCTTTCCCAATATTTGACAGCGGGAGTAGTAAATGTGTTTTAAATTACCATTTATTAAGTTTCTCCAGATGACAAAAACACAGTTTCTAGTATTCCAAATGCAACGACCTGGCGGAAGCGAATTGGCTGGTGTAACATATTCACCAGCGTGTAGGTACATGTCGTTCGAAGACGATAGTGACGCTTCTCTTGCGCCAGTTGTACGAACGGTTCAAAGGTGGTCAAAGTTAGATGGCCTCGCAATGATGTATTTATTACATCCACATCGTTCATATATTTTTTGACATTATTTTAGAGTATTATCCAAAAAAATGAATCATATTAAAAGATCTAATTGTACCACACTACAAATAGCAGGAGAGATAATGATTTTCACCGTCAAAAGTTTTGGTAGGGCCCATCATAACATTTGTTTTCCATCCAATTTTTTTATAATGTCACGGAGACCTGGATGAAGAGGAAATAAAAATTCATACTGATCTAAAACTTTTGTGAACTGCAAAAGGATTTCAATGATAGACGTTCAATCCCCTAGTACCGCTTTTTGCGGTGTGGTCCACTTGATTGTTAGATCTATCTTAGTTTCGGTCTCAAGCCTCATGACAAGCTCTAAAAAATGGACGAATGGTTTGTATATAACACATACTTCGTGATGGGACCTACAAAACTTGGTGACGTCAACACACCACTGAAATTAGTGGTGTGTTGCACACCACGCAATCCGCTTCCAGGAATTTTGCGGTAAAAATCCCAAAATAATCAAGATTGGCGAGACCTTTGTCCGTTGCAGGTTTAACCCTAACCGTTTGGTACTGACTGTAAAGTCTTTCGGCTTGAAGGCCATAGATTGGGCATTACATGGGCTTTCTTTCTTGTGACATATATCACAGGTCCGTCGGACACGGATTAGATAAAGTGACATCCCCAAGTTATGTGAGCCCCACTATGATGTATGTATTGTATCCACAACATCCATCCATTTGGAGATATCATTTCAAGGCATGAGCAGCAGATCCAAAGATTTAATGGACCCCACCACAGAAAAACAGCGGGAAGATTGATGCCCACCGTTGAAACCTTCCTAAGGCCATCCTGACATTTGTTCGAAATCTAACCTGTTCAAAAGTTGACAAAGACATTAAATAAGAGAAAACACAAATATAAGCTTGATCGAAAACTTTTCTAGCCTTTAGAAGTTTTTAAGGGTGGCATCACTCTCCCCACTGTTGTGTGTGGTGGGGTCCACTGGAGCTTTGGATATGACTCATTCTTCAGATCTTACCTTAAAATGATCTCTCCAGATGGATGGACGGCATGGATAGAAAATGTACATTATGGTAGGGCCCACAGAACTTGGTGACGTCACTTCAGTGGCAGTCTCGCTACTCAACCTGTCAGTAGCCAATCCGCGTCCGGGTCCATCAGAGGGATTGTGCAACTCCACGGAATGATAGAAAAATGTTACATGATGGATGGTCCAAAATGATCAATAACAACTTGATCTTTGGTAATTGGTGGTCATAAATCTTAGGAACACTGCTGTCAACCAGTCCGGATACGGGTTTTTCTAGAAGACACGGACCCAAGTCCCTTCGGATCTTGCTGGGTCCTGTTCTTTTGGGTCGAGATCACATTCTTGATAGTCCCATTGGGTGTGTTTGGATTCACCGTTTCGAGAGTATAGTATCGTATTAGTGGGGTTGATGGGACATGTCCCTCGTTTGGAAACGAACGGCGGGCGACGCATTCAACGCGCGTGAATACACGCAAGAACCACTGTAACGCCCCGGAAAATCAGGGGTCGTGCATAGACTCGACTCCCGACTTTCCGAGTGTCACTTATCATACATTTTATGGTTTTATGGTTAATCAAACTTAAATGCACAATTTGGAATATCCTGGAGCATGAAACATAATCATAACTGATTTACTGAATTGAAAGAAGTTCAAATACATATACAAGTCCAAAGAATATGAAAAAGGGTCGCATAAGGCGTTGCCCATCAAAATCTAGAATAAAATGATATGTCCACAAGAATAAAGCTGAGTCCACAACTCAGCGGTCCAATTCCCGCCTGTCAAGCCGATGGAGAGCCGCCCATCAACTAAAAGTAGGATAACTCATACTCCTCGTCCAAGCTCGCCTCGCCGGGCTCCTCGTGCCCGAGTCACCTCGCATCTATGAATGGGTCTGGTTGGTGTTTTAAAACACCGTCCCAGAGTGGGAGTGAGTGATCAACTCAGTGTGAACTATTGGTCTCAAGTTACAACAGGCATCAATTGTAATATGAACTTAATGAAAAGCAGACAATCATCAACACCTAATAACTCTTATTTAAAATGCATGCATGCGGGATGATATGATGCATGCCCTCGCCACAACACTCCCTCAAGCGACTCCATCTAACGATCGCATATGACAACACTCCCTCAGAGCGACCTCGACTTCCGAGTCGCCACCCTAACTAATGCGTGCAATGCGATCGTGTTAGCCGAGTTATTAATTAAGTTCATTCATCCAGCAGGTTGGGGATTCTGATTCACCCTACGTATCAATGCCCTAAACTGGTTGCGAGGCCAAGACCCCATCAATGCGTGAGGCCGAGACCTCGCGGTCCGTGATCCCGTCGGGTTCCTCATCCCCGACACCAAGCACATGAGGAGTGCCGAAAGGAAGGGATCGCTCGCGGTCACTACGGGGAGGCGCGGTACCCCAGCGTAGGCCGACAGCTCGGACACAGTGTCCCATTCCACCATGCCCGGCTCACGAGGCTGTGGACCAGTTTCAAGTGGATTATCAATGGGCTACAATGGTTGCAGGGTGGTTCAGGTTCCATACATATGTGAGCATACAGGGTTAACAAAAAGGGTTGATCAGTTAGTAGGCTAGACCGCACGTGTGAAGCGAGCGTGAGACGAGTGACCTCGGGCACAGGAGACCCATGTAGTCGAACTACAGCCACCCGAATACACCCGCCCCAACCCACGGGTTTAGCCTCGAGGCGGTCCTACCCTTGGAGCCGCCTTCGATCTCTTCATGTTTCCTGACCAACCCAATGTAATGAGGGTTATCCATAACAAGCCGACTATACAAACTATCACTAACATGTCATCATCATACTCCATGCATCTCGGTCATACGAATTAGATGTTCCTAGCATGCAATCAAGAAATATAGTGCATGTGAGGTGTGTGTGAGGAAGTTACGCACTTCCTCCATCTCAATCCATCATATGCATAAGGGTAATGAAAGCATACACAACATGGATCAATAACATGTGAAAGAATGACACGGCATAAGCATATTATCATCCATACACGAAATCATGTAAACAACAAATAACATTATGAAGAACCGTCATGCGCATCCATACAATTTCAAGAATCTACAATTCCTAGGATTCTCTATGCTTTCAAATGTACCAATCAAGCATCCAAAATCATTAAGCTAGTATTATAATTGGTGCTAGGCCACCTAAGAACAATAGTCCGCACCTTGGTCGTTGAAGGCTTGGGAACGCCCTAGGAGGGTGGATTTTGGGGTTGATCGGTTGGAATCCCTAAAACAACATTTGCATGTTAGAATCTCAAGCAAAACTCTTCTTATCATAAGGGTTTCAAGGAGAATGAGTGTTGGATCTTACCTAGGCGATCAACGGAATGAAAAGGGCGGTTGCGGATGAGATTTCTTCTTGGAGATAAGGTAGGGAGATGTGAGGTTTGATTTCCTTGGGCCCCACCACGATCTAAGGTCCACCTAGCTCTCACCTTCACTCTCTTTCTTCACTCTCCCTAGCTCTCTCTCCTCTCTCTTTACTCTCTCCCTCTTTCTCTCTTTCTCTCCTTTAGAAATGGAAAAATCGTATGGGAAGAGGGGGTGCCCAAATGGGGCCTTTTTATAATGCCAGGTTTGGTGTAAATGGCCCCAAGGGCTAGGTTTTTACTATACTAGACTTATGGGAGGGTCTTTCTAGGATCTAGGGCCCTATCACCCCTCTGGCCACCGAATTCGGCGTGTAGGTGCCTTATGACCCGATTAGGGCCCATGCAAAAATTGAGGGCGAACGGATGAATGGATATATGATCTGAGCAAGCGTTTTCGACCTTTAAGTGGCCCTAGGAGGCCCATTTTGGTGATTGGAGCATTTCTGATGGCCCTCTGGCCATGAAATTTATAGGATAGGTGGTCCATGGCCCGATGAGGGGCCTTACAAAATTTGAGAACGAACGGATGCGGGGTTTGGTCGTACGGGTCTGATTCACGATCAACGGTCATCGTGCCACGATCGGAGCCCAGATTTGGTGGGCAAGCGTTGAAAAATACATTAAACCTTCACCGTAAATTTGGAAGAAATTCGGCAAAAAGCCCGAGTCTCGTTTTTTTGTCGGTGCGATTTTAATCGGCATTGGTGAAGCGCGTGGGCAAGTGCCAGATGGTACTTCTGGGTGTTCACTGGGTCCGCAGTCCACGATGGACTACAAGCCCAGTGAGATCTATAATTTTCCAAAGTTTTAGATTTTTCTGACCCTTCTCGGTCGCTGGGTGGCCCACACGGGCTGTTGTTAGGTGTAAACGGGCCATCTGGCTTGGCGGCCCGCACTTGGTCCCATCATAACTAGACTGGTCCACTCTAGTATAAATTAATATTGAGTGATAATGGTCATTAAGTGATTTTATAAGTTAATTAAAAAGAAATTTTAAAGATTTTTTTGAAAATCCCAAAACAGTAAAAATCCAGGATGTTACAATCTACCCCCCTTAAAAACAATTTCATCCCCGAAATTGCCTAAGGGTAATAAATAAAGATATTATCATTTCATTTGCTTAAGTTTTGCTGGTTTCTGGTTTATGTACGTTTTAGGGTATATATATATTAAATACGCTAGCCTAGCTCATTATGATCTACCCCCCTTAAAAGTTTTCACATTTGAGGTTTGAAAACGAATGTCAAAATCATTATTATCGTATTAAGTGGTTGTTGGTAAAGTTGACCTAATAGTGGTATATTTTACCCTTTTTGGGATCGGGCTATTACGGAAAGACAGTTGTGGTAGGCTTGATCCCATACGTCAATCCTCTGCCTGACCAGGGTAGAAAGATCGTTGTATCCCTTCCTAGTCCTGGTAGATCATGGTCTTCTGCTCGGTCAAAGCAGTGAGTCCGTTGGTGTTCACCCAGGATTAAGAATTGGGTCAAGCCGCGAATACATCGCAAGTGTATGGTCCCGTAATTCCGTAGTCCGATCAATCTTAACATTTGGAAGACATCAAAATTCTTTAACAGTTCAAGCTTCACATTCATAATATTTTTGTGGGTGGTGAGTTTCCCACGATGCCTATGATCAAACGACTGTCCTAGAGGGGTTTTCATGACCTTAAGGTTCTTCTTGACATTACCATTTTTATCCTATGGTTAGTGAGTTATGGGCAAATCACGCTTTGGTTTCAAAATTTTAACAGGGAAGGAAGAATCAAAAGTTTTAAAGTATTCTAGTGGTTTGGAGTGATAATAACGCTAATATGGATGCAGTAAGGCAATTATTCATACAAGCATTTATAAGGTGACAAGAAAATTTAAAAACAATCTATACATTCATATTAAATTCAAAGTGTCATTAGTATGGCTAGTTACATCATACAACATGGATTACATAGTTCTCTAGACATTCCAACATAAGGAAAAATAACTTAGTCAAGCAAACGTCCTAACTATCCTTCAACACAAGCGGTAGAACTAATCGACTCAAAGCAAACTACTAATTATCGGAAAGGTTATGCTACTACTCTTCCTGGATCGGGCAAAGATGGGGTACTTCTTCCCCATGAGAGAAGGAATCATAGGAATGGGGAAGAAGGAAGTAACGGTTCTTAGGAATGCCATTTTCCTCAGGAGGAAATGGATTTTGGATGAGAATGTAGGTGAGGGTGGGAGGGAGATCCTAAGGATGGGTTTGGGAAGGACTTGAAAATGTGTTTAGAATTTGTTTGGGGAAAGTGGGGTGGAATGGGTTTGAGAAAATGAAATTTGAGACAAGTTAGAGTGAAGAGGATTGATGTTGGGTTTCGAGAGTAAATGGGTGAATGAAGTGGGATTGTGGAAGGTTGGAATGTGTATTTGAGATGACTTGGTGGGAGTAGAGGAGGGATTGGGATGAATTTTGTGTTGGGTTTTAGAAGTGGTTGTGTAAGTGGGGTTCGATGGAAGGGGTTTGAGATGGGTTATGGAGATGGAAGTGAAATGGGAGAATGATGGTTTCTTACGGAAGATGGACCTTAAGAATGTGGTTTGAGGAAAATGAGTTGAGTGTGGGTTTGAAGAAATGAACTTGAAGATGAGTTGAAGATATAAGATTCGAGAAGGGATTGAGATTGGAGATTGGTTTATGAGAAATGAGGTTGGGAATAGGTTTGGAGTTTGTCTTATGAATGGGTTTTGAAGGCAATGGGTTTGTTGAAGGAAAGGTGTTGAGAATGAGTTTGATGTAAAGGGGTTTAGGAATGAAGTTTAAAGTGATATTGAGAATGGATTTTGAGTAATGAGAAATGAATGGGTTCGATGGGTTTGGGATTGGAGTTGAGTTTTGAAAGTGATGGAGTGGGATGAAATGAAGTGAAGGTCTTGTAGGAAGGAATGGGTTTGATGGATTGTGGAAATGAAGTTGGAGGGGGTTTAAAGAATGTTGAAAGGGTGTGAATGTTAGTGGGAGTTGGTTGGAAGGGAGGGATTTGAATAATGAGTTTAGGATTTGAAGAATGGATGAATGAAGTGTGATATGTGGTTGGAAGAAAGAGAAGGTGGGTTTGAGGATTTGTTTAAGAATGGGAGATGGGAAGGTGGGTTGGAAGTGGGTTTGAGAGTGAATGGTGGAATTTGGTGGATGGGCTTGAAATGGGATTGAGAAAAAGAAAATGGTTAAGAAAGGGTTTGCGAAGGTGGTTTAGAGATGAGGAAGAGAAGATGAGGAGTTTGTAGGAGGAGAAGATGAATTTTGAAGAGATGGGAGTTAGTTGGAGAGAGTAGTTTGGAGATGAGGAAGAGGAGATGGGAAATGTGAAGGAGGAGAAGATGGAATTTTGAAGAAATGGGTTTGAGGATGGGAGAGTGAGGATGATGGAGTGGGAGTGGAGGGAAATGGGCTCTACACATCCCTAATTGGCAAGAAAATGGGCCCCACATGTGTGTATATTGCATAGAGAGAGGAAAAACCAACCATGGGAGGCCGGGCGGGGGGGCCACGCCGGTCGGGCGGGGTCCCGCGGGTGCTCTGGAGAGCTGGGCGGGGGCCACGCCGAGCGGGCGGGGTCCCGCGGGGGGTCTGGAAGGCTGGGCGGGGTCGGGAGCGCGTGGGCGGGGTCCCGTGTGATGGCGCAGGCGGACGGGCGGGGTCGGCGGGCGGGGTCCCGCCGGCCAGTTATTTCCAGGCGGGGTCTACCTTTGAACGTCATTTCTGGGGCGCCGGTGAGGCCCCCCGGGACATACCATATATGATTTTGGGGTAGAAGGAGATGATCTACGCAATGGATATATTCTTTTCATGAGATTCTTCTCGTTTAGGGGTCAAAATCCAGTATTTTTCTAGTTTCACTATTTTCGGTAAATTTTCATTCACTCCTTAACTCTTTATCCCCAAATGGGTCAAAACTACCAAATTTGGCCTGATATTCATTCATTTGATCTAGAAAAATATTTCCGACTGTCAAATCCTTCGATTTCCGACTCGTTCCTGCCAATGTACTAGGGAAGTTCAAGAATAGGGTGATGTCAGGTGAATATTTAAGGAGATATGTTGGAAAGAGGGATTTCGACTTAGGCCTGTTTGGCTAAGGGCATTTAGTTGTACTAAATGGGTTGTAATGCTACTCCCAACTCAAAATTTGGGAATGACATATGTGGAATGGGTGTGGGACGGAATTTAAAACTTATTTCACAGGCTTTGTAGAATGAGTCTTATGTTGGAAAGTGTGATATGGGATTTTCAAGTGTAATTTGAAAGGAAATCCCGCGATTTACCTTTAATTGCATACATCTCAAACTTGGTATTGGAAAACATGGGATACAGATAATTTAGGGACAATACCTTACACATGTATGTATTGCTACTCTTACCATTCCATTCACCTTAATCCCACCTAACGCAGTTGGCCAAATGGGCCCTTAGGGATTAGGTGGCCTAGACTACCTAAATTTCCTAGTTAGTTGAATCGGGTCTCTCCGTTAAGTTTCTGACTTCTTGTCCAGGAATGGGCTGAAACGTGTCGTAAGGCCCCCAAGTCGAATTCTAATACTGTTATGCTCTCTCTCCTCAGCCTAAGCTCTTCTTAAGGCTCCCGGACCTATTTCCTAGCGTCACTACTTACTCTTGCTACCCAATCTAAGTTCGTAGAAGTCTCGCCGTCCATCTTGGATTTCTGTTTCGGGGTATGGGATGGATCCTAACGTCCTAAGTCTCGGTTGCGTTCTCCTAATACGTATTCTTTCAAGTCAGTGGACGCGTAGTGAGTTCATAACCCATGGCCCAGTTAGTTCCAAACCATGCTCTGATACCATCTGTAACGCCCCGGAAAATCAGGGGTCGTGCATAGACTCGACTCCCGACTTTCCGAGTGTCACTTATCATACATTTTATGGTTTTATGGTTAATCAAACTTAAATGCACAATTTGGAATATCCTGGAGCATGAAACATAATCATAACTGATTTACTGAATTGAAAGAAGTTCAAATACATATACAAGTCCAAAGAATATGAAAAAGGGTCGCATAAGGCGTTGCCCATCAAAATCTAGAATAAAATGATATGTCCACAAGAATAAAGCTGAGTCCACAACTCAGCGGTCAATTCCCGCCTGTCAAGCCGATGGAGAGCCGCCCATCAACTAAAAGTAGGACAGCTCATACTCCTCGTCCAAGCTCGCCTCGCCAGGCTCCTCGTGCCCTGAGTCACCTGCATCTATGAATGGGTCTGGTTGGTGTTTTAAAACACCGTCCCAGAGTGGGAGTGAGTGATCAACTCAGTGTGAACTATTGGTCTCAAGTTACAACAGGCATCAATTGTAATATGAACTTAATGAAAAGCAGACAATCATCAACACCTAATAACTCTTATTTAAAATGCATGCATGCGGGATGATATGATGCATGCCCTCGCCACAACACTCCCTCAAGCGACTCCATCTAACGATCGCATATGACAACACTCCTCGGAGCGACCTCGACTTCCGAGTCGCCACCCTAACTAATGCGTGCAATGCGATCGTGTTAGCCGAGTTATTAATTAAGTTCATTCATCCGGCAGGTTGGGGATTACGATTCACCCTACGTATCAATGCCCTAAAGTGGTTGCGAGGCCAAGACCCCATCAATGCGTGAGGCCGAGACCTCGCGGTCCGTGATCCCGTCGGGTTCCTCATCCCCGACACCAAGCACATGAGGAGTGCCGAAAGGAAGGGATCGCTCGCGGTCACTACGGGAGGCGCGGTACCTGGCGTAGGCCGACAGCTCGGACACAGTGTCCCATTCCACCATGCCCGGCTCACGAGGCTGTGGACCAGTTTCAAGTGGATTATCAATGGGCTACAATGGTTGCAGGGTGGTTCAGGTTCCATACATATGTGAGCATACAGGGTTAACAAAAAGGGTTGATCAGTTAGTAGGCTAGACCGCACGTGTAAAGCGAGCGTGAGACGAGTGACCTCGGGCACAGGAGACCCATGTAGTCGAACTACAGCCACCCGAATACACCCGCCCCAACCCACGGGTTTAGCCTCGAGGCGGTCCTACCCTTGGAGCCGCCTTCGATCTCTTCATGTTTCCTGACCAACCCAATGTAATGAGGGTTATCCATAACAAGCCGACTATACAAACTATCACTAACATGTCATCATCATACTCCATGCATCTCGGTCATACGAATTAAATGTTCCTAGCATGCAATCAAGAAATATAGTGCATGTGAGGTGTGTGAGGAAGTTACGCACTTCCTCCATCTCAAGCCATCATATGCATAAGGGTAATGAAAGCATACACAACATGGATCAATAAAATGTGAAAGAATGACACGGCATAAGCATATTATCATCCATACACGAAATCATGTAAACAACAAATAACATTATGAAGAACCGTCATGCGCATCCATACAATTTCAAGAATCTACAATTCCTAGGATTCTCTATGCTTTCAAATGTACCAATCAAGCATCCAAAATCATTAAGCTAGTATTATAATTGGTGCTAGGCCACCTAAGAACAATAGTCCGCACCTTCGAATTCGTTGAAGGCTTGGGAACGCCCTAGGAGGGTGGATTTTGGGGGTTGATCGGTTGGAATCCCTAAAACAACATTTGCATGTTAGAATCTCAAGCAAAACTCTTCTTATCATAAGGGTTTCAAGGAGAATGAGTGTTGGATCTTACCTAGGCGATCAACGGAATGAAAAGGGCGGTTGCGGATGAGATTTCTTCTTGGAGATAAGGTAGGGAGATGTGAGGTTTGATTTCCTTGGGCCCCACCACGATCTAAGGTCCACCTAGCTCTCACCTTCACTCTCTTTCTTCACTCTCCCTAGCTCTCTCTCCTCTCTCTTTACTCTCTCCCTCTTTCTCTCTTTCTCTCCTTTGGAAATGGAAAAATCGTATGGGAAGAGGGGGTGCCCAAATGGGGCCTTTTTATAATGTCAGGTTTGGTGTAAATGGCCCCAAGGGCTAGGTTTTTACTATACTAGACTTATGGGAGGGTCTTTCTAGGATCTAGGGCCCTATCACCCCTCTGGCCACCGAATTCGGCGTGTAGGTGCCTTATGACCCGATTAGGGCCTATGCAAAAATTGAGGGCGAACGGATGAACGGATATATGATCTGAGCAAGCGTTTTCGACCTTTAAGTGGCCCTGGGAGGCCCATTTTGGTGATTGGAGCATTTCGATGGCCCTCTGGCCATGAAATTTATAGGATAGGTGGTCCATGGCCCGATGAGGGGCCTTACAAAATTTGAGAACGAACGGATGCGGGGTTTGGTCGTACGGGTTCGGTCGCGATCAACGGTCATCGTGCCACGATCGGAGCCCGCAATTTGGTGGGCAAGCGTTGAAAATACATTAAACCTTCACCGTAAATTTGGAAGAAATCCGACTGAAAAGCCCTGAGTCTCGGTTTCTTTTGTCGGTGCAGCATTTTAATGCACGGCATTGGTGGGGCGCATTGGGCAAGTGCCGATGGTACTTCGGGTGTCCACGGGTCCGCGATATCTGCGATGGACTACAAGCCCAGTGAGATCTATGATTTTCCAAAGTTTTAGATTTTTCTGACCCTTCTCGGTCGCTGGGTGGCCCACACGGGCTGTTGTTAGGTGTAAACGGGCCATCTGGCTTGGCGGCCCGCACTTGGTCCCATCATAACTAGACTGGTCCACTCTAGTATAAATTAATATTGAGTGATAATGGTCATTAAGTGATTTTATAAGTTAATTAAAAAGAAATTTTAAAGATTTTTTTGAAAATCCCAAAACAGTAAAAATCCAGGATGTTACAACCACTTTGCATCATCGATGGGATTGTACCGCGCAACCGCCGGACGTTCAATCAGAAGAAAGCATTTTCTTCTTTCATTGTGTTGCTGGTAATGCCCGGTATAGCCATCTTTTGACAAATCCACATCGTCTATCATCTTCTTCTCGAGATTTAAACCATGAATGGTGAGCTTTGATCATCCAATGTTGTGGCCCACTGAGACAATCAAGCTGAAACAGCAACCGAACGGTCTTCTTTTGATCATTGTAGTGAGCATGAGGAAAGACATGGCCATGAAAGGTCAACATTTTTTATGGGTTTTTCTCCCTCTACCTGATGAACGGTTCAGATCTACCTTTCACTGCATGATGGTGGCCCACAACGACAAGACGAAACCTCTATTTCGCAACAGAGTCGACGTATGTCGACTCTATGAAGTTTGGTGGCTGACTTATTGAAGCTTCTTAGAAAATCTACTCCGTCTATAGGATTTAGGATGAAAAATCATCCAGAAGGGAGTGTACTTTTGGAGTGAAATCAGCGTGGCACATAAGGGTATTTACTATGCCGTCTGTTTCATGTTTAACGGTTGAGATTTTGCAATAGTTTCAATAAAAACGAAAGGACACCTAGGCAAGGGTAATACCCACCCTCTGAAGTGAATGAACGACTCAGATCATTCAATGGAATAGTGAGTGGGCCCCACTACATGCACGTATATACATCGTGTGGCCCTTATCCGGTTGTTTCCAAACATTGATCTAACATGAAACAGTATACATGGTAGAGTAATACGTCCAATTCAAACATTAGTTAGTGGCACGTCTCCGCTGGATGTATTTTGAATATCGCTTAACGTATACGTGAACGGTACTGGATACAATATAATACAACCAAAACGGGAATCAAACAGGCCTTTAGTTTTTATTTATTTATTTATGAAGGGCATATTTGGTTGGTTGTAATTACTCGGTAGTAAATAGTAAATAAATAATCATTAATTACAAGGGTATTTTGTGCACCTGTGCAATGCCACCTGGCAAAGCTTTGTGGGCCACACCATGATTTATATGTTTCCTCCATGTCGTTCATTATTTTCCCAATCATTTTAGAGCATGGACACAAAAATGAGGCGGATACAAAGCTTAAGTGTTCCACAATTAGAATAATGACGTGCACCATTGAACCCACTGTTTTTTGTGGTGTGGTCTACTTGATCTTTGGATCTGTCTTATTTTTGGGCTCATGCCCTAAAGTGATTTGAAAAAATTGAATGAATGGCGCCGATATGACACATACAGTATGGTGGAACTCACAGAGTTTTACTTTGAATAAAGGTTGAAAGTTATACAGTTTATGAGATAGAATTCCCCCTCTTCATCTTTATGCTTTTACCATAAATTATCAGTATTTACCTCTAACCCGATGGGCCACTCGATGGATGGATTAGATTGGGTTTAATAAGAGCATTTACATGATTGGGCCCACCTGGTGGATAGATTAGATTGCACACACACGTACAACTTAAAGAACTGCATGGTGTGCAATTGGGCTCTCTTACATTCCTACGGCTTCTTCACTTCGTTTTTACTCCAGAACGCCCATCCCAATTAATTCCATCTACACCGTCCATTAAGACAAACGTAGTGGTAACGTTAATACTTTAATTTATTCCAATTATACCCCTGTACCGTACCCAAAACATCTGCAACACCTCTTCCAAAGAGTGCGTAAAATATCCGAGCTTTGTCGGGCCCACCATGTTGTATATTGAAAATCCTCTCCATCCATCAGGTGAGAATCCATAAATGCACCGAATATATAAAATATCATCCTGATAAAAAGCTCAGATGGCTCACATCAGTGGACCAATGTACAAGTGACCTTTATGGGCTCATGCCCAAAAATGATCTTTCAAAATGGATGGATGGCTTGTATAAAAACATACATCATGGTGGGCCCCACATAACCCCCTAACAGGACCTTTCGTCTCTAGCTAGGTCCTGGTGAGAGTAGTACCCAATCCGCTTTGAGTATCAAATAGGGTGGGTAGTAGGGGTGTCAATGGGCCAGGGTCGGGCCCGCCAAAATTAGAATTTTAACTAAGACCAACCCAGTGGCTTGGCGTGAAAGTGAAACTAGGGCTGAAAGTCGGGTAGGTTGAACCTGACCAACTTGTGACCGACCTGACATCGGGTTAGGCTCGGGCATGATGCATCGGGTTCAGTCTCGAGCTTGGACTATACAAAGACCAACCCGATAAAACTTGGGTCGAGCTCGGGTTGAGGTTTTGGGTTGCCCGACCCAATCCGAACACGATCAATATATAAGTTACTAATAAATTATAATTGAGTACAGATTGCCTGTGTTGAAGTAAGAGGAAATTCCAGTGTTTTCAGGTTCCATTGGTATAAGTCATTTCCAATGACTCAAGCTAATAAAATATGTCGAATTTCTCTATTGCAAATAGATTGCATGTTACACAATGTCTTTTAAAGCAGTAGTTGTCCTATATTTTAGCTCTTTTGTTTAGAAAAAAAATGAAATTCTTTACTGATAAATAACTACATGTATAATTAATAAAATCATACGTAAAATTTAAGACATATTGAAAATATAATAGACTAATATGATAACGAAAATATTATCATGTATCCACTCAACCAACACAACTGAACCAGCTTGGGTTGGACTTGGATTGAGAATTCCCGACTCGAGGTTAGGTTGGGTCAGGGTTGAGGAATAGTAACCTTGGGTTGGGGTAGGGTTGACCACTAACCCGACCCAACCCAACCCAACCCACCAGAGTTTCAGCCCTATGTGAAACAGTTCAAAATCCGAGCTGAGACAAACTCAGGCCCAGCCCGTTGACAGCCCTAGTGGGTAGGGACCATGGAGAGGTCCAATGTTTCAGTAGGGTTGTTAACGGGCCAGGCCTAGGGTTGGTCTTGGCTCGAATTATAAACTGTGTCATGCCATACCTATTCAAAATTCTGATTTTGCAGGCCCGAGCTGGGCCCATAGATACCCTTAATGTTCGATGAAAAAAATAAAAAAATAAAAAATCCAAGACTTCATGGTCAGCAGTGAGCAGAGCTCCATTTCCACAAGCAAGTGCATGTGAAGAAAAAAATGATTTCCACAAGCAAGTGCATGTGAAGAAAAAATGAGGTCCTGTACCGAACAGCAGCCAAATATGACTCACATGGCCGTCCTTGTTTGCCGGCAGCACGTGTCCTCTCCACATCCACATCGCTGCATGTGCCAAATGCAAGGTAAGACATGTGTGCAATGTGTCTGGTGGGTCCCACCGTTTGGATGGTGACCCAAATGTTAGGTGGGTCAACTCATCAGGTTGGCTGCACATGAATGAAGACCGTAAATAGTTTTTGTACACTCCGGGCCCACCTTATGAGTTGATTGGCTGAGCCAGGTCATCTAGTAGAAAGATTTTCTTGCCAACCATCCAAGGTCTAAAATAATTTCTCACAATTGCCGGCCTGTTTCTGACCCAACTCGCTTGAAATTTGCTAAATGGACCAATGGATAGGATTCCCTAGATTGGTAGGTCAGGGTCCAAAACACTACAGTAGATATTTTGTTTGAATTTTAATCGGTATTCAAACAAAAACCAGCTTCCTGACCTAATTGGTTAGTCAGTTTATATGAGACTCGGCTTGAAATGTCACTGAGTTGGGTTGACTCAACTTAGTTTGGAACTGTCCCACCGAGTTCCAAAACTATGGTGGTAACTAGAGTTTGACCCATCTCCGGTGTATATTATGTGAGCAGCTTTTGACATTTTTATCCTTAGAATTAGTCTTTGCCATATTAGTTTAGAGAGGATTAATTTGTCATAAAAATATAGAGCTGCTTAACAAGGAGTAATTGAATTTTTTGCCAAACAATAGACGTTTGCAATTTCTTGAAATTTCTCTTCTGATTGAAAATGGTAGTGCAACGCATCAAATAAATCTAAAAATGGATTTTTGTTCAAAAATGAAATCTTATTGGAATTGCCCATATCCAGATCGAACCATGTCACATATGAGATATGATAAAATAGGATGAATTGAGACGGTATTTTGTAAATATGATAATTATCTTAAATATAAGGTTCAACCCATTTTCTCCATTGTTGTTAATGCAGAGAGTCTGGGGAAAAGAGATCTTTTCTCGACCACATACAATATTGATTAAAAAGAAAACAGACAAAAAATACAAACTACAATATAGGTATTTGGTTTGCTTTTTATATACCTATTTATTCACAAGTACCTACGATACTCAAAGGCAAAATGATAAAAAAGGAACTACCAATACAATGACGACACTCTATCTCACGGTAGAATATATATTAAGCCAAATAAATTAAAATTTACGTAAAACACTACATGAAATTATGAAATTACCTTTCAAGCCAAGGATTATGCCTCCGGACTCCAAGCAAAGGGGTGCTACCCCTACTACGCTCAACAAACTCAGCGCAGAGCTCCACCTGCAAAAGTGCTTACTAGATGAAGGGTTGTAATGTCCTGAATTTTCGATATTTTGAATTTACGAAAATCCGTGAAATTTTTCGATATAATTATCCCACATTGTCACTTATTGGCCCTTGACGCTTGAAGTGAGCTTATACATGGGTGGTACCGGTAAAGAATTGCACAAATTTAATAAATCAACCGTAGAAAGACAATGAACCCGCCCGATCACTTAAGTATCGAGTTTAGCCTCGTGATTTGTTCACATATGGCCCAAACTAACCGACCTATCATAGACTAATCAAAACGACCACAACTAAATTAAAGATATACCCAAAGTCGATACAACTTGGGGTCGGATCGTAATTTACAAATCAAAGTGACCCAATTATCTATATAGCTTACGAACCAACGGTTTAGAGTGATTATAATTGAACGTCATTTTTCACTAATTGTGAATAGGTCACATTATGAACATAGTTAATCCAAACCCTAATCATCGCGCATAGAAAATCTTGCTACTTAATTCATTCTAGAAATGTCTTGATTTATCAAACGAGCTCTAGACTGCTCATTAGTGGTCTACTAGTTCCGAAATTATAGAGTAATATCCGTATTATTGGGCTTGACGTCCATCGCGAGACATCCAGTCGAGATTGTGACTCGGATCACTCAACTTGGGCTTACAAGGTCGGTGCATGAGTTGTGCGAATATTCTTAAAACTAGCCAAGAACGTAACTTATCTGCGTTCGGTCTTTGCTCAAGTTGTGGCTTTCGGACCATTAGATCACAACCAAATTTGGGGCAACAACCTAGAGTAATGTCCTATACAAATCATATAGTCGTGGACCTGATCGATAGTCGGCGACCATTGAACTGAATTCCGATCCTACCAGTCAATCGACGCATCCAAATGAAGGTCGATTGTATCTATGAGTAGATCATCGCTAGGGCCAACTATCCAACGGTGGGTTTCGACTTCTACCCCCGTAGTAGCCCTAAAATGGTAGAAAAACACTCCCTTGGGGCTAGTATAGTAAAAACTCAACCCTTATGGCCATTTACACCAAATCTGGCACTATATAAAGCCCTTATTTGGGCACCCCCTCCTCTCATACAAATTTCATACCCTAGAGCAAGAAAAAAAAAAATGGGGAGAGAGGGAGAAGAGAAAGAGGAGAAAGGAGAAGAGAAGGAGCTTGGGGTGTGAGTGTCGACGCACATCCACCCTATCCTCCTCTCTCTAGTCGCCTCGTCGTAACTGGAGCCGTCGTCGAAGCTCTCTCAGTAATGATTGGGGGTAAGTGTTGAATCTCACTTGTAATCTAGGGTTTCAATAGTTATTTGTCTCTAATGTCACAAGCTTATATACTTGTTTAGGTCTTTCAACGATTTTCTCAAAACTCTAACCCTAGGAGTGCCATGAGTTGGGCGAAACATCATAAGGTGCGAACTATAAATGTTTAAGTTGTGATTTATCAATGCTTTCATTATAGTTAATGATTTATGATTGCTAGTGTAGGATTTCTTGTTGTCTTAAGTATACTTATTTCTCTATCTAAGGAATTGATGAATTGCAAGTTATAGTTGATGTTGTCTATGTGTTGGATGAAATGCCTAAATAAATAGTTTATCAAGATTGCTTATCGAATGTTAACCCATATGTTATGAATGTCTGTTAACATGATTTGGATAAGAATAGGGCTACAAATGTAGTCCAGACAACTAGTAAACTTACACGTTTGAGTGGCCAAATTGGGTTAGCCACCTTGGGTAAATTCGAAAGACATTAGTCGAACGTTGACTATCGAAATTGGCTAGGCCACGAGGGGCGCTCACGCGCTCCATGCTGGTTATGTTAGTGTGTGCCCGTACCAATTGAAATTGCCTAAAGAACCGGTTGACTTATTGTATGTTCACTATGTATGAGAACAATTGCTTGAATTTAAGGTACTCCCCTCATTATTATAAAGATCCACCTTTAACTATGGTACCATGATCCTCAAGACTCATGAGTCGGGCATAGTGGTATGGGATACTGTGTCCGTGTTGTCGGCCTACGCTGGGGTGACGAGCCTCCCCGTAGTGACCGCGAGCACCACTTCTTACAACTTGCTTATCGTATGTATTTACGTAAGAGTGACGAACCTAGATGAATCAAGAACACAAGAGTAGGACCGTTGCGGTCATCCTATACCTAGTGATTCAATTATGATCAATGTTTAAAAGAAAGGTATCCTAGCTTCCCCAAATTACTGGATGAATGGGCATAATTAATCACTCGGCTAACATGATCATGCACCATGTTGCATTAGTTAGAATGTGGCGAAAAAGTCGTTGTAGTCGCACGTTTGAGAGGGTGTTGTCATGTACGAAATAGGTGGTCGGAGTCATGTATTGAGGGAGTGTCGATGGGTGAGGGCATGCATCATTACATAAATTTCATTCTCGTATTAAAAAGAGTAATTAGGAAGTGATTTCTTATTATTGTCTTATCATTATTGCATTGATTGACTTGATAACATGTGTAACTTTTGCTTTATAGAATCATTGAATTGATCACTCACTCCCACTCTGGGACAGTGTTTTAAAACACCAACCAGACGCTAGTGTAGATGCAGGTACTGTTGATGTCGATACATTGGAGCAGAATTTGTTGGATGAGGAGAAAGAATTCTCCTATTTTCAGCTCTCGGAAGGGCCGATGTAGGCCATGTACCGTTGGACAAGGAGCGCTGGGCATATGATGTTACATTACCACATTTTATTTAATTTTTTGAAACTGTATATATATACATTAAACACAGTCAGAGACCCATACTTTAGAAGGAACTTCACAATATATGTATATTTTTTGTTTACACATCTGCTTTAATCGCACTTAACCTTGAGTATGGTACGTTGTTTAATATAATTCGATGTCCAATGTGAAAGAAATCAGAATATTGGCTTCTGCAAAACATAAGTGATATTCAGAATCTCGGAAGTTGAGCTTTGCTCGACCCTCGAAATTCAGGGCTTTACAAGGGTATATCTCTAATGATCAGGTTCCACAGAGCTTAATAGAGAAGCAGTGCCAACTTCTCTTCTTTGGTGTGGCCCACATGAAGTGGGGGTCCACCAACTCTTTCCATTAGGTTAGAACTATTGTTTGATCCATACATTCAAAGGACCAATGCAAAATATCTCCCAAAACACATTGTGTGGCCCACTAGAGTTTTTATCAGATTAATATTTGTGTTTTCTCCTCACCTTGATGAGTTGGACCTGCTTAGTGAGTTTGATGAAAGATACATAATAGCCCACATATAAATCTATGATTGCATCCCATTCAATCTGATCATTTATGAGAATCTGTCTTGATATTAGCCTAGTATCTAACATGAGTATGGAACTTGATGGACGGAAGATATTTACATTTTAAACATGGTGGGCCTCACAGAATTTATCAGAGTTTTACGTTGTGCATGAAACAGGCATCGTAGGGGATTGTGGTGCCTCCTCTCTCTTTCATTTTCTTTACCCTTCTAAATATCTCCCTTCTATCTGCTCATCACTTTATGTGGATCGCACATGCCATACCTTTTAGTTTATTTAAATGGTCGTTGTTTCCTGCCCATTACTGAGTTTGCATTGCCTGAAACTTGGAAAAGCCCAGCAAATACCTGACTGACCCACCCATCACCATGCATGCTTATCCTCACCAATTAACACAGTGGAAACGCATGCCATAAAAGTATTTCAACCCAAATCATTGAAATCATGGGCATGGTTGTAGATAGATTTTTTCCAATAATCAACACCGCTAATTGAAAGATCATAACCATTCATTCGGTGGTGATCAGGCTGTATAAATAAAGAATGTAAGTGGTCCCAACCCAACGAGAGATATTTAATGGTTACTGTCCATCTAATCTATGTGATTTTTCAGGCCATACTTCATGCATCCACATTGGTTTTTGTGATTTTTGAATGATTTTGGATATGTTAGGATTTATCGAGCCTGAGCATCAAAGGTATATTATTCATCTAGCTAGCATTTTCATGGGCCGAGCTTTGTGCTAAGCTAACTTGGGGGTCACAGGGGAAGTGCTCGATTGCTTGGGAGTTTGAGAGTGTGCCTCATTCTAGAGGGCAATTTCATAATTTCACGTGGAGCTTTTATATAAATTCTAGTTCGTTTAAGGTAATATATATTTTGTCGAGTGAGAAAGAGAGAGCCATTGTTGTGTTAAAAGTTACTTCTTCGTTTATTTGTCTTAAAGGATAGTGGTTTGGCATGAATTCATATACATACTAAAAGGGACCAAGTAAATTTCTGTATTATGATTTGTACCTCTTTTTTTTCTTTTTTCTTTTGCTTCTAATACTATTATACATATGGTCAAAAAATGATCTTTTCCCCAACAGGATCTGCATGATATATAGCTCAAAAGAGACATAACACGTGCAGTGAATGAATCAACTGTAATGGAGGCTAAGACATGGTAACATAGACCCTTTAATGTGCTTCAACAAAAATTGGACAGCGGTAACAGCAGGAGAATTTTTCTTGGGGGAAAACTCTCACAGGGGAGAAAAATATTGATGCTCTAGCAGAGTGTGACTTAATTGTATGCAGGCACCTATGAATTACTTAGAAATCAGGTATAGGGCATACAATTAATTAGAATTAAACTATTTCTATGGCTTATGGTTTAGATATATCATAAGCCAAAAATCATACTTATTCAATTTTTTGATTATTTGGCACAGGTGTCAATGGGCCGAGCCAAGCTCTGTCCAATCCGGGCACGAT
Organism: Magnolia changhungtana; assembly: GCA_030180095.1. NCBI lineage: Eukaryota > Viridiplantae > Streptophyta > Magnoliopsida > Magnoliales > Magnoliaceae > Magnolia > Magnolia changhungtana. Next base: position 747,236 of record JASAUF010000191.1, read on the forward strand.
TTGTTCAATATATGCATAGTTTGGCTAGGACCATGATGGGCTAAAATCGTCTAGTCTGAGCCTAACCGGAAATGATTGTGCCTAGTTTGACGTATGCCTGAGCCCAAGTGTTTCACAAATTGGGGAGAGAGAGAGAGAGAGAGAGAGAGAGAGAGAGAGAGAGAGAGAGAGACGGACTTATTTAAGGCTTTTTTGTGAGGTTGGTCTGGTTGTTCGATCGGTATTTATAAGCTGAGAATGGCGTCAGATTCAATCCGGCAGTTTA